>OZ037995.1:24333619-24461119 GCA_964035705.1 Porites rus
TCGACTACGAGATCGAAATTTGACCTAAGGTATTCTCAAGAGATAGGTACCGCGGAAAGCTTCATTTTACTTTTTGCACCAGAAAAGTTGAACATCCAACAACCAATGACTTTTTTCCGCCACTAAAACTTCGGCTATCACGTTTTCCCGCCAAAATGACGCTGGTTCACGCGCGCTCCAGTAATTTCGTTCTCCTAGTCCTCCTCCTCTTGGGATCTAAAAGTCTCAAGATCTCTCTAATATAAACTCAAGGCCTACACCTTGGGTTAAATTTCCAGATACTTTTGCTATTCGCTTTAAATACATCACCACAGATTATAAAGAAGAGAGGTAATGCCAGGGGTGTGGGAAGGTAAGGTCTGGAACCGGTAAAACGAAGTTTTCACAACTTGTGAAGCGTTCACCTTGCTTGTTGGTCGGTGATAACTGCAGTATCTTTTCCAAAGTAAATATTTTAGAAGCGAGAGGCGAACTGAAAATGGAAAATAATCTAGTAATAATATCATGCCCATTGGCGGGTCCAGGCCTTCAGATAAGGGGGGGGGGGAGGGTAGGGGGCGGTCATCTAGACCCTGAGATAAGGGGGGCCCGGTCTCAAAAAAAAATTTTTCTCGGCCCTTCGGGCCTCAGTTTGGTTTAAAAATAAGATGGGGGGGGGGGGGGGGGAGGGGCGGGCGGGCGGGCCCCCTGGGCCTCTCCCCTGGATCCGGCACTGATGCCTCTTTGTTTTTCTCCCATTCCCTATGTGACCTTTGGCACTCAAATTGCAAAGGAAACCAAAACTCAAGCGACGGTCATTGCAACGGTGTATTTTTTTAACCGACAACAACGCACGATTAGGTATCGATCGAGTTAGGTTACACCATTTTTACCGAGCGAGGACATCAAATTACGAGAGTTGATGCTGATAAATCTTCCGGAGAAAGTGTTCAGTTAATTGGAGCTAAGACCATTAAATAGAACCTATAAGTATGAGCTTGCCATACCTGCAGAAACGGATTCCTGCTTCATAACATTTCAGTTCGTAAACATATAATAGAATTGCAAATTTTACGCTTTAAATTTGAAATTGTTCTGTATTTGTTTACTCAGTTAACACTCAGGTACTTAAAAATATTTTGGAAACTTTTATGCGTTAAAAGGTTTGTTTTTGCGGGAAAAGGACTATAGCTAACAACAAATGCGACCAACATACAGGCGATTTCGGGAATTTAACCCAGGCGACGTTGATAGTAGACGACTGGTCTCAAGGAAAAGGTCTTCCTTTTTTAGGATAAGCAGCATTGGGGTATCCAGAGAAATGCAAACGCCTAATATATAGATTTAGCCAGGGCTAAAAGCGAGGCTCCCATTAATAAATTTATAATTTAAATCCAACAATAAACTTGTATTCCACAATTCAGTTAACTTTAGAGCACATTCGTGTGACTTTTCATGGAAAGGCTAAGTGATTTTACAAAAAATAATTTGCAAGCAGCCCAAGAGTGAACCAAATCTCACATCGAGTTGATAGCCTCATAAGTACACCCAAAAACTGGCAATCATCTTCGATCACATTTATTAAGAGCCATAATGGCTCATGATCGCCTTAGATTAATTAGGCCTGGAAAAAAAATTCCGGCCGAATTTTTTGCGTTCGACAAGTTTACTTTACAAAATCTTGCCAATAAATCTGGGTGCGACTGTAAACCAACCTTTTATATCATTTATACATCACATCTGAGGTGAAACAGTACTATGAAGCACTGTTTTTATCATACAGACCTCGCACAACAGAATGCAGTATTTCACAATATTGCGATACAAATTGCTATCATTCAATATTCAGGACGATCGCAGCACGCGTGGGCTTTAGCTAAACCGTTAACAAAAATTTTCAAAATCATCTATACGGCCAGCCGGTTCTGACTTTTGCAGTGCTAGCAGTGGCGAGTGTTTGAATGAACATTAACAGAGTTACGCTCCAACATAATAAAGAATTTGTTATGTTCATTTTTTATTTTAAAACGGTTTAACGCGCGCCATTTTGAGTACTCCGGGAAGCGTTGTTCACTGAACGACTGAAAACAATCGACACAGCGATTAAAATTACAAGAGACAGTACTAACAATTAATAAAAGAAATATAATTCGGAGAAACATATACAGAGACGACAATTTTCATTCAGGAAGACAAGTATTAAAGTGTCTCTAAAAATCCTGAGTCTTCGAGCTTAAAGCTGAATTTTGTGTTTTAAGCCGGCTTCCCGGTGTTTGCTTTTTTCAAAGACGAACTCGAGGCAAGGAAATCGCTCAAACCTTTCTTTTACAGTCAGAATTATAACTAAATATTCCTTGAAACGTTTTCTTTCTATTTGCGGTGAGAAAATGTCTAAAGGCTTTTTAAAGATCTGTAAGCTTATAACAAACCTGATACGCGGTCAGATCATTGTCTCAAATCTTACAAACGTGCGTAAACAAAATAGCCGCATAAACTACGCTCGACTTCATTAAATTAGGAATAAAAAACAAACATCAAATACAATAATTACTTAGGCTTACCACTCGAGATGCAGCTCCTGAAAGGTATCAAGGTAGGCCAGTATCGCTTCAGACTTTGCAACCCTCTTACGCATTAAGCAAGGTGAAAACGAAAACGATGCCATCCGAAATCGGATTTCCGACTTTGACTCAACCAAAAACCCAATAAACAAACTAGCCATGAATAACAGAAGACTCCTGATAGAATCTGAATTTCATTTTGTACATCCAGTGGAAAAAGAAAGTTAAAAACATCACAAGTTGACACAAAACTCTGTCAGCTTCAGCTGTCAAAGTAAACAAGATTCAAGATGCTGCATAAATTTTGTGCATGAACTCACCTGTCAAATTTTGACCAATCAGAGCATAAAAATTGGACGTAGAGCGTGACCAACGCGTGAACATGGCGAGAAAAGTCAAAAGCAACTGTCTTCCCTGCCTGTAGCAGCTGGCTGAATTTTCGCGTCCGAGGTCAGTTTGAAATCAAAATTTTAATTCTGCGGCACATAAACACAACATATTTCATATGTTTTTAAAAAAAATTAAACTTGAGCCTGCAATCATTTGAAAACAAATACCTTGTCAGCGGATAACTTCAAAAAAATACTCGACCTCGATGGGTCGACACCTGAGCCCGCGATTCGGTTAAGTGATACTGGTCAGCGGATACCTTGTTTTGACAGCTGTCAATTGATCACATTTCCTGTGCTCCGATCTCAAACTAGCTAAATATTAATAATGGTAATTGAACTGAGTGGAGTGCAATTTGGTCTGAAATCATACGCGTGATTTCGAAATCGAACGAGCGCGCAGCGCGAGTTCGATTTGAAATCACAAGTATGATTTCAGACCAAAATTGCACGACACGAAGTTCAATTACCACTTTATTACATCCATTTTGAAATCACTCATTTTTTTTTAAATCTGCATTTATTGGAATTTATTGGTCCAAAAGGCTGGTTCGTAAAAAGCGGAACCGGAAACGCGTTTACATGTACTTGCCATGTCAACAAAACAAAATGACAGATGTCACTTTACAAAAAACCCATTGGAGCGCAAAAACTTCATTCGTGCAAATGTTCAAGCAGTTCTAAAATCTTGTCGCTGCAAAAATAGTCTTCTTCAAAGTTTAATCCTCGTCGTCTGACTCAATAATATAAACCCTTCGCTTCTTCTGCGGTTGTGGCTGAGGCATCGCGTTTTCTTGGGAGAAAAAATTGAAAGTACAGCCGGTGTAATTCTGCGATGAAGCAGCAGTATTACCAGCACACGTCAACGCTGCCATGCGGTACTGAAACTGTGAGGGACAACTTGGCGGAAATCCTGCTAAACCAGCAGCCTGAAAATCAGGATTCAGGAATTCTATGGCCTGGTGCATTTGACCTTGCTGTTGGGCGCGATTAATAGGAACCAGTGGTGCTCGTTGGTGTAGGACTGGCTGTTGGACTGTGTTTTGAATTGTTGGTGCCTTTGCAGCTGTACTGTTTTGATTGGAAACGTCGTTGGGACCGTTTTCATTTGGCACCACTTTAAATCCGCTAATTATGTGAGACAGTTCTTTCCGTTGATTCTCGTCTATTTCGTCGTAGTCGTCCAACGAAGATTCACGTGCATGGCCTGTTATTTCACAAATAACGTTGCGCGGCTGACCAGACTTTTTCAATTTGGACACCAACGTTTTTCTCATGCTGTGGTTGGTCAGTTTTTTGTTCGTCTTAAGACAGGAGGCCATGGATTTCATGATGTTGCCGATGGTATTTTCGCCCATTCTAATTTTGGTGTACCAGATATCATTTGATTTGGGACGATTTATAACGCTCAGGTACAGTGGCCCTTTATCTTTCATTCCGTCGGGTCGCTTGGATAACCAAAGCTTGAAAAGGCGCACTGGATCAGTTTTTCCGCCATCGGTGGAATACATAGCTTGTGGTGTTGTTCTTCGCGATATTGTTAGACCACCGCTTCGTGTTTTAGTGGGACCTTCACGGAATTCTACAACTTCGCTGCCGTCTTCTTGTTGTCTTATAACGAAGTCCTCTACGTAGGCGTCATAGTGCTCCTGGCGACCTCTGAATCCAAGTTGCTCAGTCAAGTTTTTGAAGTTAACATTGGTCAAGACTTTTCCGTTAAAATCACCAAGCTGACCTTTTAGCCAGAGGGAAGACTCTTCCTCCGAAGTGAGAGGCTGAGATTTGTCTGGTCTTTTCCCCTTTCCTTGTTGTCGCAGAGAAATTGCCTTCGCGTGGAGGATTTCTTGTGAGTTGTGAAACTCCCTCGATCGTACGATGCTCAGTGGATAATTCTTCTCCTTTAAATACCTTTCAATGGCACTCTGCATGATTTTAAGGGATTCCGGCTCGTAATCATCTCCGTCCCTTTTTTTTACTTCGGCGTAGAACTTGCTCAGGATGTTGTCAAGCTCTTCCGGCGCCATTGTTTCTATGTTTACATTTTCTAGATGACGAGACTGGCACCAACTTTTGAATACATTCATCCACTGTTTTGTCGAGCGGGAGGTATTTTTGTTGACAGCAACAGCCTTGAGCTCTTCAATTTCTTCGCTTGAGATTTCAGGGAACCTTGTAGAATCAACATTTTGTACTTTCTGAGTTGGCTCTGGATTTGTCTCTTTGTTGCTGGACTCGGGATCGCACGCATCCGGAGCGGATGTGGAGGAAAAATTATCAAAATATTCGTCAAACTGGACACTGAATGTCGGAAACTCCCCTAAAAGTACTTCTTCAGCCTCAAGGAGCTCACTATCATCATTAAGAAACTGTAAGTAATTAAATTCGTCCATTTTTGCCTTTGTACAAAGAAAGTTTTGGCAACAAAAAACTTGCACAAAGTTTGCCACACAATATTGCCTTTATTTGTTTTTTGTTTTCCTGCAATTTGATTGGTTACTGTGAATGATCCTTGAAATCTGATTGGTTGTTTTGTTTAAGTGCTACTTTCTCATTGGTTGAAAAAAAGATGCGATTTAGAGCACAAAATAGTGCGATTCGTGAATAAATCACATCACTCTGAGCCAATCAGATTGCAAGGATCACCTGTGATTTCCAAATGGATGTAATAAATAATAATATCCATGCTAAAAAGTATGAGATTGAATATTGTTTGCGATCTAGTAAAACGATTAACTGGTCAGCAGACAGCTTCCAAATAAATTACGTCACCTCGATGAGTTGACAAATGAGCCCGCGTATCATGGGATACTGGTCAGTGGCTATCCTGTTTTGACAGCTGTCAGTTGACTATATTGTGAATGTCATATAAAAAAGATGAGGACTTGCCAACACACGCCTGAGACACCCCTCCCTTCCTTTTGATAGTCTCCCCTACCCTACCCATACAATCTGTAGACGCGTACGTACGTACGTACGCTCGGTCAGTCACGTGACAACCAAGCGAAAAGAGGTTGACCATATTCCATGAGTATGGGGCTCTGTCCCACGCGCGCTTCGCGCGCGCGGGAGCCCCGCTACAAAGTGTGGACAAAACCTTGTCATCATTAAACGGCTCTGACGGGACATTTCTGTCAAGAAATTATTACATTAGTAAGGATCGGACGCTAAACTAGTTCGCCAAGACTAATGGCGGTTTTCTACTTGTGTTTGTTCTGTTTAGGGTGGTATGTATGTCTTTCAACTATTTGATGCTTACTCCGCCAGTGGTTCTGCTCTCCTCTGGGTGGCTCTCTTCCAAAGTATCGCCATTGGCTGGATATACGGTGAGAAAAATGCCATATGAAATAGAACGACCTGCGTTTTGTTTGTGTTATTGACAAGTGATGAGGTCCACATCGTCCATCCATAGTAAAAATTATAATAGAGTCTGATGTCCATCAAACATGACCAGAAATAAGACTGGTCAGTCTATGTATTTCTTTGCCGCAAGAATTTTTTCTTATGGACACAAAGAAGGCAAGATATCTCCATCTTGCCTACTCACGCAGCCATAATAAACAGCACTACATCTGCTTCAGTTTGGCTCGTTTTCACTTGCTTTAACATGGTTAAGAATTCAATTTGATTCAACTTGTTTCTTAAAAATAGATAGTTTCTTCAGCATTGTTTTATGGATTTAAAACACGCTCGTGAGAAACCTGATCAAGCTGCGCCTACTACACTTTTCCTTTTTTATGCTGGGTCAGTTGCATAATCGTATTATGCCCCACGCCCTTAGACTGTCATTATTGTTGACCCATGAAAAGAAAGGATTATGTCTTTGATTTGTTAAGTTGTAACTCGTTTTATATATATCATCATTCAGGTGGAAAGCGCTTCTATGACGACATGGAGAAAATGATTGGATTTCGTATTAATCCCTGGTGCCGCTGGTGTTGGATGTTGATGACACCTGCCTTTTGCTTGGTGAGGAAACGAATTTAAGGTTGTTCCTTAGCACTGAATTGCGCATCCTTACTGCGCACAATTTTCACGAGTAATAGCGCGCGCACATTAAAACATGGCGGCTTTTGCCTCAAGCTTGGAACTCCCAGAGGTGTGCACGGTAAATCGTCATCTTCTTTTAAACGAGTATGGTGACCTATCATTTTTTGTCTTTTTAACAATGGCATTAGATTTTTTCTCTAGAATAAATACACTCTGTAGACTGATTCCTAGAGTAGGAAAAAGAGGAATCGTCGGAAATTAGTCTGTTCAAAGCATGTACTCGTAAATGTAATCACATGTAATGAATTATTGCGTATATACAAGTTGCTGCTGCTCCTTAAAGAGTATGGGGACCCCCCAATTTTATTCCAAATTTGAAGTTTCTTCAACATAAACAACCACTTGGTCACGTTTGACAAAAATTTGTCAGGAATGACGTTAATGAAATTACTACAGAATCACGTCTAGATTTTTCCCTTTTCTAATTTTAAGGCCTTTTTGAATATTGCCATTCCACTCACCACAACGGGAGTGTGTAATCGAGCCACGAAAAAAAAAAACTTGAGGTTTTGTTTCTCTTTTGGTAAGCAGCTCTCGCATTTTCTTGCTCGGGGCTACTTCTTGCTCGTCTTAGTTAATGATTTAGTTAGAAGATTACTTGCTGGGACCTTTGCCCATTGTACAAATGAGCTTAAAAAGTTACTTGACCAGAGAAAATCTGCTTTTCCCGGGCTACTGGACGGGACGTTTTTCTTAAGGCCTGTGTAAAATGCCTCACTTGTTTGTTGTTTAGTGAGTCACGGAATATACTTCCTTAGGGTACAATTTGATGTCAAGCGCTATTCCGTAGGTTGAAGTGACTACATTTTTCCCCAAAAGGCGGTCTTCATTTTTAGTCTCGTGACATATTCGCCGCTCAAATATGACGACTATGATTATCCAGACTGGGGACAAGCCATTGGTTGGATCATGGCCCTTTCATCAATCGCCTGTATACCATTTGTGATGCTGTACAAGTTAGTCACTACACCGGGTTCTTTTAAGGAGGTAATTATAATCAAATATTTTCATAATTATGCATACAACGGACCATTATACGTTTCTGGGAAACTGCCCATCACCTCTCCCCTGAGCCAACATTTTGCCGAAAGTGAGAAGTAAGTGTTACTGTTCACTAAGTGGGGGGGGGGGGGGGGGGGGGGGGTCGGTGGGCAGTTTCTGACCAGTGGCCATATAGCATTTAATGCTATAAAACGTAAAAAATTTTGGCCAGCTTTAAAATATAATTGTTAGCGCTCCCGGCTAAAGTTTCTTTGATACCTTTTTCATAACGCTACGGAGGAATTTTGTGTGTGAAAAAGGTACTAATTCATGACCTCAGCTAAAACAGCAATATCCTAGTGACTCCCTTAACGAAATTTTGATGAGCAGAATAACGACCTACCTGTCGAGGCTCAGTCGGTTCTCACTAGGGTAGGTTATACAGGATCACTAAAAAGAGCTATGAATTTATGTTGCTTTTATGGAGTTAATATTTGTACATTTGGATTTCTTTTTTTTTTTCACCAGCGTTGGAGCACATTGACCACTCCTATTTTTAAGCATCAATCGCCGGGTGCACAACAGATGGATTCCCTGGAGACTTGGGGGGGGGGGGGGGGGGGTCGGTGGGCAGTTTCTGACCAGTGGCCATATAGCATTTAATGCTATAAAACGTAAAAAATTTTGGCCAGCTTTAAAATATAATTGTTAGCGCTCCCGGCTAAAGTTTCTTTGATACCTTTTTCATAACGCTACGGAGGAATTTTGTGTGTGAAAAAGGTACTAATTCATGACCTCAGCTAAAACAGCAATATCCTAGTGACTCCCTTAACGAAATTTTGATGAGCAGAATAACGACCTACCTGTCGAGGCTCAGTCGGTTCTCACTAGGGTAGGTTATACAGGATCACTAAAAAGAGCTATGAATTTATGTTGCTTTTATGGAGTTAATATTTGTACATTTGGATTTCTTTTTTTTTTTCACCAGCGTTGGAGCACATTGACCACTCCTATTTTTAAGCATCAATCGCCGGGTGCACAACAGATGGATTCCCTGGAGACTTACAAAGCCTATGACAAGAATATGCTCTGAAGACTTGTCAATTTATTGAAAAGGCATCTTGGTCTCCATGGGCTCGATTCAAAAGATTATCTAGCAAGATGAAATGACCATAATCAAAAATCACCATATTTAGCAATTATTGAATTCGGTTTTCGCATGATGTGAAGATCAAGGAGACTGTTATCTACCTTGGTCATTATCCATTCAAAATAACAAAACAAGCTAACCTCTTCCTATACATTTTTCTTAACTTTGACCCATTTCTCGGGACGGTTTCAGGATATAAAACAGATTCGTTTTCTTGCAGATACTCCTCAAAAAGAAGATAACATCCACCGAGCAATATTTATTGAGTATTTGTGCATTTCTTCTGTTCAGTTTTAGTGAGAATATCAGCTATTTCGTCGTCAGATAGCCGTGAACGCCCTTTCTTTAGTTCACTCTTGACCCCGCCATGCAGCTTCGTTTCCAAACAAATATACCCTCGAATCATTGGTATATGGCTCGCATCGTCCAAATTTGGTCAGCGGGGGTTGATTATGAAGAATTAGCCAGGGGATTGGAGCTAATCAGAAACGGAGAAATATTTTGAATGAATAATAAATAAACATATTCAATAACCTGCAGAGAACGTACTCAGGGGTTGGTTTCTTAAAATGCCAGTGGACGTTTGTAAAATTAAAAGTTATGGGGTTACTAACCCAACTTTGTCTTATTATTCTCGAGCACATTAAAACTTTCTTCTTTAAATGTAATGTTTGCAGACTAAATATTTCGAGAGGGCTGGTAACTTATTTGGACCTACCCCTCGCAAGCCACTCCATTTTGGAGCTATACCACGTGAAGAATAATGCCGTAGAAAACAAACCTGTTGTTTGTTTTGAATTATGACAGTTCCACGAGTCTCGATATTATTTTGAACGTATCTTCTAGTGAAAGAAGAAGAGTTATTCCATTGATGGAAAGTGTTCAAATTTCTCCTTGCGGCTTTGTTTGCGAACGCGAGGAGAGTTGATGTTAGCAAATTTCGGGTTGAAAATGAGGCCATTTTAAGACTCCGACCACGAAATCTTTTTTCCTCGAAAATAAAAGGCTTTTTGCGAGAAAAACTTACATCAGATTACTTCTCTTCCTTGAAGCTATCTGCGGACAAAAAATGAAGGAAATCGATTTTTCAACTCGTGCCGCTCGATGCTCGATCTTTCCTGACCGTCGCTCTTAAGTGTGGAATATGGGTGTAAACACTACTGCTTCTACTTCTATGGCCGAGCAAGAGCACGCCACTTCCAGGTCTCTCTATCCAACACAGCTGTTCTCAGCTCTTCCGCGCTTTCCAAGCTGGTGCCGTTTTTCAGGTTATCTATATAAGTAACAGCTGGTCTTCCCATGTTCAAGCGTCCACACATTGGCTGCCAAAGTACTGGTGCTACTAGATGCTTCCTCCTCCAGGTGTCTAACACAATGGCCGGCTAAGCTTCAACCTTCTGAGACCCACTTTTGATGACACTGGTGATAAATTACCATATAATTCCTTGTTGGTTAATTTATCTTGCCAAGACAAATTAAATACCATACGTAACATTTTGGTAAAGATCCGTCTAGTTTCTTCTCAATAGCTTTCATGTCCATGTCTTTTCCATGTCTTTGCCATAAAGCAGGATAGATTATAAAGGGGCCATGAAAGCCGCTCCTTGATACTTCTTAAATTTGATTTCCATATTCTCCTCAACCTGTGACAAGCTGACCATGCCAGAGCCTTTCTGACTTCAAAATCTCTTTTGCAAAGCTTTCAAGCCATCCACCGAGAAATTCGAAACTGTCCACAGATTTTATTTCCTCGCCATTCTTTGCCTTGATGGTTGTTACTCCTCCCTGGTTGAAATGTATCACTTCCGTCTTGTTAGAGTTAAGGTGTAATCCGATTATCGCTGCCTCAATTTCCACTGATGCCAGCATTTCTTGAGCTTGATGTATCTCCTCCGTGGTGACGGCAATGTTGTCCGCAAGGTCTGTGTCGGTTATGATCACTGGATGATGAAGACGACTCCTCCTTCGGTCCATCTTGAAGCCAAGTTTTTCCTCTCTCTCATCTATGACAATAGCGAAGATGTAAGGTGCCAAGGTATCTCCTTGCAAAACCCTAGCCTGTCTTTGAAAGAAATCAGTTCCTCCATCCGGTCTTATGACTCTAGCTTTCGTCTACTGGTAAAGTAAGTCAATAGGCCATTTCCGAGTTCCAAAACATCTCACTTTCAAAGCGAGGCTAAGTGCGAAGCCATTGATATGAAAATTATTTTTAATTATGATGCAAATAAAACTCACTTTCAAAACAAAGGTTTCGCACTTAGCCTCGTTTTGAAAGTGAGATTTTTTGGAACTCGGAAATGGCCTATTGCATCTATTAGTTTTTCCGGAATGTCATAAGCACGTAGAATCTGCGGCATTCTTCCCCTCTGTACACTGCCAAACGCCTGTTTGAAGTCTATGAATACCAGAACAGCTTTCAAGTTATGACTTTTCGCGGGAAACTTAAAACAGCTTCCCGGCATTGTTGATGGGCAGGACTTCACAGAACTGGGCCCAAGCTTTGGAAAAGGAGTCAAATTTCTTCATTACGTAAGAAGAGCTTAAAAATTTATTCAAATGCTAACACCGTTTCCCTCGTAAGGAGGCGCGTAACAATCACTTTCGATGATGGATATGTATAAGTCTGCGGTGGCTATCCGAGCACATTTAAACAGTTTCAATTACTTGAACTCGCCAGACAAGTTAGATTCAGGTTTCCGACAGAGTCTTGAATTCTTGAAAAAGTCTTGAAATTTGCCCATCAATTTTCCAGACCTGGAAGAAGTCCAGAAACTGGAGATTAGGTGTGGAAAAAAAATAGTAGTTAAAAGTCTTTAGTTTTTTCTATTTCAAAGCTACAGCAAGTACCTTATAAATGAAACTATTTTCGTTTTGGTCAAATCTCTTTCACTCTCGCCCATACGTTTGCAGCACATCGTGAAAAAAGCTTTGTACCCTCATTTTTTAAGGTCTCTATTGATCACCTGTTTAACTAAGACAATAATTTCTTTTTCCAGACTCGGGGTGGAAAAAATTCTGGAAAACGTCATGAATTTTGGATCCAAAAATCTGAACGAACTCTGTAGGTTACGTTCACACAGTAAAGGAGGGATTTTTCACGTGCTGAAAAATTTGACCAGGCACTTCATTGACACCGAACCGTTCAATGCACTCGCTCTGTTCATACGCAACCGACGAACCAGGTTGAATTTTATCTGTTTACTGACAGTAGTTGTACTATATGTCTGTCCATGGGCGCAGCGCTATTTTAGCACATCCAAAATGACGTTTTCCAACTAAGGCTTTGCCGGAGATCAAAGGCTTGACATACCGACTAAAAATTTTATCTCGATTTTGTTTAATGCACGAATTTTCAACCGGTCAAAAACTCGTTCGTTGCCTGTGTAAACGTAGCTTTATTCCTTCATGAGATTGTTTTAACAGTCTCCTCCCTAGTAATGTTACTTTTCTTATCGAACAACAGTCCCTTCCAATTGATCAGGAAAGGCAAGGGTGAAGAGGCCAATTAGTTTAATCATAGCCACTCTTATGTTAACATGAAGGTTTTTAGACCACGCGCTGCGGCTCAATCCTGTCATTTCCCGACCAGCAAGGCCAGAACATTTCAAATTGAGCTAATAGGGTGGCAGCTAAAAAAACTCCCAACTAGAAGGGAGGACGTGATATTTCTGTTGTGGTTTTCTTCGATTTTAATTTTGCATCTTTATCTTTTGTCCTTATTCACAAAACGTGGTAAAAACTAGAATCACAAAGTAGAATATTATAACCGGGAATTCCATGTGTAAGCCTTATCAGAAGTAATATATGTAAACAAATGGGGCTATTGAAAAGAACCTTTGGGTGACAAAAATTATAACCGTCTGCGAGGTCTTCAATCCGTGCCCTTAGTTCCTAATCGGGTATTACTATGCAATATATACCTCTTATTAGCCGAGTTTTCAGTCCGTACTGTAAATTACGAACCGAGTTTTTTTTCATCGATTTATGGCCTGCGCGCGAAAAAAACTCGGACCGTAGTTTACAGTACGGACCGAAAAAACGAGGCTAATAAGATGTTTATTATATGGCTTCTTCCTGTTTGGGGAACCGGAAACAAGTGCAGGACGCACGATTTGACAGTCATTTGACAGGTGTCAAAAAAGAAAGCTTTTATTAGCGCACGAAAACAATAGCACATAACAAAGGCTTTCCGAGAAAGTAAAAACAAATTCGCCATGTTAAAAAAGTTTATTCGGTCAAAACTAAGAGCACTGTAAGTTTTAGCTCTTTAATGTAACGCTGGAATATTTTGGAAAGCGGACACTGTGTCTGTCTAGAAGTCGTTTCCATCTTTCATCCGTTTGTCCTTGTGCAAAAACACTGCAAAAGGCAAAGAAGCTTTTCAAGGTATGTTTAATGCCATTGTCGAAGGATTCGCTCGTTAATTGTTTTTGGAAAAACCTCTCTTTCTGCCAGTTCATTCTCGTCTTCAATTGCGATCTGCGTCAAAATTTTCAAACACTGACTAGAACTCTGTTCCTCTTTAAGGTTACGATTCAATTTCTACCACAGCTTGGTTCTTATTAAAACAATGCTAGGTTAAAATTTGGAAAGGCAAAGTCAACATCCCAGTCCTCAGGGTTTACATACATATTTCAAAGTTTATTCGGTGGAAACTAAGAGCACTCTAAGTATTCACTCGTTAATGTGACGCTGGAGTCTCCTGAAAACTGGACATTGTGTCTGGCTCGAACTCGCTTCTATCTTTCTTTCGTTGGTCTTTGAAAAAACACTGCAAATGGCAGAGAAGCTTGTCAAGATGATCGCGTGCAAGTATGTTTGTTATCATATTTGTTGAAGGAATTACTCATTCTCTCTTAGGCAAAACGTCTCGAATCTCTGCCAGTCGATTTTCGTCTTCTTAACTGCGTACTACGATAAAATTTTCAAACACTGAGTAGAATCCTCTTCGATAAGATTACGAGTTAGTTTCTTCATCGCCTTTGTTCACAAATAAACAGTTTAAAATGTTGAAGGCCAAAGTCAACATCCAAGTCCTCAAGGTTGACAGGCGTCTTATAACTTTATTTAAACCTTTTTTCCGAGGTAAAGAGATTTAGACCTCCGAAATGAGCATTTTCTTTAAAATTTTTGGTCCGTATAGCAAGTTACGGACCGCAAATTGACCAATCGCATAGTGAAAACAGACTCAGCCATATAATAAGATTCCCTATATATGAATAGGCCAACATCAACGTGAACGTTTAAAAGTAATAGACAAGACAATAATCCTCTTCGTGTGCACCATTTTTGATCTTATTTGTTTGTTGTCACAATCTGTTTCCTAGGCACTCATTCCTTTTCCTCCCTTTAGTCGAGTAGAAAGACCTGGTCCGACTCTGACCTGGTCATGTGACCACCTTTCCAATAGACCATTTTCGATATATTAAAATTCATACTTGGCTCCGAGGCTTGGGGAATAAAACAAAAAAAAAATGTATTATTCATTACTGAACCTCAAGATGATTTCCCCAAGCCTCGCAGCCAAGTATGAATTTTAATATATCGGAATTGGTCTATTAAAGACCGCAGACAGCGTCGGCCCTCGACCAATCCACCGTACCTAAAAAGATGGCGACTGGTAAATTTACCCACAGTTCTTAGCGTATGAAGACCATAAAACTGCTCATAAAACGCTCAGAAAAGTTTCATAAACTTCAAAGCCAGGATAGGCAATGTTGCTATTACAGGGACGAATTTCGCCTCTTCCCCCCCCAAAAAAATATGACCTTATGTGTAATTGGCCGTGTTAGGTTCGAAAGGAGTTGTGGTAAAATTTACAGCCGCCATCTTTTTCTGTACGGCGGATTGTCGACAAGATAATTACTTAGTTACTAGGGACGGGTGAGATTGAAAGTTTCATTTCTCAGCTTTGTTCGGAAGGGACTTGGTTCGGCTATTTCTTCTTTTCCTCCCTGGTTGTCTGACTTGTAAATAGATTGATCATGTGACCACCTTTCCAATAACCCACGTTTGATATATTAATATTCTAACATGACTCCAGAAGCTTTAGAGTCAAAATTGCAAATTGTTCGCGACTCCATTGTCACGCAATTCCCAGAATGGCAGAAGAGACTTGAGCACAAAGGAAACCAAACCAAATATAGAAAAATGACCAGGAAGCCTCGGAGTCATGTAGGAATTTTAATATATCGAACGTGGGAAATTCAGAACGGCGGCGGGACGGTCCAAATTTGGGGAGCATGAAATTCAACAGCGGTATTTTCAAATATATACAAATCGCGCTTGCACTTTCTAGCTGTGTTCAGAAGGTACTTTGTGACAGTCGTATCGGATGTCACTGAAGCATTCTTTAGATCTCCAATCGCCCTCGGAGCCAAGGGCGCTATCTCAATACATCTTTTAAATCTTTGGCTCATCTTACTTTCAAAAGAGGCTTGACCGTTCTGGATCTTGTCCTGGAGAAGCTTAGCGCTGCTTAGTCTCCTCGAGCATGGCCTTTAGATCAAGTCATCGTGGAAAATTTCTTGGAATTAGTGACTTCTCAGTTACGGAGAGAATAGCGCAATTCCTTTCACAGAACAACTTTGATGTTTGTCACACGCCGTAGCACGAATCCTGCATAAACTTGATTTCCCAGAATAACGAATTTTTGTTTGGTGTTTTTGAAACATGAGCTAGCTTTAGCAACGGTGACGGCAACGATTACGTAAAAAACAGTAGGTATTTAAAGCAAAAGACCAGTTTTTGTACGCGTAGCACGCCATTGATACATTTACCTGCCGTCACTGCAGTATCACCACGTGCAATTCCTTAAATGGCGGACGTAAACACACAAAGACGAACATTTCTTCCTCTTTCTAAACTTAGCTGTGGTCTCCAAGGCTTCAACAACAAATCTCAGTTGTTCAAAAGTAGAATAGCGTTATCCACCGGATAAAACACTATCCAGTGGGTAAGTATTTGGAAATCAATTGCTTTGTCTTTTGAGAAACTGGTGCCAGAAAAATGGATCTGTATTTGACATTTTGAGCGAGTCAGAATAAGTGCAGCAAGTTTGAAACAATGCGAATTCATTTTTATAATGATGTTTTTGCCCCCGTCGCCATCCACGTTACTAAAGTTTCCTAATTAGCGCTAAGACACCCGGTGGCAAGTGACAACAATATAGTCCTCTCAAATTCACATAGTAGATTTGTCACACTGGCAAAGAAGACACTGCTGTCCCACCGTTCAAACAGATTTTTTCGACCCGGAATCAGGATGGTCTCGTGATCAGGCCTGAACAGGGTCTTTACTCGATGACAAGGGAGGAAAATTGATTGAGATTCTCAAAACTAGGTGGTTGTTGTCACTGCTCAAAAGTAACACTCAACGACGTGTAGTCCTCGAAAATTCAATTCCTGAGGAACAAATTGAAATTGTTGCAAATGCATGAAGTTTGAGAAAAATGAATTCATTATCAATCGCCGTCTTGATATCTCAAACCTTTTCATTTCTGACATTTCACTTTATAATTAATTCTGAGCATTCTTGATTCATCTTTGAGCGTAATATGTTCGTTTGCAACAGTTGTTATAAATAGACATACAGCCAAACTTGAGGCCACTACACGTAAAGACAACTCCATCCTGAAAAGAAAAATAATTTTTCATGTAACGATTAATAGAGAGATTAAGGATCGCGTTTAGGGGAAACGGCGAAGGAAAGAAGAGAAGAAAAAAGGTACCTCTTGGGTCACGTTTTTACACTACCATTAGCTTATGAGTCATGTTTAGTGTGTCAATAGTGTATTTCAAAACTGTTGCTCTCAGTTGAGCAGGTGTTTGTGAGGAGGGACGAAATGCAAGCTGCCCTAAAAAACGCCTGCGTGGAAGGCTAGTTAAAGCGAAGTCAAAGAAATTCCTAACCCATAAACGGTAATAAATAATGAAATTTTCAAAACTGGCGAAGCAATTTTTTTTGTAAATCATTAGATGACAATTTTTGTTTGTTTGTTTGCTTTTATTTATTATATTTTAAATTAAGAGTGGATATAGGTTATTATTATTATTATTTGTTTATTTTAATTTATTCTTTTAATGGCGTTGGCATCCTGTCGGGAAAACGGACGTTGGCTTGTTCAGCGAGGGAGCGCTTCCGTCACACTTGTCGCGACTTCAGTGCTTATTTTCAACGAGGCAAAGAAGTTCATTTGTTAGAAAATTGAAGTTTTTGTTTTCTGTTTTTGTCAATTAAAGATAACAGATAGCATGTCCTTAAAAACCTGTCTGTTGTAGATTCATTGGTTTACGCGTCTACTTTTACATTCCTTAACCAAAACGTCAAAAAGCGTTTTTTGCTTTAAATTAGGCAGTACTGTGATGCATCGTACCCTTGCATCCCTAAACTGTTCTCAATTTTTCCGGAATCAAGTTTGCAGGTATTGAAGGTTTCGTGACCGCAATTGTGAACCTGTTTCCTTTGCAGTTAAGGCGTGGTTATCGTAAAGAAATCTTCATTGCCTGTGTTTGCATGGTTTGGTACCTTATTGGTTTATCCATGGTTACTAAGGTACGTTTTCCCTTATTCTGTTCAACCTTTTATCTAAGTTGGGCTTTAATCTTGTATCAGCCACTTTCATAAGCTGATGTAATTTTATGGAGTACATTTATTGGAAAACGTAATGAGGTTTTTTGTATCATTGTATTGTATGTGTTGCAGTTAAGTTTATTTTTCTATTGTTTTTGGATATGATAATGGGACTAACGAATTTTAAGTTGGCTCGTACCAGTTTCCCGCTTTTTTGACAGTTTAAACAGACAGAGCAAAAAAGCAATCCAAAGCCATGGCATGGATTATACAATGAATGTTTGACTTCAAACAACCATTATTTCGTCATTAGCAGTTACCATGGCAACGTATCTTCAAGATAATTTGGACCTACTTTTTGGCTTCCAGCACTGATAACTAGAAAACTAAGCCGCTGTTTTGGACAGCAACGTTTGGCACTAGAAAAGAAAAATACACAGTGATTTTAAGAAAATTCTACAAAGCGAATTTTTTTGCGAAAGTGGAAAATGGGACATTTTTATTTAGTAGAAACTTCCTTCCGTAGAATTTTTTAATTTTTTCTCTGTCGTTTGCTATCAACTCTGACAAAAAAAATAGGGGGTCACGGGAGATGTTTTCTTGTAAAATACTTCAAGATTTCACAAATTCCTATGCGTGGCTTCGTGCCTGTAAAATCTGAATCCTATAAGAACATGGGTTACTCATGCGCTGTGTTGACTACCGCTGACTGTTGCGTGTACACTCGTAGGCATCCATTAAGTTTGTTACAGTAATTGCAGAGCGGAAAAAACTTACACGCTTCCAATTAATGCATTGTTACTAGGTTTTCCTGTTCAGTGTATCGTTTAGTAACTTGAAACATCGCCTTCTGGACTCGCTTTTCAACCTCCAGCGACAAAGCAAAGTGGCAAAGACAAAATTGTTTGCAGGAAACTGTCGAAAATCGACTTAAAGTTTTCAATTTTCTTCGTCGATCTTGTAAGGACGCTATACAGTAGCTTCAGTGGGGTAAACATGATCCGGACGACGAAATGTAGCCAAGAAGATAACGTGTGGTTAATTGTGGTAGTATTCAAGTTTATTGTTTTTGTAGTTTTGCTAGTGCTAAGAGAGTCATTGCTCTTCTAATCCCTGTCACGATCGATCGCAGTTCACATCGCACGCAAATATTCCTTTTGAAACTTACGCATTGAGCGGATAAATTATGGTATTCTAATAAAAATATATAGTTAAAACAGGAGTTTACTGTCTGTTTAGTGTTAGATAAATACGAATTTTTTTATTTAAAACAGGCCAAAAGTAACCTCACACGAAAATATTAAAACATGCACAAATATAGCCGCTTGTCGACATGCTCGTTTTCTGTATCTCGCCCGTACAAAGTGGAGCGGGATGAGCGCGCACGATGGACTCCTCACGTGAGAAACCTAGTACGAGCCACCTTAAACAAAGGAAAAACAAAAATTAACTGAAACAAAAAAAAAATAACTGCAACATATGCATCAATGTAAATGAAATTCCATGTGATAACCGTAGGCCCGCGGTAAATCCTTCAAGCGATAATAAACTAGATCCCCTCAGTCGACTGATTTATTTCCGCCAATCACGTACAAGCTGACACACGCACAATAAATCTTTTTATTAAATTTTCAACCTCGTATAATGGATTTCTAGCATTCTGATTGATTCACTCAATCTCAGTTATCAGCTCATATACCTTAGTTTGACCTTATATGGAAAACGATTACGCTGAGTGTTGCAGAGCTAAAAATTTTTCGCTAGGAAACAAAATTTCTTCTCGGACAAAATCGTGGAAAAAACTGTAGATTTCGCGAGCTTTCTATGGACGAAATACAAAAAATGCTGGAAAATGCCATACCGGCAGCGACAAAAAAAAGCCACAAACTTTGGTTTGAAATTATTTAATGGTACGTCTCCGCGAAGTTTCCTTACAAATGTAAAGAAATTATAAGTTTTCAGGTGATTATGTAACATCAACAACAACAAAATTTACCTTTAAAATTTTCAGAATGGCTTGCAAGTCCTCGCAGGAGTAAGTTTTCAAAACCATTAGAGGTTATTTTTTGCATGTTTGAAGAGCTTTTACACCTACTACACTTTCGTAAGTCCATAACGGGCCTTAAGTGAATCCTACAACGAGTGGCTTTCCATTAAACAAGTCTTATCCTCGCTCTCAAGATCAGTGATTTGATTGACTAATGAAGCTCCGATTCAATGGAGAAAGAAAACGAAACTGATGAGCAATCAGGTAGACATATCCAGCGTCAAATTTCACAGCAATCACAGCAAGGGAACGCGAAAACAGTTCTTGTTGAGAATAATTTTACCACAGCGTCCTTGTCACATAGCGATCAAAGCTTACAATTGCAATGTGCAGGTGCACAATTACTACACTTGCCCTTGACTTTAACTTTGAAGTCTTAATTTCTGCAGAAGATTTCAACCCGAACATTTGATCAACGTTCCTTTTTTATGAGAGAAATATTCCTTTTTGACTGTGTGATTTGCTTCCTTTCATATTACACACTTAATGTCACATCCCGAGGGAAACAGTTAGTTTTGTTTTCCCTCGAGTCCTGATGTTTCCCTCGACTTCGTCTCGGGAAACATCAGGACTTTAGGGAAAACAAACTAACTGGTTTCCCGAGGGACCTGACATTAAGTGTTTTGTTATATTTCTAGACTTTTACGTCAACAGCAACAAAAGAATAACCAGAGCGAACCAAAAAAGTCGACTCGGTACTTATGACAACACAAATTTAATCCTCAAAACCCCTGAATGAATGATTTACAAAGTTCTTTCCTTATATTATCTGCATCTTTTTTCTCCACTAGGTGCTGTTTCTCCTCTGGGATGACTTTAAAAAATCGTTGCTTATTAGCTTGAGGCTTCGTGTTTGTGTTATTGTGCTCATTCACGAAAAAGAAAACTGGCAGTGTTTTCCCGCTTTCTGTCACACTAATTTCCATCATGCTTTGATCACGTGCTGTAATGTAGCCCGAGCGGAGTACTTTGCTTAATGTATCACGATCGGTATACATTTGATTTTAGTCAAGGCCACGTGACCAAGAATCAACCAATGGTAGTCCCTGTTTAGTTGAGTGAAAGTCTAGGAATATAACAATTTTTATTTATGTTAGTTTGCAAACGGCGCGATGTTATGTGATTTCCCCTTGGTTTACCAGAAGTTACATCAATATGCGGTGGTTTTGTAATATTTAAATCAAAATTTAGTGAAATTCAGTTGTAATAACCAGACGTCCGGAGTTTAAAAAAATTAATAAAACAATTATTCCATTCGCGCTTGTTGGATATGAGATGATTGTAGCCAACTCGGCGCTACGGGCCTCGTTGGTTATTTACCATCTCATATCCAACGCGCTTATGGAATAATTACTAAGTAATAAATTTGTCGTTTATGATATCGCGGCAGAAAAACTGTTTGAGTACCGCTATCACCCTTTACCTCATTTCCCCACAATTATTCTGTTCTAGGTAGTTGTTGGGTAAATAAACCTCCAACTTAGCTGAATTAAAGATACTAAGGCTAATTTTAACAACTACCCTATCTAGCTTTTCATTCGGTCGGTGTTGAACTGATTTACGAAAACAAAACAAACAAAACAGAGGTAGGTAAAGATCAATGTGAGAATTGCTATTCGATTGAGGATTTAATTAGGTTTTAAAAAACTTTTTTCACATGGGGACTCTGTGGAATCAAATTTTTTAGGAAGTTTTTCTATTTTCTGACTCTTTAAGCAATAAGCTTTTCTCGTGTTTGCATAGCGTGATATAAACACGAGAGGGTGTGAGGATAATTGACAAACATCATGACAAACTCTATGTTACTAGCGCTGATTAAAAGAGAAATTCTTACTAGTCGAAAAGTATTGTGCGCGAAATTGTTTTAACTAAATGCAGTACCCGTAATCACTTTTTGTTGCGCAAATAAATGCGTTATTAGAATACACCTTATCTCGTTTAAAAATGTCACCGTAAGCAAAATTGGAAAAGCTGAAAAAATAAAAATAAAGGAGGTCGATAAAGGTTAATTCATAGTTATTTTCCTGCACATAACAATTTTTTAAAAATAATAATAATATACTGATCTAGATTCATTACATGGCACTCATCTGATCTGAACGGAGAAAATATTTGCTTCTTGTATTTACTCTCATGTACGCAAAGCGGTTTGCAGATCCAACACTAATTTCTAGGATTGTGGCCTAGATACTTTTTCAATCATTATACGAGACACGAAGACCCACCCAGTGTAAGCATCACCCAAGTTCCAGCTGGCACACTGTCCTACCCATAATTCCACCCTAACCGTCCCTTTGGGAATGTTTTCGCAGTAGCCCTCAAATGACCGATGGTGATGAAGGTTTGGAAGACTCCCAGGCCAATCACTGTAGACTGCAGCCTCGATTGTCATTGGACCAGTGCATTCGTTTCCATTGAATCTGAAATACCATCGATTACACTTCTGATCACTACGCATTCTTATATTTCCCTGGAATGAGACTTTGAGAGCTGTATTGGACTTCAATTTATTGAACGTACAGTCCTGAAATAAAGCCAAAATTCATGCATTATTTTTTTATTATTTTTTAAAGTTTAAAAGTTTAATTTTTTGTAATAAAAGATCATTATCCAGCAGTAGAAGGAACTAAATTACCAGCTTTGACAACTGACAGTGGTACGAAGATGTATCTTCCTACAGCTGTAAAATTTCATTGAAATAAACCTTTGAAAATAAAATTACACTGAAATCTTTGTCTTCCTACATATAGACTCGTACTATGTTTCTCACTCAGGACAAGTCTTGTTTACCTTAATCTTTCCGTTATCAGTATCGCTGTATGATTTCCACGCACATTGTTTCCAGTTGGTTTGTGGTACTACACTTGCTTGACTTGCTTTGGCGCTTTCTCCTTTCTCTCCTTTCTCTCCTTTTCTTCCTTGATTTCCCACAATGCCTGGCTCTCCTTTCATTCCCAAAAGTCCTGGGTCACCCTTTATTCCAGTGATTCCTGGTTGTCCGCTCTTTCCAGAAGGCCCTTCGCGCCCTCTGTCTCCTCGTGGACCCGGCGTCCCTTGTGATCCTTTATCACCAGTTTGTCCTTTTGCACCAGTTTGTCCTTTTGCACCTTCTCTTCCCTGGGGCCCCTGCGGCCCAGGCACGCCCGGCACTCCCGGCATGCCATTAGATCCTGGAATGCCGGGGAAACCATGACCCAGTATAGATTTCTGAAAGTAAAGACGACCTAGATTAACATTATTCGTGAGAATGAGCTATTTCGTTCCTCTTAACGCTAAAGGTCACACACCCACCGCTTCAGTTCTTCGTTGTTTCTATTGAAAAAAACAAAAAATGCCGTTTGAATTCCTAAAGGAAGTCAGTTAAGTTGGGACCAAAAGGTTGACACTGACAAATTAAACTGTGCAAACTGCATTACATTTCATGTATCTTTGTGGTTTATATGATACAATAAAGATGTGCAAGTGAAAAAGCCTCAATTTGAATGCTAGCAATGAGTCGCGTGACGGCGTTCCTTTTAGTGACCGAAAGGTAAAATAGTTCTCTCCTCTTACCTCACATAAATCTTTTAACTTTTCGGTGTTTTGTTGCTGTGGTGAGGTGGTTGTCTCAAGTGAACCGCAAGGAATACATAGAATCAGGAAAACAGCCAAGTACTGAACCATGGTGAGAGGTGAACCAGAACACTGCGAACTGAAATCAGTGCTACGTGTTCTTCAGTTTTATAGCGTTTGTCCTAAGGTTAATCTTCGCTTCCTTTTTAGAGTTTGTTTTTGTTTCTTTTGTTTTTGCTTCGTTAATCTTTTCAGCCTCTTATTCTGTGTTACATGTAGGTGCAAAAGAGCAGAGTTTTGAAATTACACGAACAAAAGACAGATATTATATTATGTTTTTTGTTTTCATACTTTTGATTATAGAGTTTTTTTAGGTGCCCGGTTTCGTTTTTCCTTTTAAACGTTGGCTTTCCTTAAGTATAAAAGTACAACTTTGCTCTAACATTAGCACAGCAAGCCCAAACTTGTCTGTTTTCCTTGGGTAGCCTTCAAATTGTGTTATCTTAAATACACGTACACGCATACATGGAACTGATTGAGAACAAGGAGACTCTTAACAGCATTGTAATTTTATCTCTTACGAAAATTGTAGCGCTTTTCTGACAGTTTCAGGTTTAGCGGTCGCTTGCTGGGCAAACCAGAATATAAAAACTCACTGATTCGTACACACTGAAAATAGTGCTTAACGTATTTTTATTTTCCGTTGTCTTTATAATTTTTGCATGCTAAGACAAGCTTTTAAGCATAAAAGAGCTGTTTACTAAATTCTCATTAAGAGCTTTTTATTAACAATTGGTTCTCACGTTTAGTTTAGCAAGTCGAAACGTGTCTTTTGTTTCTATATGTTGATAAGAGACATTTACAGATCTGGACCTTTTGAACAAGTGCCCTTTCTAAGTGAGTCATGTATGTTGAGTACGGAAAAAAAAAACAATAGAATTATGGTAAAGCCCCAGCCTAAGAACAATCCCATTTAATGGGGCTATTTCACACTATTTTCTATTTTCTTAAAACACTTATCATTTTTTTCGCATTAAACTGAATTCTAAATGCAATGGTCCAGTTTTGTTATTTAAGACTATCTGCAATAGATGGTCGACAAAGATGGACATAGATTGAAGGTTGAATAGCTGGGCCAACTTTTTAGAGTTTAATGCCACGCTGGCAAAAATAATCAAAAAAGTTATTATCGGGCTAGTACTCCCTGATGGGTATCGGTAAAGGCACCAAGTAATGCCTTCACCACAAAATGGAGCTTTAAAACGGCAATATCCTATCAATATCCTAGCTATAGATGACAAAGTAATCAGCATTTGTTTTCTCTTTGGTAGGATCTTTTTCCTTTTCTTAATTAGCTCTTCCTTTTTTCTGGTATTTCTTCTTGCAATGGATAGAGTGATTTTACTTAACCCGTGAAACAGATACAAACAACTAATAGAAAGCAGCATGCAACAAGTAAATAAAAGAAGACAACAAAATCAGTGCATAATAGTGCGTAGTAGTATTCTTTCTTTTTCAGGGCTTAAGTAAAATCAGTCGACTTGCTTAAAGACGGTCACGTAGTGTTATCTCAGTGGTAGTGATGTCAATCAGCAGTTATAAGCCTTTTCCTTCGTTTGGACGAGTGAAAGATTCAAATACTTCAAACATTTAGCTTTAGTAAGCTTTTCTTTAAGTAGGATTTTGTTAAGTATTGTTGTTTTCAAGTGAAGGCTAATACCATTTTTATATTTTAAGCAGATTACTTGAGATTTATCTAATTTATAATAATAATACTAATTATAATACTAATTTATCTAATTTCTTTTTCCTGAACCTTAGACAGTTGTACATCGTGTACAGAACTAAGTTCTCGCGATCCCCAAAGATAACTGAATGATCCCCTTGTTTCCTCTACCTTAATTGGGTGATTCCCCCAAAATCCTCTGAACCACCGCAGGCGATAAATACTGTTATATACAGCATTATTAGGGAGCTTAAAAAACGATGACGGCAACGAGAATGGCAAAAAGCAATAGGTTTGGGTTGGCAAAACAACAACTTTTCTCGTGTATCACGCTTTTTTTGTACATTCCTTTGCCGTCACTGCATGACTACAACGTGATTGTCCCTAATTTCACGTTTTCTGGGGGACGTGAACACAAAACGAAAACTTCCTTTTTCTTTTCCTGGACTTTGATACTCTCAGTTTTATAATTCAACTACAAAAAAAAAAAAAAAAAAAAAAAAAATTGCCAAAAATTGACAAATTAAACGAGATGGAAAAAGCGCGATAAAGTTTGAGGCAATGCGAAGTCACTTTTTTAAGTGACTTTTTCGTAGCCCTCTTTTTCTGTCGCACTTTGAAAATAATCGTCCCACTTTGTACTGATACCTGTCGCACTCTGTAATAAAATTGTCGCACTCTGTAATAAGCTTGAAATGTATGGTAGTTGGAGAAGTAAACCCAGTAATAAATATCATTATCAGAAGGGTCTGATGCGAGATTTCTTTAAACTGAAGAAAATTATTACATTAACAAGGATCGGACCCTAAACAAGTTCGCCAAGATTAATGGCGGTTTTCTGCCTATGTTTGTTCTATTTCTATTTAGGGTGGTATGTATGTCTTTCAACTGTTCGATTCTTACTCCGCCAGTGGTTCTGCCCTCCTCTGGGTGGCGCTATTCCAAAGCATCGCTATTGGTTGGATATACGGTAAGAAAAATGCCATATGAAATAAAACAACCCGGGTTTTGTTTGTGTTATTGACAAGTGATGAGGTCCGCATCGTCCATCCATAGCAAAAAATAAAATAGGGTCTGATGTCCATCAAACATGACCCGAAATAAGACTGGTCAGTCTATGTATTTCTTTGCCACAGGAATTTTTTCTTATGGACACAAACAAGGCAAGATAGCTCCATCTTGCCTACTCACGTAGCTATAATAAACAGCACTACATCTGCTTCAGTTTGGCTCGTTTGCACTTCCTTCAAAATGGTTAAGAATTCAATTTGATTCAACTTGTTTCTTAAAAAGAGATAGTTTCTTCACCATTGTTTTATGGATTTAAAACACGCTCGTGAGAGACCTGATCAAGCTTCGCCTACTATACTTTTCCTTCTTTATGCCCGGTTTGTTACATAATCTTATTATGCCCCACACCCTAAGAGTGTCATTACTGTTAACCTATAAAAGGAAGGGATAATGTCTTTGATTTGTTAAGTTGTGACTCGTTTTATATATATCATCATTCAGGTGGAAAGCGCTTCTATGACGACATGGAGAAAATGATTGGATTTTGTATCAATCCCTGGTGCCGCTGGTGTTGGATGTTGATGACACCTGCCTTTTGCTTGGTGTGGAAACGAATTTAAGGTTATTCCTTAGCACTGCATTGCGCGTCGTTACTGTGCACAATTTTCACGAGTAATAGCCCGCGCACATTAAAACATGGCGGCTTTTGCCTCAAGGCTGGAACTCCCAGAGGTGTGCACGGTAAATCGTCATCTTCTTTTAAACGAGTATGGTGACCTACACTTTTTGTCTTTTTAAAAATGGCATTAAGTTTCTTCTCTAGAATAAATACACACTGTAGACTTATTCCTAGTGTAGAAAAAAGGGGAATCGTCGGAAATTAGTTTGTTCATAGCATGTACTCGTAAATATAATCACATGTAATGAATTATTGCGTATATACAAGTTGCTGCTGCTCCTTAAATAGTATGAGGACCCCACAGTTTTATTTCAAATTTGAAGTTTCTTCAACATAAACAACCAGTTGGTAACGTTTTACAAAAATGTGACAGGAATGACCTCAGTAAATTTATGAAATTACTACAGAATCACGTCTAGATTTTTCCCTTTTCTAATTTTAAGGCCTTTTTGAATACTGCTATTCCACTCACCACCACGGAAGTGTGTAATCAGGCCTCGAAAAAAAAATTGAATTTTTGCTTCTCTTTTGGTAAGCAGCTCGCAAATTTTCCTGCCTAGGCCTTTTTGTTGCTCGTCTTAGTTAATGATGTAGTTAGAAGATGACTTGTTGGGACCTTTGCCCATTGTGCAAATGGGCTTAAAAAGTTACTTGACCAGAGAAAATCTACTTGTCTCGGGCTACTGGACGGAACGTTTTTCAAGGCCTGTGTAGTATACCTCACTTATTTGTTGTTTAGTGAGTCGTGGAACATACTTGCTTAGGTTAACATTTGATGTCAAGCTATTCCGTAGGTTGAAGTGACTACATTTTTTCCCAACAGGCGGTCTTCATTTTTAGTCTCGTAACATACTCGCCACTCAAATATGACGACTATGATTATCCAGACTGGGGACAAGCCATTGGTTGGATCATGGCCCTTTCATCTATCGCCTGTATACCATTTGTCATGCTGTACAAGTTAGTCACTACACCGGGTTCTTTTAAGGAGGTAATTATAATCAAATATTTTCATAAATGCATACAACGGATCATTATACGTTTCTGGGAAACTGCCCACCTACCCCTCCCCTAAGCCAACATTTTTCCCAAAGCGAGAAGTAAGTGTTAGTGTTCACTAAGGGGAGGGGTATGTAGGCAATTTCTTACCAGTGGCCATATAGTATTTTAATGCTACAAAACGTAAAAAATTTCGGTCAGCTTTAAAAATTAGTGCTTTACCTGCAAAAATCAGTAAAAATATTATTTTTAGCGCTCCCTCGAAGTTTGTTTGATACCTTTTTCATAATTCTACAAAGGTATTTTGTCTGTGAAAAAGGTACTAATTCGTAACCTCAGCTAAAACAGCAATATCCTAATGACTCCATTAACGATATTTTGATGAGAAGAATGACGACCTTCCCGTCCAGGTTCAGTCGGTTCTCACTAGGGTAGGTTACACAGGATCACTAAAAAGAGCTATGAATTGATGTTGCTTTTACGGAGTTAATATTTGTACATTTGTATTTCTTGTTTTTTTTTTTCACCAGCGTTGGACCACATTGACCACTCCTATTTTTAAGCATCAATCGCCAGGTGCACAACAGATGGATTCCCTGGAGACTTACAAATCCTATGACAAGAACGGTCTCTAAAGATTCTTCAGAGCATTGAAAAGGCATCGTGTGTGGTCTCTATGGGCTCCAGTCAAACGAGTATCTAGCATAATGAAATTACTATAACTATCACCATATTTAGCAATTATTGAATTCGGCTTTCGTATGTTATGAAGAATTATGCAGATAGAGGAGAATGTTGCCTAAAATGTTTATCCGCCGATGGTTTTATTATTGACTGATACAAAATATATGTTTAAGTTCTTAACGTGCTAACCTCCTCCTAGACTTTCTTCGGAACTTTGGCTTCTTTTCGGTACGGTTTCAGGATTTGAGCAGATTTTTTTCATTACAGATACTCCTCAAAAACTAGATAACATCCATCCAGCAATATTGTTGTGTATTCTTGCATTTCTTCCGTTCAGTTGTAGTCAGAAATTCAGCTATTTCTTCTATTTCTTCTATTTCTAGATAGCCGTGAACGCCTGTTTTTTAGTTCACTCTTGGCCGCGCCATGCAGTCTCGTTTCAAATCAAACATACCATCGAATCGATGGCATACTGCTCGCATCTTCCAAATTTGGTCAGGGCTGGTTGGTTATGAAGAATTAGCCGAGGAATTGGAACCAATCAGAGACGGCGAAATATTTTGGAATGAATAATAAATAAACATATTCAATAACCTGCAGTACGGAACCCGGGGTTCGTTTCCTAAAATGCCTGTCGACGTTTGGTCCCGTTACCGTATTGTAAATATAAAATGCAAAGAATCTTTATGCGGTTACTTGCCCAACTTTGTCTTATTATTCTCTAGCACATTACTGAAAAACTCAGCGTGAACACCAGAAATATTTATGGAATGTTATTGTGTTGCAAGAAATAAGCCAATAAGTTGAGAGATAACTAAACCGCAAACAGCAACAGTAATACATGTAAGTTTGTGGTTTTGATGTTTGCTTGCGTATCCTGAACTTTATTGTGATTGGCCAGTACACAATCAACATTCCTGACATTTTTCAGGTGTTAACGGTTTTCTGAGTTTGACAGAAAAACTTTCATCTTTAAACGTCATGTTTGCAAACTAAATTTTTCGAAAAGGCTGGTAACGTTTTCGGACCTATCCCTCACAAACCAATCGATTTTGTCTCATTTGATGATAGTTTTATTGCATTGCGCTGAAAACCAGTTACGTGTGGAATATAGGTGTAAACATGGCAAGCTTAAAACAGCTTCCCGGCGTTGTTGATGGGCAGGACGGCACAAAGAGTGAAATTTCTTCTTTACGTAAGAATAGCTGTAAAAAGTATTCAAATGCTAACACCGCTTCCCACTCAAAGCGGCGCTTAACGATCACTTTCGATGATGGACGTGTATAAGGTTCTACGTTTGCTATGGGAACAGCATCACTTTAGCACGTCTAAAATGGCGTTTCCCAACCACGCCTTTGCCGTTCGAAAATATAGACAGTTACGACGTTCACACCACGAAGATCAAAGTGTTGAATATACCGGCGAAAAATTTGACCTAGATTTTGGTTAATGCACGAATTTTTCCACCGGTCATAAACTGGTTCGGTGACTGTGTGAACATAGCTTTATATCCGTTCATGGAGTGTGATTGTATTAACAGTCCCCTCCCCCAATAATGTTACTTATCTTACCGAACAGCATCCCTTCCAATTGATACGGGAGGGTAAGGATGAGGAGGCCAATCAGTTTAATCATAGTCATTATGATCTTAACATGAAGGTGTTAAGACCCTGCGCTGCCGCTCAAACCTGTCATTTCCCGACCAGCAAGGCCAAAGCATTTTCCAACTGAGCTAATCCGGGGGCAGCTAAAAAATCTCCCAAGAACAAGGAAAGACTTGACACATTTCTGTTGTGGTTTTCTTCGATTTTAAATTTCCACCTTTATCTTTCGTCTTCATTCTTAAAAACATGGTAAACTTAAATCCTTAAAATAGAATATTGTCCACCGAGACTTCTATGTGTAACCCTTGTCAGAACTAATTAATGTAAACAAAAAGGGCCAGTCAAAAGAACCGTTAGATGGCAATGATATCAAATTTTACTGTGAAATATCTTTGCCTCTGCAAAAACGTTGAAAGTAATAACCGTCTGCGAGGCCGTCAATCCGTGGCCTTAGTTTATAATCAGGGTATTATAGTCTATTACTGTGCAATATAATTGTAATTTCCCAAATATGAATAAGTTTGAGATGTCATAACAGCAACGTGAACGTTTAAAGAGTAATAAACATAACAATACTCCTTTTTGCGCGTATCGCCCTTTTTATCTTATTTGTTTGTTGTCACAGCTTCTTCCCTAAGCTCTTTCTTTTCCTTTCTTTTCGTCGAGTAGACCCTAGTCTGTCAGTGACTCTGACCTAATCATGTGACCACCTTTCTAAATAAAAACCGCAGAAGGCGTCGTTTCTCGACCAATTTTCGACGAGGCAATTTTATAGTTACTACGGAAGGGTGAGATTCAACGTGATAGTTTCATTTCTTAGCTTTGTTCCGAAGGGGACTGCGTTTGGCTATTTCTCCCTTTCCTCCCTTGTCGTCGTGCAGATAGACTATGATCATGTGACCACCTTTCCAATTCAAAACGGTAGGGGGGTAGGTCCAAATTTGGAGAGCGTAAAATTTATACAGCGGAATTTTCAAGTATGTATAAACTGCGCTTGCACTTTCTAGCTGTGTTCAGAAGATGCTGCATTTGGCTCTTTGTGGCAGTCGTGGCATATCTCACCTAGACTTTGAATCGTGCTCGGAACCGAGGGCGATGTCTCAATACATCTTTTAAATCCTTGGCTCATCTTACTTTCACAACAGGATTGACTGCTCTGGATCTTGTTTTAGAGAAGCTTAGCGCTGTTTAGTTTCTCGGAGCATGGCCTACAGACCAAGTTTGGAAAATCTCTCCGAGGTAGAGACCGTGCAGCGACTTAGCCGAAGGCGAGACGAGGGAAGCTCTTTTCATTGAACAACTTTGATTTTTGCTACACACTGTAGCACAAATCCTATATAAAAATGAGTCAGCAGAGAAAATATTTTTTTGGTATTTTGAAACTTTACAGAGCTTTATAAAAGACGACGGCGACAGCAACGACAACGAAAACGTCAAATAAGCAATAGGTACCAAAAACACAATTGTTTTACGTGTACCAAGCTATTAGTACATCAACTTGCCGTCCATGCAGGAGCATGTAAACACAGAAAAAAAGAAAATAAATGTTTCTTCCTCTTTTCCCAAGGTCCCAGTTTTTCAAGAGATGAATAGCGCTATCCACCGGATAAAACACTATTCAGTGGGTAAGTATTTGGAAATCAATTGCATTATCGTTTGAGCAACTAGGGCCAAAAAAAATGCACCTGTCACACTGGCAACCCCACCCTTCAAACAGATTTTTGAGGTGGTCGCGTGATCAGGCTCGAACAGGGTCTCCACTCGATGACAAGGGAGAAAAATTGATTGAGATCCTAAAAACTAAGTGGTTGTTGTCACTGCACAAAAGTAACACTCGATGACGTGTACAGTGTAGTCCACGAGAATTCAATTCCTGAAGAACTCGTAAACAAATTGAAAGTGTTGGAAATAATTATCGCATGAAGTTGGGGAAAAACAAATTGACTATCAATCGCCGTCGTGATATCCCAAACCTTTTCATTTCTGGCAATTCATTTTATAATCCTAGCCATTCTTGATTTAAATTTGACCATAATGCGTTCGATTACACGTAAATACAACTCCATCCTGAAAAGGAAAATAAGAAAAAGAATTGTACCTGCTGCTCACGTGACGATTATCATCTAATTAAATATGCCCCTGATTGTGGCTGTGGGATAAGGATGCTGTTATAGCCCGAAGATTTTTGCACTAAATCGTTTTTTTACCTAATTTTTTAAGTATTTCATTCTCACAGCATGCAGAAAACTTGAAAAACAGTCACTGTGTTAAAAATGAAAACTGTGTGTGCACCTGCTTTTCTCCCACATTTATCCACCAAAAGATATTTAACAGTTCCAACTAAGGCAGTTGCTAGGAGAGGGGTAACCTCCACATTTATTGCCTTCTTAACATTTATATCCCCTTTCACCACCTCTCGTATAATAAGCAGGAGTGAAAGGGTGATAATAGTACGACTTCACCTACATCGCAAGCAGCTTTGCAAATTTAATACAACAAAAGAAAACGTTTGATGAAAGACCAGACCCTCCTTTTAGGGCCTGTTTACATGTAGGTGAGGTAACCCGCTTAGGTGAGGTAACCCACCTGTCCTTAAAATCTCTCATGATCACGTTTACATGATAGGTGGGGTGACGCGCCACATATGTTACCTCACCTACCTGAGGTGCCACACCTCCATGTAGACAGGCCCTTAATATATATTTATTATATAGACACGAGTGTTTTACTGGAAAATATACCACTCGTAAAATTCAAACAAACTACATCCGGGACCCGAGTGGTTTATTTTCCATAATCTCACACGTGAGTTTATCGATGACGTAATTTTGGTAATTTCCCTCTAATACCTTATCGATGTCATTTTGTCTATATAATAAAAAGAACATTACACGGCGGCTTGAAGATATGAATTTTATTTTCTCGTGTCAAAAACAATATTTTACGAACGAGCGCAGCGAGTGAGTAAAATATTGTTTTGCCGCTCGAAAATAAAATTCATATTTTCGCGCCACCGTGTAATATCCTCTATATATTTTTAAACCGAGTCGGTTGGAGTTAAATCCTAAAGAACTGTATTGAAAATCAAGAAAAGAAAGTTGTTGTGTTGAGTTCCCCGCCTCGACAAAACGTGAAATTAGACACTCTCACGTTGTAAGTCGTGCAACGACGGCTAAGAAATGTGCAAAAAAGCGTGATGCACGTGCCAAGTTGTTGTTTTGCTAATCCTATTACTTTGTTGCCCGTTATTGTTGCCGTCGCCGTCGTTATTGCTTAAGTTCCGTAATGTCGACATGAAAAATACTCCGGTCTGGTATGACTGCCGCAAATAGTGGTAAGGAGACCTGTCCAATATGTGACAATCCATTTTGAAGACCGGTTTGGGCATCGTTAGTAGAGGAGACTGGTTAAACATCAAATGAAATCAACGATGCTGCAGTTTATATTGGACATTCCCTGAACTTGCACAATCCTTTGTTTTTTTGTTCACAAATTGTGACTAAATAAATTAATGGTATGTTTCTGTTGGTCAGTAAGTTCAAAATGATAGGAATGCTATCGGTCAAGTCTAAAATAGCTGACAAAAACATATAACAAAGGAGTCTGTCGGGCTTCATGACATTCAACTTTATTAACTATGGTTTGGCGCAGTCTCACTCCTTTCAAATTCACCGTTGATATGCCGATTTGAACAAAAACCCTTTCCCGTGCGATTTTCCCGCCTGCGTAAGAGCTATCTGCTAGGCTGGTTTTCACTAGCAACGGAATCAGAGTTGGAATCGTAAGCGGTGTGGCACTTATGACCTTCTGATAGTAAAAAATCCGAGCGCGACGGGTTGGAAGAATCAGAACATTTCCATTTTACGACTCCATCGTTTACGATCTAGTGAGAACCAGATTGTCGGAAGCAGAAGCGAAAGGATCAACTAATCACTGGGCTAGTTCCATGCTTTGTGATTGTTTAGTTCTTCCGCTTCTCCTTGCTACTCTGACAACCTAGTTTTCACCAGATAGATCGCAACCAACAGAGTTTTCACTAGACTCCGTCGTTAGTCATGACAAGCCTTAAGGCTTTGTCTTCACTATATCCGATACTTGTTTTAGACGTGGAACTTTAAGAAATTTCTTAGACTTCACTTCACTTCTCACCTTAATTAAAGATGGAATATCCGCCCAAAACTCATAATTGGGTACCATCTCTGTTAAGCCTTCTGCTCCCATTTTAAACTTTTTAATGAGAATTCCACCAATTAGGTAAGCAAAAGCCAAAACAAAAAATCTGAAAGCAGATGAGAACATAACTTAAATATTTATATAAGTGATCAAGTGTAAACAAAGGTCGAATGATAACAACTAGCCTTGAAAGGGACTGTGTCACGAGGATATTACTGTTTTAGGTCAGTTCTGTGCACAAGTCATTACTTAGTGCTTTTACGTTAAAAAAAAAAACGTTGCTGTAGAGTTATGAAAAAGATATATATTGAACAAATTTCATCAGGGAGCAAGAATCATTATTGTTTTGATGATATTTGCAGGTATAGAATTAAGACTTGAGAAAAAGTTGGGCTAACTTTGAAAAGTTGTCATCCCTTACAAGAGACGAACGAAAGGAGTTTGAATGCAAAAACAAGTTAGTTGATCGTTTCGGTGACGTATCCGAGGCGAACGGGCGGGAAACGCCTAGACAAAAACAGAATGCGCATGCGTGCGTTACCTTTTGAAATTCAAAGATGACGTTAATGTCGTGAGCAGCAACAAGCAGGCAGCAGGAGATTTTGGTTATTAACCACTCTTGTGGATATTTGTAGGATCGACTTTTGCCGACCGGCTTTGAAAAGTCATCAGAATGTTTTCATAGTCCTATGAAGATTTATACTGCTCCTGCAATCTCATCATTCCAAGTGAGCTATCGGAGTTTGCCGCTCGCGAATTTTCAAAGTAAACACAATATCGACCCGTGTGTTGTAAACTTAGACCTCAAATCTTGAATAATTAGAAAAACCATACTTTCAAATAAAATTCATTAGCTGCGTGTCAAAAAGTGCCCAGAAACTGAATCTAAAAGTAAAAATCCTATAAAATTCGCCGACGTCAACAGAAGTGATGCGTGTATTATAAATGTGAGAAGCATTAAATTCAACTTGCATGCGTTGTCTTAGGATCGCGTTTTGAGCAAATGTTAATCAATGAAAGAACACACAACAATAGACAGAGAAATTATTTCTCGAAAATTTTTATTCAAAGGCCCATAAATTAATCCTTAAAAGCAATTCGCGTGAAACAAAATAGTAAACAAATTTGGCTCGTGAATCCGTTCACGCAAGTAAAATCGGCTGAGCACATGGCAAAAATTAGGGCGCTCAAGCTGATCTCAAAATGTATAAAACGTTAAAGATAAAATATTCACAAATGCGTAATTTTCTTGACTATAGAGTACAAAATGTACCTGAAAATTCTTCAAAAACTTCGCTGCTTGGTGGCGTTTCAAAACAAGCAAAGCGCTCTGATCGGCCGTGATAAAAATTCCATGTATTTTAAATTCCTCGAAGGACAATTTTATAAAGCCGGAAAAGCCTTCCTTTGTCAAGTTGAAGAAAACTAAGGACTCTTTTGAAGATTGGTTTCCCATCTGTGTGTTTTAGCGATGTATTTTAACCTTTGAAATTTTAAACACTGGTCTTGTTTACCATCGCCATTGAGCTGTCTCACTTTTGTCTCACTTTTGAGGATTTTGTCTAGGCCTTACATTTTCGCATGGACCACGTGACCCGAAACGTTTTGGCCGCGAGGAAAAATGAGGCCTAGGGACTACGCAACAATAATGTGATATAGCCCTTTTAGGAGCCCTCTGACCTTTGATCTTTGGCGCCTTAGCTTGCTAAAGAAAAGCATTTTACCTCCGACCGACAGAGCATTTTTGTTCTCTGTTCATTTAGTAGATATGGGTCAATGAGAATCAATGTATTGCACATACAAATAGCGGCTTTATGGGGTATTGGAAGATAACCATTGTTGCTTGGTGAATAGTAAGGTTTGAAAAAATGGATGTTGCATGGTATCGTGATGTCAAATGCACGAGTAAAACTTCGTGTCTTCGAATTGAAAATAGACCGTAAGCGAACAAAAATGGCACGTGACTCATTATATTGAAAGATGTTTTTCTAAGCTTATTAACCCCTTATGATTCAAAGGTTTACAAAAGACAACTTTTTAAATGAAAAATACTAAGTTCTCCATATTATACTTAGCCTCATCAAATTATTGCCAAAAATTGAGCTATTAAATCAATTTGTACAGAATCCCCAGAGCAACATACACGGGTATATTTTAAGGTTTCATTACATACATTGTCAATATAATACGGCCTTTACTAAGTCTTTTATGTTTGGGCTTCACGTTTGGATCAGCGGGGTTTGTTGGATCAACCGGGGAGGTAGTAGGAGTAACACAGCCATCATCACATGCGCACTTAGATGTAAACGTCATTCTCTGCGAAAAGCAGAAGAACCTTTAAAAATCATAAGTAAATTCAATACTTGTAGCAGGAACACAATTCCTCATGTAAAAATTTCACTTAATAAAAATTTACGTATTTTGCCCAATGTAAACATTCATTCCCTCCCTGTAACCTAAGAGTATCCTGATACAGTTGTTTTAGTGCACCAAGAGAATAATTTCACACTCACCTTATCTTAATGTCTTAATGGTTTTTGCCAATCAAGGTACACAAAGAAAAGCTGCTTCAAATCGTTTCTTTGTGATTACGAGGTGGTCGTGTTCACGGGGCGGTTGTACAGGGAGCCAGGGGGTTGGCGTTGAAGGATGCCATCCCACTCGGGAAGCCAAAATGCCAAAAAAAACTCATTGTCTCAAAAAGGTACATCTTAAAAGGCCTATGTTGGATGACGTCATTGGCCTCCAGCAGGGCCATTAGAATATGTATCCCATAATATTAGACTTAAAATTAGGGACCTTAAGCATCGACGATGAAATGGAAGTCGAACTTTTCATGCCTTGTATTTAGCAGCTGAAACTTTCGTGTTTGCATGAGATGCAGCCGAGCCGCACAGTCTGAAATTATTGAAGTCTTCACTGACCAAAGAACAACCAAAGAACAACCATGTAAAAGAATTAAATAGGCATTTTCTTGAATGAAAGTCATTTATAGGCATGTTTAGTTTCCCAGCACCGAAAGCTCCGGGTGTTCGTGACTGCAGTTATCAAAGTCGAGGTTGTTATTAAATCCCGCACATCTTTTGTTTTGAGTTCTTGTTTTCTCTGATAATAAAAAATTGTTGAACGGACTAAAATTTTATTTCCTGGTTCCAGTGTTAATTGTAATGATGACATCTTTATTTTGGTTTCTTTCATAAGTATTGCCATTCTTTTCTTAGTTATCGCCTTCTCCCAAATTGACTTTTAATATACCAAACCAGTAGCATGCAAGAAAGCCAGTAAAAACAAATTCGTCTTGTCGAGCGCTCGCGACCTGCAAACTTCAAACATCATTTTCACCGTTGGTGCAAACAGATAACCATGTGGTGCAAAAGTTTGACACTAGAAAAATATATAAGCTTTCGAATGAAGTGATTTTTTTCGCCCCCCTTTTTTGTCTGTTTCTCCCTTTTTGCTTTTAAACTTGGCGCGACGGCAATGTTATGCTTACGCAATTGGTTTATGTACTAGACCGGAAATAAAAAGCTGACCGGATGTTAAATTTTGTGCTCATGCGCAGTGCGTTTTGACGCGTGTTCGTCCAACCTTCGTCGACGACGAAATTCAGATAGGTTTGCCGTTATCGCTAAAACGTAAATATAAAAATATACTTTTTGCGTGTAAATCGCTCTTTTTCCACCTTGTCATTCAGTACAAGTAGGAATATATTCTTTGTGGATTAGCAAAATCAAATGTTAAGCTCTTCGTCGATTTCTTCGCCTGCTAAATTCAGGTTCGGTTTGTTTGAAAACCTGAGTGATGGCGGAACAGCCAGCCAGAAAGACAAGTATAAAGCTTTCCTCTGCTGTCTTCCGAACTTGCCTTGAGATTAGATGCTGTTCGTTCCTTGACGGTCTATGCTTACTCTTGCACTTTAGGTTGTACTGTAGGATAAGTGTTAATTTTTTTTTACTAAATTTTAATATTTTTTATTAACGTATCAAAAACGCCTGTTCATTAGACCAATTCCGATATATTAAAATTCATACCTGACTGCGAGGCTTTGGGGAATAAAACATCAACAAAACAATTTATTTTGAGGCTCAGCAATGCTATGATTAATACATTTATTTTTGTTTTATTTCCCCAGGCGCTTGCCTCGGAGCTAAGTATGAACTTTAATATAGAGAAATTACTCTATTAACCGATTTATTGTTAAAACAAAATAGAACGCACATAATGATATAAAGTCGAAGACTGAGAAACCAGAACAACCTCTCCTGTTATACCAGGGTACTTCTTTTTGTCATATTTAAGTTCTATCCGGACCTTCCTAAAACATAAAAAATGATATAAAATGTACAAAACAGTCTGATTGATTCCCTATCTCGGACTATGACGCCTCATTAACTGCTCTATGTCGTGAACTGGGTGTTTTACCAAAGATTCAGAGTAAGAACTTTTTGAAAATACAGCAAGAATATTCTCGTGTTAAATTAATAATTTTGAAGGTAAGAAAAGACTTCATGTTGTTTAAACGAGGTGATTTATCATTATTTAATGTCAAGTGATTTACTGTAACTGACTTCTCATACGCTCGAACGCTTTATCACTGTTTTGTGAACTAGGGATTTCGTCGTAAAGGGAAGTTAATTTATGGAAAAAAAGGAGAGGCAAGAATAGAATACGTGCCAGCAAGTTAACAAGGCAAAGAGTACTCCAGATAAACATTAACAACATTCACCTCGATCGCAGCCGCTGACAATTGACAGGATTTGCAAGAAGCGACAAAAAAAACCACTTTCTCATTCGCGGTGAGTTGGCAGAAGCAAAAAAGGCTCTACGTTTCTTCTTAGAAGGGCGAGAGATTTAAATTTTTGACGTTTTCTTTCAAACCATTGATGCTACAGCTTACAAAAAAATTAAAACTATGATTTACCATGTTTCAATGAAGATACTGAAAGATGTAACTTTTGCGCATCTACTGTTTAGTCTACGCACGAATTCACCCGTCAATTAAACTATTCGTTTATTGTCTTTTTGGTTCGGCTTTTTGATTCTGTTGAGATCACTTCGTGTGTATATACATGTAGTAAAACAATTATTTACCTCTGAGGCTCAGCGAATATCGTTGAATAATCTCCTAGGCTTCCTCCCGGGGAGTATTCAATAATATTAGCTTCTTCGGTTTATTACTCTTTCATTTTCATACAGGACCCAAAAGATATATAAAAATGATTTACCGTGTGACTGTTGTTGTTGGATATGGGCGGTAGATCCGTCCTCGGTTACTTTGAATGAAGCGGGGAGACTGGGCCAATACTTTGCCAGTACTGAATTTGTTTCTCGGGTTTTCACACATCTTGGAGCCAATGTGGATGCAAAAAGGATGAGTTATTTGAATTTTAATAGGTATATAGTTGGTGCTTTTCTAGTCCCAGTAAATGACGTCATCGTGCAAAGGACCTATATTCAATGTTTATTTCCTGTATGTTCTAGGTCCAGGCTTTGCTTTTGTCGCCTCTCCAGAAGCAGTTGCTCAGATGCCGTTGGCTCCTCTCTGGTCGGTTCTATTATTCTTTATGGTCTTCCTGTTAGGGCTTGACAGCGAGGTATGGAACATTTCCAAACCATGTAGTATAATATATAAATATATTTTTTTGTGGAAAGATTATTGGCTGCGAGGCTCACTCAATACCATTAAGCAATTAGAAAATAGTCCATTAAAGCCGAAGCAAGGCAAATAGTGATTGTTAATGAAGTCTTTGATTATTTTGTATATCATTAAGTAATTTTTGCTTCTTTGTTTGCTTTTATTTATAATATTGTGAATTTATTTAAGAACCGATATAAGTTCATTATTGTTTTTTTTTTTTCATTTTGTTTTTATGGCTTTCGCGTTTAGGCGGGAAAACAGACGTTATCTTTCAGCGAGTTCGCGTCTCCGTCAGCCTTGTAGCGACTATTTATTTAGCGGTTATTTTTAATGGGGCAAAGAAATTGATTTGCTGGGACGTTTAAGTTTTGTTTTCTGGTTTTGTCAATTAAGAATAACATGTCCATAAAAAATTGTCTTATATAGTTTGATTTCCTTACACGTACACCTGTGCATTCCCCAACCAAAACGTCAAAGTACGGTTTTTGCTGTAAGCTAGGTAACAGTCAGACGCATCTCATACTTGCTTCAAAAAACTACTTTATATTTCCTGATTCAAGTTCGTGGGCATTGAGAGTTTCGTGACCGCAATTGTGGATCTTTTTCCTAAGCAGTTTAGGCGTGGTTATCGTAAAGAAATCTTCATTGCCTGTGTATGCATGCTTTGGTACCTTATTGGTTTAACCATGGCCCGTTGTTATATTCAATGTACACATCCCCTCTTGGCGAGATTGCTCGTCGTCGTCAAATGTTCTATCACTTTTATGCTGATGACACTCAGCTATATATTACGTTCAGGACGTCGTCTGTTTCTGATATGAATCTGAGTAACGCCAAATTGGCAAACTGTGTTCGGGACATGGACGCATGGATGCTTTCCAACAAGCTGAAATTAAATAAAGACAAGTCCGAAGTTCTCGTAATATCCTCTTCCCTCTTACTATCGACCTCGGCCACCACTATCTTCTGTTGATATATGTAATGAGACTGTATCCTGCTCCCCCAGTGCACGCAATATTGGAGTTATCTTTGATCAGTCCCTTTGTATGGTACCTCGTGTCAATGCAGTCTGTCAATCGTCCTTTTTCCATCTTCGTAATATTGGTTTCATACGCAAATATCTTACTTATGATGCTGCAAAGATCATTATTCATGCCTTCGTAGTTTCTAAACTTGATAATTGTAATTCTTTATTGTACGGTCTACCACCCTATCTTATTCGGAAGCTTCAACATGTTCAAAATTCTGCCGCTCGCCTTGTCAACCAGTGTCCAAGATTTTGCCATATTACTCCAGTCTTGAGGGATCTTCACTGGCTCGCTGTCTCCTTTCGTATTGAATTTAAAATTATGTTAATTACTTACAAAGTACTACATGATCGCGCTCCAATCTACATACAGGAACTCCTTCAATTGTATACACCCAGTCGCAATCTTAGATCCTCTAATAGAAATTTATTAGTTAAACCCTATTTTAATCTCAATTCGTATGGTAAACGAGCTTTTTCTGTTGCTGCTCCGGAACTTTGGAATAACTTGCCTGAGGATATTAAATCTGCAAACTCAATTGTTGATTTTAAACGCAAACTTAAAACATTTCTTTTTATGCGAGCTTATGAATCGTGATGTTTTTATTTGTTATCTGATTTTTTATCTATTGTGTACATTTATCTATTTTGTAGTTAGCGTCTAGTTTTAATGTCAATTTCTTGTGATTATTTTTACTTTTTAGTTCTATCTAATTTTTTGTAAACAGCGCCTTCGAATCTTGTAGAAAAGGCGCTATATAAATGGATTATTGTTATTATTATTATTACTAAGGTACGTTTTCTCTTATTATTTTGCACCAGAATTTATCTAAGACAGTATTTTACTTGATAAATTGGTTAAATTATATCAACCGCTTCCATAAGCTAATGTATGCATCAATGTAATTTGAAGTCAATCTAATAACCCGAGATCGTTTTAAATCCTTCAAGAAAGACAAAACAGTTCATTTTTCGTCACAGGTAACTCTCTTAACGAGATCTTCCCACGTCAACTGATTTGGCTCGGCCAATCACATGCATTTTAGATCCTCATAATTTAACGAGAAAAGTGGCGAACTGTCTTTCGTAGGAGCACCTTTCCATTGCCCCCTTTTCCCCACAATTATTCTGGTTTTGAGTAAGATTTTATGGGTTGGGAAAATTAACCTTCAGTAATTTTTGCCTCTAAATAGTATAAAGAATCCAGTATGTTGAATACTTACATTGTAACGGGAATTACATTGAACCATGGCTGTTTATAATTAGTAAATTTTTCCAGGAGGCCATCAAATGGAGCCTCCATCTCCCATACAAGCCCTTGGAGTCAACCCTTTCCTGAGTAGATTTATAATGAGAACGGTTCCCAGAAGAGACTTTGCGCGCTGACGGTGGGAAGAGCCAATCACAACGACGAAAAGACAGTGCTATTGTACATCTCCAAACAGCAGGAAATATTCGTTGTTGACTGGCCAAACACAATCATAAGCTAGTGAAGCGTGAATTTAGCGTTTTCATCCCTCAGAGATTTTCTTTGTTTTCTTTCTAGCGGGTAGATTATGCTGTGAGAGTTTTAAACTCTGACTATGTTAATCTTAATTTTGGCTGCTTGTCTCACATTGAGAGGCCATAAAGCTGTTCTGTTCCATACATAATGATTAACTACTTCCTGCAGTCTGTAGTTCTGACAGGGTTCCTTTTCTTTGGCCAATTTTTTTTTAAGCGTTAGGTTCTTATTTCGGCTAAATGACTCAATATTGATCAACTATCTAGCTTTTCAAAGTTTTTTTTTTCGAAATGCGTTTATCTGAATAAATACTTGTAGTCCTTGTGGTTGTTTTGTCCGTCAGCTAGTGTGATGATTCCCTGCTATGTTTTGTAACGCCGGGACCAGCTATAACATGGTTTCTCGCGAAAAGTGATCTACAGATGCGAATTCAAAGGAAAGAATTGATGTTAAACTTCTACATTAACTGCTGGAAATTGTCCTTTTAGTCAGTCACAATTCTTTTGGCGCAGATACAATCCATCTTATTTTTCTTGAGATAAGTGGGTTTTTGGACTGGAGCGCGATGTCACAAATTCCTCCGTTAGCAAATCACTTTTGAGTTAGCTTCACAGTCGAGCAACTGTTCTCTTCAGTTCAACTTTTCAAGTGCCAGTTTTATCAGGCAACACTCATGGTAATACAAGTCAGTTGTAAAGGAAGGGCTGCAATTTCTCAAATTTCGGAACTAAAGCATTCGTCGATAGTTGCTACTTAGGTCATCGCTTTTAGTCCTTTTACACGTGCTGCTTAACTTGCGAAATCCACTCCACGGTGATGACAAAAATCAAATGATCCTGGCACTTTTCTGGCGCTGATCATCGAAAAGTTCCAAATCATCCACAGAAAGCTTAATCGTCGACTCTTTTCGAAGTGCATGCTTACATGTGGGATGTATAACGGCACACACCAAAAAAACAACACTCGCAAAGATAACCTTTCCGTGATCGTCAGTTCGCTCGCTGTCTTTGTGTCATCGCTTCATGCTCAGTCACAGTCAGGTAATTCATTAACTTTTATTTCATGATACCCAGATCCCAGCGGCTGTAAAATCGTAAAAATGGACGTATAGTAAAAAAGCAGGCGGTGTGCGTCACGACCCACAAAGGTTCATGGGTTCAAAGGTTCATGTGCCTTAATTTCAATCGTGACACGGTCGAGTTCTCATCTCGTGAGAGAGATGGATCAAAACCCGGGATCAAAATACTGCTTCCTTTTCTGAAAAACATTACGGAGGAGAGCGATTTGGACTATTTTCAAGATCTCATACTGGCCTTAGATGCTTGCTATTGGCTTCGTAAGGTAATTTCTATAAGTTTATCGCGATTCGGAGACGATCGAAGGTGCAACTTTAGCCGATTTTAGGCGGCGATTTCCTGCTTCTCAGAAGATTTTAGGCACTGTTTAGTGCTGTGCTTATATATATATTTCTATCTCAGAAGAGTGAAAGAGATCTGTAGTTCATACCTGGAGTTGCTTAAATAAAATTTTGTCCATTTGAAAGTAACGTTTGATGGACTTTATTAGAGGATGTTAGCATCAACAACGAGTACGAGTACGAGAACGACTTCAAGCCGTACTCGTAATCGAAGTCGTTTTCTCAGCTTTCTATGTTAGCGATGACACCGAGTTCGAGTTTATAGAAAATAACATTATGGGATTCCGCATGGCTAGGCGCCAAATTTGAGTCGAGGTAGGGGTTATTTCGTAAGCCTGTGAGGCCTGTGGAGAGACATGAAACTTTCCCGGGTAAATGCAAATTTACTCTGTGTAGGAAATATCGCGTTCGGTTGCTTTTCCTCGACTTCAAAAGCAGTATTTTACATAAAACATAATATAAGGAATGTTCAAGATGATAAAGAGAGGCTAGAAACGAAAAGAAACTTCATTAAACGATCGGAATTTACCTTTGAAAACCAGCTCTTCCCAGTCGTTCTACCCACTTCGAGTTGTTGGTGAGAACTCGTCGTAGTGTAACTTGACAGGACGACTTGAAAACGTGTAGATGCGCAGAACGGATGCGCAGTACGCAAAATCGCTGATCTCGTTCTAGAACTCGTACTCGTTGTCGACGCTAACATCCTCTATTAACCGGGTAAGAACGGGGAGCGCGAACAAAGAGCAAGGTGAGAAATCTTGTATCGTCTCTCATAACAATTTTATATTATTTTGCAAACAGTGACTGTAATCCTTATGAGCAAATAAATCTGCTATAGGCAAGGGAAAAACAGACCAAAAGTAGCGCACGAAAAGCTACAGCACAATGGGAATTCACCGAAGCTAAGGCCGCAGAAAGAAACCACAATCTTGTCTGTACGTTCATTGAAGTGAGCGCAGTGTATCGATTTTGTTACAAACCGAACGTCACAGTTTTAAAATCCTGTGTGATGTTGTCTAGATCTTCGATAATGTTTTTGTGTTTTGGTAGAGATTTATTCCCTCGCGTAAGTTTACATGAAGGTTTGCGTAGATTACACATAGCACACGCTGCATGCAAATTATTTTAAAGACACGCTTTCATTTCCCGCACTGGGTTATGAAAAATGTTTTGTTTTCAAAGGCTATCACAATATTCAAACTTATTTACCTTTTCTGGTTTAAAATGAAACAAACTCTTCCTGGATTTTGCGTTACTCGCTTCACGTCGGCTTTCGCTTCGGCAAGTTTATCAGCCCGTTTCCCGGGAGTTGTCTTTCAACGCCTCATAACGGGGAAACTAACAGGGGTAGACCCAAAAATTTACAAAGAAGAAAGGTTGAGGAAACAAGTTGACCGAAATAATCCGATAAAACCGCTTACAGTAACCAGCAATGAATCCAAGAAGAACAGCGAAAATAACACTCAAATCATCATGGCGGCTTGCGCATGACCCAGCAATTCAAACTTGTCACAAACGCTCAAGAAAGCAAAATATTTAAAACTAACGCAACTGCTATCAAGATAAAGTGTTCCAACAACTTCCCATGGCGGTATAGTGTCGAAACTACCTACACAAACTTGGAATAAAGCGAAAATTTCACCACATATACCTCTGAAAACAAATCTATCTTTTCAAGCGCGAAAATCACTCTACAAATGACGCATTCTGATTGGTGGGATCTCGCGACACACACCGCCTGGTAAAAAAGGAAAACGATCGAAGGACGGGCTTCTGAGTTCGACTTCATCCAACTTTATTTTTTTACGGTGACATTCGAGTCTCACGGAAATATGACACTTTTCAAGGGAAACCAGCCGTTCTATTCATAAATCTACTCGGGAAAGGGTGGACTCAAGAAACAAATGGAGATGGAGGCTCCATTTGATGGGTTTCTGATTTTTCTCAATTTTATTGCGTTGAAGCCTGAAATCTAATTATCTTAATTAGTGGTTAGATGATTTTATTTTCTTTTAATGTTTCGTCTCGCACATTGAGTTTAGGTTGCGTGTTACTGGCGTCAAATAACCTTCATGTACACAAGGAGGGCATAATCACAGGCTAGGCTTTAACATGAGAAAAGTGAACAATTGTAATGCGCTTTTGATTATTCTTATAGAAAAAACACAAGCTAGTAATAACATGACCTTTATAATGTTGTTGACCAGAACCATTCATGCACAGAAAAAACATTACCCCGCCAGGGAACTAACTCTGAGCCCCGTTCCTTCCTGTTACAAAGAAAGCCACCACCAAGCCCCAGTTGTCTAACAGCTGGAAAGCACGATCTGCTGTATAAATCACTATTCAGTCATAATATATTAAGAAAAAAAATTGCGCTATTCATTGGATAAGAATATTTGGTTGATATAGCGTTGACTGCTTTTGAAAATCTGGGGCCAGACTTGCTCTTTGAGTTTGAATTCATTATAGTGATAACTGTTTTCTTATGGACGCTTTATTGAATCTACATATTTATTTTTTTATTAGATATATTTCTAAGAACGAATTTTGTTCGTAGTTTTTCCATTTTCTACTATACCCGCAAGACGGCCGTCGATAAAACTCGGAACACGGAACATTCCGGAACATCCCCGAACATCCCGGAACATGAAAAAATAAAAATAATTTTCATGAAAAAAAATATAATTAAAATAATAATAATAATAAATTATTTTTTGTAGAAATTAATAATAACGTAAAATAACAAAAAAAAAAAAACGAAAAATAATGAAATAATGAAGAAAAAGAAACTGGTATCCTCTCTGAGTATGAGAAAACAATATTTTGTGGCAATGAATTTTTTGGGCGAGTGAGGGTCCATTCAAATGACAGTAATGAGTGAAGGCTTGCTTCTAAATTCAAAATACATTAAAATGGGTCGCGAGGAGGGGGGTTTTTTGAGCTTTCCTCACACAGCTACCTCTTGTAAGCGATTGCCATGAGTTAATCATTTGTCAGTTATCCATTTACGGCTCTGCGATGGTCTGAAATGTCGGTGCAGTATTTCATGTCAAGCCAAGTCGGTAAGTAGCTCATTTCAAGCCAACATATAGTCTCCTTATAGTAAGCGACATTTGCTTACTTGAGGTGCTTTGCTTCACTTGAGGTTGACAGACTAGGCGGCTCTGTGAACTTAAGAAGAGTATAGGGGCTCCTGTCTTTAGGTTTTAGTGGACAATACTCACATTCGTAGTAGTTTCTATACTGTTTACAGTCAGCATGATATTTCAGACGTCTCCTCGAGTCGCAAGAGGAGTTTGCGGGGAGACGGCTAAAATTCAGGCTAACTGATAACAGTTAGAAACTACCGCTGCGCTACCACTGCCACTGCAACTATTCACGGCGAATGTGAATCTTTAATTTAATTATCCAAGTCCAAGCCGACGAGCCCCTAAGCTCTTCTTACGGTTGCAAAGCCGTAAATGGGTAACCGTTAAACCGCATGGCAAACATTTACAAGAGGTGGCTGTGTGAGGAAAGCTTGAAAACTCCCTCCTCGCGACCCATTTTAATATATTTTGAATTTAGAAGCAAGCCTTCAGTCATTACTGTCATTTGAATGGACCCTCACTCGCCCAAAAAATTCATTGCGTCAAAATATGTTGTTTTCTCATACTCGGAGATGATACCAGTTTCTTTTTCTTTCTTTCTTTCTTTGTTTCTTTATTTTTCGTTTTTATGTTATGTTTTGTTATGTTATTTATTTTGTTATTATAATTTTTTGCAAAAATTGTTTCCTATCTATTGTTCTTTTTAGTATTATTTATTATTATTATTAATATATAGATTTAGCCAGGGCTAAAAGCGAGGCTCCCATTAATAAATTTATAATTTAAATCAAACAATAAACTTGTATTCCACAATTCAGTTAACTTTAGAGCAAATTCGTGTGACTTTTCATGGAAAGGCTAAGTGATTTTACAAAAAATAATTTGCAAGCAGCCCAAGAGTGAACCAAATCTCACATCGAGTTGATAGCCTCATAAGTACACCCAAAAACTGGCAATCATCTTCGATCACATTTATTAAGAGCCATAATGGCTCATGATCGCCTTAGATTAATTAGGCCTGGAAAAAAAATTCTGGCCGAATTTTTTGCGTTCGACAAGTTTACTTACTAGCACTTTCTAGCTGTGTTCAGAAGATGCTGCATTTGGCTCTTTGTGGCAGTCGTGGCATATCTCACCTAGACTTTTAATCGTGCTCGGAACCGAGGGCGATGTTTCAATACATCTTTTAAATCCTTGGCTCATCTTACTTTCACAACAGGATTGACTGTTCTGGATCTTGTCTTAGAGAAGGTTAACGCTGTTTAGTTTCTCGGAGCATGGCCTACAGTCCAAGTTTGGAAAATCTCTTCGGGGTAAAGACCGTGCAGCGACTTAGCCGAAGGCGAGACGAGGGCAGCTCTTTTCATTGAACAACTTTGATCTTTGTGACACACTGTAGCACAAATCCTATATAAAAATGAGTCAGCAGAATAAAGATTTTTTTGGTATTTTGAAAGTTGAGAGACCTTTATAACAAAGACGACGGCGGCAGCAACGGCAACGAGAACGTCAAATAAGCAATAGGTACCATAAACACCATTTTTTTTTACGTATACCACGCTATTAGTACATCAACTTGCCGTCCCTGCAAGAGTAGGTAAAGACAGAAAGAAAAAAATAAACGTTTCTTTCTCTTTTCCCAACGTCCCAGTTCTTCAAGACATGAATAGCGCTATCCACCGGATAAAACACCATTCAGTGGGTAAGTATTTGGAAATCAATTACATTATCGTTTGAGCAACGGGGCCAAAAAGATGCACCTGTATTTGACATATTAAACGAGTTAGAATAAACGCAACAATTTTGAAAAAACACGGATTCATTTTCATAAAGATGTTTTCGCTGTGGTCGCCATCATCGTTGCTAAATTTTCCTCAGTAGCGCTAAGACGCCCTGTGGCAAGTGACAACAACATAGCCCTCCCACCTTCACATAGTAGATTTGTCACACTGGCAAAGAAGACACTTTGCTACCCCACCCTTCAAACAGATTTTTGGGGTGGTCAAGTGATCAGGCTCGAACAGGGTCTCCACTCGATGACAAGGGAGAAAAATTGATTGAGATCCTAAAAACTAGGTGGTTGTTGTCACTGCACAAAAGTAACACTCGATGACATGTACAGTGTAGTCCACGAGAATTCAATTCCTGAAGAACTCGTGAACAAATTGAAAGTGTTGGAAATAATTATCGCATGAAGTTGCGGAAAAACAAATTGACTATCAATCGCCGTCGTGATATCTCAAACCTTTTCATTTCTGGTAATTCATTTTATAATCCTAGCCATTCTTGATTTAAATTTGACCATAATGCGTTCAATTACAACATTTGTTGTAAATAGACATACAGCCAAACTTAAGGCCACTACACGAAAATACAACTCCACCCTGAAAAGGAAAATAAGAAAAATAATTGTACCTGCTGCTCACGTGATGATTATCATCTTATTAAATATGCCCCTGATTGAGGCCGTGGGATAAGGAGGCTGTTATAGCCCAAAGATTTTTGCATTAAATCGTTTTTTTACCTAATGTTTAAGTATTTCATTCTCACAGCATGCAGAAAACTTGAAAAACAGTCACTGTGTTAAAATGAAAACTGGGGGAGGGGTAACCTCCACATTTATTGCCTTCTTAACATTTATATCCCCTTTCACCACCTCTCGTATAATAAGCAGCAGTGAAAGGGTGATAATAGTACGATTTCACCCACATCGCCAGCAGCTTTGCAAATTTATTACAACAAAAGAAAACGTTTGATAAAAGACCAGACCCTCCTTTTAGGGCCTGTTTACATGTAGGTGAGGTAACCCTTTTAGGTGAGGTAACCCACCTGTCCATAAAATCTCTCATGATCACGTTTACATGATAGGTGGGGTGACCCGCCACATATGTTACCTCACCTACCTGGGGTGCCACACCTCCATGTAGACAGGCCCTTAATTTATATTTATTATATAGACACGAGTGTTTTACTGGAAAATATACCACTCGTAAAATTCATACAAACTACATCCGGGACCCGAGTGGTTTATTTTCCATAATATCAGACGTGAGTTTATCGATGTCGTAATTTAGGTAATTTCTCTCTAATACCTTATCGATGTCATTTTGTCTATATAATAAAAAGAACATTACACGGCGGCTTGAAGATATGAATTTTATTTTCTCGTGGCAAAAACAATATTTTACTCACTCGCTGCGCTCGTTCGTAAAATATTGTTTTGCCGCTCGAAAATAAAATTCATATTTTCGCGCCACCATGTAATATCCTCTATATATTTTTAAACCGAGTCGGTTGGAGTTAAATCCTAAAGAACTGTATTAAAAATAACGAAAAGAAAGTTATTGTCTTGAGTTCCCCGCCTCGACAAAACGTGAAATTAGACACTCTCACGTTGTAAGTCGTGCAACGACGGCTAAGAAATGTGCAAAAAAGCGTGATGCACGTGCCAAGTTGTTGTTTTGCTAATCCTATTACTTTGTTGCCCGTTATTGTTGCCGTCGCCGTCGTTATTGCTTAAGTTCCGTAATGTCGACATGAAAAATACTCCGGTCTGGTATGACTGCCGCAAATAGTGGTAAGGAGACCTGTCCAATATGTGACAATCCATTTTGAAGACCGGTTTGGGCATCGTTAGTAGAGGAGACTGGTTAAACATCAAATGAAATCAACGATGCTGCAGTTTATATTGGACATTCCCTGAACTTGCACAATCCTTTGTTTTTTTGTTCACAAATTGTGACTAAATAAATTAATGGTATGTTTCTGTTGGTCAGTAAGTTCAAAATGATAGGAATGCTATCGGTCAAGTCTAAAATAGCTGACAAAAACATATAACAAAGGAGTCTGTCGGGCTTCATGACATTCAACTTTATTAACTATGGTTTGGCGCAGTCTCACTCCTTTCAAATTCACCGTTGATATGCCGATTTGAACAAAAACCCTTTCCCGTGCGATTTTCCCGCCTGCGTAAGAGCTATCTGCTAGGCTGGTTTTCACTAGCAACGGAATCAGAGTTGGAATCGTAAGCGGTGTGGCACTTATGACCTTCTGATAGTAAAAAATCCGAGCGCGACGGGTTGGAAGAATCAGAACATTTCCATTTTACGACTCCATCGTTTACGATCTAGTGAGAACCAGATTGTCGGAAGCAGAAGCGAAAGGATCAACTAATCACTGGGCTAGTTCCATGCTTTGTGATTGTTTAGTTCTTCCGCTTCTCCTTGCTACTCTGACAACCTAGTTTTCACTAGATAGATCGCAACCAACAGAGTTTTCACTAGACTCCGTCGTTAGTCATGACAAGCCTTAAGGCTTTGTCTTCACTATATCCGATACTTGTTTTAGACGTGGAACTTTAAGAAATTTCTTAGACTTCACTTCACTTCTCACCTTAATTAAAGATGGAATATCCGCCCAAAACTCATAATTGGGTACCATCTCTGTTAAGCCTTCTGCTCCCATTTTAAACTTTTTAATGAGAATTCCACCAATTAGGTAAGCAAAAGCCAAAACAAAAAATCTGAAAGCAGATGAGAACATAACTTAAATATTTATATAAGTGATCAAGTGTAAACAAAGGTCGAATGATAACAACTAGCCTTGAAAGGGACTGTGTCACGAGGATATTACTGTTTTAGGTCAGTTCTGTGCACAAGTCATTACTTAGTGCTTTTACGTTAAAAAAAAAACGTTGCTGTAGAGTTATGAAAAAGATATATATTGAACAAATTTCATCAGGGAGCAAGAATCATTATTGTTTTGATGATATTTGCAGGTATAGAATTAAGACTTGAGAAAAAGTTGGGCTAACTTTGAAAAGTTGTCATCCCTTACAAGAGACGAACGAAAGGAGTTTGAATGCAAAAACAAGTTAATTGATCGTTTCGGTGACGTATCCGAGGCGAACGGGCGGGAAACGCCTAGACAAAAACAGAATGCGCATGCGTGCGTTACCTTTTGAAATTCAAAGATGACGTTAATGTCGTGAGCAGCAACAAGCAGGCAGCAGGAGATTTTGGTTATTAACCACTCTTGTGGATATTTGTAGGATCGACTTTTGCCGACCGGCTTTGAAAAGTCATCAGAATGTTTTCATAGTCCTATGAAGATTTATACTGCTCCTGCAATCTCATCATTCCAAGTGAGCTATCGGAGTTTGCCGCTCGCGAATTTTCAAAGTAAACACAATATCGACCCGTGTGTTGTAAACTTAGACCTCAAATCTTGAATAATTAGAAAAACCATACTTTCAAATAAAATTCATTAGCTGCGTGTCAAAAAGTGCCCAGAAACTGAATCTAAAAGTAAAAATCCTATAAAATTCGCCGACGTCAACAGAAGTGATGCGTGTATTATAAATGTGAGAAGCATTAAATTCAACTTGCATGCGTTGTCTTAGGATCGCGTTTTGAGCAAATGTTAATCAATGAAAGAACACACAACAATAGACAGAGAAATTATTTCTCGAAAATTTTTATTCAAAGGCCCATAAATTAATCCTTAAAAGCAATTCGCGTGAAACAAAATAGTAAACAAATTTGGCTCGTGAATCCGTTCACGCAAGTAAAATCGGCTGAGCACATGGCAAAAATTAGGGCGCTCAAGCTGATCTCAAAATGTATAAAACGTTAAAGATAAAATATTCACAAATGCGTAATTTTCTTGACTATAGAGTACAAAATGTACCTGAAAATTCTTCAAAAACTTCGCTGCTTGGTGGCGTTTCAAAACAAGCAAAGCGCTCTGATCGGCCGTGATAAAAATTCCATGTATTTTAAATTCCTCGAAGGACAATTTTATAAAGCCGGAAAAGCCTTCCTTTGTCAAGTTGAAGAAAACTAAGGACTCTTTTGAAGATTGGTTTCCCATCTGTGTGTTTTAGCGATGTATTTTAACCTTTGAAATTTTAAACACTGGTCTTGTTTACCATCGCCATTGAGCTGTCTCACTTTTGTCTCACTTTTGAGGATTTTGTCTAGGCCTTACATTTTCGCATGGACCACGTGACCCGAAACGTTTTGGCCGCGAGGAAAAATGAGGCCTAGGGACTACGCAACAATAATGTGATATAGCCCTTTTAGGAGCCCTCTGACCTTTGATCTTTGGCGCCTTAGCTTGCTAAAGAAAAGCATTTTACCTCCGACCGACAGAGCATTTTTGTTCTCTGTTCATTTAGTAGATATGGGTCAATGAGAATCAATGTATTGCACATACAAATAGCGGCTTTATGGGGTATTGGAAGATAACCATTGTTGCTTGGTGAATAGTAAGGTTTGAAAAAATGGATGTTGCATGGTATCGTGATGTCAAATGCACGAGTAAAACTTCGTGTCTTCGAATTGAAAATAGACCGTAAGCGAACAAAAATGGCACGTGACTCATTATATTGAAAGATGTTTTTCTAAGCTTATTAACCCCTTATGATTCAAAGGTTTACAAAAGACAACTTTTTAAATGAAAAATACTAAGTTCTCCATATTATACTTAGCCTCATCAAATTATTGCCAAAAATTGAGCTATTAAATCAATTTGTACAGAATCCCCAGAGCAACATACACGGGTATATTTTAAGGTTTCATTACATACATTGTCAATATAATACGGCCTTTACTAAGTCTTTTATGTTTGGGCTTCACGTTTGGATCAGCGGGGTTTGTTGGATCAACCGGGGAGGTAGTAGGAGTAACACAGCCATCATCACATGCGCACTTAGATGTAAACGTCATTCTCTGCGAAAAGCAGAAGAACCTTTAAAAATCATAAGTAAATTCAATACTTGTAGCAGGAACACAATTCCTCATGTAAAAATTTCACTTAATAAAAATTTACTTATTTTGCCCAATGTAAACATTCATTCCCTCCCTGTAACCTAAGAGTATCCTGATACAGTTGTTTTAGTGCACCAAGAGAATAATTTCACACTCACCTTATCTTAATGTCTTAATGGTTTTTGCCAATCAAGGTACACAAAGAAAAGCTGCTTCAAATCGTTTCTTTGTGATTACGAGGTGGTCGTGTTCACGGGGCGGTTGTACAGGGAGCCAGGGGGTTGGCGTTGAAGGATGCCATCCCACTCGGGAAGCCAAAATGCCAAAAAAAACTCATTGTCTCAAAAAGGTACATCTTAAAAGGCCTATGTTGGATGACGTCATTGGCCTCCAGCAGGGCCATTAGAATATGTATCCCATAATATTAGACTTAAAATTAGGGACCTTAAGCATCGACGATGAAATGGAAGTCGAACTTTTCATGCCTTGTATTTAGCAGCTGAAACTTTCGTGTTTGCATGAGATGCAGCCGAGCCGCACAGTCTGAAATTATTGAAGTCTTCACTGACCAAAGAACAACCAAAGAACAACCATGTAAAAGAATTAAATAGGCATTTTCTTGAATGAAAGTCATTTATAGGCATGTTTAGTTTCCCAGCACCGAAAGCTCCGGGTGTTCGTGACTGCAGTTATCAAAGTCGAGGTTGTTATTAAATCCCGCACATCTTTTGTTTTGAGTTCTTGTTTTCTCTGATAATAAAAAATTGTTGAACGGACTAAAATTTTATTTCCTGGTTCCAGTGTTAATTGTAATGATGACATCTTTATTTTGGTTTCTTTCATAAGTATTGCCATTCTTTTCTTAGTTATCGCCTTCTCCCAAATTGACTTTTAATATACCAAACCAGTAGCATGCAAGAAAGCCAGTAAAAACAAATTCGTCTTGTCGAGCGCTCGCGACCTGCAAACTTCAAACATCATTTTCACCGTTGGTGCAAACAGATAACCATGTGGTGCAAAAGTTTGACACTAGAAAAATATATAAGCTTTCGAATGAAGTGATTTTTTTCGCCCCCCTTTTTTGTCTGTTTCTCCCTTTTTGCTTTTAAACTTGGCGCGACGGCAATGTTATGCTTACGCAATTGGTTTATGTACTAGACCGGAAATAAAAAGCTGACCGGATGTTAAATTTTGTGCTCATGCGCAGTGCGTTTTGACGCGTGTTCGTCCAACCTTCGTCGACGACGAAATTCAGATAGGTTTGCCGTTATCGCTAAAACGTAAATATAAAAATATACTTTTTGCGTGTAAATCGCTCTTTTTCCACCTTGTCATTCAGTACAAGTAGGAATATATTCTTTGTGGATTAGCAAAATCAAATGTTAAGCTCTTCGTCGATTTCTTCGCCTGCTAAATTCAGGTTCGGTTTGTTTGAAAACCTGAGTGATGGCGGAACAGCCAGCCAGAAAGACAAGTATAAAGCTTTCCTCTGCTGTCTTCCGAACTTGCCTTGAGATTAGATGCTGTTCGTTCCTTGACGGTCTATGCTTACTCTTGCACTTTAGGTTGTACTGTAGGATAAGTGTTAATTTTTTTTTACTAAATTTTAATATTTTTTATTAACGTATCAAAAACGCCTGTTCATTAGACCAATTCCGATATATTAAAATTCATACCTGACTGCGAGGCTTTGGGGAATAAAACATCAACAAAACAATTTATTTTGAGGCTCAGCAATGCTATGATTAATACATTTATTTTTGTTTTATTTCCCCAGGCGCTTGCCTCGGAGCTAAGTATGAACTTTAATATAGAGAAATTACTCTATTAACCGATTTATTGTTAAAACAAAATAGAACGCACATAATGATATAAAGTCGAAGACTGAGAAACCAGAACAACCTCTCCTGTTATACCAGGGTACTTCTTTTTGTCATATTTAAGTTCTATCCGGACCTTCCTAAAACATAAAAAATGATATAAAATGTACAAAACAGTCTGATTGATTCCCTATCTCGGACTATGACGCCTCATTAACTGCTCTATGTCGTGAACTGGGTGTTTTACCAAAGATTCAGAGTAAGAACTTTTTGAAAATACAGCAAGAATATTCTCGTGTTAAATTAATAATTTTGAAGGTAAGAAAAGACTTCATGTTGTTTAAACGAGGTGATTTATCATTATTTAATGTCAAGTGATTTACTGTAACTGACTTCTCATACGCTCGAACGCTTTATCACTGTTTTGTGAACTAGGGATTTCGTCGTAAAGGGAAGTTAATTTATGGAAAAAAAGGAGAGGCAAGAATAGAATACGTGCCAGCAAGTTAACAAGGCAAAGAGTACTCCAGATAAACATTAACAACATTCACCTCGATCGCAGCCGCTGACAATTGACAGGATTTGCAAGAAGCGACAAAAAAAACCACTTTCTCATTCGCGGTGAGTTGGCAGAAGCAAAAAAGGCTCTACGTTTCTTCTTAGAAGGGCGAGAGATTTAAATTTTTGACGTTTTCTTTCAAACCATTGATGCTACAGCTTACAAAAAAATTAAAACTATGATTTACCATGTTTCAATGAAGATACTGAAAGATGTAACTTTTGCGCATCTACTGTTTAGTCTACGCACGAATTCACCCGTCAATTAAACTATTCGTTTATTGTCTTTTTGGTTCGGCTTTTTGATTCTGTTGAGATCACTTCGTGTGTATATACATGTAGTAAAACAATTATTTACCTCTGAGGCTCAGCGAATATCGTTGAATAATCTCCTAGGCTTCCTCCCGGGGAGTATTCAATAATATTAGCTTCTTCGGTTTATTACTCTTTCATTTTCATACAGGACCCAAAAGATATATAAAAATGATTTACCGTGTGACTGTTGTTGTTGGATATGGGCGGTAGATCCGTCCTCGGTTACTTTGAATGAAGCGGGGAGACTGGGCCAATACTTTGCCAGTACTGAATTTGTTTCTCGGGTTTTCACACATCTTGGAGCCAATGTGGATGCAAAAAGGATGAGTTATTTGAATTTTAATAGGTATATAGTTGGTGCTTTTCTAGTCCCAGTAAATGACGTCATCGTGCAAAGGACCTATATTCAATGTTTATTTCCTGTATGTTCTAGGTCCAGGCTTTGCTTTTGTCGCCTCTCCAGAAGCAGTTGCTCAGATGCCGTTGGCTCCTCTCTGGTCGGTTCTATTATTCTTTATGGTCTTCCTGTTAGGGCTTGACAGCGAGGTATGGAACATTTCCAAACCATGTAGTATAATATATAAATATATTTTTTTGTGGAAAGATTATTGGCTGCGAGGCTCACTCAATACCATTAAGCAATTAGAAAATAGTCCATTAAAGCCGAAGCAAGGCAAATAGTGATTGTTAATGAAGTCTTTGATTATTTTGTATATCATTAAGTAATTTTTGCTTCTTTGTTTGCTTTTATTTATAATATTGTGAATTTATTTAAGAACCGATATAAGTTCATTATTGTTTTTTTTTTTTCATTTTGTTTTTATGGCTTTCGCGTTTAGGCGGGAAAACAGACGTTATCTTTCAGCGAGTTCGCGTCTCCGTCAGCCTTGTAGCGACTATTTATTTAGCGGTTATTTTTAATGGGGCAAAGAAATTGATTTGCTGGGACGTTTAAGTTTTGTTTTCTGGTTTTGTCAATTAAGAATAACATGTCCATAAAAAATTGTCTTATATAGTTTGATTTCCTTACACGTACACCTGTGCATTCCCCAACCAAAACGTCAAAGTACGGTTTTTGCTGTAAGCTAGGTAACAGTCAGACGCATCTCATACTTGCTTCAAAAAACTACTTTATATTTCCTGATTCAAGTTCGTGGGCATTGAGAGTTTCGTGACCGCAATTGTGGATCTTTTTCCTAAGCAGTTTAGGCGTGGTTATCGTAAAGAAATCTTCATTGCCTGTGTATGCATGCTTTGGTACCTTATTGGTTTAACCATGGCCCGTTGTTATATTCAATGTACACATCCCCTCTTGGCGAGATTGCTCGTCGTCGTCAAATGTTCTATCACTTTTATGCTGATGACACTCAGCTATATATTACGTTCAGGACGTCGTCTGTTTCTGATATGAATCTGAGTAACGCCAAATTGGCAAACTGTGTTCGGGACATGGACGCATGGATGCTTTCCAACAAGCTGAAATTAAATAAAGACAAGTCCGAAGTTCTCGTAATATCCTCTTCCCTCTTACTATCGACCTCGGCCACCACTATCTTCTGTTGATATATGTAATGAGACTGTATCCTGCTCCCCCAGTGCACGCAATATTGGAGTTATCTTTGATCAGTCCCTTTGTATGGTACCTCGTGTCAATGCAGTCTGTCAATCGTCCTTTTTCCATCTTCGTAATATTGGTTTCATACGCAAATATCTTACTTATGATGCTGCAAAGATCATTATTCATGCCTTCGTAGTTTCTAAACTTGATAATTGTAATTCTTTATTGTACGGTCTACCACCCTATCTTATTCGGAAGCTTCAACATGTTCAAAATTCTGCCGCTCGCCTTGTCAACCAGTGTCCAAGATTTTGCCATATTACTCCAGTCTTGAGGGATCTTCACTGGCTCGCTGTCTCCTTTCGTATTGAATTTAAAATTATGTTAATTACTTACAAAGTACTACATGATCGCGCTCCAATCTACATACAGGAACTCCTTCAATTGTATACACCCAGTCGCAATCTTAGATCCTCTAATAGAAATTTATTAGTTAAACCCTATTTTAATCTCAATTCGTATGGTAAACGAGCTTTTTCTGTTGCTGCTCCGGAACTTTGGAATAACTTGCCTGAGGATATTAAATCTGCAAACTCAATTGTTGATTTTAAACGCAAACTTAAAACATTTCTTTTTATGCGAGCTTATGAATCGTGATGTTTTTATTTGTTATCTGATTTTTTATCTATTGTGTACATTTATCTATTTTGTAGTTAGCGTCTAGTTTTAATGTCAATTTCTTGTGATTATTTTTACTTTTTAGTTCTATCTAATTTTTTGTAAACAGCGCCTTCGAATCTTGTAGAAAAGGCGCTATATAAATGGATTATTGTTATTATTATTATTACTAAGGTACGTTTTCTCTTATTATTTTGCACCAGAATTTATCTAAGACAGTATTTTACTTGATAAATTGGTTAAATTATATCAACCGCTTCCATAAGCTAATGTATGCATCAATGTAATTTGAAGTCAATCTAATAACCCGAGATCGTTTTAAATCCTTCAAGAAAGACAAAACAGTTCATTTTTCGTCACAGGTAACTCTCTTAACGAGATCTTCCCACGTCAACTGATTTGGCTCGGCCAATCACATGCATTTTAGATCCTCATAATTTAACGAGAAAAGTGGCGAACTGTCTTTCGTAGGAGCACCTTTCCATTGCCCCCTTTTCCCCACAATTATTCTGGTTTTGAGTAAGATTTTATGGGTTGGGAAAATTAACCTTCAGTAATTTTTGCCTCTAAATAGTATAAAGAATCCAGTATGTTGAATACTTACATTGTAACGGGAATTACATTGAACCATGGCTGTTTATAATTAGTAAATTTTTCCAGGAGGCCATCAAATGGAGCCTCCATCTCCCATACAAGCCCTTGGAGTCAACCCTTTCCTGAGTAGATTTATAATGAGAACGGTTCCCAGAAGAGACTTCGCGCGCTGACGGTGGGAAGAGCCAATCACAACGACGAAAAGACAGTGCTATTGTACATCTCCAAACAGCAGGAAATATTCGTTGTTGACTGGCCAAACACAATCATAAGCTAGTGAAGCGTGAATTTAGCGTTTTCATCCCTCAGAGATTTTCTTTGTTTTCTTTCTAGCGGGTAGATTATGCTGTGAGAGTTTTAAACTCTGACTATGTTAATCTTAATTTTGGCTGCTTGTCTCACATTGAGAGGCCATAAAGCTGTTCTGTTCCATACATAATGATTAACTACTTCCTGCAGTCTGTAGTTCTGACAGGGTTCCTTTTCTTTGGCCAATTTTTTTTTAAGCGTTAGGTTCTTATTTCGGCTAAATGACTCAATATTGATCAACTATCTAGCTTTTCAAAGTTTTTTTTTTCGAAATGCGTTTATCTGAATAAATACTTGTAGTCCTTGTGGTTGTTTTGTCCGTCAGCTAGTGTGATGATTCCCTGCTATGTTTTGTAACGCCGGGACCAGCTATAACATGGTTTCTCGCGAAAAGTGATCTACAGATGCGAATTCAAAGGAAAGAATTGATGTTAAACTTCTACATTAACTGCTGGAAATTGTCCTTTTAGTCAGTCACAATTCTTTTGGCGCAGATACAATCCATCTTATTTTTCTTGAGATAAGTGGGTTTTTGGACTGGAGCGCGATGTCACAAATTCCTCCGTTAGCAAATCACTTTTGAGTTAGCTTCACAGTCGAGCAACTGTTCTCTTCAGTTCAACTTTTCAAGTGCCAGTTTTATCAGGCAACACTCATGGTAATACAAGTCAGTTGTAAAGGAAGGGCTGCAATTTCTCAAATTTCGGAACTAAAGCATTCGTCGATAGTTGCTACTTAGGTCATCGCTTTTAGTCCTTTTACACGTGCTGCTTAACTTGCGAAATCCACTCCACGGTGATGACAAAAATCAAATGATCCTGGCACTTTTCTGGCGCTGATCATCGAAAAGTTCCAAATCATCCACAGAAAGCTTAATCGTCGACTCTTTTCGAAGTGCATGCTTACATGTGGGATGTATAACGGCACACACCAAAAAAACAACACTCGCAAAGATAACCTTTCCGTGATCGTCAGTTCGCTCGCTGTCTTTGTGTCATCGCTTCATGCTCAGTCACAGTCAGGTAATTCATTAACTTTTATTTCATGATACCCAGATCCCAGCGGCTGTAAAATCGTAAAAATGGACGTATAGTAAAAAAGCAGGCGGTGTGCGTCACGACCCACAAAGGTTCATGGGTTCAAAGGTTCATGTGCCTTAATTTCAATCGTGACACGGTCGAGTTCTCATCTCGTGAGAGAGATGGATCAAAACCCGGGATCAAAATACTGCTTCCTTTTCTGAAAAACATTACGGAGGAGAGCGATTTGGACTATTTTCAAGATCTCATACTGGCCTTAGATGCTTGCTATTGGCTTCGTAAGGTAATTTCTATAAGTTTATCGCGATTCGGAGACGATCGAAGGTGCAACTTTAGCCGATTTTAGGCGGCGATTTCCTGCTTCTCAGAAGATTTTAGGCACTGTTTAGTGCTGTGCTTATATATATATTTCTATCTCAGAAGAGTGAAAGAGATCTGTAGTTCATACCTGGAGTTGCTTAAATAAAATTTTGTCCATTTGAAAGTAACGTTTGATGGACTTTATTAGAGGATGTTAGCATCAACAACGAGTACGAGTACGAGAACGACTTCAAGCCGTACTCGTAATCGAAGTCGTTTTCTCAGCTTTCTATGTTAGCGATGACACCGAGTTCGAGTTTATAGAAAATAACATTATGGGATTCCGCATGGCTAGGCGCCAAATTTGAGTCGAGGTAGGGGTTATTTCGTAAGCCTGTGAGGCCTGTGGAGAGACATGAAACTTTCCCGGGTAAATGCAAATTTACTCTGTGTAGGAAATATCGCGTTCGGTTGCTTTTCCTCGACTTCAAAAGCAGTATTTTACATAAAACATAATATAAGGAATGTTCAAGATGATAAAGAGAGGCTAGAAACGAAAAGAAACTTCATTAAACGATCGGAATTTACCTTTGAAAACCAGCTCTTCCCAGTCGTTCTACCCACTTCGAGTTGTTGGTGAGAACTCGTCGTAGTGTAACTTGACAGGACGACTTGAAAACGTGTAGATGCGCAGAACGGATGCGCAGTACGCAAAATCGCTGATCTCGTTCTAGAACTCGTACTCGTTGTCGACGCTAACATCCTCTATTAACCGGGTAAGAACGGGGAGCGCGAACAAAGAGCAAGGTGAGAAATCTTGTATCGTCTCTCATAACAATTTTATATTATTTTGCAAACAGTGACTGTAATCCTTATGAGCAAATAAATCTGCTATAGGCAAGGGAAAAACAGACCAAAAGTAGCGCACGAAAAGCTACAGCACAATGGGAATTCACCGAAGCTAAGGCCGCAGAAAGAAACCACAATCTTGTCTGTACGTTCATTGAAGTGAGCGCAGTGTATCGATTTTGTTACAAACCGAACGTCACAGTTTTAAAATCCTGTGTGATGTTGTCTAGATCTTCGATAATGTTTTTGTGTTTTGGTAGAGATTTATTCCCTCGCGTAAGTTTACATGAAGGTTTGCGTAGATTACACATAGCACACGCTGCATGCAAATTATTTTAAAGACACGCTTTCATTTCCCGCACTGGGTTATGAAAAATGTTTTGTTTTCAAAGGCTATCACAATATTCAAACTTATTTACCTTTTCTGGTTTAAAATGAAACAAACTCTTCCTGGATTTTGCGTTACTCGCTTCACGTCGGCTTTCGCTTCGGCAAGTTTATCAGCCCGTTTCCCGGGAGTTGTCTTTCAACGCCTCATAACGGGGAAACTAACAGGGGTAGACCCAAAAATTTACAAAGAAGAAAGGTTGAGGAAACAAGTTGACCGAAATAATCCGATAAAACCGCTTACAGTAACCAGCAATGAATCCAAGAAGAACAGCGAAAATAACACTCAAATCATCATGGCGGCTTGCGCATGACCCAGCAATTCAAACTTGTCACAAACGCTCAAGAAAGCAAAATATTTAAAACTAACGCAACTGCTATCAAGATAAAGTGTTCCAACAACTTCCCATGGCGGTATAGTGTCGAAACTACCTACACAAACTTGGAATAAAGCGAAAATTTCACCACATATACCTCTGAAAACAAATCTATCTTTTCAAGCGCGAAAATCACTCTACAAATGACGCATTCTGATTGGTGGGATCTCGCGACACACACCGCCTGGTAAAAAAGGAAAACGATCGAAGGACGGGCTTCTGAGTTCGACTTCATCCAACTTTATTTTTTTACGGTGACATTCGAGTCTCACGGAAATATGACACTTTTCAAGGGAAACCAGCCGTTCTATTCATAAATCTACTCGGGAAAGGGTGGACTCAAGAAACAAATGGAGATGGAGGCTCCATTTGATGGGTTTCTGATTTTTCTCAATTTTATTGCGTTGAAGCCTGAAATCTAATTATCTTAATTAGTGGTTAGATGATTTTATTTTCTTTTAATGTTTCGTCTCGCACATTGAGTTTAGGTTGCGTGTTACTGGCGTCAAATAACCTTCATGTACACAAGGAGGGCATAATCACAGGCTAGGCTTTAACATGAGAAAAGTGAACAATTGTAATGCGCTTTTGATTATTCTTATAGAAAAAACACAAGCTAGTAATAACATGACCTTTATAATGTTGTTGACCAGAACCATTCATGCACAGAAAAAACATTACCCCGCCAGGGAACTAACTCTGAGCCCCGTTCCTTCCTGTTACAAAGAAAGCCACCACCAAGCCCCAGTTGTCTAACAGCTGGAAAGCACGATCTGCTGTATAAATCACTATTCAGTCATAATATATTAAGAAAAAAAATTGCGCTATTCATTGGATAAGAATATTTGGTTGATATAGCGTTGACTGCTTTTGAAAATCTGGGGCCAGACTTGCTCTTTGAGTTTGAATTCATTATAGTGATAACTGTTTTCTTATGGACGCTTTATTGAATCTACATATTTATTTTTTTATTAGATATATTTCTAAGAACGAATTTTGTTCGTAGTTTTTCCATTTTCTACTATACCCGCAAGACGGCCGTCGATAAAACTCGGAACACGGAACATTCCGGAACATCCCCGAACATCCCGGAACATGAAAAAATAAAAATAATTTTCATGAAAAAAAATATAATTAAAATAATAATAATAATAAATTATTTTTTGTAGAAATTAATAATAACGTAAAATAACAAAAAAAAAAAAACGAAAAATAATGAAATAATGAAGAAAAAGAAACTGGTATCCTCTCTGAGTATGAGAAAACAATATTTTGTGGCAATGAATTTTTTGGGCGAGTGAGGGTCCATTCAAATGACAGTAATGAGTGAAGGCTTGCTTCTAAATTCAAAATACATTAAAATGGGTCGCGAGGAGGGGGGTTTTTTGAGCTTTCCTCACACAGCTACCTCTTGTAAGCGATTGCCATGAGTTAATCATTTGTCAGTTATCCATTTACGGCTCTGCGATGGTCTGAAATGTCGGTGCAGTATTTCATGTCAAGCCAAGTCGGTAAGTAGCTCATTTCAAGCCAACATATAGTCTCCTTATAGTAAGCGACATTTGCTTACTTGAGGTGCTTTGCTTCACTTGAGGTTGACAGACTAGGCGGCTCTGTGAACTTAAGAAGAGTATAGGGGCTCCTGTCTTTAGGTTTTAGTGGACAATACTCACATTCGTAGTAGTTTCTATACTGTTTACAGTCAGCATGATATTTCAGACGTCTCCTCGAGTCGCAAGAGGAGTTTGCGGGGAGACGGCTAAAATTCAGGCTAACTGATAACAGTTAGAAACTACCGCTGCGCTACCACTGCCACTGCAACTATTCACGGCGAATGTGAATCTTTAATTTAATTATCCAAGTCCAAGCCGACGAGCCCCTAAGCTCTTCTTACGGTTGCAAAGCCGTAAATGGGTAACCGTTAAACCGCATGGCAAACATTTACAAGAGGTGGCTGTGTGAGGAAAGCTTGAAAACTCCCTCCTCGCGACCCATTTTAATATATTTTGAATTTAGAAGCAAGCCTTCAGTCATTACTGTCATTTGAATGGACCCTCACTCGCCCAAAAAATTCATTGCGTCAAAATATGTTGTTTTCTCATACTCGGAGATGATACCAGTTTCTTTTTCTTTCTTTCTTTCTTTGTTTCTTTATTTTTCGTTTTTATGTTATGTTTTGTTATGTTATTTATTTTGTTATTATAATTTTTTGCAAAAATTGTTTCCTATCTATTGTTCTTTTTAGTATTATTTATTATTATTATTGTTATTAATATTATTTAATTAATTAATAATTTTTTCATTAAAAAATATTTTAATTTTTTCATGTTCCGGGATGTTCCGGAATGTTTCGGAATGTTCCGGGATGTTCCATGTTCCGGGTTTTATCGACGCCCCCGCAAGACTACATTTTTTGGAATGCAATCATAACTGAATAAAACGAAGAAGCACGATATATACTATCTCAAAGTTATTTCTCAATGCATAGTGAATTAACGATCTTTCTTTTAAATTTTATTTGACTGTGCTAGATTCATTAAGTTTGCTAAATTGTATTTGCGACTGAAAGAGGTAGTTTCTCTCATACAAGCAAAATAGTCTCTTTATTCACTGGTAATTTTTAGGACTGCGGCCTGGATACTTCTTCAATCATTATACGGGACACGAAAATCCAACCGGTGTAAGCATTGCCCAAACTATAGCTACTACACTGGCCTACCCATAATTCCACCCGAACCGTTCCTTTGGGAATGTTTTCGCAGTAGCCCTCAAATGACCGATGGTGATGAAGGTTTGGGATACCCCCAGCCCAGTCACTGTACACACCAGCCTCGATCGTCATTGGTCCACTGCATTCATTTCCATTGAATTTGAAGTACAATCGAATACACTTCACATCACTTTTCATTCTCAGATTTCCCTGGTATGAAACTTTAAGAGCTGTATCGGACTTCAATTTGTTGAAGCTGCAATCCTGAAATAAAACCAAAAGGAATGAACTGCTTTCTATTATTATATTTCTAATACGGCTTTGGCAGGGAGCGGATTTAAAAGTTGAGAGTGGTGGGAAAATTCATTTTCCTATAGCTGTAAATTTTCGTGAAAAAGTATTTGAAAAAAAACCTGAGTTGTTGTTCTCATTCAGCCCGTCCCTTGATTCAATTCAATTCAATTCAATTCAATTCAATTCTTTATTTCACACTATATAAGATATTTACATAAGTGTACGTAGGTAGGAAAATAAAGTAGCTGACAAATAATAATTAACTAAAAGACATTAAGTTCATTTGTGTACGGTGTCCAAAGTAGCAAGAGCTTTCTTGTTGGACACCGTCATGTTGAAATAATTCAAATAATTGGCAGCAGTAAAGAGCGGAATAAAATTTTAAATAATATCAGTGATAGAACATATAAGCAGGGTCAGATTTGGTTGGTTAGATGACAGGATTTCCATTCTTTCTTAAACTTATGATATGGCAGACACTTGAGACCAAGCGGTCAGTCTCCCAGATTTTTGGAGCAGAGAATTTAAAGGACGTCTTACCTAAGTTGGTGGATACTCTTGGCCTAAAATAGTTCAGATTACTGACAAATCTTGTATTATGATTGTGTGTAGGCGATGCTGGAGTTAGGACTTTGTCAGTAGCTAGCTTCAAATTGTCAGTAATTTCAAGAATAGCTTGTTCAGTGGAATATCCTTTCCTAAATCCAAACTGATATTTGTACAAGATTTGATGTTTATCTATGAACGAATATAACTGATTATAGACTAGACGCTCAAGCACTTTACTAAAAGGTGAGAGAGTTGCTATGGGCCGATAGTTGCTAGGGTCTGTAGCATCACCACCTTTATGCACTGGGGAAATTTGTGAGACTTTTAAAATATCAGGAACAATTCCAGTTTCAATAGACTGGTTATAGATATATCTTAAAGGTATTGACAATGGCTGGGCAGCTATTTTACTTAATTTATTAGGAATATCTAAGGATGACTTATGATCATTTAAACCTTTAAATAGTGAACATACTTGGGTTTCAGTAACACAGGACATAACAAAGCTAGCTACTGGAGTCGATTTTATGAATTGGGTCGGACTTCCATCACAATTTTCAATTCTTTTGGCCAGGTTTTGACCCACATTGACAAAGTGCTTATTAAATTGATCGGCAACCTTGTTTACCTTAATCTTTCCGTTATCAGTATCGCTAGCTGATTTCCACACACATTGTTTCCAGTTGGTTTGTGGTACTACACTTGCTTGACTTGCTTTGACGCTTTCTCCTTTCTCTCCTTTGTCTCCTTTTCTTCCTTGATTTCCCACAATACCTGGCTCTCCTTTGATTCCCACAAGTCCCTGTTCACCTTTTATTCCCTTGATTCCTGGTGGTCCACTCTTCCCGAGAGGCCCTTCGCGCCCTCTGTCTCCTCGTGGACCCGACGTTCCTTGTGATCCTTTATCACCGTTTTGCCCTTTTGCACCTTCCCTTCCCTGAGGTCCTTGCGGCCCTGGAACACCGGGCATTCCCGGCATACCGTTTGTTCCTGGTATGCCGGGAAAACCATGGCCCAGTACAGATTTCTGAAAAAAAAGATGCCCTAGATTAAAAGACGTCGGGGGAGGCGGGTGCGAGCTGGGCCTTTTTGGTCTATTTGTTTTTCTAAATAGAGTGTTTTCACATGTGACGTCATGGAAACCATAATAGTTTTCCAAATAACGGGACGGCGGCCATGTTGGTGTACCATTCTAATTATGTGGGAGTTGGATTTTTTTCTTATGTAAATACTTTCTTTTGTTCCAATAAAGTTGCATAGATGGTTGCCACGTGAGTGAAAACGCACTATCCCTTGTTTTTAAACCTCGATGAAATTGAAACAAACAAAAAAAAAAAAAAAAAAAAACAGTTGTGGCATGTGCTTGAAAACGGCAATTTCTGAAATGATTGCAGAATTTTTCCCCACGATCTAAGCTTAGTTTTCTGCAAGTTTCGATGAAACATTCGTGACAACGAGGTAATTCATTCCTCTTAACGCTAAAAGCTAATAGTCACTCACTCACCGCTTTAATTCTATTGTTAGAGCACAATAGCGGGTGATGAAAAAAGCGTTCCATCGAAAGACTGTTGTTGGAATTCCTAGTCGGTGAAGCAGGGACGAAAAGGTCGACAATTGAAATACGTAAATTGTATTATGTGTGTATCTTTGTGGTTTATGTGATAGGATACCGTAAAATTCCGAAAATAAGCAACGGGGCTTATATTTTTCAAAGGCCCTTTTTGAGGGGCTTATTTTTGGAGGGGCTTATATTCGGAGGGGCTCATCTACGGAGGGAAGTTTGCGTTTCAAAATCGATAGGGCTAGCCTTATAGTTGGAAGTAAATTTACCGTTTTTGCTTTGTTTTACTTTGTATTTGCTGGCAATTTTCCAAGCACAAGCCCCCGGGGGGCTTATATTTGGAGGGGCGATTTAACGAAGGGTTTTTTGTGTTACCGGTTTGGGGGGCTTATATTTGGAGGGGCTTATACACGGAGGGGCTTATTTTCGGAATTTTACGATATTGATTTGTGGAAGTTAAAGATGGCACACGAATAACTAAAAAGCCTGCATTTGAATGGTAGCAATGAGTCCCGTGGCAGGCGTTCCCGTACAACGTTATTGTGAACTTTCTTTTAAAAGGTAAAATAGTTTTCTCTCCTTACCTCGCATAAATCCTTTAACTTTGCGGTGTTTTGTTGCTGAGGTGAGGTAGTTGTTCCTAGTGAACCCCCAGAAATGCAGAGAATCAGTAAAACAGCGAAATACTGAACCATGATGAGAGCTGAAGAAAAACACTGCGATTACTGAGATCAGCGCTACGTGCGCATTAGTTAAATAGCGAATGTTTCAAGGTTAATCTTCTCTTCCTTTTCAGCGTTTGTTTGTTTGTTTATATCCTTTCTTTTGTTCTTGCGTCATTAATCTTTTCAGCCTCTTATTTTACGCTCATCTTCTATGGATCGGAGTGCTGAAATTGGGCGAACAAAAGATAAATTACTTGTTTTATAATACGTACTTTTTTATTTTCATACTTTTGATTGTTTTTTTTGTAGGTGTTCTGTTTTGTTTTTTCTCTCTAACCAAGTTATTACAAATAACGTTTTAAGTACGTGTCGTTTTAAAGATCGCTCTATGGATTTGTCTTTTTATAGTACAAAAGTATAATTTTGATCTAACATTAGCACGGCAAGCCTAAACTTGTATGTTTTCTTTGGACATAGTTATTAGAGGAGACTGGTTATGAAAAGCGTCAAACATCAATGATAAAAACAACAGTGCTGCAGTACACGTTGGAAGCACCCTGAAAGTGCACAATCCTTTGTTTTCTGTTGGCAAATTGTTACGGAATAAATTAATGCAACGTTTTTATTGGTCAATACAATCAAAATGATAGGAATTCTTTTGAACGTTGTGCACTTTCAGGTCCACAAAAACATATAACAAAGGAGTCTGACGGGTTTCATAACCATTCCACTCAATTAACTATGCTTTGGATGGATAGCCTTCATGGTCTGTTATCTTGAATACACGTACATGCATACTTAGAAACTGAACTAGGTGACCGTCAAGCAGCCTGTATTTAAATTTTGTCTCTTACGAAAATTATAGCCCTTACTCTTTGCAGAGGTTTAGTGGTCGCTTGCTAGCCAAACCTAGAATAACGAGATTGATTTGTAAGTAATGCATACTGTAGTAATTTATGTTATTTCCGTGTTCTTTTTGCATGCCAGTAACCTTTAAAGCTTCTTATTAAATGCTCGGATGTTTTTAAGAGTTGGTTCACCTTCAGTTTAACAAGTCCAAACGGGTCTTTTGTTTCTATATGTTGATCTTTTAAATTCGTGACATTTTCTTCACGTACGCGCAAAACTGAAAGTTGAACAAAGTAAGGGAACTTTTGAACGTGTTACATCGCCTAAACGGTAACTTTTAAAACTCTTATAATAATGGCTGAATCGGCCTTGTAAGTGAGTAGCGCTTGTATTTTTTGGTTTTACGAAGATTTAATTGGTCATCGTATTTTTGAGATGTCGTTCTTTATAAGCTTTTCTGAAGTAGGATTTTTTTATTCTTGGTGTTTTCAAGTGGAGGCTAATACTATCTTTACATTTTAAGCAGATTATTTGAGATTTTTGATAAGTATAATTTTTTCTATCTGAACTTCTGACAGATACTTACATGGACAAAACTAAGTTCTCGTGATCCCCAATTACTGCAATAGATAACAGAGTGATCCTCTCGTCCCCTCTACCTAATAACGTAATTCCTCTAAAGTTGTCTGATAAATACCGTTGTATTAGTGTAGGTAATAGCATGATTAGTAGTGATATTTGGCAGAAATACGACGAGTGATATTTCAAAACTGTTATACGTAATTTCACGAGCCGTTAGATGAGTGAAATGTGAGACAAGTTTGAAATATCAAGAGTGGTATTTATGCCAAATATCACGTACAAATCATGCTATTATTTGTTTATACTACTACCCGCAGAAAGTTTGTAATTTTCACATGTAGGTATTTCAAATTAAGCTGAAATACCACTGCTCTAAGCCAATCAAATTGCTGAAATTTCTCTTGTAGTGGTGTAAAGCATTATCATTAGAGACCTTTAGATTGCATGACGACATCGACTACGAGAGCGAAATTTGACCTAAGGTATTCTCAAGATACAGGTACCCCAGAAAGATTCATTTTACATTTTGCACCAGAAAAGTTGAACATCTAACAACCAATAACTTTTTCCGCCACTAAGACGTCGGCTATCACGTTTTCCCGCCAAAATGACGCTGGTTCACGCGCGCTCAAGTAATCTCGTTCTCGTAGTCCTCCTCCTCTTGGGATCTAAGAGTCTCAAGATCTCTCTAATATAAACTCAAGGCTTATGCATGTGCAGCAAATTTTACTTTGGGTTAAATTTCCAGATACTTTTGCTATTCACTTTACATACATCACCACAGATTATAAAGAAAAGAGGTAATGCCAGGGGTGTGGGAAGGTAAGGTCTGGAACCGGTAAAACAAAGTTTTCACAACTTGTAAAACGGTCACCTTGCTTGTTGGTCGGCGGATAATTGCAGTATATTTCCCAAAGTAAATATTGTAGAAGCGAGAGGCGAATATCATATCATAATAATATCATACCCAGTGGCGGATCCAGACCTTCAGATAAGGGGAGGAGGCGGTCTCAAAAAAAGTTTTTTTCAGTTTGGTCTAAAAATAAGGGGCGAGGGGCCGGGGTCCCGAGCCCCACCCCTGGATCCGCCACTGATTCCTCTGTTTTTCTCCCATACCCTATGTGTCCTTTGGCACTGAAATTGCAAAGGAAACCAAAACTCAAGCGACGGTCATTGCAACGGTGTATTTTCTTAACCGACAACAACGCACGATGAGGTATCGATCGAGTTCGGTTACACCATTGTTACCGAGCGAGGACACCAGATTACGAGAGCTGATGCTGATGAATTTTCTGGAGAAAGTGTTGAGAAAGTGTGTAGTCAGTTGGAGCTAAGTCCATTAAATAGAACCTATACGTATGAGCTTGACATACCTGCATAAACAGATTCCTGCCTCATAACTTTTCAGTTCGTAAACATATAATAGAATTGTAAATTTTTCGCTTTAAATTTGTAATTGTTCTGTATTTGTTTACTAAGTGAACTCTGTGGTACTCAAAAAATTTTCGAAATTGTTTTTGCGTTGATAGGTTTATTTTTGCGGAAAATGGACTATAGCTAACAACAAATGCGACCAACATGCAGGCAAATTCGGGAATTCAACCCGGGCGACATTGATAGTTGACGAGTGGTCTTAAGGAAAGGCTCTTCCTTTTTTAGGATAAGCAGAATTGGGATATCCAGAGCAACGCAAAACGCCCACAAAGTGAGGACAAAACCGTGTCACCACTAAACGGCTTTGACGCGAGATTTCTGTCAAGAAATTATTACATTAATAAGGATCGGACGCTAAACGAGTTCGCCACGACTAATGGTGGTTTTCTGCTTGTGTTTGTTCTGTTTAGGGTGGTATGTATGTCTTTCAACTATTTGATGCTTACTTTGCCAGTGGTTCTGCTCGCCTCTGGGTGGCTCTCTTCCAAAGTATCGCTATTGGCTGGATATACGGTAAGAAAAATGCCATATGAAATAAAACAACCTGCGTTTTGTTTGTGTTATTGACGAGTGATGAGGTCCACATCGTCCATCCATAGCAAAAATTATAATAGAGTTTGATGTCCATCAAACGTGACCCGAAATAAGACTCGTCAGTCTTTGTATTTCTTTGCCACAGGAATTTTTTCTTATGGACACAAACCAGACAAGATAGCTCCATCTTGCCTACTCACGTAGCCATAATAAACAACACTACATCTGCTCCATTTTGGCTCGTTTGCACATCTTTGAACATGGTTAAGAATTCAATTTGATTCAACTTGTTTTTTAAAAAGAGATAGTTTCTTTAGCATTGTTTTATGGATTTAAAACACGCTCGTGAGAGACCTGATCAAGCTTCGCCTACTGTACTTTTCCTCTTTATGCTGGGTCTGTGACATAATCTTATCATGCCCCACGCCCTTAGACTGTCATTAAGGTTGACCCATAAAAGGACAGGATGATGTCTTTGATTTGTTAAGTTGTGACTCGTTTTACATATCTCATCATTCAGGTGGAAAGCGCTTCTATGACGACATGGAAAAAATGATTTGACTTCGTATCAATCCCTGGTGCCGCTGGTGTTGGATGTTGATGACACCTGCCTTTTGCTTGGTGAGGAAACGAATTTAAGGTTATTCCATAGCACTGCATTGCGCACCCTTACTGTGCACAATTTTCACGTGTAATAGCGCCCGCACATTAAAACATGGCGGTTTTTGCCTCAAGGCTGGAACTCCCAGAGGTGTGCACGGTAAGTATTCATCTTCTTTTAAACGAGTATGGTGACCGATCATTTTTTCTCTTTTTAACATACAAGTTGCTGCTGCTCCTTAAAGAGTACTGGGATCCCTCAATTTTATTTCAAATTTAAAGGTTCTTCAACATAAACAACCAATTGGTAACGTTTGACAAAAATTTGACACGAAAACACGTCTAGATTTTTCCTTTTTCTAATTTAAAGACCTTTTTGAGTGTTGCCATTCCACTCACCACAACGGAAGTGTGTAATCGGGCCTCGAAAAAAAAAACTTGAATTTTTGTTTGTCTTTTGGTAAGCAGCTCTCGCATTCTCTTGCCCGGGGCTACTTCTTGCTCGTCTTGGTTAATGACTTAGTTAGAAGATGACTTGCTGGGACCTCTGCCCATAGTGCAAATGAGCTTAAAAAGTTACTTGCCCAGAGAAAATCTACTTGTCCCAGACTATCGGACAGGACGTTTTTCAAGGCCTGTGTGGTATGCCTCAGTTATTTGTTGTTTAGTGAGTCGCGGAATATACTCTCTTAGGTTAAAATTTGATGTCAAGCGCTATTTCGTAGGTTGAAGAGACTACATTTTTCCCCAACAGGCGGTCTTCATTTTTAGTATCGTCACATATTCGCCACTCAAATATGACGACTATGATTATCCAGACTGGGGACAAGCCATTGGTTGGATCATGGCCCTTTCATCAATCACCTGTATACCATTTGTGATGCTGTACAAGTTAGTCACTACACCAGGTTCTTTTAAGGAGGTAATTACAATCAAATATTTTGATAATCATGCATACAACGGATCATTATACGTTTCTGGGAAACTGCCCATCACCTCTCCCCTAACCTAACATTTTGCCGAAAGTGAGAAGTAAGTGTTAGTGTTCACTAAGTGGTGGAAGGGGGGGGGGGGGGTAGGTGGGCAGTTTCTGACCAGTGGCCATATAGCATTTAATGCTATAAAACGTAAAAAATTTTGGCCAGCTTTAAAATATAATTGTTAGCGCTCCCGGCTAAAGTTTGTTTGATACCTTTTTCATAACGCTACGGAGGAATTTTGTGTGTGAAAAAGGTCCTAATTTATGACCTCAGCTAAAACAGCAATATCCTACTGACTCCCTTAACGAAATTTTGATGAGAAGAATAACGACCTTCCTGTCCAGGTTTATTCGGTCCTCACTATGGTAGGTTATACAGGATCACTAAAAAGAGCTATGAATTGATGTTGCTTTTACGGAGTTAATATTTGTACATTTGTATTTCTTGTTTTTTTTCACCAGCGTTGGACCACATTGACCACTCCTATTTTTAAGCATCAATCGCCAGGTGCACAACAGATGGATTCCCTGGAGACCTACAAAGCCTATGACAAGAACATGCTCTGAAGATTCGTCAACTTATTGAAAAGTCATCTTGTGTGGTCTCTATGGGCTCGAGCCAAACGAGTATCTAGCATAATGAAATTACCACAACTATCACCATATTTAGCAATTATTGAATTCGGCTTTCGTATGTTATCAAGAATTATGCAGATCGAGGAGACTGTTATCTAAACTGTTGGGGGATTGGAGCCAATCAGAAACGGAGGAATATTTTGAGTGACTAATAGATAAACATGTTCAATAACCCGCAGTACGGAACCCGGGGTTCGTTTCCTAAAATGCCTGTCGACGTTTGGTCCCGGTACTGTATTGTTAATTTAAAATGCAAAGAATCTTTTTGCGGTTACTTGCCCAACTTTGTGTTATTATTCTCCAGCACATTAAAACGTTCATGTTTAAATGTAATGTTTGCTAACTAATTTTTAAGAAAAGGCTGGTAAAGTTTTCGGACCTATTCCTCACAAACCAATCGATTTGTCTCATTTGCTGATATAGTTTTATTGCATTGCACTCAAAACCAGTTAAGTGTGAAATATGGGTGTAAACACGGCAAACTTAAAACAGCTTCACGGCATTGTTGATGGGCAGGACTTCACGGAACTACGCCTAAGCTTTTGGCAAAGGAGTGAAATTTCTTCATTACGCAAGAATAGCTTAAAAAAATATTCAAATGCTGACACCATTTCTCACTCGAAGCGGCGCTTAACGATCTCTTTCGACGACGAACGTGTACAAGTCCCTGCGTTTGCTATTGGAACAGCGTCCTGACTTTACCACATCAATAATGGCGTTTTCCAACCACACGCCTTTGCCGTACGAAAATGTAGACAGTTACGACGTTCACATCACGCAGATAAAAGTTTTGAATATATCGGCTAAAAATTTGACCTAGATTTTGGTTAATACACGAATTTTTCCACCGGTCATAAACTGGTTCGGTGACTGTGTGAACGTAGCTTTATCCCTTCATGGGGTGTTATTGTATTGACAGTCCCCTCCCCCAATTATGTTACTTTTCTTATCGAACAGCAGTTCCTTCCAATTGATCAGGAACGGTAAGGATGAGGAAGCGAATGAGCTTAATCATAGCTATTATGATCTTAACACGAAGGTGTTAAGACCCTACGCTGCGGCACAAACCTGTCATTTCCCTAGAAGCAAGGCCAGAACATTTTCCAACTGAGCTAATCCGGAGGCAGCTAAAGAAACTCCCAAGTACAAGGAAAGACGTGATAGAGTTTTGTTGTAGTTTTCTTCGATTTTAATTTTCCATCTTTATCGTTTGTCCTCATTCACAAAAACATGGTAAAACTTAAATCCTTAAAATAGAATATTATCCACGGGGACTTCTATGTGTAACCCTTGTCAGAACTAATAAATGTAATCAAAACGGGCCAGTCAAAAGAACCGTTAGATGGCAATGATATCAAATTTTACTATGAAATATCTTTGCCTCTGCAAAAACGTTGGAAGTAATAACCGTCTGCGAGGCCTTCAATCCGTGGCCTTAGTTTCTAATCAGGGTATTATAGTCTATTACTGTGCAATATAATTGTAATTCCCCAAATATGAATAAGTTTGAGATGTCATAACAGCAGCGTGAACGTTTAAAGAGTAATAAATATAACAATACTCCTCGTTGCACGTATCGCCCTTTTTATCTTATTTTTTTGTTGTCACAGCCTCTTCCCTAAGCTCTTTCTCCTTTTCCTTCCTTTTCGTCGAGTAGACCCTAGTCTGTCAGTGACTCTGACCTGATCATGTGACCACCTTTCTAAATAAAAACCGCAGAAGGCGTCGGCTCTCGACTAATTTTCGACGAGACGATTTTATAGTTACTAGGGAAGGGTGAGATTGAACGAGATAGTTTCATTTCTTAGCTTTGTTCCGAAGGGACTGCGTTTGGCTATTTCTCCCTTCCCTCCCTTGTCGTCGTGCAGATAGACTATGATCATGTGACCACCTTTCCAATTCAAAACGGTAGGGGGGTAGGTCCAAATTTGGGGAGCGTGAAATTAAACAGCGGTATTTTGAAGTATGTATAAACTGCGCTTGCACTTTCTAGCTGTGTTCAGAAGATGCTGCATTTGGCTCTTTGTGGCAGTCGTGGCATATCTCACCTAGACTTTGAATCGTGCTCGGAACCGAGGGCGATGTCTCAATACATCTTTTAAATCCTTGGCTCATCTTACTTTCACAACAGGATTGACTGCTCTGGATCTTGTCTTAGAGAAGCTTAACGCTGTTTAGTTTCTCGGAGCATGGCCTACAGACCAAGTTTGGAAAATCTCTTCGAGGTAGAGACCGTGCAGCGACTTAGGCGAGACAAGGGCAGCCCTTTTCAATAAACAACCTTGATTTTTGTGACACACTGTAGCACAAATCCTATATAAAAATGAGTCAGAAGAATAAAGATTTTTTTTGGTATTTTGAAAGTTTAGAGAGCTTTATAACAAAGACGACGGCGACGGCAACGAGAACGTCAAATAAGCAATAGGTACCAAAAACACCATTCTTTTTCACGTGTACCGCGCTATTAGTACATCAACTTGCCGTCCCTGCAGGAGCACGTAAACACAGAAAGAATAAAATAAACGTTTGTTTCTCTTTTCCCAAGGCCCCAAGTCTTCAAGAGATGAATAGCGATATCCACCGGATAAAACACTATTTAGTGGGTAAGTGTTTGGAAATCAATTGCATTGTCGTTTGAACAACTGGGGCCAGGAAAATGCACCTGTATTTGACATATTAAAGGGGCTGTGTCACGGCAATCCAGTTCATTTCTGTTTAATTTTGCCAATTACTCGCCCTCAATCGCTATGGAACTTAAAGTAAGCAAAGAAATTACATGTAAATGACAAAATCAGGGATCCGGGACATGTCTCCTGAGCATTATTTTTGAAGTTGCAAGCAGCAGGGATCAACTTTGAAAAACTGTTAGGCTGAACACTTTTCAAAAACCCTAATTTCAATCCGTTTCAATGTTCTTCAGTTTTGCTCATCCGTGGCATCTGTTATTTCTGTTATGTTATTTTAACCTTCCCTTAAAGTTTTAAGCGGTTATTTTTGTTTCTCTTAATTTAACGGGCATTTTGTAATTTCCTAAGTTGGCTGAATTTCGTGACACAGCTCTTTTAAACGAGTTAGAATAAACGCAACAATTATGAAAAAACGCGAATTCATTTTTGTAAAGATGTTTTCGCTGTGGTCGCCATCATCGCTGTTAAAGTTTCCTGATTAGCTCTAAGACACCCTGTGGCAAGTGACCACCTTCACATAGCAGATTTGTGACACTGGCAAAGAAGACACTTTGCTACCCCACCCTTCAAACAGATTTTTGGAGTGGTCACGTGATCACGTGATCACGTGATCCAACAGGGACTCCACTCGATGACAAGGGAGAAAAATTGATCGAGATCCTAAAAACTAGGTGGTTGTTGTCACTGCACAAAAGTAACACTCGATGACATGTACAGTGTAGTCCACGAGAATTCAATTCCTGAAGAACTCGTGAACAAATTGAAAGTGTTGGAAATAATTATCGCATGAAGTTGGGGAAAAACAAATTGACTATCACTCGCCGTCGTGACATCTCAAACCTTTTTCATTCCTGGCAATTCATTGTATAATCCTAGCCATTCTTGATTTAAATTTGACCATAATACGTTCGATTACAACATTTGTTGTAAATAGACATACAGCCAAACTTGAGGCCGCTACAAGTAAATACAACTCCATCCTGAAAAGAAAAATAAGAAAAATAATTCTACCTGCTGCTCACGTGACGATTATCTAATTAAATATGCCCCTGATTGTGGCTGTGGGATAAGGATGCTGTTATAGCCCGAAGAGTTTTTCACTAAATCGTTTTTTTTACCTAATGTTTAAGTATTTCATTCTCACAGCGTGTAGAAAACTTGAAAAACAATGTTGAAAATGAAAACTGTGTGCGCCTACTTTTGTCCCATGCAAGTAAGGCAGTTGCTAGGGGAGGGGTAACTTCCACATTGATTGCCTTTTTAACATTTATATCCCCTTTCACCACCTCTCGTATAAGCAGAAGTGAAAGGGTGATAATAGTACGATTTCACCCACATCGCCAACAGCTTTGCAAATTTATTGCAACAAAAGAAAACGTTTGATAAAAGACCAGACTCTCCTTTTAGGGCCTGTTTACATGGAGGTGGGGGACCCCAGGTAGGTGAGGTAACCCACCTGCCCATATAATCTCTCATGATCACGTTTACATGAGAGGTGGGGTGACCCTCCACATATGTTACCTCACCTATCTGGGGTCCCCCACCTCCATGTAGATAGATAGATAGATAGATAGATAGATAGATAGATAGATAGATAGATAGATAACTTTATTTAAACACGGTTAAGGTTCCTTCAGCATGTACAAAAAATCTAAGATCTATTATACCTAACTAAACTAACTCTGATTAAAAATATATTCATAAAATTTTAACTACCTACCTATTTACAAATAAAAGCTGCTTTTCAAGGATGCCGTGTAAACCTGTATTAATGTATGATCTCATTCAAAACTGTTGCGACACAGTTTGCGTTTAAAATCATGTAAAGAATCTGCAGATCTTAAATCATGGGATAGGCTGTTCCACAGCTTAGCTCCGCTATAGGAGAAACTTTTCTTTAAATAATTGGTACGGGGCAGTGGAAGGACTAATTTATTTTCAGTATTCCTCAATCGATAAGAAGTTATTTCGTCACGAGATACAAATTTAGATGTTAGATAGTCGGGAGTCATCCCATGTATGGTTTTATACATCATAATAGCCGTCGATACTTGTCTTTGGTGTTTAAGCTTACGCCAACCTAGCGCCAGAAACAAATCGTCCACATTACAATCAGAATTAGCGGACATTAGAATACGGGCTGCACGATTTTGGAGCCTCTGCAGCTTATCGGAAAGACCAATGCCGCAGTTGGTCCATACGACATTACAGTAATCAAAATGCGGTTGAATTAAACTGTCGTAAACATTAATTAATACATTAAAAGGAATAAGATGTCGTATTCTTTTAATTGCACCCAAGACAGAAGCAATCTTTTTACAAATACTCTGTATGTGGCATTCCCAGCTTAAGTTTTGGTCAATATGCACTCCAAGAGATTTTGCCGTTGACACTTGCATCACGTGATGGTCGTTTATCATAAAAGAAGGAGTTTCAGAAAGCTTTGATAGCTTCTGCCTCGACCCAACTAACATAAACTCAGTTTTAGTCAAGTTAAGGGTCAGTTTGTTAGCCGATAGCCATATATACACCTTGTTTAAATCGTCGTTAACGCAGTCATTTATGAGTTTTAAATGTAAACAGGCCCTTAATATATATATTCTTAAACCGAGTCGGTTGTAGTTAAATCCTAAAGAACTGTATCAAAGTTCAAGAAAAGATAAAGAAAGTTGCTGTCTTTACTTCCCGTCCTCGACAAAACGTGAAATTAGACACTCTCACGTTGTAAGTCGTGCAACGACGGCTAAAAAATGTACGAAAAAAGCGTGATGGACGTGCAAAGTTGTTGTTTTGCTAATATAAGCCTATTGCTTTTCTGCCATCCTCGTTGCCGTCGCCGTTGTCATTGCTTAAGCTCCTTATTTAAGAGCCAGTCTCTGTAAGATCCTTATATTGAGTTTTGCCCACAAAATGGATTTCGCTCATAATTTTTCTGTAGACTTCTTTTAATAAGTATATAACAAATATGAAACTAGATTGGAGAAATTCGCTTCTGCAAATTTTTTTTTTTGGGGGGGGGGGGGGGGAAGGTGGGGGCGGGGGGTTGTTTTGTCCAAAACAAATGAAAACAGTGTCGAGAGAACGTAATCGAATTAGTTTAAAAGCCCCACATGACACCAGGCGGCGCGGGTTTGGTTAGATGAAACGTCTGATTCAAGTTGAGAATTTCGCAAAATTGAAAATAAGCAGATTAAGGCTGCCCTGAACGATCCTTATTGATAAAAAAACGAGAAGCAGTCGGACAATTAAAAGGGAAACTTGTCACGTGGCACAAGTTAACGCTTGCCGAAAAGGAGACTCGCAGTTGCTCTATTAACAGATAAGAAGAATAAGACTGTTGCATCTCCTAACTAGTTTTTTAAGTTTTCATTAGTTACGGATAGTTAGGGGAGTCCTTGAGACCCCCCGTTCCAAAACGTTGGGGTCCTGTTTGCTTTTCTGGGGTCCCCTGCTTATTACTAAAATATAATTTTAACTTGTTCAACAGAGAAGTAAAACCAAGACCCGGCAGTAACATAATTATATTATTAAAAATACTTTTTTTTTGGAATAAAGTGTGCCCCTCGTGTTTCCTAATACCAATAACAGATCCTACATTAGTTTACTAGAGTCTCAGCTAGACCTTATTAATATAGTTATATATTATCAGGGGCACCCAACGAGGATATAGTTCAAAACCACTTAACATAGCATTGTTGAACGTATTTTAGTATTCAAACGGTAGATATAGGCATATTTTTATCCCCTAAAAACTTTTCATCTGTTCGGATTTCCTTAGCTGAAAGTCTAGTGATCCGAAGATTATAGGGATAAAAACTTACCTTCTCGAAAATTTCAGCCCGGAAAAGGCTCCCGAAAATTCTAGGTGGCCTTTTTTAGGGTCAAAATCCGTTTAAAATGGGTAATTATACCATTTTGTAGATGTTCGAAAATCCTAGGAGAGGCAGGCAAGCAAGAAATTTTACAACAAATGCTCCGAAAATTCTAGATCTCAAATCGTCTTCCGAACAGATATTTTCCCGAAAATTGCCGTTGGGTGCCCCTGTATTATTACATATCGTTATTAATATATTGATTTGAAAACCATTTACAATAAGTCACAGTCAAGTGTCATTCTTCAGATCTGAGGTACCATTGGCAATCTGTGAACTAAAAATTAACGCCACAGAAAACTAATAAGGAAAAAAACTTCGTGAGTGGACGACCTGTCTCTTAATTAAAATAAATAGACTTAAAACAAACCTGCAAATCAATCAGGGCATTGAATTTCCTGTCAGGAATTTCCTCTTCCCCCATGACAAAAGCCGTTCTTACTTGAGCCCTTAATGCCGTGCTTTCCTTCTTTTCAATAAGGCGCACAACAGTCTCGTGAGATCTTCTTTGTGAAACTCATAGCCACAATGTGATCATTACCACATTTATGTCGTGTTCAGCTTGAGCGCTGGAAATTATTTGCTCCATGCACAAAATTTTGTAAAGGTTTAGGTTTACAGCCATACGCATCGAGACAAATTTTGGGTTTACCTCGGTGTAAGAACTTCTGAACTTTTTCATTGTTTTGTACCTTTTGTTTTTCTTGGTTTTATTGTGTTGACGTCTTTGGTTTCTTTATTTTACGTCACCGGTGAGTTAAACAGGTTCTTACACCGAGGATGAGCCCAAACTTTGCACTTCATTTGTTTTTCAGTGGAATCAAATTTTAACCATTGAAACTCCTCACGCTATTTAGGACAAAATTTGCGTTTCTTCACCTGGGTATCGTCCCCCTGATCTTTATCTCATTAAATTCTCCTCAATGTTGAAGGCTAAACAATATCGAATAAACTTTTGTATAGACATGACCCGACGAGTGACAAAATGGCGGCTTGAAAGACATGCCATGATGATCGCAAAGATGGTTGGGTATGCCACTATCACAAAAAAAAATTGTGCGTCCTTTTCATTACTTGTGCGTATAAGATGCACACCTCTGCGTTAATGGGAACTCTGATTGGGATCACAAATACTAAAACTTGTTCTTGTTTGGACGAATTCAGCGCATCAGTTTATATGCATTTAAAAATTACAGCGGACTCATTATACATAGTTTTTTATACAAAGGTTTTTTTTTCTTTTTCATTCCTCAGGCATTGGTTGTGCCAGTGTAATTATAGGCCAGTTTTTGAACATTTACTACATTGATATTCTGGGCTGGGCTCTGTTTTACATGTTTGCGTCTTTCACTTCTGTTCTTCCCTGGTCAACCTGTGGAAATGATTGGAACACCGCAAACTGCGTTGAATTCACTACAGCGACCAATAGCACTGGAGAGAGTGTGAACAGAACCATAGCAAACAGGACAGGTGTAAACGCAACCTTGGGTAATGCCACTGTTTTACCAACGATTATGGCAAACATGTCCAACGTCTCAACAACGCCAACTGCCATAGCCAAAGCTGCAAAGGTTTCGGCAAGTGTGGAATATTGGGAGTAAGTTATCTCATTCTCCTAAGTACTCGTAAAGCTAAACTTTGGAACCAACAATAAAGATTGGAAAAATTACCTGTATTAGATAAGATTAAAATTTGTTATGATCCGGGTGGCAATATCATCAGCTTTCTTATAGCCACGAAATGACGCCATTACCTATTTTACTTGCAGCTGTTTTTCTCGGCACCGGAGAATTTTTTTCCAAAATAGTTTAGGGGGAACTTTTTTGCCATATAGCTGCCTGGATGTTCGCGACGTTTGAGCGAAATCTATGAATTTGAAATATGCAGACATGTCAGCTATTGTTTTCCTTGAAAAAAAGATACTTGGAGACAATACACCAGAATAATGAGAGGCTTTTTCTGGTAAACACGACTGAAACTTCTGACGAATTGTAGCCGTTATTTTATTGTTTTAAAAGTTATCAATAATCTTGACACTCAAAGGTCATTTAACACAATGGTTAATCTTGAGAATCTCAAATTGAGATTGATTATTCGCTCATTTGTTAAAGTTGACCAAAATATTTACAAAAAACGCCAAAAATAGCACCTCAGTGTATAATAATCATATCTTTCTTTCTTGCGAGCGGCTATTGCTATCCCCATGATCTTTTCAATCACGTGTTAGAAGTTAATAAAACTACTGTGAGGTAAAATTACATTTCAAAATCGCTTCGTTTTCTAAACATAACGACCGAACATCATGAAAGTCCATTTTATTGCTGAATTTCCAGTAAGTAATGGCGTTATTTTGTTGCCATAACAACTCCAATGTTATTGTAACGCTGACATAAATTTTAATCTGTTTCTAATACAGTTGTGGTACTGATTTTTCCAGGTATTTGTTAATCGCGACGTAGATGATACACAAACGTGGGAGATATTGACCCTTTTTAAAAAACTCCTTCGAGCCACCTTAATAGTACACATGGCTGGAGATATAGACACTACACAAAATGATTTGTGAGACAAGTCTTACATGTATGTGCTCAAACTATTTTGTAGTCCTATTCGATTTAAAATTTTCCCGCTCCGTGTGACAAAAACCGTTCACTAAAAATCATTTGCTGCGTCATCTGGTTTATAGGCTCAGGGTATTAAAGATTGGTAACGCTCTGGACGAACCAGGAACTGTGAATTGGAACCTAGCTTTGTGTCTGTTGTTGGCTTGGATTATTTGTAACCTCTGCGTTTTCAAAGGAGTAAAGTCTACAGGCAAGGTGAGGGATTTGGGCAACGATGATATACTGTTTGGGGTATATAGTTCTGCATCCATTAAGAGTTTTTTTAAAGAGTTTTTTGGCTATAAAGTAACGCTAAATACCTTTCCTTGTAGGACGCTTACTTCTTTAAGTTCACAGAAAAAAATCAAGTGATTTCTTGAAGGGGAACAAAATAGCCAGTTCTTTGCAGTTTTTTTACAATAACTGAGCGAGTGCTCGCGCGCTTGGTCGAGAGCTATGGTCTATGAGAGTTTATAAAATAACTAAGATAGTACGCGCGTTCTGATTGAATAAAAACCTATTGTTTATTGTGCCAGTAAACTCATAGAAAACTTAAAAGTTATTTTATATTCGGTTCGTGATTTACAAGGTTTTCTCGTGTTCTCCCAACATCCTGGGTGGGTTATCACGCCGGTAAACCCATAGAAAGTGTGGTCTGTTGTTTAAAAAGACCACGAAAATGACGTAACATGTCACGCAGTGCCGGTTGTTTTCGTAAAAAAAATAAATGTTATTGAAAACAACAAATCAACCACAATTTTCCATGGTCTACACTCTTATAGACCATAGAAATGACGCGATAAAATGCTCAAAACTTTTGCAGTGAAACCATTCGTCTGCGGCTCGTGGTTCCACTTGAGTTTTGAACATCTTATGACCTCATTCTATGGTCTGTAAGAGTGTAGACCATGGAAGATTGTGGTCAATTTGTTAACTATATGTTTTGAGGCCTGTAAACTAGTAATGATTTGACCAATGCACGTATTTGCCATTGGTTCCATTTTCTAATATCATGTCTCGGTCTGTTACAGGTTGTATATTTCACTGCAACTTTTCCATATATCCTGCTGACAATTCTTCTAGTACGAGCCGTCACCCTCCCTGGTGCCTCTGGGGGTATTAAGTTTTATCTTACTCCAAATGTGACCCGACTTAAGGATGGCCAGGTGAGAACATACAAATAGAAAGCGTAAGTCCGCGGGATCGGATCGGCCAGTACCGTACGCATGCGCACACGGTGTCACATAAGTTGCTTTGTTCACGCATATTTGAGCCGTCTGTAAAGAACGAGATCCGAAAGCCCTTTTACGAGTGATAAACCAATCCCTTAAGCGTCTATTCAGCACAACAGAGGTTTTGAGTGAGATTGGTGTACGTGAATGCTGCCTTTGTTTATAATAGTGAAATTTTAGAGTCAGGTTAACCGCAAACGTCAGATGCAAAGTTGAGAAATTCTCAAAATAGAAAATAAGCAGATAAAAAAGGTGCAGAACAATTCTTCTGGATAAAAATGAAGGGAAACTACTTATCTTTGCGTAGAGGTAATTAACAGTAATAAACGACAATTTACGGGGAAAAGTGGTCGCGTGGTACAAATTCACGTTTGACGTAATCGTGACTCTAATTTTCCCTAGTATAGCTGTGCGCATACGTAAGGAACATACTTTTTGACGGAAGCTGATTTTTATTTATGTTTTATTTGCACAGGTGTGGTTAGACGCTGGAACGCAAGTGTTTTTCTCGTATTCTATTGGCCTTGGAACACTTATTGCGCTTGGAAGTTATAACAATCACAATTGCTACCGGTAAGAAAGGACACTTCAAGATCATCAACAGTACCAGCCGATTAGGCTTCTATCTCTCTATCCTTTATTAAGGCTGTGTTTCGCCAGTGACAACATGAATGCTGAAATCAGTTAGAACTTGCACAGGAACTTGCCGTAGAACCCGTAGACGTCCTCATTTTCTCCTTAGTAATCCATTTTAAAGATCTCTCTTATTGCAGTCGAAATACTAGCCTGCGTAGCTGGCAGTTATTTTATGGTGTTTTTTTTTTCTTCTGTAGGGCGTAAAGTTTTTCTCACTGCCTTCTCCCCTCGCCCCCATCGTTTTCTGTTTCGACCTCCAATCAGGGACAAAAGTAGTTGACACACTTGTTCAAAACGGGTGCTAATAAACATTTAATTCATTTATTATTTCATTCCTTTTAAACGCCGTAAATCCCCCGATCCCCCGAATCAATGTTGTCTGAAGTAAAAAAAAGACTCGAGGGTCCAAAATTAAGCATTGATTTTGGGGGGAAGGGGTTGGGGTAGACAGGGGAAGGGGATAAGTATATCCACTGTGCAAAAAGGGGCCATTTTACGGAAGTGTGTCAACACTTTTGTCCCTCATTGTCGGTTTAGCTCTCGAGTGGATGTAACTCCTACTTTGCGAACCACAAAAGAAAAAACTCATCAAATATCCCCAGCTACTCAGGCTAACGAAATACACAATTCATTTGTGGATTTGTGGCTTTTAAGGAAATTTAGCAAATGATTATCAATTGCCTATTTTTGTTCCAGTGATAGAGGTTATTGTTTACTACCTTTGCACTTTCTTGTGCCCTTTTAACGTATTTTTCTTTTTCAACGTATTTTTCATTCTGGTTCAGGGATAGCATAATATTCGCCTGTGTAAACAGTGGCAAGAGTTTCTATGGCGGGTTTGTTATTTTCTCAGTGCTGGGCTTTATGGCGCAAAAACAAGGCGTAAAAGTAGAGGATGTCGCCAAAGGAGGTAAGAAATAGCACGGAGATTACCCAAGATTCAATGAGATATCGCCCTAATTATACGGAATTGGGGACCTTAAGCAATGACGACGACGACGGCAGTGAAAACGTCGCTAAAAAAAGGAATTTGCGTTCTGTCAAATTTAATCGCGTCTGTTTGGACCGGCTCAATATGACAAATGCAGGCGACTTTTCCTGGAGTTGAATTCTTAAGGATTTTATTCAAGTTCAAAAAAAGGAAGGAAAATTCGTCGTCGAATGTCCACGTCCTCCATAAAACGTCAAATAAGGAGGTTTCATATCACAGTCGTCCAGTGGACGTCAAAGAGATGTAAAAAAGCGTGATGCACGTGCAGAGCTGTTGTTTTGTTCATAAATGACTTAAATCTATTATTTTGTCGTCGTAGTTGCTTAATCTCACTAATCTTAACGCCTGACAACTTCTGGGAAGCTTATAAAAAATTTCTTGGACTATTTATGCCAGTTGTTTTGTACCCATTTTAGCACTTTGCTTTTTTGAATTCACCACGGTCTCTGTAAATAGGTCTTTGAACATTATACTTTTGTTTCCCCACTGAAATACTCCAACCTAGTGCTTCATTTTTCCCACGAAAGAGGTTGGTGCCTCCCCCTCGCCCCCGCTCCAAAAAAAGTCACTAATGCTCGATAATGCTTATCATAGACAGGCTTTTTTATTAATTCTGAACGTTTTAATGGGGTTTAAGGCTAACAAAAAATGTATAATTAGCATGACAAAAATGTATACAGGTAAATAGTTTTAATACAGCGAAAAATGATCATCTGCACGGCTATATTAAGTTGAAATTTGAATACCTTTTAGAATTTGGACTTTAAGTCGTCGTTTCTCTTACAATTTATATATTTGTGAGAAAAAAATATTCCGGAAAAATGCTACTAAAATGCTTGAATAATGCTTGATGTTTTTGCGTCAAAAATGCTAGCATAATGTACACAGGCATAATTGTAAAAAGTGTAATCTTGTTCAATGTTTTAAGGTGACTGGATGGGGTTTTTCATGGTCAATACCTACCAAGTTTGAGCATAGACTACGTCGTCATAAACAAAGATTTGGAAAAATTACCACCACAACTGTGTTAGATAAAGATGAAGTTCGTTTTGTTTCATTTTGTTTTGATGAAATTTGTTTTGATCAGGATGACAATGTTTAAATGTGGCTGTGCTGACTGTTTAGTATTAGATTTTTCGTTGGATAAAAGATAAAAGCTACTTCCACGTTTTCTCACGTACGAAAAGTACTGCAATGTACGTAAGTAATTTTGGTTGGCTGAGTCAGCAAATGCCAATCAATCAAATAAGTGGGCGGGAGACGTTTCGTAGAAGGTTGATATCAGGCTCTCTTTTCGTTCCGCCTTGCCCGTCGGAATGTTATTTACAAAGCGAAACGAAAATAGAGCCTGTTCTCAGCTTAGTCATTTTACTGCTTTCACCAGAGTCCCCTTCCTTTTTTGTTTCTTATTTACATTTAGTAATCCTGGCGAGGTTTGAATAGCAAAAACCCTAATTTGTACAGGAAAGCAAAACCCTGAAGGATTATTGTCGTAGTAGTAAATGACGTCATCGTGCAAAGGACCTATATTCAATATTTATTTCCTGTATGTTCTAGGTCCAGGCCTTGCTTTTGTCGCCTATCCAGAAGCAGTTGCTCAGATGCCGTTGGCTCCTCTCTGGTCGGTTCTATTCTTCTTTATGGTCTTCCTGTTAGGACTTGACAGCGAGGTATGGAACATTTCCAAACCATGTAGTATAATATATTTTTTTGTGTGTGGAAAGATTATTCGGTGCGAGGTTCATTAAAACCATTAAGCAATTAAAAAATAGTCCATTGAAGCCGAAGCAAGGAAAATATTGATTGCTAATGAAGTCGATTATTTTGTATATCATTAAATAATTTTTGCTTCTTTGTTTGCTTTTATTTATAATATTGTAAATTTATTTAAGAGCCAATATAAGTTTATTATTATTATTCTTATTATTGTTGTTTTTTTTTTCATTCGTTCCTTTTTTATGGCCTTTGCGTTTAGGCGGCAAAACAGACGTTGGCTTTCAGCGAGTTCGCGCCTCCGTCAGCCATGTAGCGGCTCAAACGGTTATTTTTAATAGGGCAAAGAAATTAATTTGTTGGGAAATTTAAGTTTTGTTTTCTGGTTTTGTCAATTAAGAATAACGTGTCCACAAAAAAGTGTCTTATATAGTTGGATTGCCTTACACGTACACCTGTGCATTCCCCAACCAAAACGTCAAAGAACCGCTTTTGCTGTAGGCTAGGTAACAGTCAGACGCATCTCATACTTGCTTCAGTAAACTATTTTTATATTTCCTCCTGATTCAAGTTCGTAGGCATTGAGGGTTTCGTGACCGCAATTGTGGACCTGTTTCCTATGCAGTTAAGGCGTGGGTATCGTAAAGAAATCTTCATTGCCTGTGTATGCATGGTTTGGTACCTTATTGGATTATCCATGGTTACTAAGGTATGTTTTCCTTTTTACAGTCGAACCTCCATGACCTCTCGTAAGCGACCACCTCCCATAAGCGACCGCCAACCCAATGTAAATTAAAGTCAATATAATAACCGTAGATTTGCTTTAAATCCTTCAAGAAAAACAGAACAGTTCATTTCCTGTCACAGGTAACTTCCTTCACGAGACCTTCCCACGCCAACTGATTTGGCTCGGCCGATCACGTGCATAGTAGATACTCATAATTTTACGAGAAAAGTGGCGCACTGTCTTTCGTTGGAATACATCATCCATTACCCCTTTTCCCCACAATTATTCTGGTTTAGGGTAATATTTTTGTCTGTAACTAGTATAAAGAATTCAACATTAAATTGTAACAGGAAGTGCATTGAACCATGGCTGTTTATAATTAGTAACTTTTTCTCAGTTTGACTGCGTTGAAGTCTGAAGTGAGTGATTGGATGATTTTATGTAATGTTTAATACATCTTCTCGCGCATTGAGTTTAGGTTGCGTGTTCCTGGCGTCGAATAACCTTTATGTACATAGGGACTAAAGGCATGATCACAGGCTAGGCGTCGAAAGCACTTAAAAACTTTGAGGTTTTGTCCATGGTTATAAAATGAGATACCGTAAATGCTGGAATTAGCGCCCGCGGCACTTATTTAATTTTCTAAGGCGAGAGTAGGACGCTAATTCGAAGGGGGGCGCTTATTTCGTTTATCAATTTTCAGCCTCAAAATGACATTATCTTTATTTTTATTTAAAACCAAGCTGCAACATAAAAAATTAAAAAACCTTATATAAAACTACTTTTTCCGAACTCGAAACGTCCTTAAGACTTTTCATCAGGATAATCAGGTGATAGTTGAAGACACTGGAAGTAGGAAACTTGAAAATGGCCTCGTAATTCCAGGAACTTTTAAGGCAGTAACAAGGAGCCGGCGATTGGGAGCAAAGCTTTACGAGGAACTTAATAAAGTGAAAGTAGTTAGTAAAAGATACCTTTCAGCGAAATCCCAAATTTCACACCTGGTGCCCGCATTCCTTCAAAATGCGCGCCCCACCATGTGAAAAACGGCAAACCGCTAAAAGAGTATCTTTTACTAACTACTCTAAAATAACACAAAATAACACAAATCTACAAATTCCTGTTATTACCGGATACTTAAATTATCCCATATTTCAAATTCCACGTCAGAAAAAATAAAATTGAAATTTAAAAGAATAAAATCTTATAATAAAATTGCTTTTCACAAGGAATCATGTCAAAACAATCAGCTTCAAAAGAGTTCCAGAATATGTCTCTGGATCAAATTAGAAAATTAGTAAAAAAAGAGGAGAAAGCTCTTAAAAAAGAGTACTCAGAATTAGCAGAAAGAAAGAAACTCATCAAAAGGTTTCAAAAAATACAAAAAGCTAGGCAAAAAGTAAGACAGGGAGTAAATATCAAAAAAAAGACTAAAAAGAAGAAGACATTTCAGGAGTATTTTGATGAGTGTATAAAAAACAGAAAAATACCTGAGGATACCCCTCCATTTTTCAGAAAAGCACTTGAAAAGCTTATTGATCAAAACGACGAAAAAATAGTTCAGACTAAAACAGCTATTGATGAGTTTGCAAAACAGTATGTAATAGAGGGTGATCCAAATTTAACACCTGATCAATTTTTTGAGAAAAATAAAAATATTATTAAACTATTCTTCCAAAAGAACAAAAATATTAAAGCAAATTTTGTTCTTGTTTGTGATATGCAGCAACCACTTTTTGATAAAAATGGTCTTGCTGGTTACAAGGAGGATGAAGCGTATTTTAGAACTGAGAAAAAGAGAGTTTTAAAGTCAACAAACGTGGAAAAGCTTGTAAAAGATAACATTAAAAAGATTAACTTAGATATCGAAAAATATCAGAATAATGGAAGTGGATGGTATTTTAAGAACATAAAAGAATTGCAGATAAATGTTGTTGAATACTCCCCTCAAAAAGGCTCATCATATATAGATTTACCAGTTTGGATTAAAAATAAAAAGGCAATAATTAACCCGAAAAACAAAGATGATAAATGCTTTATTTGGTGTGTACTAAGATATCTTCATCCAAAACCAAGAGATAACGAGATAATTTCAGATTTGAAAAAGTATGAAAACGAGTTAGTAACAAAGGGCTTAAGTTTTCCAATGGATATTAAAAAAATAAGTAAGTTTGAAAAGCTTAACCCAAATATTCCAAGTATAACAGTCTTCTCAGTTGAAGGAAAAACTATTTATCCTCTTAAACTCTCAAACAAAAATTGCCAAAAAAGTATAGATTTATTTCTTTTTGAAGAGGATGGTAAAAGTCACTACTCTCTGATAAAAAATTTAAGTAGGTTAATTAGAACTCAACTGACTAAAACAAGAGTTATTGGTGGTGTTTTTATTTGTAAAAGATGTTTGTGCCATTTCAAAGTAAAAACTAGTTTTGAGAAACATGAAAAATACTGTTCCAGCAACAAAATGGTTGCAGTTAAAATGCCAAAGAAGGGAGAAAGCCTTTATTTTAAAAACTTTCACAAAAAGTATCCGGTTCCTTTTGTAATATATGCTGATTTTGAGTGTTTTACAAAACCTGTTTCAAATTGTAAACCAGATCCAAGTAAATCTTATAACATAGAATACCAAAAACACGAACCATCAGGATTTTGTTTTTATCTCAAAGGGGTAACAGGAAGGTTTAAAACAGAAAGCTTTACAAAGGAAAAAGAAGATGACAATGTTGCAGCTATTTTTGTAAATAAAATTGTGGGTTACACCCAATCAATATATACTGAATACTACCGAAAACCAAAACCGAAGTTATTGACTAAAAAAGAAGAGAATTCTTTTAAACAAGCTGAATATTGCTCGTTATGTGAGGAAGAATTGGGTGAAGACAGAGTTAGAGATCACTGCCATTTCACAGGTAAATACAGAGGTGCTGCTCACAACGAGTGTAATTTGAGATGTCGTAAACCAAGAGTTCTTCCAGTTATATTCCATAATCTTCAAGGTTATGACGCCCATCTTTTCATAAAGGAACTTGCTAAAATTCCAGGAAAATTAGATTGTATTCCATCTACGGAAGAGAAATACATTTCCTTTTCAAAACATATTAAAGTAGGTGAATACAGAGGTACAAAAGGCAAAATGTGTGAAATTACATTTGAAATCAGATTTATAGACTCTTTCAAATTTCTTCAAACATCTCTTGCAAATCTTGTTTCAAATTTGCAACCAACAGACTTTGTTAATACAAAAAGAAAGTTTAAAAATAATACTCTACTACTTACTCGAAAAGGTGTTTACCCTTACGACTATGTTTCCTCATTGAAAAAACTATCAGAAACACAACTCCCACCAAGAGAAGAATTTTATTCTAAACTAAACGATGAGCACATAAGTGAAGAAGATTTCTATCACGCAATTCGTGTTTGGGACACACTCAATTGTAAAACAATCAGAGATTATCACGATTTATATCTTAAATCTGATGTGTTACTCTTAGCTGATGTTTTTGAAAACTTCAGGAAAACTTGTATGAAACATTACAATCTTGATCCAGCTTATTATTACACTTCACCAGGTCTTGCCTGGGATGCATGCCTCAAAACAACAGGTCAGCAGTTACAACTACTTGACGATTACGATATGTTAATGATGTTTGAAAGGGGAATACGCGGTGGAATAACTCACATATCAAAGAGATACGCAGAAGCAAATAATCAATACATGAAAACCTACGATCCCGAAAAACCTTCAACCTACATTCAATACCTTGATGCAAACAATCTTTATGGTTGGGCGATGTCTCAGCCACTTCCAACACATGGATTTAAGTGGATGAAAAATCTAACAAAGGAAAAAGTCCTTCGTATATTAGAGGAGGATGAGCAGGGGGGTTTTGGGGGGACAAGGTCCCCCCAGGGTTATATTTTTGATGTAGATCTGGTTTACCCAAAACATCTTTGGGAAACACATAACGATTACCCACTTGCTCCAGAACTTCTCAAAGTAAATGGGGTTGAAAAACTTATATGCCATTTCAAACCAAGAACCAATTACGTATTACACTACAAAAATCTCAAACAGTATCTCAATATGGGGCTCAAACTCAAAGCGGTAAACAGAGCTATATCCTTTGAGCAATCCCCCTGGATGGAGCCTTATATAAGAAAGAACACGGAATTGCGTAAAACAGCAGCTAACAGTTTTGAGAAAGACTTTTTTAAACTCATGAATAATTCAGTTTTTGGAAAGACAATAGAAAACATTAGAAAAAGACAAAACATAAAACTGGTTGATAATCGTAAAATAGCTCTAAAACTCTCAAAAAGGCCCAACTTTGAAAGAGCCACGATTTTCGATAAAAATCTTATTGCGGCCCATATGAAAGAAACAGAGGTGTATTTCAATAAACCAGTTTATGTAGGCCAAGCAATCTTAGACTTATCCAAAACTTTAATGTTTGACTTTCACTACAATTATATAAAAGAAAAATATGACACAAAAGCTGAGTTACTTTTTACGGATACTGATAGCCTAATGTATCGGATACAAACAGAAGATTTTTACGTAGACATAACAGACGATGTGAAATCCAAGTTTGACACATCAGATTACCCTCAATCTCATCCATCTGGAATTCCAACAGGATTAAACAAAAAAGTAATTGGAATGTTCAAGGATGAAGTTGCTGGAAAGCAAATCACACATTTTATAGGTCTTCGCCCAAAGCTTTACAGCTTTAAAATAGAAGAGGGAAAAAATGTTAAAAAGTGTAAGGGAATAAAAAAGTCTGTGGTGTCAAAAGGAATTACATTTGAGCATTATTTTGATTGTTTATTCACGGGGGATAAACAAATGCGAAGTATGAAAATAATACAAAGTAGGTACCACGATATATATTCCAAAGAGGTTAATAAAATAGCTCTGAGCTGCGAAGATGATAAAAGATTAGTACTAAGCAACAAAGTTGATACTAAAGCAATAAGGCCGAATTAAAAATTAAAAAACTAAAAAATAAATGAAATACTCAGAAGAACAAATAAAAAAATATTTAGAAATTCTGCATAGTTATACTAAAAATATTTCAGATGAAACAAAAATGCAATCCCCATGTTCAAATTGTGAAAACAGTGAAAATTTCGCGATATATCAAGGTTATAAGATTTGTGAAGAATGTGGAGTAACAAACGGGCATGTACTAGGTTACTTTGATCCAAAAGAGTATGACAGATTATATTTTAGGAAGAAAAGCGTCTACCAGCGAAAATACTATTACGAGAAAAAGATAAAACAGATTCCAAATTTGACAGGAGAGGAAAAGGATGAATTATATAGAAAGTTAATGGAAATAGATGAGAAAGTTATGAAAGAGGTAAATAAAAAGTTCAGCCGTAAGAGAATGATTAATGTCTTTTATGTTGCAAATAGAATTTTGGGGGAAATAGGCTCAAAAAACAAAATACAGCTTAATATTTCATCTCAAACAAAAGACTATTACGACAAATGGTGGGAAAGTTATCTTGAATTAAGAGTGGGGGGATTGCATCCCCCCAAAGCCCCCCTGCTTTAAATTTTATAATAGTAGTATTATAAAATTAAACAACCCCCCCATGGAAAATCCAATACAAAATTCCTGTCAAATACCCAATAACCTCATTTTCTTGAAAACGAGAGTCAAAAACATAAACACAGCCTCTTCCAAGTTTGAAGTGGCTCCAAAAAGCTTTGAAACCTAAATTGAAAATCAAATGGTTAGTCAAAACCTTAGATTTAGTTCTAATGGAATGTCTGTCAGCAGATAGTTTGTTAATAATTCTATTCAAATCCATCACTTGGTTGAAATACTTTGCGTATAAATACTCATAAACAAGACAAGCTTCAATAAAATTGTCGTTATAAAACTGTGTTTTTACAGCTGGAAATCTGAAGTTAACGTATGCTACAATCTCCTTCAACATCTTTATAATAATGATATATAAAAATAAATTTTTGGTATAAAGAAATAGTTTCTAAGATAAAAATGGAAAAATATATTTTAGAAAACGGTAAAAAGTTTTTTATTCATCCAGTCTATACAAAATATGCTGCAAATGAAGACGGAGAAATCATGAACATCAGGCTGAGAAACCCAAGAAAAGGTTATCTTTCAAATCGTGGTTATTTAAAATGTGTTATAACAACAGCAGAAAGTAAAATTAAAAATTATTTTTCTCATCGATTCGTTTTCGAGTGCTTTTACGGTTTAATTGAAAAAGATAAACAGATAAACCACATCAATTCAATCAGAACTGATAATAGGCTAAAAAATTTGGAGTCCGTAACAGCTAGTGAAAATGTAAGAAAGTCAACAGTTAACAAAGATTATACTTTTTTAAAAGATATCCGCAAAAATCCAAGAAGGGTTAAGGTAATAAATTTGATAACAAAAAAAGAAACAAATTTCAATAGCTTATATTCTGTTAGCAAAATGCTGGGAATAAATTCAGGTCAGGTTAAAATGATATGCGATGAGCGAAAAAATTGTAAAACAGCAAATTCGAAAATAAACGGTCAAAAATATTCTTTTAGATATCTGGATGCTTAGAGGGAGGGGGTCGTAGGGGGAACCGTAGGTTCCCCTACTTTGGTATTGAAATTAGTTCAGTGACTTTATCTCATCTAGATAATAAAAAATTTTTATAAATTCCTGACATTTTTTCTCATCTTCTGCGCTAACTCCCTCCATTTTGGAAATCTTATGGCAAAGGCTCATTGCATAATCAAGACAAATTTGATCGTCAACGCTATATTTCTGTTCCATTTCTTTTACCAAATCTTTTCCGGCAGAAGATAAAGTAGTTTCAAAATTTTTTATAAAATTTTTTTTTAAATTTCTCAACTCTTCCATTTATTCATTGCTTAGATTATTTTTAGTTCCACCCACAAACTTCTTATTATATTTTTTAGCAAATCTATCAGATATAGGAGTTTGATCAATTATCATTTCATCTATCAGTTTCATCCTATCAATAAACTCTTGTTTATCCCATTCATCTCCTCTAAGAGCTGATCTCAGTTCTACTAGTACCTTTTCATAAGTCGTGAATGCGATCTTTGTCATCTCAATTTTTCTTTGGAAATTCTTTTTCTTTCCAATACCAGCTACAATAATCCCAGCGCCATTTATAACACCAAGAATAACTGGGTTTAGTGTTATCCCACCAGCAATTGTTCCTATAGCCACAAGACTTATTCCGGTTATCGTAAAAAAATCATCAAGAAATTTATAACTCTTGAAACACCTTTTAAAACACCAATATTTTTTGTGGTAATGCTTATAAAAATCTTTTATAGTTTCTATTTCTGTTTCACTCAGAGATTTATCTATGTGATTAAACTCAAATATATCCTTCATTTTATATTATACTCAGATTATGCGGCGTAGCCAAGGGAGGGGTGTTAGGGGAACCGTAGGTTCCCCTTATAGTACATAACTTCCATTTAACTTTTCCTGTAGCAATACTCTATGATATTGCTCAGAATCAGTGTCGTAAAAGTTTGGAGAAAACATTATTTTACTTACCTCTCCATCTTCAGTATTAAACATAAAATCTTGTTGGTTAGTGTATCTAACGGATTGTAAGCTTAAGATTGCGCTGTAGTTACTTATTTTAACTTTTGTAATATTTTGGCTAAAATCTTCTACCAACCATACAACAATTTTTTTTCCGTTAAAATCACTTGGCATGGTTAATTGTCTTCTTTGTTTATTAACAACTAAAAATAATACATTACCAACTGAAGAATAACGTAATGTTAATAAAATACTTCGACCAGTTGTATCTCTTTTATATAAACCAAATGATCTATTTCTCCAGTGATAAAATATTAAGCATAAAGTATATTTTGTAATACCACTATTAGGAGAAAAACTAATATTATAGCCGTTAACATTTAGACCCTCTTTTCTTATATTATCTATGGTTTTATTAGGTATACCCATATCTCTTAAAGTATCACCACTACTTGAAGATAAATAGTTAAAAACAATACCTGATGAGGTTCTTCTTAATTTGTAATTAGTGGCATTAGTAAAATCATAAACGTCTTCGAAATAACTTCTGTATAAATCATTTATAGTGTGAGGTTTTATTTCCTTTACCATTCCAACTGTTGCTGCGCTATTGTCATTATTTCTATCAAGATTAACATTTAATATTTTTTTATTATTTGCATTAATATCAACATTGTAAACCACTTGTGTTGGTTTGATATCAAATGCGGTGTGGTAATCATAAACTTTATCCGGATCGATATTGCTAAATGTTCCCACAATTCCATAAGTAATTATATAGACTCCTGAAAACTGACTCGGATAAGTAGCCAAGTCAGTTCCAGTTTGTGGTATATCAACCAAAATGTGAAGAAAGAACTTATTACCAGTTGACAACTTCCGGAAATTAACTATTATTCTGTGATAATACATAAATTGTGGTTGCCCATTTGATTGAGTGTACCTATGAGATAGTTTCCTTATACTAACATTTCCAATTGATAATCCTGTTGAAGTTTCTTTGTTTACACTTATTTGAGACTTATGCCATAGAGCGTATTCAGTGTTGAGTATTTCCAAACACAGTGTGTAATCAGTATTTGCATTTAACCTGTAAAAGTTGATTCCCATTTTGTACTTATATCCCCCTTGGGTATTTTTGTTTATACCCAGAAAAATAACTTTGTGGTTATAGTCGTGAAAGTTTCCTTGGTTTGGTGCTAAATCTCCTATTCTTTTTAAAACAAAACTAGTTCTATCATCTATTTCATCAGTCCATTGAGACCCACTTGACATGAGATAATCAAACTGGTTGTTGTAATGACTTGGTTGAACTGCTGTTTTGTGAACTAGTTTGTCAGCGTAATCTTTATTTACCGCGTCATTGTCTTGGGTTGGCTTACTAAGATTTATTATTTTATTATTACCAACATTAAGGTCACCAGTCATAGTTACAGTGCCATCTTTTTCTAAATAATCACTTAGATCTGGAGCACCTGTGTTATCATCCACATACTTTTTGGTTGCGGCGTCTGTGTTTGATGTTGGAGTTGCGAGACCAACTATTTTTTTGTTTCCAAGATTTAGGCTACTAGTCATTGATACACTTCCATCTTTTTTTATAAAAGAACTAGTATCAGGTATTGAGTCATCCACATACTTTTTGGTTGCGGCGTCTGTGTTTGATGTTGGTGTTCTAAGGTTAATTATTTTTTTATTATCCATGTTTAGATTATTAGTCATTGTAGATGAACCATCACGGGCAACATACTTTAAATCTGTAAAAGCTAATGGTGTTGGTTGATTACTTCCATTTGGAGCTGGTAGATTAAATATTCGATTATTAGCCATATTGAGATTACCTTTCATTGGGTAGGAACCATCTCTATCAAGAAATGTATTGTCTACATAATCTTTTGTAGGAGGTTCTTTTCCGTCCAGTGGAGTGCTAAGATTTGTAATTCGGTATTGATCTCCCATATTAATGTTAGAATCAACTGTTAGCCTTGAAGTAGGTACTGATTCACTTGATTTATCATCTACATACTTTTTGGTTGCTGCGTCATCATTGACTGTTGGTGTGCCAAGTTTAACTATTTTATTATTATTCATGCTTAGATTACCAATCATTGTTCGGGAACCGTTTCTGTCAAGATATCTGCTGTCTGAGTATTGTTTTGTGGCTGGCTCATCTGCGTCAACCGGATGTTTGAGGTTAAGAATACGATATTGGTCCTTCATATCGATGTTTGAATCAACTGTTAATCGTGTTGTCGAGGGTGATCCACTGGAATTATCATCAACATACTTTTTAGTAGCAGCATCAGTATTAGCACTGGGTGCCCCAACATTTGTGAGTCTTTTTTTATTCATATCATAATTTCCATCTGCGGTTAGACTAAATCCAACTCCTGGAGCACCCTGAATTCCTTTAGCAAAAGAATGATCAAAAGATTGTTCGTTAAATATTCCCATTTTATCTAATGTTTATATACTAATGCGTCGTAGCCAAGGGAGGGGGTTTCGGGGGAACCGTAGGTTCACCCGGCAGGGAGTACAATTCCTCCGGTAAAGTTTTTAGCAATACGTTTTTTTGGTTTATCGATGTACAAAAATGAAAACGGTTTCTTTGTTGCTGCTTTATACACCTCTTTGTCAACTCCCAACTCAGATGATATCCTGTTTGCTTCCCTCGATGACGGAAATTCATAAAGGCAGTAGTGAGAACAATTCAAACGGATATCTTTTGGAGTTTTGTAAAATGATTGACTGAGATACACCACAGAACAATTTTTATGTCGTCCTTGAATAAAATAATCAATCAGACACCTCTGGTTTTTATCACAAACGTAATCGTCAAATATCACAAGTTTTTGATTGTCTTCGTAATCAATTTCTGTAACCGGGGTTATTTCATCGTTACTCACATGAAGTATTTCATATCCAATTTTACTACTCAACTCCCTCATTTTTTTAATGAGTTTTTGATACTTATCCTGTTCAAGATTACGTGCGTAAAGATAAATCTCATCGTAATGCAACAGTGGTTTAATTAACATGTGATACAAAAGATTAGTCTTGCCACTTCCACTGTTTCCGCAGATTAACATTCGAAACGTATCCGCCGGCATAAAAGGAAATAGCTGTTTATATTTTTTATCAATGTCATCGGCGCTATCATAGTTTGGTATTTCCATTTTATATATTGATTAAATAAAATGGGGGGAGTGCCTCCCCCCAAAACCCCCCTGCTGCTACACATTTTTTATTTAATCTTTAGATAAATGGATATAGAAGAATACAAAAAATTTGCAAAAAATAAAATCGAAGCCGAAGCTTTGACTCAACAGGTTAGAGATGTTATAAAAACAACAAAATGGCAAAAACAAGATATGCGAGAAGGTTTTAAAGAGACATTTAAACCACTTATTAAATCTCAAGATTCTATTAAAAAAAGTATTGATGAGCAGCAAAACGCGACTATAGCACAGCTTAAAGCTAATCAACTTGCTCTTACACAAGGTCTTAATCAAAACAGGCTGGCTATAACTGAAGGATTTGATAAACTTGACGAAGTAAAAAAATGGGATTTGGCTCAATTACCTGGTTTTGAGGCGATTGAAGAGTCTAAAGAAGATGATGGTGTTTTACCCTCTACATCAGAGGGTAAAATAGCAAAATTTACGCCTGAAGACCTCGATAGAAATTTAATGAACAAAGAAACACAAGATATACTCAAAGTTAATGAATACTACAAACTCCCTTCTGAGTATTTTGAAGAGGATGTTTCTACTATTGAAAAAGTAATCGAAGATGTTAATGAAGATTTAGGAGAGACTAGTAAAGCAATAAAAAATACTGCAATTTTTGAACGTGATTCAAACGGTTATTTATTAGCTAAACCACTAAATAAAAAGCCACATAAAAACACATTAGATTTAATAAATAAATACAACGTATTAAGCATATATGCAACAAATTTAAGTAATCTTAGGTATTACAAAACAAAATCTGGCTCTGGAATTATTTACTTTAACAACCCACATCAACTTCTTCACAGACTTGAACTACTCGGTGGATCAATTCTAGCTGGTAATAACGGTGTGATAAATGAGTTTTCTCAAATAGCTCATCTTCTCAACAAAATGAAAGTGATCTCAAATAAACAGTTGAACAATTTACTACAAAGTTATGTAGGCTTTAAATAAAATGGAAGAACGAGCTATTCATATTTCTTCAATAAATAGGGAAAAAAGAGGAACAAGCAGACCTGGTGATTTTACTATTAAGTTTAACCCATCTCTGAAACTTGATACTGATAAGAAACATCAACTTGCTCTTGATCGATTGTCAATGACTTACTCATGGTACAACATTAGAAGTGATTATAAAAACAATAAGATTAAATATACTCATGATGGATCCGCCTGGCAAACAATTACTTTTACAGATGGAATGTATTCCTACTCAGATATCAATGATTACATTCATCAGTACATGGACCAAAAGTCTCACCACACAACAGATTCTAAAGGAGTAAAAAAGTATTCAATCAATCTAACTTTTATACTATCTACCTATCGTGTGTTAGTATCACTTGATGGTGATTATCAACTTGATCTGAGAGGAACAGAATTTGGAGACCTGATTGGATTTGAAAAGAAAGTTATTACAAAAACAGAGTATGGATCAAAACTACCAAATATCACAAATTCGATTGATGTGTTAAATATCAACACAACGGCGATAACTGATAGTATTGTAAATGGAATAAATACTAATACCATTGCTGTGATACCAACTGATAACCTCACAAGGTCTTATCCATTTACTTTCGAACCTAAAAGACCTTTGTATTGTGATGTCTCTTCATTTTACATTGATGAAATGAGAATCTATGTAACAGACTCACTTGGAAGACCAGTAAATTTTAATGGTATAGATTGGTTTATGACTTTAATACTCCACTCGATGTAATGGGTGGGGGAACCCCCCAAAACCCCCTCCCTTGGCTACGACGCATTAGTATATAAACATTATATAAAAATGATGCGACAATCAGAGTATAAAAAGAGATTTGACCCTGAATTGGGTAGTTTTACAAAACAACATATTTATGGTGAAGGAATAACAGATGTTTTTAAATCGTTTGGTAAAAAAATATTTGGAAAGACAATGAAAAAAGCTGCTAAAAAAAGTGGTGAAAAAGTACTAACAATGGCTGCAACAAAAACTGGTGAACATGCTGGTAAAAAGGCTGGTGATAAGATAGTGCAAATGTTATCAAAAGAAAAAGCAAAACCTGCAAAAAAAGTTACTTTTAATAAAAATGTTGAAACAATATCTCAAAAAGAGATAGATCAAATGTTGAATAACCTTCTTAGTGGAGGATCAACACGTAAGAGAAAATTATATAATTATTAAAATAAAATGAAGTCATTTAGAAATCCAAAATATTTAGATAGATATGAAGATGTTGTTTATGACCTGGAACAGTCTTTAGATACTGCTCCAGCAAATGCAGCTCACCAAACTAAAACAGGTCTTAGATTTGTAGCTGATAATACAGGAGAATCCACTCCTTTTGATTGGTATAACGCCCGATTATCAATGGATTTTAAAGTAAATAAGCTGGCAGATGGAGGAAACATTGCCATTGCAGACCATAACGGAATTGTAAATGGTAGTAACTCCTTTATAGAAAAATTAAGTATCCTAGCAAATGGAAGAGAAGTTTATAGTTGTAATTATGCAAATCATGTTGTAAATATTAAAAATCTTCTTGAGTATAATCCTTCATATGCTGAGAGTGTAGCTACAAACGAATTTTACTATCTTGATACATCAAGAGCTGCAGAGGAAAGACCTGCTCAAGCAACTTATAATAAAGGTTTTCATAAAAGGAAATTACTATTAGGTGTATCAGCCACAGTAAACTGTGAAATTCCTCTTAACAGATATTCTTTCTTTGAAGCATTGGAAGACAAATTACTTCCTAATACAAAAATTGAGCTAAATATCGAAATTGAAAAAGATGCAAATTTAATTTTTCAAGGAGCTGATAATTGTAGAGTTATTATAACAAGACTACAACTTTTTATTCCAAAACTTACGTTTAATTCAGAAGGACAAAAGTTGTACATGGATAATTATCTTAAACCTTACAAATGGACATATTTGAATGAAGTAGTAGAGCGATCAAATAATACACAACAACAGACAGGTCATTTTAGAATTACAAATGCTATTTCAAAACCACGTCATGTATTTATTTTTGGAATTGATACAGCCAATATTGATTCACAAACAGCAAATCCATTTTTATACGACACTTTTGAACTACCAAATAATGCTAATATATCAAGATGTTACCTGGAAGTTGCAAATGGAAACGAATACCCAGATATTCACTTTAAACCTTCTACAGATTTGTCAAGAGTTTTTAGAAATGTAATGTCATACGTCTATGCAAATAATGATTATCAAGGTGGAACCTTACTCAATAGAAGTAATTTCAAAACTTTATTTCCTTTTATTTATTTTGATTTGACTAAACAGAAAATGGATATAAAAGATGGAGTCACAAAACTAGCATTTCATTACGAATTAACTGCTAATCCAGACGCTGATTATAATATTTACGCGCTAGTCTTACATGAAAGAATAGCAGAAATATCACAACAAGATGGAAAACTATTGCTTAGAGCGTAGGGGAACCTACGGTTCCCCCTACGACCCCCTCCCTTGGCTAAACCGCATATAATAAGGTACAAATGTTGATTACATAACAACTAAAAATAGAATAAAAAATGCCAAGTCACTGAGAAGAGTCAATTTACATTACTTGTTTTTCTTCCATTTCTTCCGTTTCTTCATCTTTAGCATCGGTAAGACTTTTTAAATAAAGAGACAGATCAAATTTTAAAGTCCCAAGTTCTTCCGCTCCAGCAGTTAATGCTTCTTCCTTTAATTCCTGTATCCTTTGAACACATTTCTTCTCTCGGCTTTCCAATATACGTAACGAGGGAGGCATTTTTACCAACTTGGTAGCAAACGTGGTAACTATTACCAACTTGGTAGCAAACGTGGTAACTATTACCAACTTGGTAGCAAACGTGGTAACTATTACCACCTTGGTAGTAAACTTGGTAACTATTACCACCTTTATAAGGGCGACGAACAAAATGTTGTGAAATTAGTGAAAACGACGGAACCCTCTTTCTTTTATATGCAATGTATGATGTAATAATCACGAGATTATCGTGTGATTTAATAACAATAGAATGGGGGGATTGCATCCCCCCAAAACCCCCCTGCTTCTAATGACAAAGCAATTTTACAATAGCCTTCTAGAAGGTTCTAATGACAAAGCAATTTTTACAATTAGATTTTGAAGATAAAATCTAATTATATCAAACGGGGAAACCCCCTCCCTTCGTAGCGCCGCGTGAGGTTACACGTGGGGGAAAACAGCCCTCAACACCCCTTTCCTTGTCTACACCACGTAAAATAAGAATTTAATATAAACATTAAAATAAAATGTCTAATTATATGGAATACGGAGTAAAACTTACAGATGGCCAAAAGACAAAACTGGCTTCCGCAATAATAAATCAGTCACCTTTGACTCTTCGGTTAAAACATTCGCATCTTAGAGGAAATGATGAGTTAATGTTGACAAAAAGACAGATTGCTAAAATAAATAAATCTATTGCAAATGGCACAGGATCTGATATAAAGATAAGTAAAACTCAAATTAGAAAATCTGTAAAACACGGAGGAAACTTATTTTCATCACTCGCATCTCTTGGAGCAAAAGTTCTTCCTTTCGCAATAAAAGGAATTTCAAAAGCTGTTCCCGCATTAGCAACTGGCGCTGCTACTGCACTTGGTGAAATTGGGCTAAATAAAATATTTGGAAAAGGACAAAGAGGAGGAGCAATGGATTTAGCCAGCTTATATGAAATAGCGAGAAAAGGAATACCAATTCCAGCAGCTGCATTAACTTTGCTTCCAAGTATAAGTAATGCTTTTAACAAATCACAGTTGAACCAAATTAGCAGAGCTATGCAAACGGGTAGAGGATTTACTATAAAGCCAACTAGAAAACAAATAGAAGGAGGATTTTTAGGTACACTTGCTTCTATTGGAATTCCAATAGCAATTAGTCTGGTATCTAAGATGCTTGGAGGAGGACTTCAGGTTGATAGACAAGGGTCATCTAATACAGCAAATGTTTACGTGCCACCCACAAATGGTAAGGGTTATCCGTATCAACCTCCTCCCTTTATTGGCACATGGTCCAACCCTATAGGAATGGGTGTTAAAAAAAAAAAAAACTCCAAAGGAAAAGGTCTTCTTCTAGGAAAAAACAGCCCATTCAACTCAATTCCCATACTAGGTACCATTTTGTAATTAAACCTCTATCCAACTTTGACCTAATGGGATGGATAAAAAAACTTGGTATAAAACATTTCAGAGGAATATATAGTCGTGATGGACTACCTCATAAAATAAAAAAAGAATGTGGAATAATTAATCTAGATGATATACAAGGTCCTGGAACACATTGGGTTTGTTATAGAAATATAGATGGGGGGAGTGCCTCCCCCCAAAACCCCCCTGCTACTTGGAGTGGTGCGGTTGAGTACTTTGATCCATTTGGACTAATAATGCCAAATGAAGCACTGGAGTATTTTCGTACTTCCGGAAAACGAATAGTTTACTCAATGGATGAAATACAAAATCGCAATACTGTTCTCTGTGGTTATTGGTGTTTATATTATTTATTTGAGAGACAGCGGGGTAATAGTATTTTAAATGTAATACATAACCCACATTTTGATGATGATAACAGCGATTTCATACAAGAATATTTTGGAGAATAAAAATAATATTTAATAAATATTATTTTTTAATCTTCATCAACCGGTGTATTTTTTAGTGATTTAACCCTCTCAACTTTTGTATTTAGATCTTTAACACTATCAACTATATCTATGAAATTAGAGTAAATATCAATAAGACGATAAAGTTTCTTTTTTTTATCACTATTTAGCTGCAACCAAGAATATTCCTCGTTTCTTATTTTTTTCCACATCTCACATTCACCAACCATCAGAACTCTAGAAAGATCTTCGTTTTTCTTTCTAAGAGACTCCAACTCATTATATATTTTTGACCTTACTTCTTTCTCAAAATCCTTGATTGTTTTAACATCCATCTTTTTTTCTATCTCAGAAAAGAATTTAGCTTCCATTTATTATATAAATAGATAATTACCTTTTACAACTTTGTTAAGCGTATTTGATTTCTCACTTATTTCCATAAGCAACTCAAATACTTTTATAAATTTATTATCGTTTTCCAATCTAGAAAAATCAGCATATTCATAACTCATGTTTAGGCTAATGTATATCTTTTGGAGCTCACTTTTCAGAAAATTAGATCTAGTAGACATAATTTTTATCTAAACGTTATATAAAATGAAAGAAACTTATTGTATTAAAGATAAAAGGGTAACTCCTTGTACAGAGCCAAGTGGTTACCAACAAGATAAAAGAGGTAGAACTCAATTTTACTGTCACTGTGCAGTTTGTGGAATTAAAAAAGTTAGATATGTTAAAACGGGAAAAAATCAAAAAAACTAATTAGCCCGTCTGAAGGGGCGGGCGTCTTTGATACTGTTGTTGGCACAGCAGTTGATGGGTTTGTTCATTACGGGCTTCCTTGGATGGGTAAAAAAGCAGTTGAAATGGGAAGGTATTATGGGTCTGAAGCACTAAGAAACCCTAAATTACAAAAAAAGGCAATAAATTACGCTTTGGACAAATTAAATCCAATGATACAAAACGTGGGTTCACAAGCTTTAGACCAATTATCAACCAAAATACGGCCAAAGAAAAAATACAAAACAAACAGAAAAGATCTTGATGGTGGGGGTATAGATATCCATAAACAGATTGGTAAATTGCCAAAACCAAAAGCAGGATGGACTCTGCCAGGGCATAAATATACCGGTCCTTATAATGATCTAGAAAACCAAGTAAGATACGACCCAGTAACCGGAGAAATATTAGAAATTTATGATCAGCCAACTGGAGCAACTGATGCTGTGGCTATGCAACATGATGTTGATTATAGTGTTTGTGGAGATGACCGAAAGTGTAAAAATAAGGCAGACAGAAAGATGGTAAAATCCTTAGATGCTATTCCTTGGAAAGAAAGACAATGGGGGCATACTTTGGCTAGAACAATAATTAATACCAAACAAAAACTTGGACTTGGTTTAAACGCGAGTCGGCGTTGAGTAGTGATTGGTCTCAACAATTAGCCGACGAACTTCACAAACCAATCACAAGAAACTTTCAAAAAAGATCAGTAATCTCAAACGGTATTGATGAAATCTGGGCTGCTGATTTAGTTGAAATGCAAAAGTTTAGTAAGTGGAACAAAGGGATTAAATATCTCTTGATGGTTATTGATGTGTTTAGCAAGTATGGATGGATTATAGGTTTGAAAGACAAAAAAACCGAAACTGTCAGTAAAGCATTCGGGGATGTATTCAAAAATAAACGTAAACCTCAAATGTTATGGACTGATAAAGGTTCTGAGTTCATCAGTAAACATTTCAAAGATTTTCTTAAAAGTAAAGGAATTAGGTTGTATCACACTGAAAACGAGGAGAAATCTAGTGTTGTTGAGAGATGGAATAAAACAATGAAAAACAGAATGTGGAAGATGTTTACTGTGAATAACAATACTGTTTACTGGGATAAGATAGATAAACTAGTTGATGATTACAATAACGCTAGACATTCTAGTATAAAAATGAGTCCTGTTGAAGCAAGTAAAAAGAAGAATGAAAATAAAGTTTGGTCTAATTTATACGGTGATTTAATCTACTTGAAACCTGGTAAACCAAAGTTTGCAATTGGTGATAAAGTTAGAATCTCAAAATATAAGAGAAAGGTATTTGATAAAGGTTACACACCAAACTGGACAGAGGAGATATTTGTGATTGATAAAGTTCTGCCAACAAAACCTGTTACATATTCTATTACTGATTTGATGGGAGAAGAAGTTAAGGGATCTTTCTACGAGCAAGAGTTACAAAAAGCAAAACAGCAGACATTTAGAATAGAAAAAATTATTAAGAGAGATAATAAGAAGAAAATGGCATTAGTAAAATGGAGTGGTTATCCTGATAAATTTAACTCATGGGTAAGTTCTAAGGATTTGGTTGATTTTTAATACAAATAATGTATTAAAAATAAAATCCTATTCACTCATTTGGCTCTTCATCAGATAAAGTTAAATCTTCAACTAATTTCTCTATATCCTCTTCATTATCGCTTTGCTCTTCGTCGTCGTCGACGTCTTCCTCTTCAATTGTTAGTAAAGACTCTCTTGGTTTGAGTGGTTTAACATAGCACTCGTGAACTTTTATTTGCAGAGATGTAACAGTTTTGCTTATAAAGATTCCTTCTATTATTAATGCCAATTTCACATTACAATACTGATTTATGAGTTTAAAAGGATTTAGATCCTTTCCCCCCTTTCCTTTAAACAAAGATAAAATTTTCTTTGATTTTTCTGAGTAAATAAGTTTGGTATAAAGAACTGGTGCAGATGAGGGATCTTTTCTAGTTTTCTTCTTTCCTTTTTTATCTATATATTCTTCTTGTTTGTAGTATAACGGTGGGGAAAGAGATGAGGCTAAATCTGGTCCGTATTCATTCTCTAAATGTTCTATAGACAAAGATGTTAGACTATTAATAGCACCATAAAACGCTTTTTCTTTTTCATTTGGTTCGCTATCTTTTGCCCAAAGACATACTGGTATACTGTATCCTACTAACTTTTTTGTTTCTTGATTTCTCTTTTCATTTACCCCAAAGCTAAAAAGAAATGGGGTTTCGATTACAAGTGGTCCTTTTTTGTTATTTTGGTATTTGATTTCAATTGGTATACGCTTGTATTTAATGTTACTATCTTTTACTTTTGACTCTTTTGCTTCTTTGAAAATAACGGTGTCTTTGGTTAAATGATCGTAGCTGGATAACTGCATTTTGTTAATTATAATTTATTTTCTTAAACTATAATTAAAAAATCAATTTTTTTTTGGCCAAAGAAGATGGGTACTCCAGAAATTTGGCGATTCTGGTTTAGTATAAGTTAACTCTCCTTGCTTATTTTTTATCTTTGTAGCTCTAGCTAAATATTTATCTCTTCTCTCTTTATCCTTGTGTATTAAGTAGTCTGGATAATTTGGAGAACCAAAATGTACTTTCTTTCCGCTTGGAAGCGTGGCCATATATTTATTATTTTTTCTGGTTGAGTAATCAAGTGATTCTGCACCAAGTTTTTTAGCTCTTTTGGTTAATTTTGTAAACTTATCTCCTGTGAGAATAAATCTTTCATTTGGAGGAACGTAATCTGGGTCCTCATCGTAACGATATCCATCATCAACTATAAAATCCAAATCCTCTTTTGTAGGAGTAGTTTCTCTCGATCTTGGTTCCATCTTTTTATTTATTGGTTATAGTAAAAAATCTTATAACTGAGATGAAGTTATAAGATTTAATCACTGTCACTGTCACTGTCAATATAAATCTGAATATCACTGTCACTGTCACTGTCACTGCCACTGTCATAACATTCAGTTAATTTATTATAAAATTTAAAAGTAGCATCATAAAATTCTATTAAACCTGGGTAAGGTTTCTCATCGTCATCAAAAAAATCGTAACGGATTTTATAAAGCTCATAGTTTCTAACAAAAAATAGTAAATTCTCCAAATCTTCTTTTTCTAATTCCAAATTACTAATATTTCGTAATTTACCTTTTTCTATTCCTCTAAAACAGATTTTGATGAAATACTTTATTCTTTTGGCTATTGGTGACACAAATAATCCGTTATTAAGGTCATACAATTTGTTTTTGAGATAATTGTACTCATTACTTATTCCTTTGACTAGTTGATACTCTCTTGCATACAACTTTGCGTGGGCTGGGATTTGATTTCTACTGCTTAAACAAGAAACACCAACTTTTTGCTTTGACATGATTTCTATTTTTAAGAATTTATTCTTTTAAATTTCAATTTTATTTTTTCTGACGTGGAATTTGAAATATGGGATAATTTAAGTATCCGGTAATAACAGGAATTTGTAGATTTGTGTTATTTTGTGTTATTTTAGAGTAGTTAGTAAAAGATACTCTTTTAGCGGTTTGCCGTTTTTCACATGGTGGGGCGCGCATTTTGAAGGAATGCGGGCACCAGGTGTGAAATTTGGGATTTCGCTGAAAGGTATCTTTTACTAACTACTAGTGAAGCAGCTATGTGCTCACATGGAAATTTCTATCAAGGAAATGAGAAGCAAACCCGTGCGACTTTGAAAGGACATTACTGTTTATAGTATTTAACAATGTCACATTTCATTAAAAGAACCTTATAGACCGTTATACGTCTCGTATATCGTACCGAGTACCGAAACTCATTTTTTCTCGGGGGAGGGGGGGGGGGGGGCGCTTATTACAAATTTTGAGCCTTAGGAGGGGCGCTAATTCGAAGCGGGGCGCTTATTTGAAGCTGGGCGCTAATTCGGGCATTTACGGTAAGTAACCGATTGAAAGGTGCAAGCAAGTAACAAGTCACTGTTGTTGACCAGAACCACTGATGCACAGATAAATATTCCCCCGCCAGGGAACTAGCTTTGAGTCCCGCTTCTACCTGTTACAAAGAAACTGAAAGCCACCACCAAGCCCCAATTGTCCAACAGCTGGACAGCGCGATTCGCTGGATAAATCAATATTCATTGATTAATTATATTAAGAAAACAAATTGCACAATTCATTGGATAAGAATATTTGGTGGATATAGCGTTGACGGCTTTTGAAAAGCTGGGGCCAAACTTGCTCTTTGACTGTGAATTTCATGATAATTGTTTTCTTATGGACGCTTTATTGAATCTACATATTAGATGTAATTCTAAGAACGAATTTTGTCCGTAGTTTTTCTTTTTTCTACTATAACCGCAAATTACATCTTTTGGAATAAAATCATAACTGAATAAAACGAAAAAGAACGATGTATACTAATTCAAAGTTATTTTTCAGCGCATAGCGAATTAACGATCTGACTGTTCTAGATTCATTAAGTTTGCTAGACTGTGTTTGCTACTGAAAGAGGTAGTTTCTCTGATATAAGCAAAATAGTCTCCTTATTCACTGCTAATTTCTAGGACTGCGGCCTGGATACTTCTTCAATCATTATACGGGACACGAAAATCCAACCGGTGTAAGCATCGCCCAAACTATAGCTACTACACTGGCCTACCCATAATTCCACCCGAACCGTCCCTTTGGTAATGTTTTCGCAGTAGCCCTCAAATGAACGATGGTAATGAAGGTTTGGAGTACTCCCAGGCCAGTAACTGTACACACCAGCCTCGATCGTCATTGGTCCACTGCATTCATTTCCATTGAATTTGAAGTACAATCGAATACACTTCGAAGTACTATACATTCTCACATTTCCCTGGTATGAGACTTTAAGAGCTGTATCGGACTTCAATTTGTTGAAGCTGCAATCCTGAAATAAAACCAAAAGTAATGAACTGCTTTCTATTATTATTTTTAATACGGCTTTGGCAGGGAGCGGAATTAAAAGTTGAAAGTGGTAGGAAAATTTATCTTTCAGGGCTCTCATTGATAACAGACAGCTTTTTGCGTCTGAAGGGGCTACGCTGAGCGGTATAAATTAATAAAGGTTCTTCTTCCCATAGCTGTAAAATTTTGTTAAAAAATCTTGAACAAAAATATAAGGTGTTGTCTCATTGAGCCCGTCCCTTGTTTACCTTAATCTTTCCGTTATCAGTATCGCTGTTTGATTTCCACACACATTGTTTCCAGTTGGTTTGTGGTACTACACTTGCTTTCTCTCCTTTGTCTCCTTTTCTTCCTTGATTTCCCACAATGCCTGGCTCCCCTTTTATTCCCACAAGTCCCTGTTCACCTTTTATTCCCTTGATTCCTGGTGGTCCACTCTTCCCGAGAGGCCCTTCGCGCCCTCTGTCTCCTCTTGGACCCGGCATTCCTTGTGATCCTTTATCACCAATTTGTCCTTTTACACCTTCCCTTCCCTGAGGTCCTTGCGGCCCCGGAACACCCGGCATTCCCGGCATGCCGTTTGATCCTGGTATGCCCGGAAAACCAAGACCCAGTATAGATTTCTGAAAATATAGATGCACTAGATTAAAAGATGTCGGCCGAGGGGGATGCGTGCTGGGCCTTTTTGGTCTATTTGTTTTTCTAAATAGAGCGTTTTGACATGTGACGTCACGGCAACCATATTAGTTTTCCAAATCGAGGGACGGCTGCCATGTTGGTGCTCCACGATAATTATGTGAGAGTTGGATTTTGTTCTTATGTAAATACTTTCTTTTGTTCCAAGAAATATGCTTAGATGGTTGCCACGAGAGAGAAAACCCACTATACCTTGTTTTTACATTTCGATGAGTTGAAAAAAAAAAACGTTTGTGGCATGTGCTTGAAAACGGCGATTTCTTAAAGGATTACAGAATATTTCCCCACGATTGAAGGTGGCTCCGTAATTAATACAAGAGCATTTAGCTGTGACAAATTTTCCGTCATAACTTTCTCGATTTTTACTCGATGGCTGCGAAAATTTGCAAAGAACAACAGATATCATTCGGCAATAATACGAAATATTCCGATTACATTGATGGTAAATATTTCTTGAGAAATTAGCGCTTAAAAGGACCCTACTGTTCAAAGAAAATCGCGTCTAGTAAAAACTTTTGCTGATATTTTTTACTGAAATTTCTGGTATCGGCTTTAATTGATATAATAAATATGCCAGAGGAATTTCAGAAAAATCGTTGGAGCAGAAGTCCGTCACTAAAAGTCGCTCAAAATATTCAGCTGTGAAATTGTTTTGCAATTTCAAAAATAAATTACTATCAGGTAGAAGGAGCCATCAGTTTGAATTTTCGGGACAAGTAAATTCAATGTTTGCTAATTCTTAAAACAAAAACCGATTGCCTATCGTGCTATTCTTTATAAGGTACTTTTTAGTTTTAGAAGTACTATAAATTGCTCCAAACCTTGCTCTGAAGTAGAACTACTTGTTCTTCGACAGTTTTAAAATATCCCTTGGCAGTTTTTGCTCAAACTCCTGCTGCATACATTTTGATGTATTGCAAAGCATTTTCAACGACTTTTACTGCTGTTCGTTGCTTCCAACTCAGGAAAAAAGTATTGAGATTGGACGCTACCTCGTATCAGAGCTCAGATAGAACTGTCCAGCACCTTTGTTTATGACTACAAAATGAGCACGAGCGGTAGTTCTGCGAGGAATTCGCACCTCACCCAGGGTGGACGAACGACAATGATGCCCATGCCTGTGAACCGAATAACATCACAGTGCAAAATACAATTATCGCAAAAATACTGCCCGTGAATAAATTTACAACTCTGAAATTTTTGTCACTCCTTCCTTCAATAAATGGGTAGTTTTTTCTTGATTATTATGTTTTGCTCTGCAATACATGTTTATAGCGGAGCTCCTCGCGCGCGCGAAGCGCGCACAGAGCGGAGCACCATGGGTAAGAAAATTTGGTAAACTATCCATCTGAGAAAATTTGGTTATGACGTAGCGTACGGCCGCCCGCCCGCCCGCCCGCCCGCCCACCCGTACACACGCTTCATGTAAGCCGACGTCAAATGTCACAATAGATCTTGCACAACTTGACTAGCCTCTTAGTTATGTAAGCTATCCGTATGAGTACGATTAGATTGACAGCTGTCAAAATTAGGCATCCGCTGACAATTATCACATGACTATCTCGCGGGCTCAGGTGAAAGACTAGTCGTTTTGCCCCTACATATAAGCTGATATAATATGTCACACTTACCAATTCAAGATACTCACACTCGTAGTCTGTTAATTCGAATATTCGCCATTCTTAATTGACAGCTGTCAAACTAGAGTATACGCTGACCATCATCACCTGAATGTATCGCGGGCTCATTTGTCTATCTATTGAGGTCACGTAGTGTTTAAAGTTTTGCGCTGATATTTTATTTGATCACGGGCTCAATTCGAAGTCCCATAGCTTAGAAAATCGATCCATCTTAGAAAATTCGGCAATCACGTGACCGTACACCGACCACCCGACCTTCCGTCCGTCCGCACCACAGGTATACCAATGTTTAATCTCACACTTTCTAGCTAGTTTGGGAGCCTGCAACCTGATATTGTACATCCATGTTTTGATTAATTGACAGCTGTCAAAATAGTGTTTCTGCTGACCAGTATAGCCTGACCCTATCGCGGGCTCAGGTATCGACCCTCTGGGTTCGAGTGTTTTTTTTAACGTATCCGCTGACAGGTTGCTACGTTTCAATTATCGCAGGCTCAAGTTCAATTTTTTTAAAAAGCATATAAAATAAGTCGAGTTCATGAGCCGCACTTTTAAAATGTTGATTTCGAACTGACCTTTGACGCGAAAATTCAACCGGCTTTTACATTTACATGCGGGGAAGGCAATCACTTTTGACTTTTCTCACTGTCACGCGTTGATCACGCTCTACGTCCAATTTTTATGTTCTGATTGGTCAAAATTTGACAGGTGAGTTCATGCGGAAAATTTATGCAGCGTCTGGAAACTTGCTTACTGATAGCTGGAGCTTACAGAGTTTTGTGTCATCTTGTGATGTTTTAAACTGGCTTTTTCTACTTGGTGCACAAAATGAAATACAGCTGCTATCAAGATTGTTCTGTAATTCGTGGCTGGTTTGTTTATTGCGCTTTTTGTTGACAAATGCATCGCTTGTTAAAGTCATTGGAAATCCGATTTCGGATGGCATCGTTTTCAAAAATGAGCAGTTACTCACTTGCCCTTGCTTGAAGCGTGAGAGGGTTGAAAATTCTGGAACACTTGATGACCTTCAGAAGGAGCATCTCGACTGGTAAGCCTGAGAAATTGTTGTCTTTGATGTGTTGTTTTTTCGGTTTCCTGAACTCGAGCGTATGGTTTATGCGGCTTGAGTTTATACACGAGCGATGATCTAACCTACAATAGTATCAGGTTTAAAAAGCCTTTAGACATATTTTGACCGCAAATTCAAAGAAAATGTTCCGAAGATTATTTAGTTATGATTTTGGCTGTAAACAGAAAGCTCTGAGCGATTTTCTTGCCTCGAGTTCATCTTGAAAAAGAGCAAACCCCGGGAAGCCGGCTTAAAAAATAAATAAGCTTATGCTTACGTACCTGACTCATGATTTTCAAAGACACTTTACTCTCAATACTTCTCCTCGTGAATGAAAATTATTGTCTCTGTACATGTTTCACCGAATTATATTTATTTTATTGATTGTTAGTGGTCCCTCTCGCAATTTTTATCGCTGCACCGGTTGTATCCAATCAAACATAAACATCTCATGCAGGAATACTCAAAACGCCGCGCGTAAATATCACTCGCTTTTAAAGATTACACATAACAAAACCATACGCAGTTTCATAAATAAAGGGAAATAAAACCTAAACATAACAATTTATCTATCATGTTGAAGCGTAAATGGTGACTGTATTATGTACAAATAAGACTATTTAATAACTCGATGTAAAAGCTGTTTCACTCTTGGATTGTCAAATTATTTTTCTCTAAAGTCACTTAGCCTTTGTCTCAATCGTCAAATGAATGTGCCCTGATCTGTGGATTACAAGTTTATTGTTTGATTTAAATTATGAATTTATTAACGGGAGCTTCGCTTTTAGCCCTGGCTAAATCTATATATTACAGATCGGTTCACAGACATGGGCATCATTGTCATTCGTTCCCCCTGGCTGAGGTGCGAATTCCTCGCAGAGCTACCGCTCGTGCTTATTTTCTGGTCATAAACAAAGGTGCTCGACAGTTCTATCTGAGCTTCGATACAAGGTAGCTTACAATCCCAATACCTTTTTCCTGAATTGGAAACAACGTACAGCACGAAAAGCCGTTGAGGATGCATTGCAATACAACAAAATGTATGTAGCAGGAGTTTGAACCAAAACTGCCAAGGGATATTTTAAAAATGTCGAGAAACAAGTCATTCGACGTCAGAGCAAAGTTTGGAGCAATTTATAGTGCTTCTAAAACTGTAAAGTACCTTTTAAAGAATAGCACGATAGGCAATCGGCTTATTTTTTCAGAATTAGCAAACACTGAATTTACTTGTCCCGAAAATTGAAACTGGTGTCTCCTTCTTCCTGATAGTAATTTATTTTTGAAATTCCAAAACAATTTCGCAGCTGAATTTTGAGCGACTTTTAGTGACGGACTTCTGCTCCAACGATTTTTCTGAAATTCCTCTGGCATATTTATTATATCAATTAAAGCCGATACCAGAAATTTCAGTAAAAAATATCAGCAAAATTTTTTACTAGACGCGATTTTCTTTGAATAGTAGGGTCCTTTTATGCGCTAATTTCTCAAGAAATATTTACCATCAATGTAATCGGAATATTTCGTATTATTGCCGAACGATATCTGTTGTTCTTTGCAAAGTTTCGCAGCCATCGCGTTAAAATCGAAAAAGTTATGACGGAAAATGTCACAGCTTAATGCTATTGTATTAATTACGGAGCCACCTGAAGCTCAGTTTTCTGCAAGTTTCGATCAAACATTCGTGACCATGAACTAATTCATTCCTCTTTTCGCTAAAAGCTAATAGTCACCCACCCACCGTTACAATTCTTTTGTAAGAGCACAATAGCCGGTGATGAAGAAAGTGTGCTATCGAAAAACTTTCGTTCGAATTCCTAGTCTGTGAAGCAGGGACAAAAAGGTCGACAATTGAAATATGTTAACTGTATGTGTTATGATGTGTGTATCCTTGCGGTTTATGTGATAGGATATTAACTTGTGCAAGTTAAAGATAGCACACGAATAACTGTGCAAAAGCCTGTACATGTATTTGAATGGTAGTAATGAGTCCAGTGGCAGGCCGTTCCCGTGCAACGTTATTGTGAACTTTCTTTTGAAAGGTAAAATAGTTCTCTCTTCTTACCTCGCATAAATCTTTTAACTTTGCGGTGTTTTGTTGCTGAGGTGAGGTAGTTGTTCCCAGTGAACCCCCAGAAAAACAGAGAATCAGTAAAACGGCGAAACACCGAACCATGATGAGAGCTGAACAAAAACACTGCGATTAATGAGATCAACGCTACGTGCGCATCAGTTAAATAGGGAATGTTTCAAGTTAATCTTCTCTTCCTTTTTAGCGTTTGTTTGTTTGTTTATATCCTTTCTTTTGTTCTTGCGTCATTAATCTTCTCAGCTTCTTATTTTATGCTCGTGTACCCGGGAGCAGAGTGTTGAAATCAGGCGAACAAGAGAGGTATTACCTGTTTTATAATACGTACTTTTTGATTTTCTTACTTTTGATTGTTTTTTTTTGTAGGTGTTCTGTTTTGTTTTTTTTTTCTCTCTAACCAAGTTATTATAAATAACGTTTTAAATACGTGTCATTTCAAAGATCGCTCTACACATTTGTCTTTTTAAAGTACAAAAGTGTAATTTTGATCTAAAATTAGCACGGCAAGCCTCAACTTGTATGTTTTCTTTGAGTAGCCTTCATGATATGTTATCTTGAATACACGTACATGCATACTTAGAAACTGAACTAGGTGACCGTCAAGCAGCGTGTATTTAAATTTTGTTTCCAACGAAAATTATAGCCCTTACTCTTTGCAGAGGTTTAGTGGTCGCTTGCTAGCCAAACCTTGAATAACGAGATTGATTTGTAAGTAATGCATACTGTAGTAATTTATGTTGTTTCCGTGTTCTTTTTGCATGCTAGTAACCTTTAAAGCTTCTTACTAAATACTCGAATGTTTTTAAGAGTTGGTTCACCTTCAGTTTAACAAGTCCAAACGGGTCTTTTGTTTCTATATGTTAATCTTTTAAGTTCGTGACATTTTCTTCACGTACGCGTAAAACTGAAAGTTGAACAAAGTAAGGGAACTTTTGAACGTCTTACAACGCCCAAATGGCAACTTTTAAAGCTCTTATAATAATGGCTGAATCGGCCTTGTAAGTAAGTAGCTCTTGTACTATTCGGTTCTACGAAGATTTAATCGGTCATCATATTTTTTAGATGACATTCTTTGTAAGCTTTTCTTAAGTAGAATTTTTTTTATTCTTGGTGTTTTCAATTGGAGGTTAATACTATCTTTATATTTTAAGTAGATTACTTGAAATTTTTGAGAAGTCTAATTTTTTTCTTTCAGAACTTCTGAAAGATACTTACATGTACAAAACTAAGTTCTCGCGATCCCCAATTACTGCAATAGATAACAGAGTGATCCTCTCGTCCCCTCTACCTAATTACGTAATTCCTCTAAAGTTGTCTGATAAATACCTTTGTATTAGTATAGGTAATAGCATGATTAGTAGTGATATTTCGCAGAAATAGGACGAGTGATATTTGAAAACTGTTATACGTACGAGCTGTTAGGTGAGTGAAGTTTCAGACAATTTTGAAATATCACAAGTGGTATTTAAGCCAAATATCACGTACAAATCATGCTATTATTTGCTTATACTACTACCCGCAGAAAGTTTGTAATTTTCATATGTAGGTATTTCAAAGTAAGCTGAAATACCACTGCTCTAAGCCAATCAAATTGCTGAAATTTCTCATGTTGTAGTGTAAAGCATTATTATTAGAGACCTTTAGATTACATGACGACGTCGACTACGAGAGCGAAATTCGACCTAATAAGGTATTCTCAAGATATAGGTACCGCGGAAAGCTTCATTTTGCTTTTTGCACCAGAAAAGTTGAACATCTAACAACCAATAACTTTTTTCCGCCACTAAAACTTCGGCTATCACGTTTTTCCGCCAAAATGACGCTGGTTCACGCGCGTTCCAGTAATTTCGTTCTCGTAGTCCTCCTCCTCTTGGGATCTAAAAGTCTCAAGATCTCTCTAATATAAACTCAAGGCTTACGCTTTGGGTTAAATTTCCAGATACTTTTGCTATTCACTTTACATACATCACCACAGATTATAAAGAAAAGAGGTAATGCCAGGGGTGTGGGAAGGTAAGGTCTGGAACCGGTAAAACGAAGTTTTCACAACTTGTAAAGCGTTCACCTTGCTTGTTGGTCGGTGGTAACTGCAGTATCTTTTCCAAAGTAAATATTTTAGAAGCGAGAGGCGAACTGACAATGGAAAATAATCTAGTAATAATATCATGCCCATTGGCGGATCCAGGCCTTCAGATAAGGGGGGGGGGAGGGTAGGGGACGGTCATCTAGACCCTGAGATAGGGGGGCCCGGTCTCAAAAAAAAATTTTTCTCGGCCCTTCGGGCCTCAGTTTGGTTTAAAAATAAGGGGGGAGGGGGGGGGGGGGGGGGGCGGCGGGTGGGCCCCCTGGGCCTCTCCCCTGGATCCGACACTGATGCCTCTTTGTTTTTCTCCCATTCCCTATGTGACCTTTGGCACTCAAATTGCAAAGGAAACCAAAACTCAAGCGACGGTCATTGCAACGGTGTATTTTTTTAACCGACAACAACGCACGATTAGGTATCGATCGAGTTAGGTTACACCATTTTTACCGAGCGAGGACATCAGATTACGAGAGTTGATGCTGATAAATCTTCCGGAGAAAGTGTTCAGTTAATTGGAGCTCAGTCCATTAAATAGAACCTATAAGTATGCGCTTGCCATACCTGCAGAAACGGATTCCTGCTTCATAACATTTCAGTTCGTAAACATATAATAGAATTGCAAATTTTACGCTTTAAATTTGAAATTGTTCTGTATTTGTTTACTCAGTTAACACTCAGGTACTTTGGAAATGTTTATGCGTTAAAAGGTTTGTTTTTGCGGGAAAAGGACTATAGCTAACAACAAATGCGACCAACATACAGGCGATTTCGGGAATTCAACCCAGGCGACGTTGATAGTAGACAAGTGGTCTCAAGGAAAAGGTCTTCCTTTTTTAGGATAAGCAGCATTGGGGTATCCAGAGAAATGCAAACGCCTACAAAGTGTGGACAAAACCTTGTCATCATTAAACGGCTCTGATGGGACATTTCTGTCAAGAAATTATTACATTAATAAGGATCGGACGCTAAACAAGTTGGCCAAGACTAATGGCGGTTTTCTACTTGTGTTTGTTCTTTTTAGGGTGGTATGTATGTCTTTCAACTATTTGATGCTTACTCCGCCAGTGGTTCTGCTCTCCTCTGGGTGGCTCTCTTCCAAAGTATCGCCATTGGCTGGATATACGGTGAGAAAAATGCCATATGAAATAAAACGACGTTTGTTTTGTTTGTGTTATTGACAAGTGATGGGGTACACATCGCCCATCCATAGCAAAAATTATAATAGAGTCTGATGTCCATCAAACATGACCAGAAATAAGACAGGTCAGTCTATGTATTTCTTTGCCGCAGGAATTTTTTCTTATTGACACAAAGAAGGCAAGATATCTGCATCTTGCCTACTCACGTAGCCATAATAAACAGCACTACATCTCCTTCAGTTTGGCTCGTTTGCACTTGCTTTAACATGGTTAAGAATTCAATTTGATTCAACTTGTTTCTTAAAAATAGATAGTTTCTTCAGCATTGTTTTATGGATTAAAAAACACGCTCGTGAGAAACCTGATCAAGCTGCGCCTACTACACTTTTCCTTTTTTATGCTGGGTCGGTTACATAATCGTATTATGCCCCACGCCCTTAGACTGTCATTGTTGACCCATGAAAAGAAAGGATTATGTCTTTGATTTGTTAAGTTGTAACTCGTTTTATATATATATCATCATTCAGGTGGAAAGCGCTTCTATGACGACATGGAGAAAATGATTGGATTTCGTATTAATCCCTGGTGCCGCTGGTGTTGGATGTTGATGACACCTGCCTTTTGCTTGGTGAGGAAACGAATTTAAGGTTGTTCCTTAGCACTGCATTGCGCATCCTTACTGCGCACAATTTTCACGAGTAATAGCGCGCGTACATTAAAACATGGCGGCTTTTGCCTCAAGCTTGGAACTCCCAGAGGTGTGCACGGTAAATCGTCATCTTCTTTTAAACGAGTATGGTGACCTATCATTTTTTGTCTTTTTAACAATGGCATTAAATTTTTTCTCTAGAATAAATACACACTGTAGACTTATTCCTAGTGTAGAAAAAAGAGGAATCGTCGGAAATTAGTCTTTTCAAAGCATGTACTCGTAAATGTAATCACATGTAATGAATTATTGCGTATATAAAAGTTACTGCTGCTCCTTAAAGAGTATGGGGACCCCCCAATTTTATTCCAAATTTAAAGTTTCTTCAACATAAACAACCACTTGGTCACGTTTGGCAAAAATTTGTCAGGAATGACCTCAATGAAATTATGAAATTACTACAGAATCACGTCTAGATTTTTCCCTTTTCTAATTTTAAGGCCTTTTTGAATATTGCCATTTCACTCACCACAACGGGAGTGTGTTATCGGGCCACGAAAAAAAAAACTTGAGTTTTTGTTTCTCTTTTGGTAAGCAGCTCTCGCATTTTCTTGCTCGGGGCTACTTCTTGCTCGTCTTAGTTAATGATTTAGTTAGAAGATGACTTGCTGGGACCTTTGCCCATTGTACAAATGAGCTTAAAAAGTTACTTGACCAGAGAAATCTGCTTTTCCTGGGCTACAGGACGGGACGTTTTTTTAAGACCTGTGTAAAATGCCTCACTTGTTTGTTGTTTAGTGAGTCACGGAATATACTTCCTTAGGTTACAATTTGATGTCAAGCGCTATTCCGTAGGTTGAAGTGACTACATTTTTCCCCAACAGGCGGTCTTCATTTTTAGTCTCGTGACATATTCGCCACTCAAATATGACGACTATGATTATCCAGACTGGGGACAAGCCATTGGTTGGATCATGGCCCTTTCATCAATCGCCTGTATACCATTTGTGATGCTGTACAAGTTAGTCACTACACCGGGTTCTTTTAAGGAGGTAATTATAATCAAATATTTTCATAATTATGCATACAACGGACCATTACGCGTCTCTGGGAAACTGCCCATCACCTCTCCCCTAAGCCAACATTTTGCCCAAAGTGAGAAGTAAGTGTTAGTGTTCACTAAGTGGGGGGGTAGGTGGGCAGTTTCTGACCAGTGGCCATATAGCATTTAATGTTATAAAACGTAAAAAAATTTTGGCCAGCTTTAAAATATAATTGTTAGCGCTCCCGGCTAAAGTTTGTTTGATACCTTTTTCATAACGCTACAGAGGAATTTTGTGTGTGAGAAAGGTATTAATTTATGACCTCAGCTAAAACAGCAATATCCTAGTGACTCCCTTAACGAAATTTTGATGAGCGGAATAACGACCTTCCTGTCCAGGCTCAGTCGGTTCTCACTAGGGTAGGTTATACAGGATCACTAAAAAGAGCTATGAATTTATGTTGCTTTTACGAAGTTAATATTTGTACATTTGATTTTCTTTTTTTTTTTCACCAGCGTTGGAGCACATTGACCACTCCTATTTTTAAACATCAATCGCCGGGTGCACAACAGATGGATTCCCTGGAGACTTACAAAGCCTATGACAAGAACATGCTCTGAAGACTTGTCAATTTATTGAAAAGGCATCGTGGTCTCCATGGGCTCGATTCAAAAGATTATCTAGCAAGATGAAATGACCATAATCAAAAATCACCATATTTAGCAATTATTGAATTCGGTTTTCGCATGATGTGAAGATCAAGGAGACTGTTATCTACATTGACCATTATCCATTGAAAATAACAAAACAAGCTAACCTCTTCCTATACATTTTTCTTAACTTTGACCCATTTCTCGGGACGGTTTCAGGATATAAAACAGATTCGTTTTCTTGCAGATGCTCCTCAAAAAGAAGATAACATCCACCGAGTAATATTTATTGAGTATTTGTGCATTTCTTCTGTTCAGTTTTAGTGAGAATATCAGCTATTTCGTCGTCAGATAGCCGTGAACGCCCTTTCTTTAGTTCACTCTTGACCCCGCCATGCAGCTTCGTTTCCAAACAAATATACCCTCGAATCATTGGTATATGGCTCGCATCGTCCAAATTTGGTCAGCGCGGGTTGATTATGAAGAATTAGCCAGGGGATTGGAGCTAATCAGAAACGGAGAAATATTTTGAATGAATAATAAATAAACATATTCAATAACCTGCAAAACGTAATCAGGGGTTGGTTTCTTAAAATGCCAGTGGACGTTTGTAAAATTAAAAGTTATGGGGTTACTAACCCAACTTTGTCTTATTATTCTCGAGCACATTAAAACTTTCTTCTTTAAATGTAATGTTTGCAAACTAAATATTTCTAGAAGGCTGGTAACTTATTTGGACCTACCCCTCGCAAGCCACTCCATTTTGGAGCTATACCACGTGAAGAATAATGCCGTAGAAAACAAACCTGTTCTTTGTTTTTGAATTATGACAGTTCCACGAGTTTCGATATTACTTTGAACGTATCTTCTAGTGAAAGAAGAAGAGTTATTCCATTGATGGAAAGTGTTCAAATTTCTCCTTGCGGCTTTGTTTGCGAACGCGAGGAGAGTTGATGTTAGCAAATTTCGGGTTGAAAATGAGGCCATTTTAAGACTCCGACCACGATATCTTTTTTTCTCGAAAATAAAAGGCTTTTTGCGAGAAAAACTTACATCAGATGACTTCTCTTCCTTGAAGCTATCTGCGGACAAAAAATGAAGGAAATCGATTTTTCAACTCGTGCCGCTCGATGCTCGATCTTTCCTGACCGTCGCTCTTAAGTGTGGAATATGGGTGTAAACACTACTGCTTCTACTTCTATGGCCGAGCAAGAGCACGCCTTGATTCAGCACGCCTCTTCCAGGTCTCTCTATCCAACACAGCTGTTCTCAGCTCTTCCGCGCTTTCCAAGCTGGTGCCGCTTTTCAGGTTATCTATATAAGTAACAGCTGGTCTTCCCATGTTCAAGCGTCCACACATTGGCTGCCAAAGTACTGGTGCTACTAGATGCTTCCTCCTCCGGGTGTCTAACACAATGGCCGGCTAAGCTTCAACCTTCTGAAACCCACTTTTGATGACACTGGTGATAAATTACCATATAATTCCTTGTTGGTCAATTTATCTTGCCAAGACAAATTAAATACCATACGTAACATTTTGGTAAAGATCCATCTAGTTTCTTCTCAATAGCTTTCATGTCCATGTCTTTTCCATGTCTTTGCCATAAAGCAGGATAGATTCTACAGGGGCCATGAAAGCCGCTCCTTGATACTTCTTCTTAAATTTGATTTCCATATTCTCCTCAACCTGTGACAAGCTGACCATGCCAGAGCCTTTCTGACTTCAAAATCTCTTTTACAAAGCTTTCAAGCCATCCACCGAGATATTCGGAACTGTCCACAGTTTTTTATTTCCTCGCCATTCTTTGCCTTGATGGTTGTTACTCCTCCCTGGTTGAAATGTATCACTTCCGTCTTCTTAGAGTTAAGGTGTAATCCGATTATCGCTGCCTCAATTTCCACTGATGCCAGCATTTCTTGAGCTTTATGTATCTCCCCTGTGGTGATGGCAATGTTGTCCGCAAGGTCTGTGTCGGTTATGATCACTGGATGATGAAGACGACTCCTCCTTCGGTCCATCTTGAAGCCAAGTTTTTCCTCTCTCTCATCTATAACAATAGCGAAGATGTAAGGTGCCAAGGTATCTCCTTGCAAAACCTTAGCCTGTCTTTCAAAGAAATCACTTCCTCCATCCGGTCTTATGACTCTAGCTTACGTCTACTGGTAAAGTAAGTCAATAGGCCATTTCCGAGTTCCAAAACATCTCACTTTCAAAGCGAGGCTAAGTGCGAAGCCATTGATATGAAAATTATTTTTAATTATGATGCAAATAAAACTCATTTTCAAAACAAAGGTTTCGCACTTAGCCTCGTTTTGAAAGTGAGATTTTTTGGAACTCGGAAATGGCCTATTGCATCTATCAGTTTTTCCGGAATGTCATAAGCACGTAGAGGAAGGATAAGTACCTTTGTTACGACAATCATAAATATGTTGCTTAGCTAAGACTAACATGTTATTGATAAATAAGTAGTCTTCTTTCCTTTGCCAAAAACCAAAAAGTATATCGCTGTCTGAAAGGTCTCTTAAGGATATGTTTAATTGATTACTCCAAGTAATAAAGTCCGACCAGAAGCTCTTAGTACAGGAACATATAATTAACAAATGCTCAAGGGATTCGCTCTCTTGTTTACAAAATGTACATGATGGTTAATTTGCTAGACCAATTTTATGAAGAAAAGAATTTGTTGTCAAGTACCTGTTTAAAATTTTATACTGGAATTCTCTGGATTTGGTGTCTATGAGAACATTAAAAGGCTATTTATAAATATCGCGCCAATCAAGGCATATATCAGGAAACTGTTCTTCAAATCTCGCTTGTGCAGTTGGTCTGGTTTCTTTCTTTCTTTCTTTCGATCTGTACGGCTTGGTTTTTAAGATAGAGTTTAATTTGATCATGCAAAAAAAAGGTCTTACCACTTTTGGGTCCGCAAGATGTCAAGGATTTTCGCCATTGAGTTGGTAGGGCCTCAAAAATTTGAATTAAGTGAAACCATTCAAGGGGTGAAAGGTAACCCATTTGGATTCTGCTTGATTAGTAAAACATTTGTGTCGGTCACAAGATTTTCTAGCGTGATTATTCCTTTGTCAAAAAGGCTTTGATAGAACACCGACTTTCCGTCAATCAGAATGTGTCTGTTGTTCCATATAACTGTGCTAGATCTGGAAGAGTTACTTAAATGAAGGATCTGTTCCCTTACAGATGCAGAGTGTTCAGAGAAGGTTTGTAAACATTCTACATAAAATTTGGGTAAGGTGACTTTTTTTTTTTTTTTTTTTTTTTTTTAATAAAGTCAGTTATGTTCATCAGTTAGAAAAGAAACTTATGAATTCAAATAACAAAGTTGCCGATCAGGAAAGTAAATGGGAAAAGTTTCAGCTATTCTGCCGTGGTAGTGAGAATTAGAATGCAAAAAAAACTTATGTCCTATTTTATAGTAGTAATTGTACCTAAACAGTCTTTGTGTCAGCCATTAATAATGTATTGTAGGAAATGTATTTTGTGTACTCGTAGTAGTATTTTATTGGTATAGATGTAGCAGTGCTTGTGCAAAAAATAAAGGGAAAAAAAAATAAAAAAAAATAAGCACGTAGAATCTGCGGCATTCTTCCCCTGTGTACACTGCCAAACGCCTGTTTGAAGTCTATGAATACCAGAACAACTTTCAAGTTATGACTTTTCGCGGGAAACTTAAAACAGCTTCCCGGCATTGTTGATGGGCAGGACTTCACAGAACTGGGCCCAAGCTTTGGAAAAGGAGTCAAATTTCTTCATTACGTAAGAAGAGCTTAAAACTGTATTCAAATGCTAACACCGTTTCCCTCGCAAGGCGGCGCGTAACAATCACTTTCGATGATGGATATGTATAAGTCTGCGGTAGCTATCCGAGCACATTTAAACAGTTTCAATTACTTGAACTCGCCAGACAAGTTAGGTTCAGGTTTCGGACAGAGTTTTGAATTCTTGAAAAAGTCTTGAAATTTGCCCATCAATTTTCCAGACCTGGAAGAAGTCCAGAAATTGGAGATTAGGTCTGGAAAAAAAATAATAGTTAAAAGTCTTTAGTTTTTTCTATTTCAAAGCTACAGCAAGTACCTTATAAATGAAACTATTTTCGTTTTGGTCAAATCTCTTTCACTCTCGCCCATACGTTTGCAGCACATCATGAAAAAAGCTTTGTACCCTCATATTTTAAGGTCTCTATTGATCACCTGTTTAACTACCTCGAGTCTGGAAAAACAAATTATTGTCTTGAAAAAATTCTGGAAAACGTCGTGAATTTTGGATCCAAAAATTTGAACGAACTCTGTAGGTTACGTTCACACAATAAAGGAGGGATTTTTTACATGCTGAAAAATTTGACCAGGCACTTCGTTGACACCGAACCGTTCAATGTACTCGCTCTGTTCATACGCAACCAACAAACCAGGTTGAATTTGATCTGTTTACTGACAGTAGTTGTACTATATGTCTATCCATGGGCACAGCGCTATTTTAGCACATCCAAAATGACGTTTTCCAACTAAGTCTTTGCCGGAGATCAAAGGCTTGACATACCGACTAAAAATTTGATCTCGATTTTGTTTAATGCACGAATTTTCAACCGGTCAAAAACTCGTTCGTTGCCTGTGTAAACGTAACTTTATTCCTTCATGAGATTGTTTTTACAGTCCCCTCCCCAGTAATGTTACTTTTCTTATCGAACAGCAGTCCCTTCCAATTGATCAGGAAAGGCAAGGGTGAAGAGGCCAATTAGTTTAATCATAGCCACTCTTATGTTAACATGAAGGTTTTTAGACCATGCGCTGCGGCTCAATCCTGTCATTTCCCGACCAGCAAGGCCAGAACATTTCAAACTGAGCTAATCGGGTGGCAACTAAAAAAACTCCCAACTAGAAGGGAGGACGTGATATTTCTGTTGTGGTTTTCTTCGATTTTAGTTTTGCATCTTTATCTTTTGTCCTTATTCACAAAAACGTGGTAAAAACTAGAATCACAAAGTAAGCCTTGTCAGAGGTAATATATGTAAACAAATGGGGCCATTGAAAAGAACCTTTGGGTGACAAAAATTATAACCGTCTGCGAGGTCTTCAATCCGTGCCCTTAGTTCCTAATCGGGTATTACTATGCAATATATACCTCTTATTAGCCGAGTTTTCGGTCCGTACTGTAAATTACGGACCGAGTTTTTTTCCATCGATTTATGGCTCAAGCACGAAGCGCGCAGGCCATGAATCGATGGAAAAAAACGAGGATCCGTAATTTACAGTACGGACCGAAACAACGAGGCTAATAAGATGTTTATTATATGGCTTCTTCCTGTTTGGGGGGACCGGAAACAAGTGCAGAACGCACGATTTGACAGTCATTTGACAGGTGTCAAAAAAGAAAGTTTTTATTGGCGCACGAAAACAATAGCACATAACAAAGGCTTTCCGAGAAAGTAAAAACAAATTCGCCATGTTAAAAAAGTTTATTCGGTCAAAACTAAGAGCACTGTAAGTTTTAGCTCTTTAATGTAACGCTGGAGTATTTTGGAAACCGGACACTGTCTGTCTAGAAGTCGTTTCCATCTTTCATCCGTTTGTCCTTGTGGAAAAACACTGCAAAAGGCAAAGAAGCTTTTCAAGGTATGTTTAATGTCATTCTCGAAGGATTCGGTCGTTAATTGTTTTTGGGAAAACCTCGCTTTCTGCCAGTTCATTCTCGTCTTCAATTGTGATCTGCGTTAAAATTTTCAAACACTGACTAGAACTCTGTTCCTCGGTAAGGTTACGATTCAATTTCTACCACAGCTTCGTTCTTATTAAAACAAAGCTAGGTTAAAATTTAGAAAGGCACAGTCAACATCCCAGTCCTCAGGGTTTACATACATATTTCAAAGTTTATTCGGTGGAAACTAAGAGCACTGTAAGTATTCACTCGTTAATGTGACGCTGGAGTCTCTTGAAAAGTGGACATTGTGTCTGGATCGAACTCGCTTCTATCTTTCTTTCGTTGGTCTTTGAAAAAACACTGCAAATGGCAAAGAAGCTTGTCAAGATGATCGCGTGCAAGTATGTTTGTTATC
>OZ037995.1:24466119-24488619 GCA_964035705.1 Porites rus
CAATTCCTGAGGAACAAATTGAAATTGTTGCAAATGCATGAAGTTTGAGAAAAATGAATTCATTATCAATCGCCGTCTTGATATCTCAAACTTTTTCATTTCTGACATTTCACTTTATAATTCTGAGCATTCTTGACTCATCTTTGAGCGTAATATGTTCGTTTGCAACAGTTGTTATAAATAGACAAACAGCCAAACTACCATTAGCTTCAAAATCAATTTCAAATCAATTTTATTTAAGCTCGATAGCGTGAGGAGTGGTTGCCCAATCTGCCGAGCCAGGGGCTCATGTATTAAACGCTCAAGCATTCCGGATCGAATTGGAATTTAGAAATATTGGTTTTTGCGGAGAGGGGAAAACCGGAGAACCCGGAGAAAAACCTCTCGGAGCAGAGAAGAGAACCAACAACAAACTCAACCCACATATGACGTCGAGTCCGGGAATCGAACCCGGGCCACATTGGTGGAAGGCGAGTGCTCTCACCACTGCGCCATCCCTGCTCCCCCACCCAGGTTAGCTTATGAGTCATGTTTAGCCTGTCAATACTTTATTTCAAAACTGTTGGTAGGTCACTTACCACGCGAATAAAACAGTGGAAAAAAAAAGTTGCTCTCAGTTGAGCAGGTGTTTGTGAGGAGGGACGAAATGCAAGCTCCCCTAAAAACGCCTACGTGGGAGGTTAGTTAAAGCGAAGTCAAAGAAATTCCTAACCCATAAACGGTAATGAATAATGAAATTTTCAAAACTGGCGAAGCAATTTTTTTTGTAAATCATTAGATGATAATTTTTGTTTGTTTGTTTGCTTTTATTTATTATATTTAAAATTAAGAGTGGATATAAGTTATTATTATTATTTGTTTATTTTAATTTATTCTTTTAATGGCGTTGGCATCCTGTCGGGAAAACAGACGTTGGCTTGTTCAGCGAGGATGAGCTTCCGTCACTCTTGCCGCGACTTCAGTGCTTATTTTCAACGAGGCAAAGAAGTTCATTTGTTAGCAAATTTAGGTTTTTATTTTCTGTTTTTGTCAATTAAAGATAGCAGATAGCATGTCCTTAAAAACCTGTCTGTTGTAGATTCATTGGTTTACGCGTCTACTTGTACATTCCTTAACCAAAACGTCAAAAAGCGTTTTTTGCTTTAAATTAGGCATTAGTCTGATGCATCGTACCCTTGCATCCCTAAACTGTTCTCAATTTTTCCGGAATCAAGTTTGCAGGTATTGAAGGTTTCGTGACCGCAATTGTGAACCTGTTTCCTTTGCAGTTAAGGCGTGGTTATCGTAAAGAAATCTTCATTGCCTGTGTTTGCATGGTTTGGTACCTTATTGGTTTATCCATGGTTACTTAGGTATGTTTTCCTTATTCTGTTCAAGCTTTTATCTAAGTTGGGCTTTAAACTTGTATCAGCCACTTTCATAAGCTGATGTAATTTTATGAAGTACATTTATTGGAAAACGTAATGAGGTTTTTTGTATCATTGTATTGTATGTGTTGCAGTTAAGTTTATTTTTCTATTGTTTTTGGGTATGATAATGGGACTAACGAATTTTAAGTTGGCTCGTACCACTTTCCCCTCTTTTTTGACAGTTTAAACGGACAGAGCAAAAAAGCAATCCAAAGCCATGGCATGGATTATACAATGAATGTTTGACTTCAAACAACAATTATTTCGTCATTAGCAGTTACCATGGCAACGTATCTTCAAGATAATTTGGACCTACTTTTTGGCTTCCAGCACTGATAACTAGAAAACGAAGCCGCTGTTTTGGACAGCAACTTTTGGCATTAGAAAAGAAAAATACACAGTAATTTTAAGAAAATTCTACAAAGCGAATTTTTTGAGAAAAAGGTAAATGGGACATTTTTATTCAGTAGAAACTTCCTTCCGTAGAATTTTTTAATTTTTTCTCTGTCGTTTCCTATCAACTCTGACAAAAAAAATAGGGGGTCACGGGAGATGTTTTCTTGTAAAAATACTTCAAGATTTCACAAATTCCCATGCGTGTCTTCGTGCTTGTAAAATCTGAATCCTATAAGAACATGGGTTACTCATGCGCTGTGTTGACTACCCCTGACTGTTGCGTGTACACTCGTAGGCATCCATTAAGTTTGTTACAGTAATTGCAGAGCGGAAAAAACTTACACGCTTCCAATTAATGCATTGTTACTAGGTTTTCCTGTTCAGTGTAACGTTTAGTAACTTGAAACATCGCCTTCTGGACTCGCTTTTCAACCTCAAGCGACAAAGCAAAGTGGCAAAGACAAAATTGTTTGCAGGAAACTGTCGAAAATCGACTTAAAGTTTTCAATTTTCTTCGTCGATGTAAGGACGCTATACAGTAGCTTCAGTGGGGTAAACATGATCCGGACGACGAAATGTAGCCAAGTAGATAACGTGTGGTTAATTGTGGTAGTATTCTAGTTTATTGTTTTTGTAGTTTTGCTAGTGCTAAGAGAGTCATTGCTCTTCTAATCCCTGTCACGATCGATCGCAGTGCACATCGCACGCAAGTATTCCTTTTGAAACTTACGCATTGAGCGGAGAAATTATTGTATTCTAATAAAAATATATAGTTAAAACAGGAGTTTACTGTATGTTTAGTGTTAGATAAATACGAATTTTTTTTTAAATTTAAAACAGGCCAAAAGTAACCTCACACGAAAATGTTAAAACATGCACAATAAAAGCCGCTTGTCGACATGCTCGTTTTCTGTATCTCGCCCGTACAAAGTGGAGCGGGATGAGCGCGCACGATGGACTCCTTTTTCCCCACAATTATTCTGTTCTAGGTAGTTGTTGGGAAAATAAACCTCCAGCTTAGCTGAATTGAAGATACTAAGGCTAATTTTAAAAACTACCCTATCTAGCTTTTCATTCGGTCGGTGTTGAACTAATTTACGAAAACAAAAACAAAACAAACAAAACAGAGGTAGGTAAAGATCGATTTATTTGTGAGAATTGCTATTCGATTGAGGATTTAATTAGCTTTTAAAAAGTTTTTTTCACATGAGGACTCTGTGGAATCAAATTTTTTAGGAAGTTTTTCTATTTTCTGACTCTTTAAGCAATAAGCTTTTCTCGTGTTTGCATAGCGTGATATAAACACGAGAGGGTGTGGGGAGAATTGACAAATATCATGACAAATTCTATGTTACTAGCGCTGATTAAAAGAGATATTTTTACTAGTCGACAAGTATTGTGCACGAAATTGTTTTAACTAAATGCAGTACCCGTAATCACTTTTTGTTGCTCAAATAAATGCGTTATTAGAATACACCTTATCTCGCTTAAAAATGTCACCGTAAGCAAAATTGGAAAAGCTGAAAAAATAAAAATAAAGGAGGTCGATAAAGGTTTATTCATAGTTATTTTCCTGCACATAACAATTTTTTAAAAATAATAATATACTGATATAGATTCATTACATGGCACTCATCTGATCTGAACGGAGAAAATATTTGCTTCTTGTATTTACTCTCGTGTACGCAAAACAGTTTGCAGATCCAACACTGATTTCTAGGATTGTGGCCTAGATACTTCTTCAATCATTATACGAGACACGAAGACCCACCCAGTGTAAGCATCACCCAAGTTCCAGCTGGCACACTGTCCTACCCATAATTCTACCCTAACCGTCCCTTTGGGAATGTTTTCGCAGTAGCCCTCAAATGACCGATGGTGATGAAGGTTTGGAAGACTCCCAGGCCAATCACTGTAGACTGCAGCCTCGATTGTCATTGGACCAGTGCATTCGTTTCCATTGAATCTGAAATACCATCGATTACACTTCTGATCACTACGCATTCTTATATTTCCCTGGAATGAGACTTTGAGAGCTGTATTGGACTTCAATTTATTGAACGTACAGTCCTGAAATAAAGCCAAAATTCATGCATTATTTTTTTATTATTTTTTAAAGTTTAAAAGTTTAATTTTTTGTAATAAAAGATCATTATCCAGCAGTAGAAGGAATTAAATTACCAGCTTTGACAGCTGACAGTGGTACGAAGATGTATCTTCCTACAGCCGTAAAATTTCATTGAAACAAACCTTTGAAAAAAAAATTACACTGAAATCTTTGTCTTCCTGCATATAGACTCATACTATGTTTCTCACTCAGCACAAGTCTTGTTTACCTTAATCTTTCCGTTATCAGTATCGCTGTATGATTTCCACACACATTGTTTCCAGTTGGTTTGTGGTACTACACTTGCTTGACTTGCTTTGGCGCTTTCTCCTTTCTCTCCTTTGTCTCCTTTTCTTCCTTGATTTCCCACAATGCCTGGCTCTCCTTTCATTCCCACAATTCCTGGGTCACCCTTTATTCCAGTGATTCCTGGTGGTCCGCTCTTTCCAGAAGGCCCTTCGCGCCCTCTGTCTCCTCGTGGACCCGGCGTCCCTTGTGATCCTTTATCACCAGTTTGTCCTTTTGCACCTTCTCTTCCCTGGGGCCCCTGCGGCCCAGGCACGCCCGGCACTCCCGGCATGCCATTAGATCCTGGAATGCCGGGGAAACCATGACCCAGTATAGATTTCTGAAAGTAAAGATGACCTAGATTAACATTATTCGTGAGAATGAGCTATTTCGTTCCTCTTAACGCTAAAGGTCACACACCCACCGCTTCAGTTCTTCGTTGTTTTTATTGAAAAAAAAAAAAAATGCCGTTTGAATTCCTAAAGGAAGTCAGTTAAGTTGGGACCAAAAGGTTGACACTGACAAATTAAACTGTACAAACTGCATTACATTTCATGTATCTTTGTTGTTTATATGATACAATAAAGATGTGCAAGTGAAAAAGCCTCAATTTGAATGCTAGCAATGAGTCGCGTGACGGCGTTCCTTTTAGTGACCTTTTTTTCGAAAGGTAAAATAGTTCTCTTCTCTTACCTCACATAAATCTTTTAACTTTGCGGTGTTTTGTTGCTGTGGTGAGGTGGTTGTCTCAAGTGAACCGCAAGGAATACATAGAATCAGCAAAACAGCCAAGTACTGAACCATGGTGAGAGGTGAACCAGAACACTGCGAACTGAAATCAGTGCTACGTGTTCTTCAGTTTTATAGCGTTTGTCCTAAGGTTAATCTTCGCTTCCTTTTTAGAGTTTGTTTTTGTTTCTTTTGTTTTTGCTTCGTTAATCTTTTCAGCCTCTTATTCTGTGTTACATGTAGGTGCAAAAGAGCAGAGTTTTGAAATTACACGAACAAAAGACAGATATTATATTATGTTTTTTGTTTTCATACTTTTGATTATAGTGTTTTTTTAGGTGCCCGGTTTCGTTTTTCCTTTTAAACGTTGGCTTTTCTTAAGTATAAAAGTACAACTTTGCTCTAACATTAGCACAGCAAGCCCAAACTTGTCTGTTTTCCTTGGGTAGCCTTCAAATTGTGTTATCTTAAATACACGTTCACGCATACATGGAACTGATTGAGAACAAGGAGACTCTTAACAGCATTGTAATTTTATCTCTTACGAAAATTGTAGCGCTTCTCTGACAGTTTCAGGTTTAGCGGTCGCTTGCTGGGCAAACCAGAATATAAAAACTCACTGATTCGTACACACTGAAAATAGTGCTTAACGTATTTTTAGTTTCCGTTGTCTTTATAATTTTTGCATGCTAAGACAAGCTTTTAAGCATAAAAGAGCTGTTTACTAAATTTTCATTAAGAGCTTTTTATTAACAATTGGTTCTCACGTTTAGTTTAGCAAGTCGAAACGTGTCTTTTGTTTCTATATGTTGATAAGAGACATTTACAGATCTGGACCTTTTGAACAAGTGCCCTTTCTAAGTGAGTCATGTTGAGTATGGAAAAAAAAAAAAACAATAGAATTATGGTAAAGCCCCAGCCTAAGAACAATCCCATTTAATGGGGCTATTTCACACTATTTTCTATTTTCTTAAAACACTTATCATTTTTTTTCGCATTAAACTGAATTCTAAATGCAATGGTTTAGTTTTGTTATTTAAGACTATCTGCAATAGATGGTCGACAAAGATGGACATAGATTGAAGGCTGAATAGTTGGGCCAACTTTTTAGAGTTTAATGCCACGCTGGCAAAAATCATCAAAAAAGTTATTATCGGGCTAGTACTCCCTGATGGGTATGGGTAAAGGCACCAAGTAATGCCTTCACCACAAAATGGAGCTTTAAAACGGCAATATCCTATCGACATAGCCCTTTTAGCTATAGATGACAAAGTAATCAGCATTTGTTTTCTCTTTGGTAGGATCTTTTTCCTTTTCTTAATTAGCTCTTCCTTTTTTCTGGTATTTCTTCTTGCAATGGATAGAGTGATTTACTTAACCCGTGAAACAGATACAAACAACTAATAGAAAGCAGCATGCAACAAGTAAATAAAAGAAGACAACAAAATCAGTGCATAATAGTTCGTAGTAGTATTCTTTCTTTTTCAGGGCTTAAGTAAAATCAGTCGACTTGCTTAAAGACGGTCACGTAGTGTTACCTCAGTGGTAGTGATATAAATCAGCAGTTATAAGCCTTTTCCTTTGTTTGGACGAGTGAGAGATTCAAATACTTCAAACATTTAGCTTTAGTAAGCTTTTCTTTAAGTAGGATTTTGTTAAGTATTGTTGTTTTCAAGTGAAGGCTAATACCATTTTTATATTTTAAGCAGATTACTTGAGATTTATGATAAGTCTAATTTCTTTTTTCGGAACCTTAGACAGTTGTACATCGTGTACAGAACTAAGTTCTCGCGATCCCCAAAGATAACTGAATGATCCCCTTGTTTCCTCTACCTTAATTGTGTGATTCCCCCAAAATCCTCTGAACCACCGCAGGCGATAAAGACTGTTATATACAGCATTATTAGGGAACTTAAAAAACGACAACGGCAACGAGAATGGCAAAAAGCAATAGGGTTTAGGTTGGCAAAACAACAACTTTGCTCGTGCATCGCGTTTTTCTTTAAAGAAATTTTTTTGCCTTCACTGCATGACTACAACGTGATTGTGCCTAATTTCACGTTTTCTGGGGGACGTTAACACAAGACAAAAACTTTCTTTTTCTTTTCCTGGACTTTGATACTCCCAGTTTTATAATTCAACTACAAAAAAAAAAGAAAAAAGTACGAACAATTGACAAATTAAACCAGATGAAAAAAGCGCGATAAAGTTTGAGGCAATGCGAATTCACTTTTTTTAAGTGACTTTTTCGTAGCGGCCTCTTTTTCTTTCGCACTTTGTAATAATCGTCCCACTTTGTACTGATACCTGTCGCACTTTGTAATAACCTTGAAATGTATGGTAGTTGGAGAAGTAAACTCAGAAATAAATATCATTATCAGAAGGGTCTGATGCGAGATTTCTTTAAAGAAAATTATTACGTTAACGAGGATCGGACCCTGAACAAGTTCGCCAAGATTAATCGCGGTTTTCTGCCTATGTTTGTTCTATTTCTGTTTAGGGTGGTATGTAAGTCTTTCAACTATTTGATTCTTACTCCGCCAGTGGTTCTGCCCCCTCTGGGTGGCGCTATTCCAAAGCATCGCTATTGGTTGGATGTACGGCAAGAAAAATGCCATACTGAAATAAAACAACCCGGGTTTTGTTTGTGTTATTGACAAGTGATGAGGTCCACATCGTCCATACTTACTTGCCCAACTTTGTGTTATTATTCTCCAGCACATTAAAACTTTCATATTTAAATGTCATGTTTGCAAACTAAATTTTTCGAAAAGGCTGGTTACATTTTCGGACCTATGCCTCACAAACCAATCGATTTTGTGTCATTTGCTGATAGTTTTGTTGCATTGCACTGAAAACCAGTTAAGTGTGGAATATGGGTGTAAACACGGCAAACTTAAAACAGCTTCCCGGCATTGTTGATGGGCAGGACTTCACGGAACTACGCCCAAGCTTTTGACAAAGGAGTGAAATTTCTTCTTTACGTAAGAATAGCTTTAAAAAGTATTCAAATGCTAACACCGTTTGACCGTTTCCCACTCAAAGCGGTGCTTAACGATCACTTTCGATGATGGACGTGTATAAGTCTCTGCGTTAGCTATGGGAACTGCATTTCTTTAGCACATCAAAAATGGCGTTTCCCAACCACGCCTTTGCCGTACGAAAATATAGATAGTTACGACGTTCACACCACGCAGATCAAAGTTTTGAATATACCGGCCAAAAACTTGACCTGGATTTTGGTTAATGCGCAAATTTTTCCACCGGTCATAAACTGGTTCGGTGTGATTGTATTAACGGTCTCTTCCTCCAATAATGTTACTTTTCTTATCGAATAGCATCCCTTCCAATTGATCAGGGAGGGTAAGGATGAGGAGGCCAGTTAGGTTAATCATAGCCATTATGATCTTAACATGATGGTGTTAAGACCCTACGCTGCGGCTCAAACCTGTCATTTCCCGACAAGCAAGGCCAAAACATTTTCCAACTGAGCTAATCCGGCAGCAGCTAAAGGAACTGCCAAGTACAAGGAAAGACGTGATAGATATTTGTTGTAGTTTTGTTCGATTTTAATTTTCCATCTTTATCTTTTGTCCTCATTTACAAAAACTTGGTAAAAATTAAATCCTTAAAATAGAATATTATCCACGGGGACTTCTATGTGTAATCCTCGTCAGAATTAATTGATGTAAACAAAAAGGGCCAGTCGAGAGAACCGTTAGATGGCAATGATATCATATTTTACTATGAAATATCTTTGCCTCTGCGAAAACGTTGAAAGTAATAACCGTCTGCGAGGCCTTCAATCCGTGGCCTTAGTTTCAAATTAGGGTATTATAGTCTATTACTGTGCAATATAATAGTAATTCCCCAGATATGAATAAGTTTGAGATGTCATAACAGCAACGTGAACGTTTAAAGAGTAATAAACATAACAACACTCCTCTTTGCGCGTATAGCCCTTTTTATCTTATTTGTTTGTTGTCACAGCCTCTTCCCTAAGCTCTTTCTCCTTTTCCTTCCTTTTCGTCGAGTAGACCCTAGTCTGTCAGTGACTCTGACCTGATAATGTGACCACCTTTCTAAATAAAAACCGCAGAAGGCGTCGGCCCTCGACTAATGTTCGAAGAGATTATTTTATAGTTACTAGGGTAGGGTGAGATTGAACGTGATAGTTTCATTTCTTGGCTTTGTTCCGAAGGGACTGCGTTTAGCTGTTTCTCCCTTTCCGCCCTTGTCGTCGTGCAGATAGACTATGATCATGTGACCACCTTTCCAATCCAAAACGGTAGGGGGGTAGGTCCAAATTTGGAGAGCGTGAAATTAAACAGCGGTATTTTCAAGTATGTATAATCTGCGCTTGCACTCTCTAGCTGTGTTCAGAAGATGCTGCATTTGGCTCTTTGTGGCAGTCGTGGCATATCTCACCTAGACTTTGAATCGTGCTCGGAACCGAGGGCGATGTATCAATACATCTTTTAAATCCTTGGCTCATCTTACTTTCACAACAGGATTGACTGCTCTAGATCTTGTCTTAGAGGAGCTTAGCGCTGTTTAGTTTCTCGGAGCATGGCCTACAGACCAAGTTTGGAAAATCTCTTCGAGGTAGAGACCCTGCAGCGACTTAGCCGAAGGCGAGACGAAAGCAGCTCTTTTCATTGAACAACTTTGGTTTTTGTGACACACTTTAGCACAATGCTATATAAAAATGAGTCAGCAGAATAAAGATTTTTTTGCTATTTTGAAACTTTATAACAAAGACGACGGCGACGGCAACGAGAACGTCAAATAAGCAATAGCTACCATAAACACCATTTTTTTACGTGTACCACGTTATTAGTACATCAACTTGCCGTCCCTGCAGGAGCACGTAAAGACAGAAAGAAGAAAATAAACGTTTCTTTCTCTTTTCCCAAGCTCCCAGTTCTTCAAGAGATGAATAGCGCTATCCACCGGATAAAACACTATTCAGTGAGTATTTTGAAGTCAATTGCATTGTCGTTTGAGCAACTGGGGCCAAGAAAATGCACCTGTATTTGACAAATTAAACGAGTTAGAATAAACGCAAGGATTTTGAAAAAATACGAGTTCATTTTCATAAAGATGTTTTCGCTGTGGTCGCCATCATCGTTGCTAAAGTTTCCTGATTAGCTCTGACACCCTGTGGCAAGTGACAACAATATAGCCCTCCCACCTTCACATAGTAGATTTGTAACACTGGCAAACCCCACCCTTCAAACAGTTTTTAAGACCTAGAATTGGGGTGGTCACTTGATCAGGCTCGAACAGGGTCTCCACTCGGTGACAAGGGAGACAAATTGATTGAGATCCTAAAAACTAGGTGGTTGTTGTCACTGCACAAAAGTACAGTGTAGTGCACGAGAATTCAATTCGTTAAGAACACGTGAACAAATTGAAAGTGTTGGAAATAATTATCGCATGAAGTTGGGGAAAAACAAATTGACTATCAATCGCCGCCGTGATATCTCAAACCTTTTCATTTCTGGAAATTCATTGTATAATCCTAGCCATTCTTGTTTTAAATTTGACCATAATACTTTCGATTACAACATTTGTTGTAAATAGACATACAGCCAAACTTGAGGCCACCACACGTAAATACAACTCCATCCTGAAAAGGAAAATAAGAAAAATAATTGTACCTACTGCCCATGTGACGATTATCATCTAATTAAATATGCCCCTGATTGTGGTATAAGGATGCTGTTATAGCCTGAAGATTTTTTACACTAAATCATTTTTTTACCTAACGTTTTAAATATTTCATTCTCACAGCATGCAGAAAACTTGAAAAACAGTGTTAAAAATGAGAACTGTGTGTGCGCCTGCTTTTCTCCCACATTAATCTACCAAAAGATATTTAACAGTTGCAACTAAGGCAGTTGCCAGGGGAGGGGTAACCTCCACATCTATTGCCTTCTTAACATTTGTATCCCCTTTCACCACCTCTCGTATAATAAGCAGGAGTGAAAGGGTGATAATAGTACGATTTCACCCACATCGCAAGCAGCTTTGCAAATTTATTGCAACAAAAGAAAACGTTTGATAAAAGACCAGACCCTCCTTTAAGGGCCTGTTTACATGGAGGTGGGGGACCCCAGGTAGGTGAGGTAACCCGCTTAGGTGAGGTAACCCACCTGTCCATATATTCTCTCATGATCACGTTTACATGATAGGTGGGGTGACCCGCCACATATGTTACCTCACCTATCTGGGGTACCCCACCTCCATGTAGACAGGCCCTCAATATATATATACTTTTAAACCGAGTCGGTTGGAGTTAAATCCTAAAGAATAGTATCAAAGTTCAAGGAAAGAAAGTTATTGTCTTGAGTTCCCCGCCTCGACAAAACGTGTAAGTCGTGCAACGACGGCTAAGAAATGAAAAAAAAAAAAGCGTGATGCACGTGCCAAGTTGTTGTTTTGCTAATCTGTTGCCGTTCTCGTTGCCGTCGCCGTCGTCATTGCTTAAGCTCCTTAATGTCGACATGAAAACTACTCCGGTCTGGTATGACTGCCGCATATAGTGGCAAGGAGACCTGTCCAATATGTGACAATCCATTTAGAAGACCGGTGTGGGCATAGTTAGTAGAGGAGACTGGTTATAATGAAAGCCGGCAAACATCAAAGATGAAAACAATGGTGCTACAGTTTATATTGGACGCTCCCTGACCGTGCACAATCCTTTGTTTTTTTTTGTTCACAAAATGTGACTGAATAAATTAATGCGATGTTTCTATTGGTCAGTAAGTTCAAAATGATAAGAATGCTGGCGGTTAAGTCTAAAATAGCTAACAAAAACATATAAGAAAGGAGTCTGTCGGGCTTCATGACATTCAACTTTATTAACTATGGTTTGGCGCAGTCTCGCTCCTTTCAAAATCACCGGTAATATGCCGATTTGAACAAAAACCCTTTCCCGGCTGCGTAAGAGCTATCTGCTAGGCTGGTTTTCACTAGTAACGGAATCGGAGTTGGAATCGTACGCGGTGTGGCACTTATGACCTTGTGATAATAAAAAAATCAGAGCGCGACGGAGTCGGAAGAATCAGAACGTTTCAATTTACGACTCCGTCGTTTACGAACTATTGAAAACCAGATTGTCGGAAGCAGAAGCGAAAGGATCAACCAATCATTGGGCTAGTTCCACGCTTTGTGATTGGTTTAGTTCTTCCGCTTCTCCTTGCGACTCCGACAACCTAGTTTTCACTAGATAGATCGTAATCAACAGAGTTTAGACTAGACTCCGTCGTTAGTCATGACCAGCCTTAAGGCTATGTCTTCACTATATCGGATACTTCTTTTAGACGTGGAACTTAAAGAAATTTCCTAGACTTCACTTCACTTCTCACCTTAATTAAAGATGGAATATCCGCCCAAAACCCATAATTGGGTACTATCTCTGTTAAGCCTTCTGCTCCCATTTTAAACTTCTTAATGAGAATTCCACAAATAAGGTAAACGAAAACCAAAACAAAAAATCTGAAAGCAGATGAGAACATAACTTAAATATTATTAACATATAAATATTTAGATAAATGATCAAGTGTAAACAAAGGTCGAATGATTACAACTAGCCTGAAAGGGAGTATGTCACAATGATATTACTGTTTGAGGTCAACTCTGTGCTCAAGTCATTCATTAGTGCTTTTACGTTAAAAAAATGTTACTGTAGAGTTATGAAATAGATACTAAACAAATTTCATGAGGGAGCACGAACCATTATTATTTCGATGATATTTGCAGGAATAGCATTAAGACTTGAGAAAGCTGGGCTAACTTCGTAAAGTTTCAATTCATTTTCACCCTTGTCATCCCTTACAACTGACGAAAGAGAGGACTTTGAATGCAAAAATATACTCTTAAACAAAAACATGGACCATTATGTTTGGAATTTAATTGATGCAAAAACAAGTTTTAGGATGACCAATAATGACCAATAATGTCATATAGCCCCTTTAAGAGCCTTCTGACGTTTGATCTTTGGCGCCGTGCTAAAGAAAAACATTTTACCTCCGGTCGACAGAGCATTTTTGTTCTCTGTTCATTTAGAAAATATGGGTCAGTAAGAATTACTGCATTGCACATACAAATAGCGGCTTTATGGGGTATTGAAAGGAAACCATTCTTGCTTGGTGAATAGTACGGTTTGAAAAAATGGATGCTACACGATGGTATCGTGATGCCAAATTCACGAGTAACACTTTGTGTCTTCGAATTAAAAAAAAGACCGTAAACGAACAAAAATGGCACGTGACTCATTATATTGAAAGATGTTTTCCTGAGCTTATTAACCCCTTATGATATAAAGGTTTACATATCGGAACTTTTCAAATGTTTTAAGTAAAAAATAGTTTCCTTATCATACTTAGCCTCATCAAAAAGTTCCTAAAATTGAACTATTAAATTAACTTGTACACTATCCACGCAGCAACATATACACTGTACGACATATACAGATGCATTTTAAGATTTCATTACATACGTTATCAATATAATACTGCCTTTACTGAGTCTTTTATGTTTGGGCTTCACGGTTGGATCAGCGGGGTTTGTTGGATCAGCCGGGGATGGAGAAGGAGTAACACAGCCATCATCACATGCGCACTTAGAGGTAAACGTCATTTTCTGCGAAAACCAGAAAAAATCAAAAATAAATTCAACACTTGTAGCATTCCTGATATAAAATGTTTAGTTAACAAAAATTCCGGTTTTTTCTTATTTTGCCCAATGGACATTTTCATTCCCTCCCTGTTAACTAAGAATAATCTGAGACGGTTATTATTAACAGCAGGGAAGAGGTCATTTCTTCGTGATCACGAGGTAGTCGTGTCGAATGGGTGGTTGTTATACAGTGGGTTTCACTCTTACTTACTAAAGGGAGGGGTGAAGCGGGGTGGATGCCACCCCATTCGGGAAGCCAAAGAGCCAAAAACACATTGTGTCAAGAGGGACAAATCTACAAAAGCCCATTTTGGATGACGTCACTGGCCTCCAGCGGCGCCTTTTTGCATGTCTATCCCATAATGCTAACATCATCATATTCTAGACCACATAACAGGCGGGTCATGTAGCAGCTGCTCGGAAGAGAAGTCACCAATGGTGCTTTTCCCTGACCCCAAACAATACTGAAACAATTGGAAGAATGATATGTCATTGTTTCCTGCGACCAATGAGAAGAGACCTTTCGAGCAGCTCCTGCACTACTCTAACAGGCCATCTAGCGCTTGACACTACGGTGAGAGTATGAATGGCCGAAGGCTAATTGACCAACCTCGAAGTCATACCTGGCTTCGAGAGGGAGATTAAAGCAAAATATAATATCTTGAGGCTCAGCAATGATTAATACATTTAATTTTGTTCTATTCTCCTAAGCTTCGGAGCCAAGTATGGATTTTTTATTATATCGATATTGGTCTATTAAGCGATTAGATGATTATAAACACAAGAAAACGCACATAATGATATGAATCTGTTTTAGGCTGCGAAAGAACCACAACACCGTCTCCGGTATCACCAGGGTACTTTGTGTCATCACATTTAAGTTTTATATGCACCTCCCTAAAACATTAAAAAAAATAGTAATATTGTACAAAATAAAATTGAATAAACAAAAGTAAACAAATCGGTTATTAGCGAGAGAGAGAAAAACCTTTATTCATCTATATCACGGTAGCCCATTTAGATGCTATAGCAACTGCTATTTCATATTTTGGTACCAAGTGTATAACTTTAAAGCATATGTCCATTCATTGTTAACGTTATTTTTAGTTAAAATAAGCACAAGAAAAAATCAAAAGAAATCATCTTGAGGCTCAGCAATGAATAATGAATAATTTCTTTTGTTTTACTCCCTCAAGCCTTTGGAGCCAAGCATGAATTTTTATATATGGAAATTGGTCTGTTATAAGTTACACTTTATTGACCTCAGGTTATTTAGATAAATAAGAATGATTTACCTTTTCGCATATAAACGGTAAGATATGGTGGTAGATCCGTCTTTGTTTACTGTGAATGCAGTGGCAGACTGGGCCAATACTTTGCCAATACTGGATCCGCTGATTGGGTTTTCACACATCTTGGATTAAATGTATTTCATTTTAATAGACCTTATGATACTCGCCATCTTTGCATGCGCTTTAGGATCGATGGGATATTTGCAATGTCACGTGGTGTCTCAGGGGACGAACAATGAATGAAATTTGCCAATACGAGTAATCGCATGGGAATTTGTTTTTTCTATCAAAACGAAACGACGATTTAATAGTCATTAAAAATGTACAGTTCGTCTTTAAACAAGTTTTGGCAGAGCTCCACGCGCGCGAAGCGGAGCACCATGGGTAAGAAAATTTGGTAATCTACCCATCCGAGAAATTTTGGTAATCACGTGACCGTACGCCCAACCGACCGTCCGTCCGCACCACAGGCATACCAATGTAAAATACCTCAACCAACAGGCAGGCGGTTTTGGACACGGTCCACGTGACCAATTTTGTCAAATCACGTCATTGCGATGGCAAACTGATTCTTTCACCTTTCTGCAGGAAGTCTCTTCGATTTTCTTCGATTTTCGCCGTTTACAAGTGATTTACGATTATATTTTTTGAAAAAGTTTGAGTAGGAAGATATAGCAGGCCGCAGTTCTTAAAACAATATAATGTATGTTTGTTTTCTATTGATATTGTTCTTTGTAATTCTTTATGCGCATAATCCCTTTGTTTAGTTAAGAGCTATTGTTTCTGCCTTTCAGTCTATATCTTCGCTGTGTTCAACGAACCTCTGACCTCCATTTTTAGCATAATCTATTAGTTTTGTTGTTCAAGTATCTGAAATGGTCGGTGGGCCCCAGCGGGCCCCGCCGTTTTAAGGGTCAAAATGCCACTTGAAGTTTACCTACGTGCGTGAATCGTGACTCCATTTTCCGCGGCATCTTTAGTGTTATAAATATACTCGCGCGGTCACGATTGAATCTTAGAATACTTTCACTACACGATCAGCTTAGAATACTTTCTTTCATTCCCTTTTTATTCGTCTTTAAAAATTTGATATTTTTTGTAATATATATGTCATCGAAGCGGCCCTTAGGCCCTCCTTTTTGAATAGTTTCTTGGCTTCTTCCTTCTGCCCTTGTCCGCTAAGAGTTAAACCTTCTATGCGAGATTCTACACGATTCCTAATAAATCATACAAAAAATAACGAACAGATAAAACTGAATTCATACGGAATAAAATGGATAGAAAACCTCCGCTAACTTGCTGTTGTCCTCAACAACAACAAGTTAGCGGAGGAAGATTCCACATTTGCCTTGCGCTCCAGCATCTTCTGGAAAACCAGAATAGGTTGCACTAATAAGCCTAGACAACCAAGCTGGCTCGGTTTCCTAGATCTCGACACATTCAGTTTCGATATATAGCCAACTTCTGTAAATTATTAGTCACAAGTGTGATATGTTAGCGCACATAGAATGTTTGTAACCGGTTAATGATATTTACTGTTTCTAATGGAGCCTTTTTGGCAAACGCAATCGATCGTGGAACTGCGTTTCAGTTCAGTGAAAATCAAACAGCTACGCCGGTTTGGAAGGTTTTATCTTTTACGTGTCTCAACGTCGAAAAGAAGCCCTAAACGAAGGTAGCTGTCTCTAATTGTTGGAATTGCCCTCGGCTTCTGACTAATTTCAGATTTGCCGATTTCCGGATGATCCGGATTTCCGCATTTCCGGTTTTCCCTCTTTCCGGGTTTCAATATTTCCGGTTTACGTGTCAACCTGCATTTGACTTTGCAGAGCCGGTTGAATAGAAGGTTTATTCGAGGTTGTAGCTCTGAAATCTCAATTTTCTGATACAAATTGAGATCTGCCTAGTTGATTTTCTGATTCTCGAGCAAACTTTTACCTCTGAACGGTTGTTTTACCGAGCTATTTAGCTCGAAACGTGACACAGTTTCACCTGTTTTGAGCTTCGGATTGTTAGCATGGGATTCAAAAATGGCCGCATACCAGCAGTTTCTAAAGCACATTTACTGGAATTTTATGGAGTCCGGCATCTCAGGGATTGGAACTGAATATGGCTCAGTTTGTGAGTCAGTGCCAGTAATGAATTAGGTAAGCTGTACTTTTGACAAAATCTGCTTGAGGTAGATCCGTTACGCTAAATCTGAAAATATCGTATTAGCTTGCATACGAGTTGATACAAATGGTCATAACTTTTAAAATACTGAAATCGTACATGGGGTTTTGTATATTATTAATACCAGATGCTCTATCTTTGCCTCTATTTAGTCTAGAGCTTTCAACTATGTCCCAAAAGTCAGAAATAAGCTTTTAAAACAAAGTAATTTTTTGGCCTTTCGCTCCAAGGCAATTAGTTGGGGTGATATTTTGCTTGATTTCGTCTTTCCAGCTAAATTTAGCGGATAACTAGTACTTTCAGGAAAAACTAGAGATGTTTGCCTATAATTAGGTATGAATTTCATTGGTAGATGGTGCAAAGCAAACATTTTACAGCGCCGCAAAAAATGCCAAATTTTTTAGTTTTCAAGACGTGCAAAATGGCCGTGGCGGCACAAAAATACTCTGCGCCCCCAAGCGCGGCCAGAAACTATTGTCAATCAAAGCAAACCTATTTTAGTTATAAAGCCTTTCACTCGCCATAGTTTCAGGCAAAATTATTTTTCACGCGAAATTGAGTGGGCGCTTTTTACTGAGACAGCCTCTTAAGCCCCTGGTTCTAACACAAGCTCGACAGTCAGGTAACAAAAATTGTCGTAAACCAACTTCTGTTCTGGAGCAACAAAACACAGTGTAAACAAGACCAGGGCGTGAAAATTTCAGCGAAATTAAGTCCCTGGTTCTAACACACGCTTGACAGAGTCAGATAAGAAAAATTGCCGTAAAACAACTTCTGCTCTGGAGCCACAAAACTCAGTGTTAACAAGACCAGGGTGTGAAAATTTTAGCGAAATTAGCCCCTGGTTCCAATACACGCTCAACAGAGTCAGGTAACAAAAATTGGCCGTATAACAACTTCTGCTCTGGAGCCACAAAACACATTGATTTAGAACAAACCCTATTGGTTTTGCTAAAAACAACAACGTAAACATAAGTCAAACAATAGCTCAGACACGAGAATGCAGCAACTTAAAATTATAATAGCAGGTGCTAGTAAATCAGATTCATGCATTGACTCTGCATGAATAAAACTAGGAAGCACGAAGACTAAACAGCATAGGAAAAAATAGGCATATGAAACGGAAAAACGGAAAACCCGCATGCGGAAATAAGAAACCGCGGACATAGTGCGAGAACTGAACAAGAACTGACAGCTATCCCACAGCTTGAGCTGCTCAATGAGATTGAAGAAAAACCGAAGCCAGCGAATGTGCCACTCACGGGATCCATCAGAAGGAAATGCGTAAGCTAGGGAATGCAACCTGAAAGATAAAGTGGTACAGTGAGGACACTAGGGACTTTAAGAACCAACGACGCGGTGGGTCGGAGACGCGACCGGAAGTGACTTTTCCAATTTCGGATAAAGAGCGCATGCGCGTCGCGTTTTCTCCCGCTCTCGAGAACGCGGCCTGAAGAGATTTGGCGTCGTCTGGAAAACGTGAGTATTTAGCCTTGTAACTTAAAGCAAAACACTATAATTAACAGTCTATCACAACTATTCTGTCAATTGGAATTTAAAAAAATTTATTGCCTCTTGAAAGGTTAGGAATCATTTTTGAAACGAAAAGGACCAAAGTTGAATAGTTTAAAACGTTTTGTTCCCTCCAGCTGAGCAAGCACATGGTGAAGTGAATGGCGTCGAGCAGATCTTCAAAGTAAGTCATCTAATTATCCTTGAAATGTTTCCCAAAATCTCATTTTTCTTCACAGTTGAAGGAAATTATCACTACATTCATGCCGCTATTCTGATGCACGATACAATTTAGTTGTCAGGCGTCTTATCATTCTACTTGGTCTTCGTTTTGTTTTTGATTAATCCAATGAGCTCCGATGTAAAATATCAGAATAAAACTTTATCGATTATTCCATCAACGGGTGATCGATTTTAGCTTCATAAATAATTTAGCTCAGACTATTCTGTTTATCAGTTGAGTCTCTATTAGATCCAGGCTTGATAATTCATGATGATCTGAAATTGCATTTCCTGACATTGAGTGTGATTAAAACTCAACTAAACAAAGCTTATCTAAGCTAACTTTCAAAAATCGCCCACTGTAAGAGGAAACATAAGTTTAATTAGTTCATTACCTTGACTCCTGTCATAAAGCGAAGCATTTCAAAAGCTAAGACTTTGACATTTCTGCTATTGTGTTATTTCCATTTTTTTATTTCTTTGAAATTGTTACTAATCAGCCATGTTTTAGATAATACTCTGAACCGAAAACAAACCAAGAAAAATTAGAACTAAAAAGAGATTGTATTTGAAGTTAAATGGTGTTGCCTATCTCATATGAAGTTCTGGTAATGCGATTCTTTTAAATTATCAACGTTAGGCTTTGAATGCATTATTCCACTGCTGTTATTCCTGAAAGGGTAAGTTATGGGTGAGGTCTCTCTCACTCAGCAAGGCCGGTCCTTAAATTTTGTGAGCTTTAAACGTCATTAAAGAAAACTCTCACGTTTTTGAACAAGCATAAAATTAGCTTTGAGATTAACAACAGCATTTACTTTCAATTCAAACTAAAAGGTTTTTTTGGAGTGAATTTTATTCTAATATTCTCTTTGTTTTTGTTTCACACAGTAATGTAATGTACTGGACTGAACAGCACAATATTATACTGTGCAGAGAAGTAGTGTTTGAAAATTCCTACGTATACAAGCGGTCTCCGCAGCGCAGTGAAACTTGGAAGAAAATTGTAGATGTTCTAAACAAATGTGCTTCTCCACAATTTAATGTTGACCACAGAGCCATCTGGGACCACATCCATGTCTTGGTAACGAGAACAAGAAAAAAATAGAGCTGAAGAAAGAGCATCAGGAATATCCCCAGATGAGCCAAGTAAAGTAGATGAGCTAATACAGCAAATTATTGCACTTGAAGAGAGTCCTCCCACTGATACATGTAGTAAGGATAAAGCTGTCAAAGCTAAAGGAGAAGATGTAAGAATAAAAGCTATGGAAAGGCTTTCCCAAACCAAAAAAAGGGCGTCAGAGGAAGCCGAAGAGGGTGAGGACAAAGCAAAACAAACAAGAAGAAAAACTGTAGATGCCATGGAGTTTCCAAAGGAAAGAGCACAGCAGAGTGCAAAACTTAGAGGAAAGGAACTTGAGTTGGAAAATGGAAGACAGGAACAACAACTTAAAGTGCAACAACAACAGGCCGATATGCTGAAGCTAATGCACCAGCAACAACTGCAAAATCAACAGCAACAGCAGCAGTTTTAGCAACAACAGCAACAGTTCCAGCAGCAACAAATGCTCATGATGCAGCAGGTCATGGGCGTCATGAGTAAAATGCTTAACAAGTAGATATTAAATTTCTATTTCTCGATGTTTACGTGTTTAAGATTTACATTTTTACAAAATGTTGAACTCAGAGTATTATTTGCCACCCCTTTGTTTAGATCTGCCTGTTGTAAAATTTCCTGCAAATAACACACAACAACTGTTCAATCAGGATTGTATGCAAGATTTTATGTAAACTTAGGCATTGACAGGTGTTTTTGTTACAGTACTTTAGCTAAAGTATTAAATCGACTAGTGATGATAGCTCAAGGCCAAAGTAGTCAGCAGTCGCATTGCAGTAGAGACACGTTTAAGCATTCCGCAAAAGTGCACAAACAATGTATATTTTTCCTACATGGCTAAGGCCAATTTTGAGGGGTTTTTTTGTAGTCGAGAAACTTGACTTGTAGGACAGAACTCATAGATGCATTAAACTCTTCCATTTGTCTTGTTAACACCCCATGTCTGAAGGGGCACTGCAGATGGGTACGTAGAGGATATGCTAGATCCCCGTAGATACAAATCTCCTGTTCAGCAGGGGAAAAGGCGAACTGTGCCTGGTCAACATAGAGCCCAGATGTGTCCAGCATTCTCGCATCATGCATTCGTCCCTCTGAACAAGAGCCAAAAAAAAAAACTTTGAACCACAATCAGTCACACATCCCCCAGCAATGAGATGTCACTCTTTTCAAATCTGAAGTCTGTCGTACACTCTGCGGGGTCTTTGTTTTCGAGGGAAAAATCGTAATCCCAGTAGCGAAACGGAAAGTTTTGTGATAAATAAAGCAAAACACGCGGCTGGAGGGATAGCAGTCTTACGCGCCGGTAATCCGACAGGGAATTAGACTCCCTTGTAAGACTGAAATCCCGGGAGCGGCCGCAGGAAAATAATAACAAGGAAAGCATTAAAAAAAAACGACCAAAGCAAAAAATATAACTAAGAAAATAATGCAAACAAAAGGGAAAACGTACAGAGAATACTGACCTTGAAAATATATGTGACCGGACCGAATGTCGAACACGTGGCAACCTATAAAATCTAGGTTGCAAAGCAAGATACTTACCGTGAGCATAGCCCAAGAAATCGAGAAGATGGAAATAAAAACAGGAGGCAGAAAGGAAGCAGTGAACGCCAATGAAGAAACAAGGGGAAAGGCGAAAGGGTGAGGAGGGAAGGAGTTTGACGAGAACGTTTATTGAGGCCATGATGTGACCTGTGTGTCTTGTCTCAAAGATGATAATGAATGGATGGTGTATGTGTCTTATATAGTCGCTTGGGTAAGACCGCTGTAAATAGAGCGAAGATCCGATGCAAATGAGCCGTTTTTGATTTTTTCCCATGATGCCCTTTGGACCGTGTCCAACACGGCCTGACCAACAGGTATGGCAACCCAAATGCAACTCGAGGTTATTTTGGCGGGAAATCGCATAGCGACCCGCCACTAAAGAATCAGTAAAGACGAAAACGGAAAGCGGATATTGTTTTTGTATCCTTGTTGTCTAAAGTATTAAGCCTAGATTAATTGTCATGTCCACAAATTTGGAATATAGAGAAAAAATAAAGTGGGCGATAGGCCAGGGAAGCTCAACGAGAAAAAGAGCGACAGAGAGCTAGAGCGGAAGATAAGGAGCTACTTGTTGGAAGAACATCATAAAAATTTTTAAGCGGCGGTGAGAAAATGAGAAATCCTAGCGGCCACCAAGGTGAAAATGAGCGAGTGAAAAAAGTGAACAATAACAGGTACGATATTTCCTTCATAAAACGTGTAACTAGGAAGTTTCTGGAAGTTTCACCTTGTGGTCGTGCAAAACAACGGCAAAGAAATGTACAAAAAAGTGTGCTGCACGTGCAAAGTTGTTGTTTTTTTTTGCTAATAGCGTTGCGCGCAGTTACTATTTATAGACCCGAAACTCAGACAAACAAACTGAAATTAACGGTAGCGAATATCTCACTTTTGTCTGACTTTTGTCATTAAAATGAGAAAAATGACAAAACTCAGACAAAAATTGCAAATTAGTCACTTTGACGTCATTCTCACGCTACGCTATTAGACCTATTGTTGTTTTTTCACCGTTCAGGTTGCCTTCGCCGCTTA
>OZ037995.1:24498619-24543619 GCA_964035705.1 Porites rus
TGGTAGTGAGTCATCCTTTAGTATATTTTTAAAACTGAAGAAAAAAAAGAAATACTGGTTAATACATCTCATGGGAAATAGATTTCTTTAATTATTTTATGTTAACTGAAAGATCCCATTACTGCAATAACTTCTTCGAAAACCATTGATGAAATGAGTTTTTTTAGAAATTTCTAAAAATTCTTAATTTCTTTGGCACAGTCCGTTCCGCTGTTCAAGAAATAGACGCGCTCAAATGTGACGTGAAGAGAAAAATGTGGGAGCTGTAAAATGGGATTTAAAGCATGGTTTTCTCCTTTACGCAGTGTCACCAGTGTTATTGTCTGAGTCGCTGCCTTTTAAAAGCTCTTGTAGTTTGTTTGTTGTAGTTTTTTATTAGAAGGAATATGTTTAATTCTACTCCACACATGTTTATTTGTAACTATGGTCACGTGTTCCTTTATTAACATCATAGTTCTTAAATCTACGTCACATATGCTTTGTTTCCGAGAGAAGATGATAGCACAAAGGGCCTGTTTACATGGAGGTAGGGCACCCCAGGTAGGTGAGGTAAAATATTGCGGCTCACCCCACCGATCGCTGACCAGGAAGCTGTCAGCCGATTTGCGGCATTTTTAAGCTCCGCAAAAGCGGCCCTTGTTTGTTCTTCTCGCGTTAGCGGGAAGAACTGCCGCCGTCTTGGATGTCGCAATGTTATGCGCAGAAGTGGTTGGGCAGTGCAAAACAAGGGAATCACCTTAAGAGGAATGGAGGGCCAAAATGGCTACAAACTTGAACTTTGTAGTTGTATACTTTCTAGACTCTAACTTGAAAATCCCTACCATTAGTAAAGGAATACCTCGGCCTCGGCGGCAACATCCCTGTATAGTATGCTTTGAGGAGATGGGCTGGAGCTGTTAGTGATATTTTTCTAATAAATTTGAGCCTGGGTTTAGCTACTGAACCCTTAAAACCGTAAATGGAGTCATGAAAGTGACGTCATCGCAGTGACCTCTTTCATACCTTATTATAGGAAATTAATGTTCCATGAAATCATTAAGGTATTGGAAATTAACGCGACTTAAATTAACGCGAATTTAACGGAAAACGAATTTCATAATAAAGGAAATTAACGCGATTAAGGCACAGTTGGTGGTGACAACTGGAACAAATATATTTCAACACTGGATGCAAAAAAATTCAAAACTGAGCTGACATCACTTCTGACAGCGACAACGATGAAGATGAACTCGAAATATTGTAAACCTTCGCCTCAGCTTTTGTGAAAGATGAAAAATAAAGGGTAAATGGAAAGAAACAAAGCTTGTAGTTAGGTGTCAAGAAGGTCTGGACAGGTTCCAAAATTGGGGTTAAAATACTGGAAATTAAGAGCGCGGAAATTAACGCTGCACTTAATTAACGTCGCGGGAATTACCGCTTGACAAAATAAACGCGACTTAAATTAATTTCATAGAGCGTTAATTTCCTATAATAAGGTACTTACACCTCTAATACGGACACTTCGCTCTATCGCTTCGGTGTCCGTATAAGAGGGGCACGAGTGTAGATTCTGTAGATTGAAGAAACCCTGGCTAAAAAAGTATGCATCTTACTCTTATGTGATACGAGTCGTTTCAAGAATCACTACCAAAACAAATTAGAGTATCTTTACTATTCCATGTTAGCCTCTCTTAATTAAGTCCGTATTAGTACTTTATCGACTATCATGACTAAAACATTTAAAGTGCTTGATTTATTTAATGGCACTGGAGGAAAAACGGTCACGACAGTCAGGAAACTACCATGACTTAAGTTAAAAGTTATAAGTTTTGAGGTCTAATTAATAAAGAAAGAAATTCAAATATTGTACTTCTTGCTGAATAAGAGTCATGGAACTTGCTTTGCTTCTATCTTAAAAAAGCTTAAAAATCCAAGGAGCAAGTCAATAATTTTTGTGATGGAATTTATAAGGCCATCATTGTCAGCTCTCAAAATAATGCCCGTGATGGACTTTTGACCACACTGGATAGAAACTGATGCGAACACAGTGCATTTGAGGGACTCACGAGACGCCTGAAACTTGATCTGCCTCGACTCGACTTTATTATCAAAAAAGTAGTTAGAGTGAAAACAAGTAAAGCCAATGGGTAGCAATGTAATAAACTACTTTTTATTATGAACAGCCAAAGTCGTGATATTCGTTCTTCTAAAACAAGAATAATTATCTAATAATCTATAAGAGTGCAGTATGGGATTTTTTCTGAGAGTTGCTGCCGCTATGGCCATAGGATTATAACACTTCAGAGATAAGTAACATCGCGTTGATAGAATTAATTTTAGAGAACATACAAAAATTCTTAAATAAAGCCGGCGAAACTATAAAATATCTATTAACACTTCAACAGCTATAATAATACTGAGAAACAAAACGTTACTTACGCAGGACCTCCTTTACCCCCATCAACTTTTCTTAAACTTATAACTTTCCCATTGCTTTTTCTACATGAACAGTCGTCGATCTTGTCACACTTTTCAGCAGGAACTTCCTTGAATTCGGACACAAAAATTATCCATACCATGATGAAAATTCTGGCTGCGAAACGAAACCGTTTTTGTCTTTCCATCACGCAAGAGACGAAGATAATACCGCAATGCAAAACGTTAGGCGTATGAATTGTGTGTGACCTGTACCTTAAATGTCTTGTGATTGTAAGCACAGTTGTAGATTTTGAGCACGAGGCCCCGTCCAATCGTGTCCTTCTTTATTTATGAAAATGAAATTTTTTTTCTCTAGATTTTTGGCTTTCCTTCTAAACGTATCTGATCAAAATGGTCACTGAAAACACCTCTTTGAGAAAACACTCTGTGAAATTGGAAATCATTAAAACGCCATTAATGTCAATCGGGGTGTATACCAGATAAAAACAGAGTTTTAACGATGACCTATTAAAATTGTAATGTGGTATTCGCTTGACATTGAGATGGACTGAAAACAACAACGAAAGAACAACATACTTCAAGAATGGGACTGATTTAGCGAATAGAGTTAGGCCATGTGCACACCACGCCATACATGTCCACTCGCGACGGGGCCTTAAATCTCCCGGGAGAGAGATTTCAAAACAATGCGGTTTCGGTGACCGGACTCCTGGTTTCGTGAAGAAAGAAGGCCGCAGGTTCGTGTAAAAAAGTGTGCAGTATAAAAACATTCAGATTCGTGTGGACGAAAAATGCATGTGGTTTTGGCTGGTTAAGCGTTCACACAACGTATTCCCAAGTGTCTTAGAACAGGGCTGCCGATAGGAGAATCAAATATATACAGCAAAGACGAGCCCATGTCAATTCATCTTTTGGGCTATTGGCTGGCTGATAGAACAAAGCAGACTCACGGAAAAAACATTTTCAATGACAGGTGAATTTCGCGCTATCCAGATAACAAGCTGGAAGCTGGAGTTTTAGTGAAAAGCGGACTTAAAAGCCCTTGACGTGTACTGTGACGAAAAAAGTTTCAGATCGTTTTAGTGTTAGAGTGGTAATGAAGTTTGTTTTCTACCAACCTACGAAGCTAATTTTTTATTCTTTTCTTTGTTTTGCTTTAATAATAGTCTCCAGATTTAGCAGCTTTTATCCGAAAGGACCCCTAAAATTTGACGTTTAAGGACGACAGGTCTGCTAAAATCGAAATCACCCTCCGAAATTAATTAAGAAAATTGACGGCTAATCGCATCGGCGTCCTACAGGGCTTTGAACTACAGTCCCTATACAGTGCTAGACCTCTCCATCGTACCACTCACCATGGTAATCAAATATTGACTTACTTAGCGTTACCGCGGAATACAGAATTATTTCTAAACCAGTTAAAAGATCATGAAAGGATTCAGAATTAAGAGGTATTCAAAATTTTTGCGGCTTGAGATGCGCTGACAAAAAAATACCGACGAGTTCAGCTTTACTGTCTAAAAATATCGCTATTAAAAATTTTGCACTGCTGTGTGCCCGCAGTTCAGGAAATTTTCTTGACAACATATCACTTCTCATATCGTAACTGGGAAATTTTAAGCAAAAATTTTCTCCGAGTGGGCAGATGTGAGGCCTGTGAGGTAGATGACCTATCCCTGTAGACAGCCGCTGTGGTCCGAGGTATTTAGTACCGAACTTCCATACGCTTCCACCAACTCTTGCCGTATAGGTTGGTAGCTCGCGGGAGTTTCGACTGTATTTGATTCTTTCGTTAAGAAACAAAAATGAGTCACTCTCATTGTGGCTCCAAGAAGAGCAAATGAACAGACGGAGACCGTGACGGGTAGAGCGTACCAAGTATGAGGGGACTGACTGAAATAAAATAACAAGATCATGATGATGTTTTCTGTCACAAACAACGCGTTGGAGAACATCTGCATTTTTCTTCACTCCCTCTTTTTCTTTTCTGCTGATGACCGATTGTCTATTCTCATTGACAGGTCATCTCGCAACCAATGGAAGCAGAAAGAGAAAGCCGACAAACTTGCAAATGTTACATTACATTCTCCTTTGGGATAAAACAAACTGACATCACAGGTGACTATCGCGATAGAATGAAAAATTAAAGCAGTGGTAATCCACCACTTAACACTGACGGTGAACAAGGCGATGGCAATGAGCCGACTGCTCAACACGAAAAAATGAGTCAGAAAAAGTACAAGTTTATTTGTCTCATGCGCCATACAGTTTACAGTGCCATCTTCTTCCTTGCCGTGAATGGCATCATCCGCGACTGTAGACGCCCAAACTAAGCAAAGAAAAGACACCGGCAGAGAGACAGTTTGCACTACCTTCACAGATTTCTTTTGAGCAACCATGGTGTATAGCTCTATAATAAACTGAGGAGCTGATTTGAGTATGGCCTCATACAGAACGGAGATGTTATTGCTAGCCAGTTTTACATAAGCTTCTTCATCAACAGCCGTTCCAGTATCAGACGGTTTGATCTTATCGCCCCGCCAAAGTTTCTTAAAATTTTTCAGGTAGAAAATAAGGGTTTGCAGTTTCACCAAGGCTGGAGAAAATGGATTCTAGCCGCAAAGGAAAACTTGTGTGTATCTCTTAGCGCGGCTGACCCCTTTCAGTTCAGATTCTTTAGGTGCATAGTAATTTACAGAAAACGCCACACATGGAAAAATAACAAATGTGAGCCCAACACCGAACCATGTCTTGTGGTCTGCGCGGTAAAATTCGACCAGTGTGAGAATATCAGTGATGGGGTAAGCGAAGCTCAAAATGGTTCCAAAGAGAACCACGAAAATGTCGTACCATTTAAGTTCTTTTTCCACTATCGCTTTGACCTTACAAAAAAATATTGAATGAGTTATCGCAGAAATAGTTTGTAAGAAATTCCTGTTCGAAGTTGTGCGTCAACTCACGAAGAGAGGTCCTTATTACACTGAAAACGGTCGGAAGTGTCTTAAAACTTAAAATGCCACAAAAATCTCATAACAGATTATAAGGTCAGAAAACTAATCATACCGGAAGCCCTAAAAAGGTTGTCAAGACCTACTTCATGATTGAGCAGACTGGCACGTGCACGTTGGGTAGGCAGGATCTCATAATTCTTCCTTTCCTTATCGATTTAGCCTCTCTTATTACTACACATTTTTTCATCCATTGTTTTGAATAATTTTGTTTCGTTTGAGATAGAGTAATATTTGAAGGCCGTGGGAGCTCGGAATTTGAAGAAAGGAAATGGCGTTAAGTGTTTCAATGTTTAGTAGATGATCAAAATATATTTATTTACTTTTTTTCCCGACAAAACGTAGATGTCCTATGCTTCATATGACAAGACATCCTCTGGGAAAGTTATAAGCGGTCTATAATGTACAAGCCAGCTCTAATAGTGCAAGGTAGCCAGTACGACCAAATCCCTTGGCAGAATTAGCATCAATTCCATAAAATATTTGGAATACTTGGTAGCTTTAGACAACCCAAAGTCCCATCCCGTTGCGCTTCCCCCAATACTTTTAAGTGTCACAAATAATTACGTTCTGGTGGTGAACTTCAAGAATTTGCTAGTCGACCGCTTAACAGTGGCCTAGGGTGACTGTATACTGGGAGGTGATCTAAAATTGAACGTGCAATATAGAAGGCAAAAAATTGCATGGATCTCACTTTGTTATCCATTCAAAGTATTTCTTCGGTTCTGATTAGCTTATAATCATGTCAGTACCGTTGACCAAATAAGTGAAGACCTTTGTCGCTTAGCATGCGTGGGAACTCTTTCCGATCGTGTTATTGCGCGAAAGTTAATTGGTTCATGCGTCACTGTACTGTACTTAAAGGTTTTTAGTAGTTCTGTAAAAGTAAAAATCAGTTGCACTTCCGAACATAATATTGCAGTTTGGACCAAATCACTACTGTCTTGTAGTGAACCAGGTTTGTTGACCGTCTTGTTGTCCCTCCAAACGATACAAAGAAGTTTTGTGATCGCATATTGCACCAAGTTATTTCGCTCGTTTAGAACATGGAGAATTAATGAGTGACATGATTTAAAATTGAACTCTCTTCTGATGCTCTGTCAAAGGTCGCTTGCAATCGCTGTTTCATAACCCTTCCTGATCGTGTAAGTGTACGTAAGGTTAAATCTTGTCATAGCCACTTTTACTGGACCTCTGGTACAACGAAGAACATCCAGATCTTACGCCTTGACATGTAAATACAACTCCATCCTGAAAAGAGAGGATATTTCAGAGACTGTAAGAGTGGGGGTAAGGACGAATCCTTAGAAGAGCAATACTAATGCAAAGTACAAAAGTAACTTGTGGCTAGATTTCGCCCCATGTACGGAAAATCAAGACAGTCTTGGATTCTGGATTCCATGCCTTGGATTCCGGATTTTAATTACTGGGTTCCAGAATCCAATCGTTAGTAGGATTCCAGATTCCGTGAGCTGTATTCCAGTTTTCAAAGCCCAGGAATTCGGATTCCACAGCTAAAACTTTTCTGGATCCAGGGTTCCATGTTTTACGGATTAATCGTTTAGCAATACCTTGGTAAAGTCGGCTTCTATTTACCTTAACAAGAGATGGAATTCCAGCCCAGAACTCGAAATTGGGTATCACCTCTGGCACACTTTCTACTCCCATTTTGTATCTTTTAATAAGAATTCCAGCAATTAAATAAACAAGAAGCAATGCGAAAAACCTGAAAAAAAAAAAAGATGTAAAAACATTACGCAAGTAGAACAAAATAGTAGCCTGGAAATACTGCCGTTTCTAATCTTTCCTTGTCCCTGGAGGATGAAGACGTTGCTGAAAAGATGGGTAGCGGCTGCGTTCGTAGCGTGCGCCACAGACGAAACTAAGCTCTGGTTAAGGCAAAACAGCTGCGAAATCCTTGCTCTTCGATCACCTCCACCTGCTGTGTACCAGGATTTGAGTACGTGCCATGATTGGTGTATTAAATGTCGATTTGTCAATCAGAATAAAAGGAAATCCGAAACGCATTTCCCGATCGTTGAGTCTCGGCGCTACTTCGCAGACGTTACTGAAACCGGGATTTACGGGATCAATTTAGGTTTCAGGGAAACTGCCCACCTACCCCTCCCCTAAGCCAACGTTAACACTTACTTCTCGTTTAGGGCAAGATGTTGATTTAGGGGAGGGGTAGGTGGGAAGTTTCCCACAAACCTAGTTTGTTAATGTTTTGGAATGTTCCATCACTAAATGAGGTCGTACAAAGTATTGAAATATGCGGATCCATAACTCAATACAATAGCTAAAATCTATTTGAACTCACACTATCAATAAAATACTTCCAATACTGAGTCTGCTACTCCCTGATTCTGATGGACTATCACAGCCATTGTCACATGCGCATCTGGATGTAAAAACCATAGTCTACGAGGAAACAGATTGTAACAGAAACAAAAAATTGAATCGAATAAACCAACTCGTATATGTTACGGAAAGAAATCTTCCAATTTCAAGTCGGAGCTGCGCAGCTGCAAAACTGTCCCAGATTATACACTAATAGCAGGGTGCAGGGTGCAGTCCAAGAACACTATCAATTGCGATATTTAGCCATCTTAGCACTCTAAAAATGCGGCTTTCCATATCTTGGAAGTGCTCAAAAGAAGTAATCTGTTTCATGAGCTGAACCTAAAGTGTTGAATTAAAAATATCAAAAGCTTCATATATTTCTTGTTAGAACTACTCATCCACTATTGTCGCCTATGGGTGGGCAGGGAATTTTGGGATGCCCATCTTTTCACGTGCCGATTTTAATGCATAAATTTAAGGTGATAGCATGTTCAGGAATTTTAACATTTATTCTAAAACGTATTAGATGCGAATTATTAGATCAGCGTCCGATTAAGCAGGAGTACTTTTTATTAAAAGAGGTCCTCCTAATTTGAATTAAGTTGTGCTCATGAAACATTCAGTATTTGAACCTGGCCTTGAAAAAGTTTGAAACAGAACAACATCTTGATTGGACTTGGATAACTTGCCAAAAAAAAAGGGCAAAAAACGGTTATTCGTCAAAACCTTACATAGGCTGAATTTTTTGGTTCGTAAAATTCTGTTACTCCGCTCCCTGTATTTCCTGGATACTGGGAGTCGTCACATTTAAGTGTGATCTCCACTGATCTGTAAAAAAGGAAAAAATGACACTAAATAAAGGCTTGAAAAATCAAATGAGCTGGTTTGAGGCTGAGGAGGAAAAAAAACACAAAACTCTCGCTGTTTTTTCCCCTTAAATTGCCAAACCACTTTACTTAATATCTTTCTCACACGCGAAAGTGACCTCATGATCTTCCTGCATGGTAACATTAGAACCGAGCAAAGTCAGGGGCGGATCTAGGGGGAGGGTGCAGGGGGTGCGCACCCCCCCCACCCCTGAGATGACCTGCGGTTTTCTAATACAACTGGTATTCTGCCCAAAAAAACTATATGGTTTATTGGTGTTGAAGTAGAGCAAGAGACGAGTGCACCCCTCCTGAAAAAAATCCTGGATCCGCCCCTGAAAGTAACATGAACAAAACTTAACCGAACTTTAGTCACTGATTATGTTGAATCAAAGATTGGTTTTAATGACTCTGAAGTTGAACATTTTAACAAAATGAATCACAGGTTTCGTATTTTCAATGATCGCACAATAAGATTTCATCGACCTGACAGATTCAGGATTTAATGAATTCACTCGAAACGTTGACTCATTGCATTGTCAATGCATTTTCGCTGATCAGATTAAACCGATTTATAGAGTTTCCCAAATAAACACCTGAAATTTAGTTACATACCGTCTGTAGTCCTTGCTGTCAGTAAATGACTGGTAGATAATGGTGGTTGTACCATCCTTGTTAACTTTAAATTTAGAGGTCTTCTGCGCACATGGGTTGTTTTCATCTGTAGAATGCAAATTTTTCTGGCACATCTTGAATAGAAAAAAAAAACAAACAACAACAACAACAAAAAACAAAACAAGAAAAAGAAATTATTGCGAAACATGGGCTTAATTGCAGTTCTGATGTTTCTAGCGATTGTATTACATAAATTCTAGAGTTAGAAGAGAGCGAATCACGGTAAAACCGCCTGCAATAAAATAGGCTGCATAACTAAAGGAAAGAAAGTGTCAGTAGCTAGGCTTTTTCTAGAGGTACGCACGTCTTTCCCGAGTACACCATAACCTCAGTTCTCCGACGTCGTTTTCACATGATTTTGTTTGCTTTTTTTTATCAATTGGGTTGTCAAATTGTGATTGTAGTCTTGTTATGTTAAACTCGTATCAATCTAATAATGGCGCAAAATGAGAGAGCTATTTTTCCTGAGATCGTATAAAAACCGCCTGTCCATTTTGACAGTCTTTTTTATACCCTTGTTTGGAAGCACACAGTTTTAGTCAACTATCTATAAACGATGTTTTTCCGCTTTGGTTGATTGAAAGGGTTTTGATTATGGGTGTCGTTTATCCGGGCATCAAAAGCTTCGTTCAAAAAATAATGCACCTAATGAAGCTAAAATATTGTGCCATTCCGTGGAATAAGAACGGCTCAAGAATTTCTCCTAAACGCGTTACGCCTCATTTTCACCGTTTTGCCACTTGAGTTTTTAAGGGTATTAAACTAAAAAGAAACCTCTGAGACTTGGGCTTTTATTTAAAAGCAAATTGATATCGTAGCCTATGAAACATGGCGTTGTTTGTTTTCCCCTTTTTTGCTTCCACTTTCCAGCTATCACTAAGTGAAACGAGCTAAACGCTCTCCGAATTCGAATGCAGAGGAAATTTTACGCCCAAAAATCAGTTTCTAAAGGTAAAAAAGGTTCACTTAAATCCGGCCGAATTGTGGCCCATGAAAACCTGGACGTTATTAACACGACAATTTGAAAACAAACTGCTTAAATATGACTATTGGCAGGTGATGTGACAGCTTGACCTCCGTGTTTTATACTCTCATAACCTCTACTCTCAACCAATCAGAGTGCGTGTTATATCCGAACTTCATTATAATTAAAATTGAAAATGGTAATAACTTACCAGCATATTAAGACATTCAGAGCTTTCGCTGAAGCTCGTACAAGGATTCCAGTCGAATGTATATTGCTTACTGCCAACAGTTGGAATGTTTTTAAAACTATAAAAGATTAACGTACTAGTTAATTGACCCAGGGACTGTTTTAAAAAAGGCATATTGAAACTGTAATAATCAATAAATTAATTAACAATTAATGTTCTGCAGCCTCCCTCGTTTGTGGGATGCAACCTTAAAGTTAGATATTCCAGAAATAGTAGCCTGCCATCTTTGCACGCGCCTAAGGACTGATGGGATAAAAGCGATGTCACGTGGCTTCTCAGGGGGCAAACAAGTACTAAAATCTCCCAATACAAAAAATCGCTGTCGAGTTTGTTTATTGTACACAACAGAAAATGAAGAACTTGTTATCTTAAAAACGATAATGACAAATTATGGGTAGAAGTGATCATTTTTACGTTTTGAGACGCAGTAGCGACCGTAGATGTTCTCACATCAAGCAATAATGACGTAGAACTTTTTGAAACTAGAACTGTGCATTTTGCGCAACTTAAATCGTCCTCTAGTTTTGAGAGAAGATAATATCTCGGCCGCGATTTCTCCTATTGGCAAATTTTACTTCTTATTTGCCTCTCAAATACAGTACAACGTGACATTGCTTTTATCTTATCAATCCTAAAGCGCGTTCAAAGATGGCAGGTATCGGGAAAAAGATCTGTTGGGGGGGAGGCGGCGGGGGGAGGGGGGAAGGGTGTGTAAGAAGGAAAAGCTTCTGCAGTTTGCCACTTTAAAAACGAGAGGGAAACCAGAGGGAATCAGATTTCCCAAAGACCCCTGGGATCGTTACTGAGGACGCGCCGTTCAGCTATTGGCCAATAGCTTTGCCCTGTCCCTAGGTCTTTGCGAAATTTAACTCGGCTCAGTTTCCTTATTTTTCTAAAGTGGCGAGAAGTGGTGTTGCGTGACTTATCTCACTCTGTCTTACACGAGAAATCTGGGTAGAAGGTTACTGCGTGACGACACTAAAACGGCTGAGAGGCAAACTATTTTTTCTGGCATGTGTAGGAGGGCCAGTCAGTTTTTTTCGGAGCGAAGGAAAAAAAGGAGAAGCGTTTTTTTTTTTTTTTTTTTTTTAAAAACTTTTTTTAATAAAAGGACATTATAAGCCTTTAAATGGTGAAAGAAAAATACCCTTATAGTTAGCTTCGAAATACATTTGCAAATTTCTCGCCTTTGACCACACGATGAAAGATACCCTTCCATCCGGTTCTCGCGCGCATTTATCCCCCTATCCTTTCACCTTCAAACGTTGCTCTACCTCTTGTGTTTGCATAGGCCGGCGTGACAGCCTAACCCAAAAAAGAATTAGCATCGGAATTTTACCGTGACGTTTGACTATAAGAATTTGTATGAGGAAAAAATCATTGGTTCGTGAAAGAATTTAAATAAGAATCAGCTAACCTCACTTTTAAAAGTTGCGTGATTCTTCTTGCGGTTCCCGAGCCGATTTATGGCCATTTTATGTTTTTTTTAACTGGTTTCCTCCCTATATGGACGGATTATAGAGAGAGAGCAAACCTGTTTACAGTAAAACCCATACAACGCCTAATAAATCGCTCCCCATACAAACTTTTATTTCGGAGGTTACGCAGCCATGCCGATGCTCATATTTCGAGCTTGGTTCGAGATCCCGGGGTTCGAGAGCACCTTTTTGCTGTTAATGTGCTCATTACCTAGATATTTTTTTTCGAAGTAATAATTAAAGGATGGGTCCCACAGGCCTTTGAGTGGTTAGTCCTATTTAAGTCAGAGGAGAGAGAAATATACCCTGCTTTAATATCCCCTACCCGTTTCGACCCTTGCTACGCCGATTGCAAAATTATTGACACGGACTGATCGCTCTGATATTCTATGATAATCAGCAGAAAGTGCACAGATTCATGTCATCTCACACTACCCACGTGAAGAGCGAATAAAAATACTTACGCTGCCTTCGAGCCTCCATCGATATCTCGTAAGTTGATGATTTTCCCATTGCTTTTTTCGCATGAACAGTCATCGATCTTTTCACAGGTCTCTTGCGAAATTCCCGTGAACTCCCTCGAAGAAAATATCCAAATAATAATGAGAACTTTTACTGTATTGATTTGCTTTCCTAGCATTATACCCAACTTCAGTCACCCACCTGAGAATAAGTACGTGAGCGTGAACATGGCCTTTCAACCCTCAATAGTTAAAGTTCAACTAATCCTTGTAAATAAGTGGTTAAGAGTCATATATAATTAGCATCTAAAGGAAGAAACTTGATACAGCATTTTCTTTAAATTTATTCATGTCGGAAATCACGAAGATATTTACATAAGATGTAATGTTAAAAAATCAAAAGTGTTTTAAAAACACATCCGCAGTAAGTCATGCAATCGCCCATGCCATAAAATACCGGAAGTACCTGTTGCCTCCCCCCAGGGGTACTCTAACAAACCTTTGGTATGTACCTAATTGTGCCAATAGGTCGTTATTCTGGTTCTTTAGGCATTCCCTTCAAAATGAAACTCTTTTCCACTACAACTTTTTTCTTTACATATCGATGTTGTAAATCTCTTGATCTTGATTCCTGCTCAGCATTCAGGTTTTATCAGGTTATGACTTCCTTTTCGAAACTAAAACTTTTTGTTATCTATCATTTATTACCCCATTTCCTCTCTTCATTTTAAAAATTACCGCTCAATGTAAACACCAGTTACTCATGGTTACCATCCTCATTCCCAGAGCTCTTTTGGGAGCAAGGTTGCATGGATACAGGATTAGTCGCAGTCCGCCTTTAATCTTAAAATCCATCCTGTTTTCAGTTATCCCAGCCAGCGCGATTGCAAGTAATAACGTTACGTTACAATAAGGGATTTGGAGGAGACATTTTTTTTCTTCTCAGGCTTACGCATTCGTGGTTTCGCCGCTTGCCGCTTCTAAAATACGTGCATGGGTTATGCGCGGAGTAACTTTGCAAACAAAAGTAAAAGAATTCTCACACTCGTGCCGGCAGAGAGGTACTAGCCTGTGTACAGCTGATAAAGACAAAGCCTGCCTGTAAAAATGAGTCTACTGTACTTTTATTTTGCGGCCAGAGCGAACTCAATACTTGGCAATTTTAGATTGCGGGATTGGTTAACTTTAAAGGACTTCTTCTAATTGTTTATATCTTGCCATAGCCATTTTTACTACATTTCTGACAGAGAGAAGTGCATCCAGACTTCAATCCTTGGCACGTGAACAAAACTCCATCCTGCGGAAATTGAATAAAAAATAAGATTAGTTTTTAAATCACTCTTTTCTTGACAAGACGTTTAGGTGCAAAATTTCTCTCTATCCACCAGAGCGTAATGTATACATATATGACGCAATACCTGTACCAGCCACGATCAGCTTCCGCTAGGTTGACGGTAGAACTACTTACTTTATCTTTTTTTTCCTATGTAAATAGATCCATATTACTAACTATTGTGATCAATAACGTTAAAAAAAATAGATGTAAAAACCACTATATTACGAACTCCCGTGTCACGAATAGCTTGTTTTTGTCTTAGTAATTAAGTGAAAAGATAACAGGAGTCAGATATAACATACCCTCGCAATAAGAAGTGTTATCATGGTGTTATATATTAAGGATTTTTTTCAACAGGCGGCGCACTCTCCTTGGGTACTTCGACGTCACAAGACGCCTAACAATGACCAGTCTCTAAGAGGGTAACACTGAAAAATCTATGACGTCAGAAACAACTCATTTTAATTTTGTTTCCCTTAAATTCTAATGTTTTAAGTCGGCTGTTTTCTCGTTTAAAAATAGTGTAGGTGATGAGCTGAATAGTTTAAGGTGCCAGGAGGATTCAATGAGAGCATCAGAACAAGAAATTTTATGTTATAGGTAATAGAGCCACGTTAGCGCTTGTATGAATAATAATAATAATAATAATAATAATAATAATAATAATAATAATAATAATAATAATAATAATAACAATAATAATAATAATAATGAAACAATCATTGTGGACATAGCTGTTCCCGGAGATAGTAATATACTGCAGAAAGAAACTGAAAAGTGTGAAAAGTACCAAGACCTGGCAAGAGAGATTCAAAGGATCTGGAAATCAAGGACAAAAGTGGTGCCAGTGGTTGTAGATGCATTGGGTTCAGTGTCAAAGAAGCTGGCAGGCCACTTGGAGCAACTAGGAGTTAAGAACCGAACAAGGACGATGCAAAAGTCGGCACTCCTCGGACTGGCACATATCCTCAGAAAAGTGCTGGAAGTCTGACGTCTCGGGATGAGACTTGACAGGATATTTTCCCCAGGGAAAATCCCTGTGCTAAATTTTACATAATAATAATAATAATAATAATAATAATAAATATAATAATAATAATAATAATAATAATAATAATAATAATAATAATAATAATAATAAAGATAATGATAATAATCACGACAATCAGATGACAATGACAATGATAATGATAATGGTGATAATAATAATAATAATAATAATAATAATAATAATAATAATAAAATAAGAAAATTGTCGTACAGACTTGGCTTGCCGAGGGAAAACGTTATTTCATCATATATCAAATCAAAATACCGGCTTTAGGGTATATATGGACCACCCAGGCAAATTATACCGTCAACTCTCTCACCACCCTTGGTGCACGAGAAAGTGGTCTCTTACGGGAGGTGGCCGGTCGTCTTCGGGAAAAATCAAGAAAATAAGCTCAAACTGAACTGATCACGTAACGTTATTATATAAAGCTATTAGCTTACAGTTTCGCATCGAATAGCGCTGGGAACTGTTGAGACATTAATTACATTTTGCATGAATGTAACAATCCACTTTTTTACCCACAGACGGCGTATGACAGCCATCTTTGTTGTAAGTCAACTGCTATAATCATAAAAATACTGAACTTTTGTGACATTCGAGCAGTGATTTTCTTACAATCATTCGTGATCATGCCAGTTAGTCGCTTACGGAAAACAGAAAACAAAAGAATATGTCAAATTTCTGGCCTAAAAAGTGGTCGCGGGATCTGTTTAAGAAATTTAAGTAGTGGTCGCTTACTAAAGAGTTTTTAAAACAGTATTTGACTGAGAAGCAAAACCCTTACGGTTATTTACAAAGTGGTCGCTTACTAGAAGTGGTTGCTATGAGAGAGTTGACTGTACTTCGAAAGCGAATCCTTGAGATCTGACATCCGAAGTAATTTTCTAATTCAAGTTCCTGACATGTTAGACGTTTTAGCTTCTCTTTAACACTTCAGTATCCAGCATCAACTTCATGGTCAACTTCATTTTGTAAATTCGGTTAGTAAGTAGTTTATTCATACACATAACACCTTAGAGCTTACAATGGTGGATTTAATGTGTATACTCCGTTTTGACTAAGCCTGCGAGTAGAACCGCCTCTCATTATCATGGTCCCTGGAGGGTGGGTACGGCGACGACGGAGACCGATGAGAAGCGTCTGTGCTCGCATTCTACTTGTAGGTCTTGATAAGTAGTTCTCTAATTAGTTAAGCATTCTACTGTGCGACATTACAGAGAATTAGAATCCATTTATGCGGCAAAAGGCAAATGGCAGTTTGTACCTCTTGACCAAGTTTTTTTCTCTTCACTGATCGTTTACTGTCATTATTCCTACCCTACCTAGCCTGAGTAAACAGCCGACATTTCGTTTGGAGAAACGAGTGCCGGGAGACGAGTGCAGAAATTCCATACTGATGACGCGTCACTACCCAGATCTGAGTAGTTCCTCTGATTGTCAGAAGCGAATTCTCCACTTGCACGACCAATCAGAGGCACTATACGTACCCAGATCTGGGTGGTGACGCGTCCTCAGTATGCGCTCCATTCGCAGACGTCATTTCGCGGGGAAACCAGAAATGGAGTTGCGAAATGATGGCTGTTTTCACAATCTATTTCTGCACTAAAAAACTGTTGCATGTCACTTACAGTAGCTTTCATCCATAAGAATTGTTTGAGACCGTCTCTATCCTCTCATTACCTAATTTTAATTTTTTAAAAATGTCAGTTTGAATCTAACGATTGTCGCCTGCCGTAAACGCGATTCCAAATTTCTTTAATGTTGGATTGTTTACCGTGGCTCTACAAAAGACATCACGATATGGCACGTCTCACCTTAACAAGTGATGGAATTCCAGCCTAGAACTCGTAATTAGGTATCACCTCTGATACGATCTCAACTTCCATTTTGTACCATTTAATGAGAATTCCAGCCACCAAGTAAACGAAGAGTAACACAAAGAATCTGGAAAAAAAATGTATATGTAAGACTGATACAGTTAATAAACAAATTTTATGTTACAAATGGAACGGGCCCCAAAATATACCTCCTTAAGGGAGGAATACGTTGGAAATCTTGGTTTGACGTAGTCTCCTTTGGAGCCGTTATAAGTGTCGTCACGCAACGCTCCTCCTCACTAACGGCGTTAATAGGGAGGAGCGTTGCGTAACGATCCTAATAACGGCTGCGAAGGAGACTAGGTTTGACGGTGTAGTATCAAGTTTCAGTGTTTTCAAACGTGTTTTAACCAGCACCTAGCAACATTTTGTCTGTTCTTAGCTGGGATTCGTTACGTGAAAACTTGTTTGCAAACGTTTGAACAGCTCACCCAATAATAAACTGGATAAGTGCATGCCTTATCATCTTAATTAATGATGATGATGACGATAATGATAATTATTATGATGATAATACCAGGAAAATTTGCACAACAACAGATCTAGAAGATATACAGGAAGGAGCTATATTCATTGGCCTTGACAACACACCTCAATGTTGTTGATTTAAGGGCTAAAAACATTGTTTGGGTCGATCATTCATCTGTCATGTCGTTAGAAAAACCCCGCCGTTCTGAAAGCGTCATAACACCTCTTGCATACTGTGAAAGAGGCTTGGGCTTTTCACCGACGTTCCACTAGATTTCCACTTTGCATGAACAATAAGCTAAGTGGGGTTTCCCATGCTGCTAACACGTTGGACGATATTTAATTGGTTCGTTTAAAAAAACCACCCAATCCGTTGAAATCTGTTTTTATGCAAATATTATCCATGGCCTGGGTCCGAACAATATGTCCTGCACCTTTGGAATGATGAAATTGACACTCATACCCACCTAATGCGAAGTAAAATTAGCAGTTTAACGTAAATGTAAGTATGATATCTCGCTATCCTCGACCGGCAACGAATTTTTGAATTTTATTGATGGGAATACAGGTTGCACTTACATTTTTATAGAAAGCTACTCTCGATGAGCAGATTTATCTCGAGACCATGCATTACAAAGCAAAATCACGTCATTGTAGCACATCTTTCTTCACTACTTAGTTGCGGCATTCACTTTTGAAAGGATGAGCATTATCGGTTACTTACACTATTAATATAATACTTCCAGTACTGAGTCAGGAGCCCATCAAATGGAGCCTCCATCTCCATTAATTTCTTGAGTCAACCCTTTCCCGAGTACATTTATAAATAGAACGGCTTGTTTCCCGCGAAAAGTGTCATATTTCCGTGAGTCTCGTATGTCACCGTGAAAAAAATGAAGTTGGATGAAGTCGAACTCGTCCGTCGCCCGTCCTTCGACCGTTTTCCTTTTTTACTATACGTCCATTTTTACAATTTTACAGCTGCTGGGATCTGGGTATCATGAAATAAAAGTTAATGAATTACCCGACTGAGACTGAGCATGAAGCGATGGGACAAAGACAGCGAACTGAGGGTCACGGAAAGGTTATCTTTGCGAGTGCTTTTTTTTTTTTTTTTTTTGGCCGCTTTACATCCCACATTTAAGCATTCACCTTGAAAAGAGTCGATGATTAAGCGTTCTGTGGACGATTTGGAACTTTTCGTTGATCAGCGCCGAAAAAGTGCCAGGATCATTTGATTTTTGTCATCACCGTGGAGTGGATTTCGCCAGTTAAGCACCGCATGCAAAAGCGATGACCTAAGTAGCAACTAACGAGGGATGCTTCAGTTCCGAAATTTGAGAAATTGCAGTCTTCCTTCACAACTGACTTGTATCACCATGAGAGTTGCCTGATAAAACTGGCACTTGAAAAGTTGAACAGAAGACAACAGTTGCTCGACCTTGAATAATTGCTAACGGAGGAATTTGTGACATCGCGCTCCAGTCCAAAGACCCACTTATCTCAAGAAAAACAAAATGGATTGTATCTGCGCCAAAAGAATTATGACTGACTAACAGGACAATTCTCAACAGTTAATGCAGAAGTTTAGGCTTAATTCTTTCCTCCGAATTCGCATCTGTGGATCACGTTTTTGCGAGAAAACAATGGCTGGGCCCGGCGTTACCAAACATAGCAGGGAATCATCACACTAGCTGACGAACAAAACAACCACAAGGACTACAAGTATTTTTTTTAGATAAACGTATTTCGGGAAAAAAAGAGGCTTAAAAAACTAGAAATTTGATTAATATTGAGTCATTTCAGTCATTTAGCCGAAATAAGAACCTTAACGCTCAAAAAAATTGACTAAAGAAAACGAATCCTGTCAGAACTACAGACTGCAGATAGTAGTTAATCATTATGCATGTAACAGACCAGCTTCATGGCCTCTAACTGTGAGACAAGCAACCGAAATGAAGATTAACATTGTCAGAGTGTAAAACTCTCCATAGTATAATCTACCCACTAGAAAGAAAAGAAAGAAAATCTTTGAGAGATGGAAACGCTAAAGTCACGTTTCACTAGCTTATGATTGTGTTGGCCTGTCAACACCGAATTTCCTGCTGTTCGATGAAGTACAATAGCAGTGTCATTTCGTTGTTGTGATTGGTTCTTCCCACCGTCGGCGCGCGAAGTCTCCCCTGGGAACCGTTCTAATTATAAATCTACTCGGGAAAGGGTTGACTCCAAGGGCATGTATGGGAGATGGAGGCTTCATTTGATGGGCTCCTGACTGAGTCCATTGCTGTTTTCAGCAGGATTATCGTTATTAGAGGCACAAGCGTCATCACACGCGCATTTTGTAGAAAACACCATACTCTGTAATTGAAAACAAAAGTCAGTTAAGTTTATAAATGTGAAATGCTTTACTGTATTATATCCCACATACATTTACGAAAGAAAATACTAAAGCTAAGATAAACATGTGCTGATTCGATCGTGTGTGTGATAAATCATGTTAGAAGAAATGCGGGCTGTCTAGCCAGTACAATTTTAAAATTGTTTTGAAAAGATTAAGGGAGCGAATTCTGCAGTCAACTGCCAAATTCAGAAAAAATGAAAGGGTGTTTTAATTACAGCATATATTGTCTCGAGTGAATTTTGCCGCATACAAATAACTATTTTTTCTTTCTACAGGTAACTGAACAGGCTATGAAAAACTCCAAACACACTGCTTTTCCAAGAACTTAGCCTGACTATCACGTGTTTCTGGGGAGACAGGACAATTATTAAACAAAAATGGGACACAGTGAAGTCAAGGTACGTTGGTAACGTACGTGGGCATGCGCAGTATATGTTTTCGGTAGGTCAACCGCTGTTCAAACAAACCGTTTCACACGATGTTGTACAGTTTCCAGGATACTGCATACATTGCGCATACGTAGTTGACAATTTTCTTTGTTTTGAGTTGCCTTAAAATAATATGGTGTGAGCATTCACTGATGAGACCTCTTCAGCAGCATTTTAACATGATACTGTATGTTTAATATGTAGCCAGCTTTTCATAGCCACTATACTCCACAGAGCTAGTTCAAAGATGACCGCTTCAAAGTAAATGGTTTTTCACTATAAAATAAAGCAAACCATAATTCATACATATTTTGAATCTTTCACTTTGTAATCTTCTCTAACACCGTCCGTGTGGCCTGGAAACTTGCTAGGATCACATTTTAGAGTAATTTTGAAGGTCCTGAAATAAAATAAATAATTTTAAACATCACTGGGTAAATTGTCTACTCTAATCTTCACATCAAGTCAGTGTTTCAGATGAAACGAAACCAAGCAACTCAAATCAAACACTACAATTTCATTATAAATTCACACCGATATTCATATGAACATCTTGGTATTTGTGTGATGACGTGTTTCACAGTATTAACATGCACATGCTTTTTATTTTGTTTATGAATTAATTTATACCAAGATTTCATCATGAATTGCACAGCAAGAATCTACTCTCCAGCAAAATTGAGCACCATAATTGGTGATAATTATGTTATACATAACAAGAGAGGATAAAGGGGACAGAGAAGGCATCCCCCATACACACCCTATTCCATAGTTTATTCGTCTCGAGTTAGTTTTAAAACACACAGATCCCAAGGGGGATTAGATAACAGCCAATCACATAGCGCGAATGTGTTCCGCGTGGATGACCCACGCTCAGAGCTACGCGTTCTTCACGAATTGACGCAGAAAAAATGGCGGAAGACTCGGAGAGCGATATATTTCTTTTCGTTTTGTCGACGAAAACGACTAAAGAGAGATTTCTGCTAAAGCGGTGTCAGCGAAATGGAAATTAAAAAGAATCGCCCTTCCTCTCTTGTATAGAGCTTACAGTACAGCTGGGAAATCCTTAACACGCTGAATTAATCTCTCAGGATCATTTATAATTTACAGTTTGAAGAGAGCAATTTCTGGTTTGATATTTATTTTTAATTTTATTAGTCTTTCATTAATTATTCAACAAAAATAACACCTGGTGTCCTACTTGCTTTATTGTACCAACGACCGGTTTCAATAGACCGGCGAAATTTCTCATTTTATTAAAGCACTGAGGTTACGACAACTTCGAGTTAACCTGATTTCACAGGTTGTCAAAGAATCCAGCGATACCCTTTTCCCAGGTGAGCGCCGACTCATTTTGTTTTAATAGTCAGAAATGCTCTTGATCTCTTTACGCTTTCATTGCCTTTCGCCTGACATGTTTTGCACGGCGTTTAGTCATGCGAAACCTCCACGAAACATCCACGCAGCGCGCGAGGTAACTTTATCCCGATTCTAAAAATAACTCGAGACGCATTACCTATGGAATAGGGTGTGTATGCGGGTTGCCTTCTCTGTCTTCTTTATCCTCTCTTGACATAATTAAGGTAGGTAGGTATATTCGGTACCTACAGCACCTGCTCGCCTCGATTAGCTAGAACTATTTGCGTGTAAACATATCTCTTATGAAGGAGATTAGCCAGGGACGCATATAAAGTTTGTTTGACTGGCGGTTCTTGGATGATGATGATAATAATAATAATAATAATAATAATAATAATAATAATAATAATATTAATAAGTAACACTTATATAGGGCTACTCTGTAAAGTTCATTAGCGCTTTACAATAAAATTATAGTTATGTAGAATTATTAAAATAATAAAGGATAAGTAAATCAGCAATAGAAAATTTACATGTTAAAAAGCTATTTTAAATAAATGCGTTTTAAGTTTTTTCTCAAAAGAGGTTATAGAAAATTTTGAATGGTCTCTAAGCCTACCTGGGAGAGAATTCCAGAAAATGGGTGCTGCAACTGAAAATACTCTGAGACCATAACTTTTCGGGTGGAATTGCTCATGTGCTAAGTAAGTAGTGTTTTCAGGTTGATCGCAGACTGCGGTTTGGTGTATAAGAGTGAATTAAATCTTTAAGATAAGCAGGAACAGTGTTATTTAGACATTTAAAAGTCATCAGCATCAGTAGGATTTTATTTTGGATCCTGAACCGCAACAGGTAGCCTGTGAAGTAGTTTTAGCACAGGTTTAATAAAACAACGTTGCAACCATGATGGCGCGAAATTACTTTAAACTTGCTAACTTCAAACTTGGTACTAAAGTACCTTTTGTAGGAAGTGGCCTTCTCAATGGTTGGCTCATAATTTATGACGGTATTTCCATCGGTGTCTGATTCAAAACTAGCAACAGAGTTAGCGCATGGATGAGTTTCCTGTGAATTCGGAAGCGTCTGACAAATCTAAATGGGAAAATGAAGGAAGTTGTTAGGTGATAGTTTTCCAGTCAACTCGAGTTATTGCGGGTCCACACACTCTGGACCGTGAGCTGACGTTTTATATCCTCAGAGTTATGAGTGTCTATAAGCGAAGTGAAAAGTTATAAGTAAACAATTTGTGATAATTATAAGAAATCCTCCTTAAACTAAATATCATAATAAAGAATCAAAGAAGCTGGGAAACAAGCCGTCCAAATTAGATTCAATTGAATTCTTCGACTTCGGCATTTATGCAAATCCTCGGCTAATTGATTGCAAATAAATGCACCCTTATAAAACCCAATTGCTTTTTTTCGTCATACAGTCAGCAGCTCCCGTTATTGCGGACACACGCGGTTTAGTGTCCGTAATAGTGGGGAGCGCGAAAAAATTTCTTGAAATTAAAGGGATTACATATATTTATGTTGTAATTGCAGCGCAATTTTTGCATATAAAGAACTTTAAAGTTGAAACTCGGAAAGAAATCTGGATACACTCGTCCAACATTGTTTTGTGGGATGAGCGGAGGGGTTGGGCCTGTGTGAATTGGAAAACGCCCAAGAAATGCAAAAGTGTCACAAGACTTTTGTCCATGATTATAGTTCTGAGCCCAGAACCTCCCAAACAACGTTGCAATAACGGCTGGGTAAAAGACGGTTGTCCATTGTCTGGAGGGTCGACAGGTGAACAAATTGTCTCACAAGTGTAAGAGCTCCAACTGCGCTGGTTAATTTTTAGATGTCTCTTCTATATGTGTCGCCCATGTAAGCGCCTGATCGAATGTACACCCAGGGTTTTGGTAGATGTTACTTTAGGTACATTGGCGCCTCCAGTGATGGTCAAGACATACGAGAAGAACTCTGTCTAGATCCTACAGACAAAACTTCTGATTTTGCTGTGTTCAGACTCAATCTCTATTCATCTTAAATTTGATTTCATCACTGAATTTTTTAAGAACTTGTTACATGAAGCTAAGATTATCACTTTGACCCTCTATCTTAATTATAAGAAATAATAAATTGAGAGGCTAATTTACAGAAATGCGAAACACACACTTACCAACAATGTCTGTGCAGCTACTGCCTTCAGTAAACGTCGTGCAAGGATTCCAGTCGAACTCATATACTGTACCAGGCGGAGAGATAGTTTTAATTCCTTTAATGCTTAAACATAAGAAAAAAACAGAATCAACAAAAAGCTGGGAGTATAAACTCCGTCTCACGCGGCCCATATAAGAAGCACCCACATAAAACAAGTTGTAAATTCAGTATGTTTCAGGATAGTTTATTGGTTAATTTCATTTGGGGCAACGAAAGCGTTTTCCTTCTCTTTCAAATCCACATACTATAGTAAGCTCAATTCAACCAAATATTCTGTAGCAGTTCCCAATTTGTATAGAGTGGTTTTCGTTTGAGTGTCGTAAAACCAAAACCAAAGTATTTACTCTGGCCAATCACATAGGACACAGACAATACATTGAACCAATCAAAACTCGAAGTAATTACATGTGGCTGACGCAAAGCGCGGGAAAATGCATGCGAGCGCGTCACAATTGGCTTTGGTTTTACTTCTGATTGGATGAAAAGGTGGCGCGAATCTTTTAAGCCAATCGCATCGTGTAGAAAGTGCAAAACCAATTACTTTTCGACACTCAAATGAAAACCGCTCTAATTAAATCTTTCTATTACATGCTCCCGGGGGGGGGGGGGGGGCGTACTTCCTATAACGGCCTATGCGGGGAGGCTCCTCCCGAAAGAGGAACTTTTTCAGGCCTCAGTTAAATGAATAGCCTGAAAACGGGAGACGTTTCTCCTCGCTCATCGTCGCTGAGGGACGTTCGTCTGCCACTCAGCGACAGGAATTCCATACTGATGACGTAAATCAATCAGTTTATATTAGGGCGTGGTTTAAATAATAAATCCGGTAGCTAAAACAACAATCCGTCCACCAATTAGCCCTTCTGACCGGATTCCGGGCAGATTTTGCGTCATCAGTATGGAATTTCTGTCGTCCCTCAGCGGCGATGAGCGAGGAGAAACGTCTGCCGTTCGCAGGCTATTAAGTGAAAGGGTAGGGAAATCTGTTATTTCTGTTGACAAGGTTGAGATTACCCAACTTTCTATTCCGCGTGTCACCGGGAAATTTCCGCGTTCAGGATCGAACGTTACGTCAACGACACGCTTTTTTGATATCGATACGCATTGATTATTAGACAGGACGTTTTTAAAGGCCAAATATCGTGCCAATCTAGCGAGGAGTTTATCAGGTAACCAATTGAAAGAGTAATTCACTCCGATAAACACTTTAGACCTCACACTCACTTAAAACAAACTAATTTATACCCGTATAGTCAGTAGACGGTTAAAACACATCGGCCACTTGGCCAGGTCAGCTGTACATAGCAAAGAAGTCGTTTGGTTTGTTAATTATATACCAATTAAAAGAGCCCTAACATTCCAAGAAGCAATTAATCGATAAAAATCGATAGCTGAAATCAATCGATATTATGGATATTAATCGATTTAATCCGCCGATTAATATCGATTGATATCAGAAAAAGATAGAAATCGACGTCACAGAAAAAATAATTTATCGATTATTATCGATTAACAAAATCGATTAAGATTGATAGGAATCGATAGTAATCTATAACTATCGATAAATAAATCATCATCGATTTCTATCGGAAAATCATCGATATTAATCGAGGTCACAACTTTTTCTTTATCGATTTCTATCAATCAGGTAATCGATATTCATCGATGATTGATATCGATTACTATCGATTAATATCGTTTATCTTTTTATCGATTAACTACGTCTGGTGCACACAGGACCTGCACACTACCTGAGGAAGCCAAACTTTCAGTCATAAAAGGGGTCAATAACGGGGGTCAACAGTCGATGCCACCATATCACGTATCAGTAAATCAGCAAAAGAAAACGTAACACAAACACACAGGAAAAAGTAATCTAGGACAGAGCATAATAAAGAAAAACTGAACTTGTCTCTCTTCCCTATTGAAACGGTTCAAAATTTTTCTTCAATTACCATATAAGCTTAAAAGCGGCATCTGTTTATACGATTGTCTGTTCGTGCGACAGAAAAGTAAGTTAACACAAGACTGAAGTAACCCCATCCCACTTATTTCATGGAGATTGAACAAAACTTGAGCATTCAAATTGAGCTACTTCGGAATGGACATTACATTTCAATAGCTTTAAGTGTTTGCTTATTTTTGACTCACGCAGGTCCCTTTGCACCTCCAGCGACGTCTCTCAGACTTATAACTTTCCCGTTGCTTTTTCTGCACGAACAGACGTAGATCTTTTCACATGTTTCCGCAAAAATCCCGACAAAATTGAACATGAAAAGAAACCAGACGATAACGGAAAAGTTTGCTTGACTGCTATGTTTCCTCTCCATATGGTAAAATTCTTCGAAGCTCTAAAACATCAAACAACAAGGGAAGTTTTAATCCTCGTCGCGTGACCGCTAGCAGGATAGGGATATTGAGGACAGGACAACTGACATGACATTTGAAAGAAAAATGTGTTCTCTGGCGTCCCCGTATGTCATAATTTTAAGGGGGTCCTAAAGGGTTAAAATGAGAACTGGGTCACTTGGACTAAGATTGTGGGGGGGGGGGCGGAGGAATCGTTCGCCTCCAAAAGGACTTGTCACTTCTTACTACCGAACGTTCATGTTCAAATCAGGTGCCGTTAATGACAGAAAGGTTAGGGATAGAGTGGTAGGGGTTGATTGGATTCAGGTTTTGTCGACGGAGTTTAAAATCTACCTGCTGTTACACGAGGAAGAAGGAACGTTTACAATTTTGGAGGCTATTATTTTAAGCAGCGACGATATCCTTGTTCTGGGCTCCCGACGGACGCAATTACTAAACCCTTATCAATTTGGATATTTGAAAGCCAGAAAGCCAGATCGACAGTGTCGCAACTTTTAAGCTGTTACAACTACTAGTGCTTATCAAGAAATTTGTCAAAAGTGTCTGATGTTATATTTCTGGATCCCGGACCTTTTAAAAGCGTTCGACAGTGTCCCCCATGAGGGCCTGCTTTTAAAGCTCAATAGGTACGGTATAGACGGGCAACTGTACCTGTGGTTCAGGAATTTTTTAACCAACAGAAGACAAAGAGTACAGATACGTGGATCGTATTCCGAATGGTCGCCCGTTATATCTGGCGTTCCTCAGGGCTCAATCCTGGGACCGATTATGTTCCTTATTTACCTGAACGACATACCTAACACAAGTTATTTGCTGACGATACCAAAATCTATAGACGGATAAACAAAGTGCTAGCATTTCTCATTTGTTCACCGCCGCTACAAAATTTTCATGTTATTCTTCCAACAAAAAAAAGTCTCTTTTGTTTTTTATCTCTTGCTCTAGATCTCTGTCACCCTTTTTCTCGTTGAGCTTCCCTGGCCGCCGCCTACTTTCACTTTTTATCTGTCTTTCTCTTGCTCTATATTCCAAATTTGTGGACATGAAAATTAATCGAAGCTTAATAAATTTAGACAACACGGCCACAGGAACAATTTCCGCTTTCCGTTTTCGTCTTTATTTACTCTTCAGTACGCGATTTCCCGCCAAAATAACCGCGAGTTGCATTTGGGTTGCCATACCTGTTGATTGAGTTGTTTTATAATGGTATGCCTGTGGTGCGGACGGACGGACGGTCGGGCGTGCGTACGGTCACGTGATTACCAAATTTTATCGGGGGGGGGGGTAGATTACTTCATTTTCTTACCGATGGTGCTCCGCTGCGCCCGCTTCGCGCGCGAGAGCTCCGCTACCACTTGACATTCTTTCTCCTCTTCCTGTTTTTATAACCTCCCTTTTAGATAATTATCCACAGTCCCTAAGTATACCGTTTAAGTACTATTCAAAAGGCTCTAACCTGTCTTCGAAAAACCTCACTAGTTTCTGTTCATTGTTAGTGGATACTTATTTAGCCTAAAGCTAGTAACTTTCCAGTTGCTCAGTTTTGGCACGAACAGTTGTCGATCCTTTCACATGTTTCCGCAAGAATCGAGCCGAGGGTTCACAAAAAGAAATGTTACAGAAAAGGGAAAATTTTGCTGCCCTGCACTGTTTCCTATCCATCGAGTAAGAGTTTATAAACCGGTGAAGCAGCTAAAGAAAACTCACGTTTTAATCCAGTCTTGCATGCGAGCGATCGGAACCAGCCTCCCACGCAAACGTTCCTAGGGGTTCGTCACGCGTTCCTACCCCAGAAACGTCTGCTGAATCGAGCAGTAAGAAACGTAGACCAGTCACAGCAGACTGGATCCACATCCGGCATGGGAAGTGCACTTTGGGCCTTGACTAGAAATTTTGCGCGAGACTCAGCTCCAGAAAAGATCAGAAAGGTCTCGCAAGGTGAAGACCTTATACTTTTAGAACAAACTACTCAGTTAACTCACACGCCTTCGTAATAGAGACTGCCCTCACGATCTCATTTAAGAAATTACCTCGCAGGTTTAATTTGCTGAATGGAAGTAGGCTACTGCAAAGTAATAAAATGCGAAAAAAAAATTCTGCTTTTTGTTCAGTTACAACGTACAACCCCGCCGTTGCCTCACCCACAGAACAACTTAATGAGCAAATGACATCTTATCCATCCTTTACAAAAAGAAATATACAAAACGCCAACGCTTACCTCCTAAATATTCTTGTCCGAAGCTAAACTCTTTGCTCAATTAATTCTCTTACAAATGCTGTGTGGTTTTACCGTTTTACTCCTCTCTCTCTAAACTATGAGAAACATCGCATCTATCGAACCACGCTGTCAGACCCACGGAGACCCGGTCACCCGGATTGTACAAAAAAGCCACAAAAAAGTTTAACTTGACGCTTCCGGTTTAAATTCACCACCACTCCCAGGCGAAGATAAAATTCCCCACTCCTCTGGGCACATTATAGTTAAATGCCACGGGTTTGCCTGGGGCGGGGGTGTTTAAGTTTGGGAGACAATTTTCCACGGGCGTAGAGGGAGGGTAAGTTTTCGGTGTTCTATTAACCAGTCAGCGGTGTCCTTAACAGCTGAGGTAGGTACTTGATGTATGGGAATATATATTTTACCCACGTTGCATCCCGGGGGAGGGGGGATACTCCGGATTCCAAGTGACGGGGATGATTGAATTAGGGCAAAAATCAAAATCAAAAAAAATCCCTAGGACTTCCAATAACACCCGAAAAAATCCATAGACCAAAAATTAACCCCCAACAGGAGCCTATGGGTCATAGGCTCCTGACCCCAAAACATCCCATGCACAATTTCCGAGCCTTAAAACGTATCACGCATTAAATGAGATAATACAACAAATAAAAACAACAGAAAAAAAAAATTCGCATAACTACGCAGGCGGGATACGCAGGCACTACAGTATGTGGTCCTTGGTCCGCACAAGTCCCCGATGCCCTTGGTCCGCGTCCTTTCCGAAAATGATAAAATATTTCGTCAAGAGAAAAAATACGTTGAATAATTAAAGATATCGTGATTTACTGATTAGCATTCTTTCACATGACGAAGTTTCAGCCTTCTTACTGAGGGTGAAGACGCGAAATTAAAGTTTGTTGACAGGTAGGTTAATTTGTCTTTCTTGAAGTTTGGATTTTTGCGGCACCGTAAATTACGTGGTCATGTTTACTTAGCCCTGAATAACTAAAACGCAACGGGAAGACTTGCCTTTTTGCAGAACAGGTTTTCAGATCAACTTATTTTTGCTGTTGGAAGCATACTGCTGTAGACGGTGAATTTTTTGTTTTAGCGACTCTTGAAAAATATCACCAAATTTCTCTTAGCGGTCCTTGGTCCGCGTCCTATGACCTAGGTTGAATAAAACTTTCCAAAGTTAAAAACGACGGCCTTTGTTTTCGAAGAATGTTTTGAAAGTCGTCCCTATACATGTCTACAAGTTCTCTTTTTTAATACCTCGAGTACATACAGAGTTTTTGGTAATTATTTTCGACCGCGCTAAAAAGCGCTCGTCGACTCTCGTGTGGGAGACTCGAGGAGACTGTTGTCTGAAGTCTTCGACAGAAAAGCGAATTATTTTATGCTCACAGCATCTTCCGAAAAAAATCTTAAGCTTAATTGCATCAAGAAAAGAAAAAAATACAAGAAATACCGTGAAAATCACGTTTTCGTGTGGAAACTATAACATTTTAAAGTTTTTATCGTGCTGCTTACCTGAGACGCGGACCAAGGACCATCGAAAACGGTCGCCTTTTTGCGAATTCCTAGCAAAATATTTATGTCTGGAACTTGAAACTTCAGGATTATCGACAGGAACATAAAAGCTATCTTCAGGGAGTATTTCAGGTCGTTACATGAAGATTCGGGTAAGTTATGCAAGTTAATGACTTTTACACGCGGACCAAGGACCACATACTGTTTCCACGAATCTTCAGATTTTTCTTAATACCCAAGGCCCCTCCGCCTCCGCCCCCCCCGCCCCGAAAAAAAAAATCGTTTTTGCTCCTATTTAAAACAAGCCACCAAAAAAATCCCGGAATCGAAAATTTCAAACCCCACAATATCCTTCGATCATCTCTTGAAATCCGGAGTACCCGTTGAAGTTGCATTGTGTAGATGGATTATTACGCTATGTGCTGCGAAGCGACAACACCAACAGAGCCATAAATATTTCTGAATCAGCCCGAGGTCTAGTATTCTGATTTTCAGTTTTGACCTTAAAATGGCGATTTATTACAGTTAAGGGTGTGTTCCTTTCGGCGAATCCAAAGAAGGATTTTTGATCCAAGATTTGCCAGATTTCGCGGTCGAAAGGAACGTGAAATCCGAAATTGGATTTGTAACCTTGGTAACCTTTTGCACGCGTGCAATATGCACGACAGCCTCTCAAAAAATGACGTGTTTTCTACTGTTTAACAAATTATGCGATTATACCGTGCAGAATTTAGTGGTCGGCAGTTCGAATAGCGAAGATGGAACATATAAAACAGGCAAAGAAAGAAGCCCATTAAAATTGAAAATTATCTAAAGGATGTCGGCCAGTTTGATCCAGTTCCATAGCTCGGATTTTTTTATGTAACACGATCGAGTGCCTGTCGTGTCTACAAGCGAGTTTTTGTAGTTAGATAGCAGTTCATTTGTTACTTTTACTTATTTCTGATTTCAAGCAATCTTTAGAGACAAATGGTTAGTATATGGATATTTTAATGTACCAGGAACAATCTTCTAATGTTTTCAGATGTTTTGGGGCAAATGACAGCATCGAGGAAACTCTACGGCCTCTATGGGAATACTTCAACTGGAAATACCGCTGGATCATCTGACTAATTTCGGATCCACTGTGAATGGAACAGCGTAGATCACTAATCCGTTAATCTGGATTTGGATTCTTCGGATTTCAAATCCAATGAATCCTTTTTCAAAAAGGATTCACCAGATCAAAAATCGGGATTTGGATTTGCCGAAAGGAACGCGAAATCCGTTCTTAGATCTAAAATCCCTTTTTGGATTCACCGAAAGGAACACACCCTTAAGTAAGTGTTACCCCATACATGAAAGTAAACACTGAATAACAATTCTCCCCCTGTATTGTTTATATTTGAATGAGGATCAAATCACTTAGAGACTTTCCGCGTCTCCTTCGTGAACTGCAGAACAGTAATTCTCCGAAAAACGAATATTGTAATTTGTCCATAGAGGGATTCATAATTGTCGCTTGAACGATCTTGAAAACCTTGATCTCACTTGTCGGGTTTTCCCGCCAGATTGCGAAAATTTGAGTAAATAAGGTCACGAGTCGACCACAAAAGTCCCGACAGGAAGATCGATCATTTAACCGGAACTCTCTCTTCATTTTGCCAAACTACCGCTGACTTGTTAATCGACCGTGGAAATATTGTCTCCCTTTGAGATTTAAGTTTTCATTTGGCTCGTGATCCTCGTTATTCTCGTGACTCTTGTATGGTCAGTCGAAAAATTACTGATATTTCAGCTGATTCACAGGACTTGATCATTCGGCTCGTGATTTTCGTGTGGCCCATGAACTTCTATTGTCATATCAGCTGATTTCCGGGCTGATTCACTGGATGAAGGTATAAAACAACAGGGCGAACAGGGCAAGATGGTGGAAGAGCTGACTGATCGTGATAGCTCTAAAATGCCTTGTGGCTATGATGAGGACTTTGTGAGTCCTATTGACGAAGATCTGCAATGTTCAATTTGTTATTTGCCTTTACGAGAACCGGTTCTCACCAGATGTGGTCACAGATTCTGCAGGGAATGTCTCGACCGACACATTGCGAGGTTTGTTACTCTTCTTTTTTTTTTTCGCTTAAAAAAAAAAAATAAACGCCCAATAAATTGGTGCTCTATGGATCGAGAATTAATGTTTCCTTCGGGTCAGTGGTTTTGTTAGGGGCAAATGCAGCAGTTATCCCTGGAGGGCACTCGTAGGAAGTCTGGGTTGAGCTGTACCGCCGAGGTCTTCAACCCCGGGCTTCAACCCTCGACCCTGTTGAAGCCAAAAAATACAGGGGACACTACTTTCTAACTGATTTGTTTTGTTTTGCTTTGCATACAGAATTAAGCAATTTTTCACACTAAAATCGTGGAAAGAGATATTTAGGAAAAAGAAATATTGATATTGCAAATGTAGACCGCTCATGCTCATCCCAAGTCTTCACACTCTTTGAAAGGCTTCCAGTCCAAAAAGACACTCTGTGACCCTTAAAAGTAGTGAAATTGTATACCCTGAACAGTCAAAAAACCTTGAAATCCATACCCTGTTTTGCAGCACATACCTGTATAGGCCAAATAAGGTAGTGCCCCCCTGGGGTTTATTCTCTATTTTTGTTTTAAATGTCTCCTTTAACCTTATTATCATCAGTGATACAGGATTGTGAATAATCTGAATTGATGTCTTTTCTTCACTTATTCATAACCTTAATTTTCCCTTGATTTTTTACTTCTTGCTATACAATGACTGGGTTTCATTGCACATTAGGTTATTGCTGCTTTTCCCTTTTTTTATTGTTTATTTACATTTTTTATGTAATGTTTGACAACCAACCAGTCTTATCATGTTGCTCAGCAAAATTTGTATGCCCTCATTGATTTGGATCATGTTTTTTTTACATGTATTACTGTACTTTTCAAGCTGTAGAAAGTGAGAGTTTTTTTAACTGTATTTATGGTCAACCAGCTCAGATAAGCAGATATGGCTACGGTATTCCTAATTTTGCCCATGTGAAAAAGTACTGTTGTCTCCCAATAACTCAAACCCTCACTAACTCAAAACTCACGCTAACTCAAACCAAATTCAATTTCCCCTGGATTTCCTTCATACAATGTAATTTTACCCTCGGTAACTCAAATCCTCGATAACTCAAACCCCCGCTAACTCGAAGTTTCCCTTCAGATTATTTATACAATTTTACCCTCTATAACTCTAACCATGTTTTAAGCATGTGACGAGTCGGAAAAAAAAAACGGTGTACCAGTGTACAGAAGTCTGAAGCACTGAATTTATTTCAAAATAACTGTGTCAATTCTTTGCCGTTACTTTTTTTGTTCGCCTCCAGTTCAAATTCAGTGTCCATCCCTGTGAAGTGTGCATGATACTTGCATTCCCTCCTCATCTTTTTGCTTACTCGCTTACTTCTGGTTATTTGCTTTGAACTCCCGATTAACTCAAACTTTGTTTGAGAAATCTAGAAAGTTCGAGTTATCGGGAATCAACTGTATTTTCACAAGAATGATCACTTCTTGGCTCAAATCAGCATTATTTCAGGATCAATACTTTGCTAGAAAATCTTCAATTTTTTTTTTGTTTTTAAGTGTCAAGGATACATCATGTAGATTAAAAATTTTTATCGACAGGCAGAAAAGTCAACAGCAAGTAGTCAACTGTCCTGTTGATTGAGAGGGGCTTACACACTGTAAGGTAAAATATCACATTGTAGACACTATTTATGAACCGATTGCAAAATATACATAATGAGATATACCTACTGAAGAGCTACTTCTGAAACTCTCATGATGCAAATGAGGTCTGGCCACCCAGAAAAGAGAACTATGTGTTTTACACATAAGAAGAGTTGTAGGTGCAATCAGAGTAATTATTGTGAACAATATTTTTTAACAAGTGAGAATTAAAATAGTACGCCTAATGAAAACGCACAGAGGTGTGTGTGCGTTTTGCGCCAAGTGCCGTGCTTTGCGAGTTGCTTCAGCTATCATTGAATGAGAATATATATTTACACCACAAAATGCCATAAATGGTACCCTTTACTATTAATGTCATTTTCCAGATATCATATATGTCTTCCAAATTTGGTCATCCCTTGTTGGTAATGAAAGTTAAATGGTCAGGGATCCGAGCCAATCAGAAATGTTTTGAATATATATAGTAATAATACTTCTTGGATATGATATGTATGTTAATTACAGGTCAAAACTAAATTCAAACCTAAGTTCTCAATTTCCTTTGTTTCCAGCTAGCCCTAATTATTCATGACTTAGGGCCAGGACACAAAGGAAATTCAGAATCAACCTAGGTTACAAAATTTCAACCTGAATTTAATTTCAACCTGTAACATGTACATTCTGATTGTGCAGACGATCGTTATCTTAATGTGAGGAAAATAATTCATGACAAAAATAATTCAGGAAATTATTTAAAATGCAAAAAATGATCAGATGATATAAATCTGAATAAATTTTTGTAGGATATCTTCCCTGATAAAGCAACTGGAAGGAAGATTCTGTCCTTATTCATAAGATGTCCAAATACTGGATGTGATTGGACTGGTGAACTGAGAGAGAAAAAGGTGAGAATCTCCATTTATACATTGTGAATTTATTAGCCATAGCCAGCTTTCACATTAAAATGAGCTAAGCAAGTCCTGGGAAGGGGGAGGGGGGGGGGGGGGGTGGAGAGGAGGAGCTGTACTCAAGAAAGTTTTATATGCATAGCCTATGTCCCGATTCCCAACCCTTTACCCTTTTACATACCAGTTTTGACAGAAAAGGTTCCCCTTTCATAGAGGGTTAAAGTCCAATACTCCGACAAATTTATGCATGGCATTGTATTGTATTGTATTCACAATACAATACTGACAAAAGCATAACAATAAGGAACAAAGCAAAACAAAGAGAAATTTAACAATGCCATGCATAAATTTGTTGGGGTATTGGACAAGTATGCTTTTGTATACCTTCTATCGACAAATGTTAACCGTTTCACATACCTAGTTTAGAACTTTGCGTCCCTTTTAACTGCTGTAAGAGCAATATCTTTAAAATAAGAATAAATCACAAAACCAGAACATTTTCTAGACTTTTTCACAGCCATAAAATGCATCATATATGCATGCATCTGTTTCCCTAGCTACCCTTTCATATTCTTGAAGCCAGTGAAAGGTACCCCTTTTGGGCAGAGCCACCCCTTATAGGCCATCATAGGGGGTGTCTCCCCTCCCCCAGGATGTTGAGTGAACAAATGAAGAGTAAAATTTTGAATTTGAATAATTTAGATTGACTATATTGTGGCAGGATTAGCCTGCGTAAAAGGCATTGAAAGGGGTAGGGGATAGGGAGGAAGGGAAAAAGGGAGGAGGATTGGGGAGAGAGGGTAAGGGAGGCTCCCTTCCCTTTCCTCCACTTTCACTTTTTTCTCTTTCCCCCTTCCCCTCCCCTTTTTGCGCCTGCCACACAGGCTATGGCAGGACCGGTGTACTAGTCTTCCATGATCCCTAAAAAATTTGAACTAGCTGGGTACATAAAAGAGTAGGTGGATGAGGCTTGTTTATTCAACCTCGTTCCCAGGGTTCTCTCTCTTGCTTCGAGAAAAAACCCTGGTTGCAGCTGGTCATGTGGAGATGTGTGTCAATAAATGGCGTAGTAGGGGTATGTCGATCCTTGACTAAATTTTGTCGACTGGACGATTTAATACTATCTGGGGCAGGGAGAAAACTTTTGTTTCAAAATGGCGCTTGAGTTTCTGCGTTGTTTGTAAACCACGTTGCTTTCGGCTAGTTCCGTAAAATTATTTTGAAAGAAAAACAGGTTATTTGAGAAAGAAAATGCAAACTTCAGGTGTACATAAATCCCCACCCAGGCGGCTTTGGTCAATTTATCGGCCGGTGCACGATATACCAAGTAAATAGCCAACTTCGTTCCCAGGGTTCTCTCTTTTGCATTATACATTACCTATACTATTTTTTTGGGTGTTGTCAACATTTTCAAATAATAAACGTGGTGGCAAACTCCTTTCGGGCCCAGACTGAATAACCTTTGTCACAGTGACAATGATCTACTCTTCTTCCCCTCCCTTATTTTTGGCTCCTAGATTTTGGGAGCCACGTGACCAGCCGCAACCAGGGTTCTTTCTCGAAGCAAGAGAGAGAATCCTGGGAACGAGGTTTTTGTTTGTTTACCAAAGTTGCTTGGGCCATACTTCCCATGATGACATCTGGTGTTCAGTCCAGTACAAGTATTTATTCCATAGAGCCAGATGTGGACAGTTTTTTATCTTATTCCCTTTACATCAAGACAAAATAACAGCTTGGATTTTTATTTTCTCAAATATGTTGATAAACGAACACCTTACTTATTCTAATCATGAATTGACATTCACAGGACAACTATATTAATTGACAAGGGAACCTGTAATAAAAAAGACAGGCCATGAATAAATTATAATAAATTATAACTTGTTCCTCAACATACACATGGCAACATGTGACCGTGCAGGTGGGTGGGCAAATTTAAACAAGGCGAAGGTTAATTAAAACAAAAGTAACCAGACGGTAGGCCAGGTAATAAAATATATAGATCGTTTTCACTGTCATGCAACAAAAAAATAAATTGGAAACCGTCCAGTGGAAGATGCCGAGAAAATGAAATGTTACAGAAGACTAATATATAAACAATTTGTCCAAATCTCAGGTCTTTGTGGCCTACAGTTTCTGAGTTATTTGCCGAAACGTTTCACGCACCTTTGTAGAGCTTTGTATCGAGACGCCATATTGGTGTACCGTTTTGGTCCACCAATATGGCCGCCGGAAATCAACAAAAACATCTGGAGTTCACCTTTTCTATAAAAGCTCTTTCTTTTCACTCGAAAACCAGCCTACGTGCGCATAAACATAACTTCTAGTACTTGAAATGGTTATATTGCTGAAATCAAGAGGAGAGACTTTTTTTCAACGGGACAGCATTCCTGTTTGAGTGTCACGCACTGTGAAAAACTCGGAAGTTCAAATTGCTGTATTTTCGAAATGAAACATGCTACGGGAATGGAAACTTTACCTTCAACCTAGTGTAAATAAGAATTCGTAAAACCTGGCTGTTTTAACTTAACAATTTGATAACGTCACTGTGAAAACCTTCTATTGATATATAGAGGATATTACATGGCCGCGCGGAGATACGAAATTTCTCTTCGAGTGTTGAAAATTATTTCACTCGTTCGCTGCGCTCACTCGTGAAATATTTTTCAACACTCGAAGAGAAATTTCGTATCTCCAAGCGACCATGTAATGTTCTATTTATTACATAACCACCAATGAAATACCAAACCATTTTACTTAAATAGTTTTTTGGTCTGAAAGGTGCGGTTTATTGTGAAGTCATAGCAACGGTGATATTTTCAGATGTGAAGATAACATGTTATTTTCACATGTGAAGATATCAAGTTTTCGCGCGAAAGCTCACTTGGTATTTCATTGGTGTTTATATAATAAAAAAATATACGTCATGTTTATATTTTCATCTTTGCAGAACCACTTTGATCATTGTAAAAGGAAACTGCTAAAATGTCCCAATGTCTGTGGATCATTTCTTGCTCGTAACAAAGTAAGTACATTCGACGTGTAAAGCCGAGGGCGATTTTGTACATGATTTTGTGCGTAATTTTGTAGATCAAGAAGGTTTATTTACTCATGACTTGTTCCGTCTAAAATCTTTTTAGATCAAGTCTCACGTTGAAAACAAATGTCCGCTGACAGTGGTCCCCTGTCCTTATGCTCTGATGGGCTGTAAAGAAATGGTATGTGCATTGTTTACGCATATTGTGTCTGTGTTACTTTAGTTAAATGTTACCTTTATGGATGCAGGTACCTAAAACAAAAGAACTCGTTCATATAAATCAAGGGCACCCAACGTCAATTTTTGGAAAATATCTGTTCGGAAGACGATTAGAGATCTAGAATTTTCGGGATATTTGTTGTAAAATTTCTTACTTGCCTGCATGCCTCTCCTAGGATTTTCGAACATCTAAAAAATGGTATAATTGCCCATTTTTAACGGATTTTTACCCTAAAAAGAATTTTTGGGAGCTTTTTTTCTGGCTGAAATTTCCAAAAGGTAAGTTTTGATCCCTGTAATTTTCGGATCACTAGACTTTCAGCTAGGAAATCGGAACAGATGAAAAATTTTTAGGGGATAAAAATATGCCTATATCTACCGTTTAAAGGCTATGTTTGTGTCGTTTTGAACTATATTCTCGTTGGATGCCCCTGATAAGTCATGAAGAACACAAAAGACAAATGACTTTGAACACGTGAACTTGTAGCAGTATCTATCAGCGCAAAATGTTGCATTATTATATTCTATTTAACAAATAGAGAAGCTAGAGAAGCCCTGACTGTGCTCTGTTTAAGCGCGCATGAAGCGGCTAGAAGTGTAGGAGGAAACACGAGGCGTAGTCGACTGTTTGTCCCTACTTCTTGAGTGTTTTAAAACAGAACAGAGCACAGTCAAGGGTTCGATTCTTTATTTGTTTTAAGATAAACAATCCGTTAAATATTAAATCAGCCAATCACAATCCTTTTAAGAATGGGCCAAATGATTTGATTGGTTGAATAAGACAAAATCGTTCAAAGCTATCAGAGCACCAAAGCTACATGTATCATAAGGAGAAACTAGAGAGATTTTCTGTGAATTTCAATGCAAAAGAATGTACATTTGACGTCCAAAAATAAGTTTATGAAAGTAAAATAGTGCTTTCAATCTGGCACGTATTACGGCCCATGAAAACGTGGACGTCATTAACATCATGACAATTTGAAAACAAATTGCTTTAGCTTCGTATCGAAAAGTGCCCAAAAACAGAACCTGAGAGTAAAAATGTATAACTGAAGATTCGTTGACGCCTTTGCGATCGGGTTTGAGCTAATTTTATGAATGAACATACTCAAAACAATATACAGAGAAGTTATTCCTTTAAAATTTGTATTCAAAAACTAAGAAGTTAATCCTTAAAAGCAAGAAAATTCAAATGAGCACATGGCAAAATTCTACACGTTTGTGAAACATTAATACATACATAAATTCCCTTTTAAAAACGTAATTTTCTTGACCACGGAGTTAAAAAAATGTACCGCTGAAAGTCCTCGAAAACTTCGTTGCCTTGGTTGAATTTCAAAACAGGCTATTTGGTGCTTCGCCGTGAAGAAAATTCCTCGGAGGACGATTTCGTAACCAAAAGCTTTCCTTTGTTCACAAAAAAGAAAATCGAGCATTCATTAGAACTATCCCTTTTCATTTGTGTTTTTTTCCGGTGTATTTTTTACCCTGAATTGCGAAACTTTGTTCTTGTCTCAAAACCGCGGCATGGTGAGATTCACGGATGGCGTGACATCTTTAGCTCCGTGTTTTATACTCTTTTATAAAATAAGTAAGATAGTACGCGTATGGTTTATTGTGCCGGTAAACTCATAGAAAACTTTTATTTTATAAAAGCAATAGATCACACTTTCTATGGGTTTACCGACTTGATAACCCACTTGGGATGTTGCCTTCGGCTTGTGATTTAGAAGCTATTCTCGTGTTCTCCCAACATCCCGCGTGGGTTATCACACTGGTAAACCCATAGAAAGTGTGGTCTATTGCTTAAATAAACCATGCTTTTTAAACCAATCAGTGTGCGCGTTATATTCTGAACTTTAATATAAAGTTGCATGTACTCGATAAGACGTTGAGTACGTGTAAATACCCGTATTCCGTTTTTACCAGTGTTTGGGGGCTGGAAGGAACTTTTCTACTCAAGCATTTTTCTTAGAACAAACTCTACTTTGGCCATGAGGCGCAATTAAAGCGTTAAGTTATTAATTTGTTTTTGATGGTTAATAATCAGATTAAGCGAAACAAAGTTGAAGCTCATCTCCAGTCTACAGCGAGACTTCATCTGGCCTTAACGTGTTCAACATTTAAAGAAACGATGACGAAACTTGATGAACTGCAGAAGCAAGTGGGAGAATTGAAAGAATCTAATGCTGCTCTCAACGAAAAACTTGAAGCAACTAATTCTTTTGTCACTTCCAAGGTAGAAGCCCTCGTGTCCAAGGTGGATGCGCAAAGCAGCGAACTGGCGACTTTTAATTCTGCTCTTAGTGCTCAGATCGATGCTGATAAGAGAGAGTGGAAAGCTGCCAATATTGCTCTGAATTCTAAGGTGGATTCGCAAGCCAAAGTGGTCGCAAGATTAACCAATGCGTCTCCATTTGTGTGGAAGATAACTGGTTTTAGCGACGTCTTAAAGCTGGCTAAGAATGGAAACACTAAAAGCATATTCGCTGAATTCTACACAGGAAAACAAGGCTACAAGTTAAATGTACGCGTCGATCCAGATGGAGATCAAACAAACAAGAACCGATACTTGTCAGTATTTGTTGGAATTATGAAAGGCGATTACGACGCCATTCTTCCTTGGCCCTTTCGTGAGGTAGTTACTTTTAGGGTCATCGACCAACAACCTGATGCCTCGCAGAGGAAAGATGTTGTAGCAGTATTGGAGCCCTTTGAAACGCCTTGTTTCTCTGGTCAGCCTACGGTGGAAGAAAACCCCATGCTTCTGGGGCTCCGCAGGTTGATATCTCATAAGGTGTTAAAAACCCGACGCTATGTTGAACACGACACGTTGTTTCTTCAGGTTGAAGTAGGTCGCCATGACTCTGAGAGTAGTGATTCAGATTCAGACTAACTTTCTTTGAATCATTTTCACTCAAAACAGCTATAGCGAGTTACTTCATGGGATCGCAGGTTAAACATCTCACAGCGTTTTGAACACCAGGTTGAAATTGGTCCTCATGAGAGTGGCGATTCGGAATCAAACTAAAACGGCAATATTTTTGTTTTTGTTAGTGCGATGAAGCAACTACTATAGTTTCTGGCATAATTTTGGAAGAAGAAAAAAGACCGAAACAATATGGCATAACAAGAAGTTAGCTTTTTTTTCCTATTGAATTACTCGACTGTACCTTTGATACCCGATTTACGGTTTCAGCAATGTTCATTCGTTGGAGAATTTGCAGTTTAACGGCAAATGTTACAGGCATTTGAACACTGATGTTGGAGGTGTTTCGAACAGCCTCAACATTTTAAGAATTAAATTGCGGTTATTGCCATCGGCAAATCAATCCTGTAAGTTTATGTGCGCATATCTTTGTTCCAAAAGTATTAAACAAACTATTCAAACAGGGTAAACACGATCAATTGTTTTCGAGAACAAAGGAGAGACGAGACAACGTTAAACGAAACCCTAAATGTGAACCAAGGTTATGTCAGCACTTGTCAATAAGTTAACAGTGTTGGATGATCAGTCCAGACGGTCTCAACATGATTTGCTATTAAAGCCTTTAGTTTACCAAAACCAGCCAGTCCGATAAACCAATCAGAATTTAAAGATAAATACTATATACGTTTATTTCCGACTCTATACACCAGTAAACACTGTGACCAACAATCTTGACGCGACGTAAGTTTGTTAAACAGTCACAACCCTCTAATAATTCTGTCAGTTATTAACAAAGTCCTTGCTTCTCTCTCCGCTAGAACTAAAAAAATGGACAAAATTACAATGCAATCTCAAACATGTAATAGTCGTCAGATCTCTTCAAAATCTATTTTGACACATAAGAGTCCCGCAGTCACGAGCTGAGCACTGCACCTACCAGCGAGATCTGACTAGTTTGCGTTACTTTTTAATTGGTCGAGAAAGTGGCGCAAGTATCTTGGAAAAGTTCAACTGCGTTTTTGTTGATACTCCATTGTTCCTTCCCATCAAACACTGCTGTTTCAAGAAATCACGTCGTCTCTTCTCGGCTTTGTTAAGAAATTACGTTTCTCTGATTCAAATTTTGACTTGAATTTTTGTCTTTTTTATCTATTCCGAATGTCCCTATTTGAATCTTGTTGTGGAGAAGGGTGATGAAGTTGGTGGTTCCTTCTGGCACACAGTGGAATATTTAACAATTATTGGACAAGGTTGAGAAAAATATCGTGATTTGTCAGTGCCGAAGCCGAAGGCTGAGGCGAATAATTGATCTGCGAGACACTGACAATTCACGATATTTTGCGTTAACTGAGTTCAATAATTGTTTTATCTTTCGGTCACCGAGTTTGTCTTTTGATAAATATCTTCGGAAGGCTACCATTTTCACGCAAGAGTGATCGCAAGATGGAGAAAAACGTGGTTTCTCTTACGCACGAGCAGAATATTATTTACAGCCCAATAAAGTTACGCGACATTGCGCAGGAGCAGACCACTATTTGTAGGCAGTTATTTGCAGGTCACGTGGCGGGCTCTCGGCCAATGAAAGGGAGAACAATTTGCATCGAATTATAATTAACATTTATTTAATGAGGCTAAGTATGATCTGGAGAAAAGTGGAGATCGAGGAGAGCGTTATTGGCCGAGGCCGATTAGCCCGAGGCGAGATCTCCATAATTCTTCATATCATATGAAAGCCGAATCCAATATTGCAGATGTCTTCCAAATTTGGTCAACGCTAGCTGGTTACGAAGAAATAACCATGGGATTTGAGGCAATCAGAAACGAAGAAATTAGTTTGAATTTAAAATAATGTACTTCAGTCAGTCACCTGTTTCTTGACTAGTGCGTATTCAGAGGTATGCGACTTGAAAAAAATGTACACGAATACCTAAGGCCATGTTCACACTATGTCGGATAGCTCTTGCGCCGGCACGAAAACCATACCGGATGTCCTCCTTTAACGCACAAGAACGGTCGGTGATTTTGGCTCAATTTCTGAAACAGAGCGAAGCAACGCCGCGCCCGCAATCTTGAAAGTGGATCTTCACAGATCGGATAGGTTTCTGCAACTCTTCGCGGAAGTAAAAGTGCAGGAGCGAGGATTGGAACCTATTACATACATACAAACCCGCATGCCGCTGCCCGTTAGAAAGCACCGGCCTGCTAAACTGAACTTGTCGTTCTTCCCAATGGAAATGGTTCAAAAATTTTCTTCAATAACCATATAAGCTTAAAAGCGGCAGGGTGTGGTAAAGGTGATTTTTTTTAAAAAACCATCAAACTTTGGGTTGCAATTTTGGGTTAATTTCGCTCCTGGTATGGAATTTTTAATTGTTTAAGGTGGCTCCGATATTAAAGCAGGTGCATTGATCTATGACGAACTTTTCGTCATTACTTTTTCGTTTTCAACGTAATGGTTGAGAAACTTTGTAGTCAGTGGTAAGAGAGACAAAAGGAAGTAAAGTTCCTTGTCTAAGAAAACAACGCGGGGAGTAGGTTGTGAGGTACATATACCGCAGAAATGATGTAACAGGAGAAGGGGGAGGCAAGTTTTATGAGGACCAAACAAAATTTGAGCGCTTCAAATGAACAAACAACGTTTTCATGCAACCTTAACAATAAGCAGAGTTTGATATAATTTCTTGAATAAAGGTTGTGCTTATATATTTTTTATCCTATAGGCTTTCCTTTTTAAAGAGGCAGAAAACTAACCAAATTTATTATATGACAAATTCGCCACCCCCGGGAGGACTTTTGATGAGTAGGGCCTGGGGATGGGAACGCTTGGAACAGACTGAGCCATAAATAACCGAAATCAGTCTCTTACCATCAATTAACCAAGTCACGTCTTCAGTGGTTTTTAAAAGTATATGTCATTAAACGTAGGCCGATTTACAAGAACTCTAACCTACCTTTTGTATCCGGTTGCGTCCACGACAGGCTCGTAATTCATGACTATATTTCCTTCGCTGTTTACTTCAAAACTACCAACAGTGTCACCACAGGGAAAGGTGTTCGCCGGAGACAAAGAAAACTTTTGGCAGATCTTAAAAACAAATAAAGGAGAAGCTATTAGGGGACCGTGTCGCTCAACTGTTTTTCTGCCCTTCAAATTTTGCCCAAAAAATAATCTTGTGATACATGTAAATGAAACATGCTTTCACCGCAAACAGGCGCAGTTTTGCTTAATACCTTCTTAAGTATGCACAAAAAGTGTTTTAACTACTTCGAGTTAAATTGGAAGTTTATTTGCAAGAGAGTGATTTTTAAAAAATATCAACATTGCTTTAGCCCGAACGGCGAATGGATTTTGAGCTTTAAAAAAAAGAAGAAAAAAAGACGCTACAGTCAGCATTGACTTGCGCAGCTGGCGGGATCAGGGTTGACGTATTCCCATTCTTCTCGTGGCCTATAGCAAAATTCATTCCATTGGTGCTTTCCGCGTGAAGGTTCCACCAGCTACGCAAGCCATCAACGTATCGAATCGCTGTCTGCAGATCCTGAGTTCGAGAACTGCTCTGACCAACAGCAAATTTAATCTTTTCCCTCAGTCGTTCCGAGTTCAATTCTTCGGAAGGAGAACATCTACTGCACTTGGGGTTAGTCCTGCCCCACCAACAGTCCTCACTCTTTTTACTTATAAATCGTAAGATTTGGGCCAGCTTCCTAATGACTTTTGTATCTGCTTAATTGTGCCAATTACTGCTATATGGCCTTTAAAACACTTACCAAAAGGTCAATGCAGCTACTACCTTCGCTAAACTTTGTGCAAGGATTCCAGTCAAACACAAGTGTTGTACGATAGGGCGCCTTAGTTGGAATTCCTTTGAAATAATACTAGTAGTAATCATAGATCAATACGTGCGTTCGAGTTTTCTTAGCTCCAGATTAGCTTTTGTGTCGTCAAGCTTGATTTCAAAATCATGGAAGAGATCATGAATTAAAAGGTAAACATTCTTTTCGTAAAAAATGTTCTTCGCGTATACGGCTTCAAAATATCTCACTCATTAACTCTCTACTCTTAAAATGTCTTACTCTCCCTCAAGCATGGTCGATAAAAATGTAAAGTAGATCGTAAAAAGTTCTTTGTTGTTAAAAAGATAAACATGTCACTACAAACTTCGAAAAAATGGTAGCCTTGAAGGTTAAAAGTCTTGGCTTCTTGCGTGACACAACTTGAAGTGAAATCAATGATCATAGGAGCGACGGAAACATATTAGGTTTCTGCTAGATTACTGATGTCAGAGAACCGGACAGAATCTTTTGCCATTGTGCAAACTTTTCATCTCATGATTATTTTACGTTCATGTAGGTCAGTTCAACATGTTTTAAACTTAGCTTGCTTCAGCGAGCGAGATACTTATCATGCAAAATTACCCGCGTAGAGATATCAGACGTGAATAAAGCATTACAGTTGTAACAAACTGCACTGATACGCTCAAGCTT
>OZ037995.1:24546119-24611599 GCA_964035705.1 Porites rus
GGCTTGATTACATGCATTGCGTTTCCAGATTTTTAGGAGCTTAGTTTTCGGAACTTTGATTTCTATATCCTATCTCATCGTGACTAAACTGGCCCCCCAAACATGTCTATAGCGGCAAATAGGCCAAAATGACAATGTAACCACCCGGGTTCACTTCCGGAAAGTTGACCATTTGTAATACATGAATCCATTGAGCTTGCGAACCCAATTTGAAACGGAGCCACTTTGAGAATACTATTAGATACTACTATTGGTTTGTTCACTAACCTACATAAGTAATGTGGTGATTGTTTTCTTAAATTTGCGCTTACTCACTCGTGGAAGAAAAAAAGTTTAGTTCCTATAAGATGTACTCACGCAGGTCCACTAGGTCCATCGATTTCCTTCAGGCTGATAACTTTCCCGTTGCTTTTTCGGCACGAGCAGTTGTCGATCTTTTCACATGTTTCCGCGAGAATCCAGCCGAATTGTAACACAAAAAGAAACGATACAAAAAGGGAAAGTTTTGCTGCAATGTTATGTTTCCTCTCCATCGAGTAAGCGTTTATAAAAGAAAAATAGTTTTAATCTTGCATGCGTGACCCGCGTTTGTTGAGTAGCGCAGCCTGGTCTGTTTCACTAGGGACTTTAAGAACCCAGGACGCGGTGAGTCGGAGACGCGACCGGAAGTGACTTTTCCAGTTTCGGATGAAGAGCGCATGCGCTTGGCGTTTTCTCCCGCTCTCGAGAACGCGGCCTGAAGCGATTTGGCGTCGTCTGGAAAACGTGAGTATTCAGCCTTGTTACTTAAAGCAAATCACTATAATTACCAGTCTATCACAACTATTCTGTCAATTGGAATTTAAAATTTATTGCCTCTTCAAAGGTTAGGCATCATTTTTGAAACGAAAAGGACCAAAGTTGAATAGTTTAAAACGTTTTGTTCCCTCCAGGTGAGCAAGCACATGGCGTCGAGCAGATCTTCAAAGTAAGTCATCTAATTATCCTTGAAATGTTTCCCAAAATCTCATTTTCCTTCACAGTTGAGGGAAATTATCACTACATTCATGCGGCTATTCTCATGCTTGATACAACTTAGTTGTCAGGCGTCCTAGCATTCTACTTGGTCTTCTTTCTGTTTTTGATTAATCCAACGAGCTCCGATGTGAAATATCAGAATAAAACTTTATCGGTTGTTCCATCAACGGATGATCGATTTTAGCTTCATAAATAATTTAGCTAAGACTATTCCGTTTTTCTAGTTGAGTCTCTACTAGATCCAGGTTTTATAATTCATGATGATCTGAAATTGCATTTCCTGATATTGAGTGTGATTAAAACTCAACTAAAGAAAGCTTATTAAAGCTAACTTTCAAAAATCGCCCACTATAAGAGGAAACATAAGTTTAATTAGTTCATTACCTTGACTACTGTCATAAAGCGTAGCATTTCGAAAGCTAAGACTTTGACATTTGTGTTATGTCCATTTTTTTATTTCTTTGAAATTGTTACTAATGAGCCATGTCTTAGATAATACTCTGAAGCGAAAACAAACCAAGAAAAATTAGAACTAAAGAGAGATTGTATTTGAAGTTAGATGATGTTGCCTATCTCATTGAAGTTTTGATAATGTCAATCTTTTAAATTATCAACGTTAGGCTTTGAATGCATTATTCCACTGCTGTTATTCCTGAAAGTGTAAGTTATGGGTGAGGTCTCTTTCCCTCAGCAAGGCCGCTTTTTAAATTTGTGAGCTTTAAACGTCATTAAAGAAAAATCTCACTTTTTTGAACAAGCATAAAATTAGCTGTGAGATTGACAACAGCATTTAGTTTCAATTCAAAAGAAAGGGTTTTTTTGGAGTGAGTTTTATTCTAATATTCTCTTTGTTTTTGTTTTCACACAGCAATGTTATGTACTGGACTGAACAGCACAATATTATACTGTGCAGAGAAGTAGTGTTTGAAAATCCCTACTTATACAAAAAGGGGTCCCCCAGCGCAGTGAAACTTGGAAGAAAATTGTAGATGTTCTAAACAAATGTGCTTCTCCGCAATTTAATGTTGACCACAGAGCCATCCGGGACTACATCAATGTCTTGGTAAACAAGTACAAGAAAAAAATTAGAGCTGACGAAAGAGCGTCAGGAATATCCCCAGATGAGCCAAGTAAACTAGATGAGCTAATACAGCAAATTATTGCACTTGAAGAGAGTGCTCCCACAGATACATGTAGTAAGGATAAAGCTGACAAAGCTAAAGCAGAGGATGTAAGAATGAAAGCTATGGAAAGGCTTTCCCAAACCAAAATAAGGGCGTCAGAGGAAGCCGAAGAGGGTGAGGACAAACCAAAACGAACAAGAAGAAAAACTGGAGATGCCATGGAGTTTCTAAAGGAAAGAGCACAGCAGAGTGCAGAAATTAGAGAAAAGGAACTTGAGCTGGAAAAGGGAAGACAGGAACAACAACTTAAAGTCCAACAACAACAGGCTGATATGCTGAAGCTAATGCACCAGCAAAAACTGCAAAATCAACAGCAACAGCAGCAGTTTCAGCAACAACAGCAACAGTTCCAGCAGCAACAAATGCTCATGATGCAGCAGGTCATGGGCGTCATGAGTAAAATGCTTAACAAGTAGATGTTAAATTTCTATTTGTAGATGTTTATATGTTTAAGATTTACATTTTTACAAAATGTTGAACTCAGAGTATTATTTGCCACCCTTTTGTTTAGCTCTGCTTGTTGTTACAATCCCTGCAAATAACACACAACAACTGTTCAATCAGGATTTTATGCAAGATTTTATGTAAACTTAGGCATTGACAGGTGTTTTTTTTTTTTTTACAGTAATTTAGCTAAAGTAATCGACTAGTGATGGTGGGTCAAGGCCAAAGTAGTCAGCAGTCGTATTGCGGTAGAGACATGTTAAAGCATTCCGCAAAAGTGAACAAACAATGTACATTTTTTCTACATGGCTAAGGCCAATTTGGAGATTCTTTTTGTAATCGAGAAACTTGAAATAATTTATAAGGTCTCCAAACAACCATTCCACACTTGTACGTACAGAACTCATAGATACATTAAACTCTTCCATTTGTCTTGTTAACACCCCATTTCTGAAGGGGCACTGCAGGTGGGTACGTAGAGGATATGCCGGATCCCCGTAGATACACATCTCCTGTCCAGCAGGGGAAAAGGCGAACTGTGCCAGGTCAATATAGAGGCCAGATGTGTCCAGCATTCTCGCATCATGCATTCGTCCCTCTGAACAAGAGCCAAAAAAATTAATTTTGAACCAGAATCAGTCACACATTGGCTGGCTGACAAACTGTTACCGATATAGACCATTGATTACCTTAGTAATTGAGTAGGCAAAAAACAACATAGGATTCGCTGGCTATTATTCTTACAGTCCAGGTACTTATGGCCTATAAGTCAGAATTTATAATTTATTTGTCTGTGGTGACAGGACAACCATTTCCTCTAATAACAATTGAAAGTGGGAGCTACTGAAAATACCTCTGATTTGAGAGACCAGGAGAGAGTCATCAAGAAACGTCAGATTAACATTATGAGAAAAGAAACCAATCTAACTTTTAAGTTCACATAAGTGATAAAAATGTCTCTCCAAGTAAAAACAGCTACGGTACTATCCCACTATAAAAAATGAATGAATATACCCTTACATACTGGTCCAAACAGATGGTCAATCAATCCATTTGGTAGGGCCAAGGATTGAAATTTAAGGGCGTGAAAACGCTTGTGGCCATTGTAAACAGCTCTCTGATTGACTCCTGGTTTTGATATGGGACGAACCGTTCCATCAACAAAGCCGAAACAGTTTTCCAAGGCGGCACCTTTGTCATGAATTCCTTCAGAGTAAGTTAGCAGTAGGTTAGGAGACATAATGAAATGATTCCATTCGGTAATCCTACGGCCATGAACATTTTACATCCATTCAGTGACTTCATTGCTAATCATGCTGAGCTCGGGTACTGATCGACCAAAAGTAGAAATCATATCAGACAACCTACATGGATAGCTAAAGCGCTTTAGTATAACACAAAGTCCTTCTGTTGAATCACAAACGGTACCATCCGGACATGTGAAGGTACCAGGCATCTGTAAAACATCCACCAGCAATGAGATGTCACTCTTTTCAAATCTGAAGTCTGCCTTACACTCTGCGGGGTCTTTGTTTTCGAGGGAAAATTTTTCGTAATCCCAGTGGCGAAACGGAAGGTTTTGTGGAGTGAATTCTTCATACAGCACGGTAAATTCTTCGTCATCTATTAGCTTTTCTTCCAGACTAAGGAGCAAAGCTTCCTGTTAAGTCTTAAATGAGTTTTGAGTCATTCTTGTAGGGAAAGGTGAAAAGCGTTTTACTGTTTTCCAGACGATGACTAGTCTAAATGATCGCGTTCTTGATCTTAACTATATATTTCCCGCGCTTAGTAGGCGGTGCTCGCCCCAGCCCCACTCTCGGTCACGCGTTTTCCAGACCACCGCGTTGTCGGTTCTTAAAGTCCCTACTATACCGGGAAAAACCCGATCGTCTGGAAAAGCCGGATCGGAACAAATTCAAGGAAACTGGGAATGCTTCTTACAGGTTTTAGTAGGTTCCACGATTTTTGGGCTTTTACTGTGGTTAAAATAGTATAGAACGCTTCATCAGAATGGCCGAATAAGCAAGGGCAAAATTATCCCAATATTTTGTTGCAGTAGGAAGAACATTTTGCTATTCTGTTCCCTGCTAGCAGAGGTCTCTCATGCCTCGTCGTGAGAGACCTCTGCTAGCAGGGAAGCTATTCTGATGAAAACACATGAAAACAGCGAAAAGCTTGATTTTTCCACGACAAATGAAATTACATAATAACTTTCGGAAGATTGACTTAAGCAACCCGAATGAGACAAATACGGCCTTATCTGAAAAAAGGTGACTTATTTCAAGTTTTATAAAGATCTGTAAAGGCGAGCGAATTCGACAACAAAGTATCATATTTCTTGTTTTGGGTGCCATTCATGATTTTTGGAGTTTTTCAGATTTTAGCTACAGGTTTTTAATATTGAAAAGTAGGAAAGTGGATGCCGGAAGCGATCACTCATCCCTGCGAAACGCGCCTAAGTTTTTTTTCTGTCTAATAGTCGGCACTATTGTGGTCATTCAAAGAAAAACTCTGTTTGCTTCTAACACAAAGATTAGAAGTGCTTTTGTAAATGCCAGAAAAAGGAAAAAAAAAATCCCCGACGAAATTATTGGTGGGGCTGTAGCCTACACAACCCCATTTCCGATTTGCCCCTTAAGCCTTTGCTCAAAACGAGGCTAAGCGCGAAGCTATTGATTTGAAACTGATTTTTTATGAACAAGCAATTCTCTTACAAATGCTGTGTTTTTACCTTTAAACTCCTCCATTTCACTAGGAGAAAGGTCGTATCTATCAAACCACGTCGTACAAAAAAGCCACGAAACAAGCTTAACTTGACACCTCCGGTTCAAATTCCCCACCCTACCAAGGTGGTTATTCCCCACCCCTCTGGGTTCAAATTATGGTCAAATGCCCAGGATTTGCCTGGGGCGGGAGATGCTGAATTTTCCCAGCAGGGTAGCCTGTTCCCCTCTACTTTTCATCGCTATCTTTACTTCGCACCGCTCTCCACTATCTGAACGCTTGGAACAGGCTACCAGCAGGGTCGTTTACAAGCTCGTCACGCAACGCTGCTCCGGCTCCACTAGACTAAAAGAAAATTGTAGTAGTTTGCCCACGAAGCGCTTGGATTTATTGAGAACTCGTTTTACAGTCAAACCAGGTCAAGCGTACCCCCCAAGAACCATTAATGAATTTATTATTTAAAAGTTGAATCTATTGCTAGTTGTAGATTTCAGATTGATCTCTGCATTCTTGTATGTGTAATGAGCCGTGAATTCACACGCGAGGCCGTTATGAAATTTCTACCAGCTCCATTTTCCTGAAATTGATGTAAATGTCTTCTAAGAAGCTTAATCCATTCAAAGATTTCCAATCTGACCAAATACAGAGAAGTTCTCGTAAAATATTCAATGCTCATTACGCATGGAGAAATGCCGCTTTGAATTTGACACCAGTTACGGGAACGGCTAACGGATTCATTTTTCAAATAATCAATTCACTGATAGAATCTTGGGGGGTACGTTTGACTTGGTTTGACTGTAATCGTGTCGGTGTGTTCCAGATCGAATTGGAACCTCTCGGAGCAAGGGAGAGAACCAGCAACAATCTCAAACCACATATGGCGTCGACACCGGGATTCATTGGTGGGAGGCGAGTGCTCACACCACTGCGCCACCCTTGCTTGCTGATTCGGCTCGTGATTCTCGTGATTCTCCTGTGGCCGCTCGACGCATGGACCAACCCTTACTGATATTTCAGCTGATTCACAGGATTGAATCATTCGTGATTCCCGTGATTCTCGTATGGCTCACGAATTTCTTCTGGCATACAGTGTATCAGCTGATTTCCGGGCTGCTGCTGACAAAAAGGCGAACAGGGCAGCTGACAGGGCAAGTTGGTGGAAGAGCTGACTGATCGCGCTCTGAGCCCTGAAATGTCTTTTGGTTATGATGAGGACTTTGTGAGTCTTATTGACGAAGATTTACAATGTTCAATTTGTTATCTGGCTTTGCGAGAACCGGTTCTCACCAGATGTGGCCACAGATTCTGTAGGCAATGTCTCGACCGACACATGGCGAGGTTTGTCTCTTCTTTTTATTTTCGAAAATAACGTTGTCTCACTAAGGTAGTGTCCCACTTAAGTGTCTTAATAGATATAAAATTAGTAGTAAATTGTGTTTGTGTCGTAAGCTTATAAACTTATATAGGGGCAAATGCAGCAGAAATGTCGGTTAAAATGGTTTCAGCTGAATGGTTTCAACCCTCAATGACTCTGTTAACCTTCTTCATTCATTCAGGTTAGGAGACAAAAGAAATTGACGTTGTTACTTGACTTATTTTTAACACCATATAACACCAACGTTCGGGGAGGGGACAAAAAGCGTGATTTACAGGTGCAACTTATACAGTGTAGGGTCAGCCTTAGTTAAATTTCTATAAAAGAATAAATAATTTTTGGGCTGCAAACATAAAATAGTTCTGAATTAAACCTCAATTTTGTGCACTGAAGCTATGAGGCTGATCAATCACTCGGTTGACTGGATATTTACAATGGCTGTACCAAAATCTTCCTGGATATTGTGTGCATGAAGTTTGGCAAACTTGATCAGTAAATTTACTAAGTTAGTGAATTGAAAATCTAGAGCAGAATACCTCATTACCTAGTGAACAATATTATGTCCTATTTCAGAATGGGATGTCGTTTAAATTGTGAATTTCCTTAGCTTGCATAGCAGGTGGTTTGTTTGTTTGTTTTTTGCTGTGTTTTCCATTTGTGTTTTGTAAAGTAAGAGTAGTAGCCAGTAGCCGCACTGTTTACGTAGATGTCAACTGACCCCTATTAGGCTATGAGTAACGTCTGTGAAGCAACACCGATTAAATCCTTGTTCTGGGACCCCAATGAACTCAACAAGTTACTGGAAATCAGTGTTTTGAATTTCCCTACAACGTGATTGGCAAATTGACAATGGCTTTTTGAACAGGCCAATCATGGTCTGTACCTCATATCCTGATACACAAGTAGGGGCCCAGAACAACAATTTTGGCACTGTTTCACAGATAGACTACTAGAAGTTTTGGTTCTGTCGGTGGTGCAGGCAACAAATGGATACAGCCACATGAAAGCTGAACCAAGGTCAAATGACAAAACAAGGAGAGAGGGGGTGAGGAAAAGAATGTTCTCTCTCTGCCTTCTTTGACTTCTTTCTCTCACCCCCTTCCCAATCATTTTCTCATTTGACTCCTTACTCTACCTGGTTCAAATTTGGAGTTGCAGGGGGACACCCCACCAAAAACTATTTCTATATATCTTTCTATTACATCAATCATACTTTTCAAGTTCTTAAGACAGTGAGAGTTTTAATTTTAGCTGTATTTATGGTACATCCAGATAAGCAGAAATGATATTAAAAACTGTAGCCATTGAAAGTTAACAAATTAATGTTCTCAATTTTGCTGCTATCATGAAAAAGTATTGTCACAAGAAACAATCACCCCTTGGCTCAAATAAGCATTATTTTTGGATCAATCCTTTGCAATAGGTCCTTGTAATATTTTTTGCTTTTAAAATATCAAGAACATCTGTACATTAAGAATTTTCATCGACAGGCAGAAAAGTCAACAACAAGTAGTCAACTGTCCTATTGACCGAGAGGGGCTCGTACACCGTAAGGTAAAATATCATTATGATTTTGTAGAACTATTTTAGGATCATTTTTATTACATACCCACTGAAAAGCCATGTTGCAAACTCTAGCCAATTACAGGCAAAGACAGTATGTTTTTCACACAAACTAGTACATGCTTTCAGAATTATTATGACAAACAAATTATGTTTTTTATTGTGTGGGAATTAATATAGTACATCCCATCAAAAGGCACAGAGATGTGTGAGCTTTATTGCTCTAAGTTTCCTGTTTTTTTTTTTTTATGGGTGCCTGCAATGCTCTTGCTTTGCTAGTTGCATTGGCTGCTATTCAATGATAACATTGTTATAACATTTTCTTGATATTGCATTAATTATCTTCCAAATCTGCTACACACTTGCCGGTTATGAATAATTAATTGTGGGATTTGAAGCAAACAGAAATGGAGAGTTATTTTGAATAAATAATAATAATACTTATTGGATATGATGTGTACATTCTGATTGTGCAGATGCTCTTATACATTTAAGTATTTCAAATAGATAATGTAAAATCAGTGAGTAAATCGATCTCTACATGACTGAGAAAAATAATTTAGGCATTAAAAATGCAAGAAATGATCCAGGTCATTTTGGTAATATAAATCTGATGAAATTTTTGTAGGATATCTTCCCTGATAAAGCAACTGGGAGGAAGATTCTGTCCTTATTTATAAGATGTCCAAATACTGGATGTGATTGGACTGGTGAACTGAGAGAGAAAAAGGTGGGTGTAATTGGCATGATCTCCACTTGCACAGCCTCATGAGCTAGCTTCCATAGGAAATAAGCTCCATCAAGCAACCACTAGGCTACAGCGTACTTTGAATTCTTGTTGAGCCAACAAAAGAAGAGTAAAGTTTTGAATCTGAATTATTTAGGTTGACTAGGGTGGTAGGACCAGTGTACTTAAATTTTTGTCTGGTAGGTACATCAAAGAGTAGGTGGATGGGGCTGTAAGGGAAGTTGGAACATTGATAAGCAAATTACGCCCTTTTTTCAGGAAACCCTTCATTTCTTATTCATTATTTTAAAGTGAGATATTGGCGATTTTTATCTTATCTCCTTTACGGCAAGACAAAAATTTAATAACAGCTTGTACTTTCAATTGATTTTTTTTTCAGTGAACATTTTTCAATTTGGAATAATTTATTTAGATTTAGGCTACATGTATGTTCACACTATGCATGTACTGGAAAGCTTTTTATACCGACACAAAAAGCCATCCAGTATAGTATGAACACCTATCCGATATGTGACTCTCCAATTCAGAGATCGGTGCAGTGCAGCAGTTCACTCTGTCACAGAAATCATGCCATGTTAACCCTTTTACTGCCAAATTTAGCAAAATCAAATTTCGACCAAATTTCAATATTTAGGTTGTGAAATTTTGAAAAAACAATGCAATGTTTGCTTGAATTAATTGATATGGCGAGCAAACAAGGCGAAGGTTAAAACAAAAGTAAAGAAAAAGAAATAGGTTATAATAGCAAGTTGTTGGCCTAGTCACATGATAAGATAATAAAATTATTAATATGCATATTTAATATTTTTAATCTCCACAGAACCACTTTGATCGTTGTAAACGGAAGCCCCTAAAATGTCCCAATGTCTGCGGTTCATTTATTGCTCGTAACAAAGTAGGTACATCTGTACATTTGTAAAGAGTGATTTTGTTCATGATTTTGTACCTAGTTCAGTTGCCGGTAAAAAAATGTTGTGTATTCATGATCATGAGCTGTTCATCTGAAATCTTTTTAGATGGAGTCTCACGTTGAAAACCACTGTCCGCTGACAGTTATTTCCTGTCCTTATGCTCTGATGGGCTGCACAGAAAGGGTGTGTACATTACGCATATTGTAGTTGTGTTATTGTAGAAAAAAAAGAAAGGTATATTTCACCTCTATGGATGCAGGTACCTAAAACAAAAGACCTCGTCCATAATTCATAAAGAATTAACAAGAGAAATTTAAGTTTACAGTGAGTGTCAAGAACTGATTAATCTTTGCTGACTTTCTACTTTCAATCCGCCGCCAAACACTCTTCCTTTCCACCTCTAAGCCTCCCCCCCCTCCTCCTTCACTGCCAAAATTGCAAAATACCTGTTGCCAATCGTCTTGGGAAAGATAAAAACCCGAGGACCAGCGAAAACATGGATAGATCTAGAAAAAGATTTTGAGCCACTCAGACTATGGTCCCGCTATACCAGATCATACCGGATAGCTTTTCGTGCCGAAAAGAAAAGCTATCCGGTACTTATGTGAACACCTATATGACTCTCCAGCCTCAGTGACTCACAGTAAGAGGTTTGTCAAATCTAAATCACTTGGCGCCTCGTGTTTTAAACTTATATTAGAACATTATTTAACTAATACTGGTGTAAGGCTGTCTGTTCGCTCAATCCTTGTATAACTAACTCCTAAATTACAAAGCTGGGTTGGAGTGACTACCTACTGTATATGAGGGCTCTGAATAGACAAATGACTTTGAACACTTCACCTTTTACGACGTATCTATCAGCGCAAAGTGTTGCATAATACTCCATGGTTACTCGATAAAACTTCAAGCATCTAGGTGCTTGTTAGGAAAGCATGACGGTCTAATAATGACTCACCATGTATGAGAACGTGGCCCTTTGTCAGTATAGAAGTGTCCAGAGTAAAAACAAATCCAGAGGGATGCAGAGGGCGCTAACTATAAATGTCCCTTTAGTACACAGGAGGCGCACAATTTCGGGCGTGGGTTGGGGCTACCATTTGGTAGGACTTTCGGTACGAAAAGAATATTTTTACCAAAGCAACAAGGGTGATCGTCTTTTAACATGAAATCTCTTACAGCCATAATTGTAAGCCATGCAGCGCAACGCAACTTAATAAATAAAAAGTTGTAAACTGCGATATGCGCAATATCATGTTAACTGCGCAATACAGTATCTCAGTATCTTAACCTGTATAACTCGAGCAGACCTTGGTCACGTGCTAGACAACGATAAGAATTTCACAAGCACAATTTTTTTTTATTTCTGCGATATACATGTAACTTATTTCTAGTTTATGTTTATTTCTGCCAAAGAAACAGCACCTCCACACTCAAAATATGACACAGGTCAATCGAAGTTGTTTGAGCGAAAAGCTACCCACGGGCTTAGCGCAGAGTTTGTGTTCCGTTTTTTCGAGTGTTAAGGGACTGAGGCCTGTCTCTCGAAATTCCCGGTAGCTTTTCGCGCCCGAAATCAAATATTCAAATCAAACCGATCTTAGGAATAAACGCGCGGGTCCTAGCCAGCAAATGTTAACCACAACTGTTTTCCGGGCGCGGTAGTTATCGGGAAACGGGCCTCTGGTTTGAAAGGGCTCTTCTACTCAAGTTATGAACTTCCTGCTTTCGTGAGTAACCACTATTGCTGACTCAAAAGATGGTCAATAACGGGATTTCATCCTTAAAACAACATAAAAGGAGAGCAAACTTAACAAATTTCTCTGTAGTAACTAACAAAGATCCTTCATTTTTTGTGACCATCTTCTTTATTCTGATGATCTAAGTGCTTAGTAAAGCATTAAACATTATCAGTTAAGCATTATTATAAGAACAACCTAGATTCTGGCCACGGGTCTCAATTAAAGTGTTAAGTTACTAATTCATTCTTATTCGTTTATAATCAGATTCAGCGAAACAAAGTTGAAGCTCATCTGCAGTCTGCAGCGAGAATTCATCTGGCCTTAACGTGTTCAACGTTTAAGGAAACGATGGAGAAGCTTGATGTACTCCAGAAGCAAGTGGGAGAATTCAAAGAATCTAATGTTGCTCTTAGCGAAACACTTGAAGCCACTAATTCGTTTGTCACTGCCAAGGTAGATGCCCTCGCGTCAAAGGTGCATGCGCAAAGTGGCGAACTGGCATCTTTTAATTCTGCTCTTAGGGCTCAAATTGATGCTGATAAGAGAGAGTGGAAAGCTGTCAATGTCGCTTTGATTTTTAAGGTGCATTCACAAGCAAAAGAGGTCGCGAGATTAACCAATGCGTCTCCATTTGTGTGGAAGATAACTGGTTTTAGCGACGTCTTAAAGTTGGCTAAGAATGGACGCACCAAAAGTATATTCACTGAATTCTACACAGGAAAACAAGGCTACAAGTTAAATTTACGCGTCGATCCAGATGGAGATCAAACAAAAAGGAACAGATATCTATCATTATATGTTGGCATTATGAAAGGCGATTACGATGCTATTCTTCCCTGGCCCTTTTGTGAGCAAGTTACTTTCAGTGTAATCGACCAACAACCTGATGCTGCACAGAGGAAAAATGTTGTTGTCGTCGTGAGGCCCAATGAAACGCCTGGTTTCTGCTGTCGGCCTTCCGTGGAACAAAACCCGAAGCTTTTTGAGTTTCGCCGGTTGATATCTCATAAGCTGCTAAAAACCCGGCGCTATGTTAAACACGACACGTTGTTTCTTCAGGTTGAAGTGGGACGCCATGACTCTGAGAGTCGTGATTCAAACTCAGATTCTGTGTAACTTTCTTTGAAAAATTTCCACTTAAAAGGGCTTTTAGCAGGGTTACTACATGGAATCGCAGGTTCGTCATCTCACAACGTTTGAACACTAAGCATTATGCTAAACACAACACGTTGTTTCACCAGGTTGAAATTGGTCCACACGAATGTGGCGATTCGGAATCCAATTGAGCCCACTATTTTTCCCTTTTTTCAGTGTGATGAAACGTGTACTTAGAATGACCGTACCTTTGATACCCATTAAACACTGTGAAGAATAGCACCAACGATCTTGACATGACGTTAGTTTGATTAAACTGATACAATCCTCTAAAAACCCTCACAGTGATTGCTCTACGAGAGGAAAAACCAAAGTTGACAAAATTACAATGCCATCTCAAATTAAACAGGTAGCAGTTGTCAGTCAGATCCAGTCAAAGTCCATTTGGTTATCTAAGCGTCACGCGGTGATCACAAGCTCAGCACTACACCTACCAACAAGATCTGACTGGGTTTGTTTTACCTTTGCGTTGGTTGAGAGATTGGCCCAAGTTACCCAAGGAAACCGTTGCGGATCGGTTTGCACACTACTGTTCTTTTCCATCAAACACTTTAGCTAGTTCGTGTCTCGTCAAAGAGCTCAGGTTGGGTCGTCTCGGCTCTCTTAAGAAATGTCACTCAGATTCAAATTTTGAGTTGAATTTTTGTGTATTTTAACTTTTCAGAGAGTCACTATTAAAATCGTCGCGTTAGTATATTATTTTAGTCTTAACTGAGTAATGTTTATGGGCTGCGATGACATAGACGCAGCTTGTTTCTCGTGGCACACCGTCGAATATTATCCTTCAGTACTGTCACTTTTATTTCCTTTCACTAGTGCGATATTCAGTGCTATGCCACTTGAAACCAATGTATACGAATATCTAATGTACACCCCCCCCCCCGGGATGGAGAGTCACAGATCGGATAGGTCTTCATATTATATACCGGATAGGTTTTCATGTCGGTACGAAAAGCAACTCGTTTTAGTATGAACATATCCTTAACTTCGTTTTAAGAAAGACAAATGAAATCTTGCATCAATAGGGCCATTTATACGAGGAAAAATAAGACGCGAATTGTACCATTTATACGAGCATATCTTATCTAAGACGAGAACAGCTCGTATAAATAGTTCGCGTCCTATTTCTGTTCTTGACTCGTTTTCATGTGAATGTTGCCCGTAGCAACGGCAATCCAACGTGGCACGCCAAAAATTAACGCATACGTACTATGCGTTCCCGTCTTATGGGTATGTGCCGCTGAGAAGGGTATGGTTTTCAAGCAGTTTACTCTAGGATAGGGTATATAAATCAGAGCGTTTGGGTCTAGAAAAGGGTATCATTTTTCAGGAAACTGATCAGTTGGTTGAAGATTTTATCTAGACTGGGGAAACAGCTACTCTAGGATAGGGGGATTTTGGGAGTTTACTCTAGTATAGGGTAGCAAAATTCAGCTGAACTAGCTCTGGTATAGGTCAAGGGTTCCAGGGTCCCAGCGGCACATCCCCACCCAGAAATTCCTAAAGTGCCCCCCCCGGGCTCTTTATTTAGATCGACGCGGCAAAGCTTTGCTCCGTTGCAGAAACCGGACAGCTTTTACGCCGACGCAAAAACCAAACCGGATAGGGCTTCTGTTCACACGTAAAAACGTTGATTTCTGTAAGATTTTAGTGACGGAGCGAAGGTGCGCTGCGCCGATCTCGAAAATGGAAAGTGACATATCGGATGTGTTCTGTGCCACGCTTTAGAGCAGTGTGATCAAGTATTCGGACCGAGCCGGAAGTGAATAAGTAGGGGCGCCCGAGGACTGGAATTCACTTAGACCTTAGTAATTATTCAGGGATGAAGACTGGAAATAGTGAACCAAACTCTCTCGGCCAACCGCGCTGGCACGATGTTCGATGTGTGTGAACGACTTGTTCCAGTTCTGTGCCTTTGCTGTTCATTTTTCACCCGATAGCTTTTCATGGCAAAAAAGCTGTCTGGTATCTAATGGTCTATCCGATATTAGTAAAATCCAACTAGTGGTCTATTATCAAGGCTGCGTTCTGATTGGTTGAGCTGCTACTAGGCTATATGTTGTAGCCCACTAATAGCGAAAAGCGCCGGCTTTGAAAACCATAACAGTGTCGGCTGATTCGCATTTTGCCAGCTAAAGTTGTTTTGTCTCGATATCTTTGACCAGCTAGATGGATTTTATTAAAACAATTATTCCTCTCGCCCTCATGGGGTATTGGCTCAGAGCCCATTCGGGCTCGAGGGGTAATTGTTAATCAGTTTTACTTTAGATTAATTGCGTTCTTTGTGCCCTTGAAAAAAAGCAAGGACGTAAGAGATGATCATGGTAATTTATGCCTAGTTTAACAGCCAACTTTAAAATATCTATGGCGCAGTTAATTTCAAGTGTGTTCAACCCTCCTCTAGGCATTTGTTCGGTATTTATTAAAGCTTGCGTCGTTCCCACGGTGTGGTATTTTTCGTTGTTGAATGTTACATTTTTCTACCACTTTCAAAATAGATTCAATTTTCGGATAAAGAGTACTCATACACAAATTTCTAATAAGGAAAGATTTGATAACTCACAACGGCGGGTTTTATTGAAATATTGCCATCTTACACAATCTAGTCAGCGCGGAAACCGTACGCACGGTCACTGCAGCAGATTTTGGAGAGAAGAGCAACCTGTTACGGAGATAAGGCCACGGGGGCTAAATTTTCGACTCTAGAAAAACTTGAAAAAAAAATTGTCATTCGGGATTATTATTATTATTATTATTATTATTATTATTATTATTATTATTTTCTTTTCGGGTGGGGGGGGGGGTATTGTTTATAAGCATGGGAAAATCACATCACAACGAGTCGGGATTTACTTTTAATTAGCTTTTTGTCTGATCGGTTGAAAGGTGGCGCCAAATTTTAAGGTACAACGTACATGAACGATCTATCATCTTGTTTGTCTGCGACATTCCCAAACTTATCTGTTTTAATTTTGGCATTCTTTGGAACTTTTGTTATTCAGTGACATTTAACTGTCTGGTTAATCTGAAATTCTCCCTGTCTACAGAAACATTGACCAACTGGGTTAAGAGGTCAGAGGCATTCTCAATCAACTGCCACTGAACCGCGTGGCAGATGTCAATGGGGGTGAGGAGGAAGGGAAAAGGGGAATGTACATTCATTCTTACATTTTACTGATTGGTTTTATATCGTATAAAGGGTAAAGAAAAAATTCTAAACCGTCCAGGTTTTGAGAAGGTTGGTCAGTTTTATTCTACACGGATTAGAAAATTCTTAAAAAAATAAACACTCTGCGCTCGTTTTTGGAGAGGGCGGAAAATATGAAATTTAAAACATGTTTTCCTTTCTTTGGAGGAAAATTGAAAGAAAAAAAAAAAGAAAAAAACTTGTCGTTAGGGGTATGCGCCGGAAATTTGGAAACTATATCGCTCTCACTGTGGGGTTCCGAAATTGGGTAACACCTTCAATTCGCTTCTCTGTGGTTATGCGAAAATCGGAAACATCTTTCGCTCTTAATTTGATACTGTCTGTGTGAAACAACTGATTTGCTCAAAACAAACTTGTGCTTCTAAGTTAAAAGAGAATTCCTTCTTCTCAATTTTAGGACGATTTTAAGAATCCAACCGCAAAAAGTGTATATTTAATTTTGTGCGCGTTATTCAATCATTTCCGAAGAATTTTATTAAACTGCCAGGTTAAAATCAATTATTCCACTTAAGTTAAGTTGTAAGTTTACTTGTAAAAATTGTCCAATGGGCCATTTGCACTTTGGCGTCATTTTACTACTACTACCAAAATAATCAAGGTTTTTTTTTTCTTTTCGCAGTTTTGAGATTTTGTTAAGTAAACGTCACTGGAATTTACAAATTAAAATATGAAAGAGAAAACAAAAATGAATTCTGGTCTTAGTAGTAAACGCACATCATTGTGCAAATGGTCTATTTTCTTGTGATTTCTAATGTTTGCACACAATTTTCCACAATGTAATGCATCAAATTAGTTTGGAACGCGTTGTTCTTAGCAACCAACACTGGCCTTTTCGTCGTTTCGATTCTAGCTAAAGGAATGTCTTCTATTTTGGATTTGTGGCCAAGTAAATAGCTCCGTTCTGGTAAAATTCTACAGGGGTAGCTTCATTTTTTTTAACATTAAAATGATTGTTCTTGGCTGTTAAGTGACCACCCCTCACGGACGAGAAATGACAGCCAGTATGTTCCTTAGTATAAATAATAGAGTGCCTTGCGCGTTGACTTATTTATACACCTGCAGACATGGCGGAGATTAAATAAAGTGTTGCAAATGAAGAAGTAGGGAAAAAAATTCTGATTTGCCTTGTGGTTATGACGAGATCGTTCTTCATCCTGTTGACGACGATTTGCAATGTTCGATTTGCCAAATGCAATCCACTTTATGAGGTTCGGTTCCCAATAGGTTTGGTCACTGATTCTGCGGAGGTTGCCTGGAGCGATACACCGGAAGGCTTGTATTTGCGTTATACAGACAAACAGCTTCGCGATTATGAAGTAGCTGCTAACTTGTAAGCAAAATTAAACAAAAAACGCGAAAGCTTACTTCTCTTTCGCATGAAAACTTAAGGCTATACTGGGAAATGAGAGTGAGTTATCCTGCGAGACAAAAAAGTAGTTCTAAAGAAGCACACCCATTTCAGACTATTGACATATGATTCAAAAGTGAAGTACGATTTCAAGCAAGAACTCAGCTGAGGAACAGACTCAACCTCGTGCTCAGGGTCTTCTGGCTTTCCAATATAGAACTCTGATGATAACTTCTAATGAATTTTGCAAGAATGTCCCCCAGGTTCGAAACCGTAGTTACAAGGGACTTTCCGAAAGCGTTCATGCCATTTTAAAATAGAGAAAATATTAACAATCTTTTTCGGGAATACTCCGACGTCAAAATCATTAGGCATAGACTATCTTATTTTGAAAGTGTTTAAATAGATTTTCTATCGACGTAACGAATTATTGTCGTTACTGCATTATAATTTCTAAAAATGCTTGGCGTGATTTCAAAAAACGTGAGATATTGTCCTGGAATCTTTCTTGGGTTGAGGAAACATGCTAACGGATAAGTTGTTTTTTTTCAATCGAAACACCTCCGAAAACTTATTGTGCGAGAAAACGTTCAGGAACGTTTATTACTTACCATGAACAGAAAAGTTTTTTTAGCGGCCGAAGAATGAATGGCCGTTTTTTATACTAAGGACGCATTTTCCGTCTTGACGAACTCGTGCAAACATTTTTTAGTTCGTCTGGTTATGCGCCTCTAGTATAAAGACAGGCATAAGACGCATTATGCGTCCGAGACGAACTACTTTCGTAGTGCGTTGTTCAAGACGTATTTCAAAGGAAAGTTCGTCCAGAAGCATAATGCGTCTTGTGCCCGTCTTTATACTTGAGACGTATAACCAGACGAACTTCTAATGTTTGCCCAAGTTCGTCCAGACGGATAATGCGTCCTTAGTATAAAAACGGCCAGTGTTACTAACCGAAATAAGATCCAAGGTATCATGAAGACCTTAAAAATTCATTGGTTAATGCCTTTTCCTACGTTAGACTTTGGAATTTTTCTCTTGATGTTGGGTGCAGGAAGTTGAAGCTTCAGCGATTGTGTTAAGATAGGTGAGTTTTATTGCTTCATCGATAGGGTATTAAACTGGAACAAACATTTGTAATCTGGAAATGTAAGCCGAAATCATTCACAATTGTTCACTATAACAGGTCGTGTAAAGTTGATGATGGATGGATAGTGGTCTTCATTATTGTGTAAAATAGAATTTAGGAAGGCCATTACATTTAAGTTAAAAGTGATTTGTTTTCAGCTGGGTTTATATCTCTTTTACCTATTTGGATCCCTGACGTTACAACCCCGTTTTAAAAAGCTTTCCTTGTCTGCACAAACGGAAACAATAAATGGGCTGCCTATGGCAAGCCCAATCAAAAATCCTCTCACGACTCTAATCTGAACACTGATCGTACAGTTCGATTGATAACGATAAATTTCCTGTAGCCGTGTAATGATGGTAACTGGATTTTTTACATTATTTAGTTCTGTTCGAAAATTAAATAAAGTTGGAGACGTTTGTGCGTCCTAAAAGCGATTATGAACAATCAGTTTTTGTTCCGGAATTGTCAAGTGAAAAATAGAGTGAAAAGGTATTTCGGGTCAGACTGATTTTTGGAGGGGGTGGGTACAGAATAGAGGGGTGGAGCAATGGGAACGAATAGTTCGGTGGACAGGCAAAGGAGAAAAAAAATTGCCACCTGATTGCAGGTTAGAGTCGCAGTCATAGCGTTAAAATCAGCTTGGTTAACTCTGAAGTTATTATATTGCAACACACCGACCAATGTCTTATGTTCCCATAGGTTTTATTAAGTACGATTTTTACGTGACCTTGTTGTTTGTTTGTTTGTTTCTCCCGTTTATCTTTTACTACGTGTACTTTCCTTAAAGGCTTTCTTTAATGAAAGCGCAAAGTTGAAGGCAAAGTCAACCTCTCCCTTTCATGGATATCACTTTTGACTCGCCCCAACTCTCCGTAATGTTAGTTTCAACGTCCAAAGTGGCGGAGGCATTAGTCCCTAAGATATCATCGTTCGAATTGCAAAATACACCCAGTACTTCGCAGGCTAATTTCGTTTAACAAATTTGCAATAAAGTTACTTTTATATTGAATCCATAAAAATCCTGCAATAAGTGATGAAAAAAAAAATCGCTCGTTTAAGTCAACCAGTCATTACGGTTCATAGGGTATATTTTGCACTCCATATCTGCAGGCTCTGCCTTGTGGTCCAACCCCTTAACCTTCCACATACCATTATATTTTGACAAAAAAGACAGTAAAAATTATAAAAATGGCGCTCTTTTATACACCTGAAGCCTGGTGAAAAGGTACCTTTTGCAGGCCGATCCTACCCATATAAACCAGATTAGAGGGTACTTTCCCCGCCCCGCTCCGATGATCTGTCCATCGTCACGTGCATGTGTATACTTTGGAGTGACTGTAGGCCTTTTATTACGGGCCTTGCGAAACTACGAAGGCATTGATGGGAGGCCTTAGTCAAGTTTACGCTTGTCTGTAATTTTTTTTGCTGTTCTCCGTCAACTGCGAAGTGAAATGACCAAATTTTTAGAACTTAAACAGCAAGAAGCGAGCTCCAACGCGGTCCCCTTTTTTCAGATCTAACCAGGGGTCTATTACGCCCCCGACAAGAGAGGATAAAGGGGACAGAGAAGGCATCCCCCATACACATCCTATTCCATAGGTAATTCGTCTCGAGTTATTTTTAAGACCACAGATTCCAAGGGGGATTAGACAACAGCTAATCATATAGAGCGTATGTGTTCCGCCTGGATGACCCACGCTCAGAGCCACGCGTCCTTCACGAATTGACGCAGAACAAAATGGCGGAGAGCGATATTGCTTTTGCTATTCGTTTTGTCGACGAAAACGACTACAGAGAGATTTCTGCTAAAGCTGTGTCAGCGAAACAGAAATTAAAAAAGAATCGCCCTTCCTCTCTTGTATAGAGCTAACAGTACAGCAGGGAAATCCTTAACACACTGAATATTCTCTCAGGATCATTTATAATTTACAGTTTGAAGAAAGCAATTCTGGTTTGATATTTCTTCTTTTATTAGTCTTTTATTATTCAACAAAAATAACACTTGGCTTCCTACTTGCTTTATTGTACAAACGACCAGTTTCAATAGACCGGCGAAATTTCTCATTTTATTAAAGCACTGAGGTTACGACAACTTCGAGTTAAACTGATTTCACGGGTTGTCAAAGAGGCCAGCGATTCCCTTTTCTCAGGTGAGCGCCGATCCATTTCGCTTCAATATTCAGGAATGCTCTCGATCTCTTTACGCTTTCATTGCCTTTCGCCCGACATGTTTTGCACAGCTTTTGATTATGCGAAACCTCCACGAAGCATCCACGCAGTGCGCGAGGTAACTTTATCCTGATTCTAAAAATAACTCGAGACGAATTACCTATGGAATAGGGTGTGAATGGGGGATGCCTTCTCTGTCCCTTTATCCTCTCTTGGTTAAGGCGTAATAAATGTGCCCATTGAAACGTTTGAAGTAACATACATGCTGTATGAATAACAGTTCTTCAGTTTACCTTAATGTTGTGGCTTACCGCTTTGCGACCGCCTAAACACCACACCGTATCCACACTTTGACTTGTCTTCCAGACCTTGTTATCACAGGTTTATGATTGACCAGTTCATCCGTGAGTCAGAATCTGTGGAATTAACATCACTACAAACGGAATCGCTTTCGTGCTCCTTCACCTGGTTGAAATCGGCCTCGGACGGAACAGGAGAAGTTTTTGTCTTCTGTAAGGAACAAGCATCCAGGTAGTTTCCTTCAGATTCAGTCACTTTAAGCACCATTTGGGCACAGAAAACTTATTCATGCCGCCCTTCGACCAATCTCGTACCCAGAGTCTTCTGGCTTTTTGGTCAGCGGGGCAACGTTAACAAGTACTCTAGGAATTAGATCTTTTTTTTATTGGTCGCCAGCAAAACACAGGAGGTCCGACAGGAAGTTGGTGGACCGTGAGATCCGACCAATCAGAGTTCGTCATTTGCGTGGATACTCGCGACCTGACCCATGAAAGATCTTTGGTGAGATCTTTTATTTTCAACCCTGGAGATGTTATTCTTAGAATTTTAACTCGTCTTTAAAGTTTTTGGAGTGCCATATCTTACTTCTCGTGGGGTTGTCGTTAAAGGTAACTGTTTTATTCACGTTTATGAGAAGTTTAAAGAGAATCGCTACGTTCAAGCCGTCATTTTGACACTCTCGTGGACTTGGAAACTACTTTCTGTTCGAAGGTTCTGCCTATAATTTTAGCTAATTTCGGCCGGATACCTTTTTTATTTCAAAATTTGGTTACCCAGTTTTACCCCTCTAATAGGCTTCCCGTTAGAAGCTGTTTAATAGAAGTAATGGTGTAATAAAGAGATGGAAGCCGAAGCGAAGGTAGTACGGGATATTAAAAGGTACTGTGATTTTTCTTATACATTGTAGTAATAAAATGTAAACTGGTACAGACCAAAGAAGAGTTTAGTGTTTTGCCTGTGATCAATTTTTTTTCAGCAGTCACTTTAGCTTCTCCCTTATACAACCGCCCCGCATATCTCTGTCAAGTAGTCATGAACTTTTTTGCTTAGTGTCTCGTGCAGTGTAATGTTCATCTGTGCACCCAATATCATGCAATGTGTAATAATATTGTGGACACATTCAATATAATCCAAGCCCTGTCTCACTCCACGAGACACAAAAATTTATGATTTGTGGGTGAAAACCTGACAATTATTTCATATGTAGTACCTTTGATTAAAAGGGAAGGACATGAAAATGGAGCCAGTGCTTATCCACATGTTCAAGTACAGGTTTGAAACTTGAAGTAAGGAACCCTAATTCACGCAAGAGTACTTGACGAAAAGGTGTTTTCTGTGAGAAGAGTAATCGGTGTGCATGCCGATGGAGCATATGGCTAATTCTTGAGCAACAATGCACATGGCAAGTAAGGTGCATTTTCTAACATAAACCTAGAGGCACAGAAAACAAAATTTACAGTGTAATGGTATTAGGTTCGAGTTTGAAACAAGCAGTGAGGAGCCTGTGTGTATGCTTCAAGTTTGGATGTTAGCTTCTACTGTGATGTTTGACTAACAAGGTTAATATTAATTTTTTACAAGGTAATCCTGCTATTGAGATAAACTGTGTGCACCAGTCTTTTCTAACAGAGGTTGAATTAAATATTTACAACGAGGCTTACAAGAAATTGCAAACTATACAGAAGTGAAGCAGTTGGGAAAAAAACGTATAATATTACCAAGGTTTTAGTAAATCAATAATTATTCCCTATTACTGATCAATAAGACATTAACAATTTACTTAATGACTTTTTGGCAATATAAGTAACTCCAAATCTGTAAGAACAGCAGAATTCTGGTCATTATCTGAACTAATCAGGCTCTGGTGAGAGCAGTGCTCATATATATTTTTAATTTTTTGAAAGTTACTTTGGTCTGGAGTGTGTTTATCTCCCTTTCAGACATGTCCAGAAGTATAGGCTAATGAGACGTTGAGCCCATTACAAAGTGTCTTCAGGAATACTGAAGAAACAGAAATGACATGGAAGTTATAAATGGAGCTGCCTAATTTGAAGGCTGTACTTTTCTTTTCGGAGGCGTTTACAACCAATTAAACAAAGAAATAATGCTGTACACTCCAATTTCTTGTGGATAGCAGTAATTTGTGTGACTATCATTTGACTGGTTTTGTGATATGTGTGGCAGAACTTGCTACACAATTAACTAATTATTACTCTTGCCTGAATTTCTGGGTCTCATAAGGTATTTTTGTTTCAGTTGTGTCTTTGAAGGCCTTTTACAACCTCATTCCCAGGGCTTAACTTTCCCTCAGAAATTGGTGAAGTAAAAACCCTGTGAACAGAGTTATACTGGAGTATGATAGAGCAGCTCCAAACTTTGCTCTACCGGTGAAATTAATTTTTTTCAGGGGTTAGTAGGTATTTGCCACCTCCAATCTAAATTGGCTCCTTCACACCTTTACATGGAGCCAATACAATTTTGCCATACAATGCCCAGATTCCACCTATGTCGATAAAATATATTCTCTCTCTCTTCCAAACTGGTCTGTAAAGAAAATATCTTTAAACTAGATGTTAATTAAAAAAAAAAAACAAAAAAAAAACAGTAGGTGAAGTCAAGGACAAGAAAAATTAAAGCTGGCAATGATTTTGTTCTTGTAAACTACAGCTAAACGGAGAATCCCCTTCAATGACAGTTTTGATGAAAGGCTGAAACGACCAGAACGATTCCGTCAAAAGTATTTTGTTCAGCACGTACCTTTTGAGTCAGCCGGGCCTGAATTAAGGGTCGGTACGTTTCCACGCAAATACCCGCTTTCATACGAAATTACACGTCAGAAATAGCCTGCTTTCTAACTTTGCTCGTTGTCTGCATTCTTTCTCTACCATTGAAAGCCAATCTGATCAAACGACAGTATTTATGGCATTTCTCGTCGAGAGTATAAACATTAGTTCTGAATCAACGCACACAGAAAATTGGAGAAAGTCATGCACACAAAAACAAAAGTTTTGAACCAAAGGGCCCAAAAACACTCAAATCATTGCTCGGTCTCGTTGGAAACTGATGAATATAAATCATCATTGAAAAGAATCGTGTTCCTTTTGATCGTGTGTGCAACTGAAAGAAACAAGTTTAGGCTTTCTCGAGGACTGTCATTTTCACTTCCGTTTTAAACTAAAGCATGCGAACTAAGATCGGATTCCCAAGTTTTCTGGGAACTCAAATTCCATTTTCGCAGAGTCTTCGCCGGTGTTGCCCCGCTGACCAGAAAGCCCGAAGACTCTGGGCACGAGATTGCCTTTCGACTCGCTCTTGTTTGTTTAGGTAACACCTGCGGTGCACAAGGAAAGCGCTGTCTCGTTTGTTTTAGATTTTTTACATGTAACTAAAACACTTTGCAGGACATGTTTTTGCAGCGGACATGATAAGAACCTACGTTTTAAGTGAACCAGTGGAAAAAAGCACAGACGTGCCTTGTGGCTATGAAGAAGACTTTGTCAATCCTGTTGACGACGATTTACAATGTTCAATTTGCCAATCAGCGTTGCGAGATCCGGTTCTTACTAGATGTGGTCACAGATTTTGCAGAGGGTGCTTGGAGCGGCATATGTCAAATAGGTATGTATTTGATGAACTGAATGTAAAAAAGTTATGCACTATTAGTCAGTATCTTAAAAATAAGGAAAATATAAGCTTTTTATTAGACAATAGAATTCAGTGATGTTCGCCGAAACAGAAAGCTGACCTAGATTCCTTATTATTCGTTATTTACAATTACTGAGAAAATAACCGATTTAACTTTGCTGCTTTGTTAAGACTGGTACTTTATGAACTTGGACTAGTAGTTTCCAATGGAAAGTGAAGTCCTGCGAGTAAAGCATGACATTTTAAATAATTTGCATCAGCAACAGTTTATTTCGATTGTTGACATTTGACTTTAACTACACGACACGAAGGCGATCGATAAAAACTGAACTTTGAACCAAAATAAGTGTTTATATCAAGCTACAGTGTATAAATGTCCGTGAGAATAAATCAGCGTACTATTATTTTGTCTGAAACCTGTCCAGGATAAAGGTAAGAGCATGCGAGCATTGGAGTGATTGAAAGACTGATTTTCCAGTCGAGTTCAAAAGTAAGCTGGTTCATAAAGCTTCGCTAGCGAATCAAATCATTTTCAATCTTTGCTTCCGTCGTGTATAAGACGTTTTAATCCCAAGGGAAAACAAACTTTGTCACACTTCCCAGAAAACTCTTAATAACTAGAGCAATTTATCAATTAAATAAATACAACAGAGCCTGGCTGAAGACAAATTTAGCCAAAACACCGACTTTATTTACCGTAGAGTTCCAGGAATTGCTTGAAATACTCGGAGAAACGTATCGCTTCAATTGATGAATTTTTTACCTTCACTTGCATTAAGGTTAAACAGGTTATTGTCTCAGTAATTGTAAATAACGAATAATACGGAGTCTAGCTCAGCTTCCTGTTTCGGCGAACATCACTAAATTCTATTGTCTAATAAAAACATAACAGAGTAATTCAGGTCCCGTACGTGACCAGCCTGTGCCCGAAGCCACCTCCATTGGAGATTTTTGGAAGTAAATATTTATGTATGTGAACAGGTGTTTTTATGTATTAATAACTTCACAGGAGTTCAGGCTTCAGGAGTAATCATCGATCGTTTATTGCGACAGAACTGTTTCGTATGGTTCCGAAATTATAGGACCACACTCATCAGGCAACTTCAACGATTGACCGTTAAAATTAAAAGCCGGCAGTAAAATTTGGGTGGTTGTTATAGGGATGCGTTAAGAGATGGTATCTAGGTAACAGATGGAGTGTGTCTTAGTTACGTTACTCTAAAGTTCTGAAGTACATATTTGTTTCTGTGGGGGCATGAACTCTCTAGTTCGTTTCGCCTGTTTAGGCTACAAAGCTTTTTTACAAATGATGATGAATTTTTCATAAAGACAAATGCTAATGTTGCTATGGGGTTTACATTTTACAATAACCTGTTTAACGGTGCTGCTTTGTTAAGACCGACTCTTTATTAACACATAATTTATAAGCTAACAGAATTAGGGAATTAAGAAAAACAAACGGCTTAGGATGGAAAAATTTGTAAGTAAGGTGCGCCTATGACGATGGTTAGACCGTCGCCGCTAGCAAACTCGTTAAGTCATTCATCTATTTCAGGAATGTTCCAATTTGAAAGGACAAGGGAGATGTTGGGCATTTTTTACATAACACGATGAATTATTTTCGAGACGGCATGAATAGACCATTTTAGGGCAATATTTCCGCATAACCCTCTATATTAATTATGCATACACCTATTGTTTAAAGAAAACAAGACAGAACAATACTAAGCCTTTGGGATTTGAGCTTTTGTTTAACAAATTTTTAACTTTTTTTTTCTAAGTCTTTTTATTAAACACCCTAAATTTGGCGCTTTTTGCAGCAAAATAGAAACTTTTCCGAAGAAATTTCAAACATTTTATCAGTTCGTACATCTAGTTATATAATTGTAAGTCCGTTGCGGGAAAGTAAAACAAAATATTTTGTAGCTTAGAGCATTAAATTCGCTAAACTATCTTCCGAATTGAATACGCTAAACGACATGATGAAATAAAGACCTACCTTTTTATCGGTGTTCGTCAGAGTTGTGTTTTTTTCCTAAACTATTTTCTCGAATTTCCGACACCTCCTTCTACGTCTGATCTGTCTGTTTAATTAGCCCTTTATGCATCGTTCCTAACGTCATTAAGTTCGGCGATATATCAGCTTTACTATGTTAATGTTTCCAAATATAACTGCTCCGTAATGCCTTCTCTGCCAGTAGGTTGAATGGTTCTTTGGATGTCCCAGTACGGGGCAAAACATGCTTTACCCCACCATCTATTGCCAATGCACTGCGTGTCGGCAGCTGTTCGTGGCCCTCCTCTTGTAGACATTCATAACACCCCTACTCATCGCTCATCACGCTTGTACCCTCTAAAATTTGAGCACGAATGATGGAGTGTTTGTGAAACCTGTGCGTGCTTGTCACTGCGTGAAGAGAAAAAAAAAATTGAAGTCCTCTTTTATTACGCAGTAAGTACTCATTACCAATGTATATATGCAATACTCTGGGGAATTCGCCATTGTCTTAGAAGACAATAAGGCGGATGCATAATTCATGACACAGAATACAAAATGAATGTATGGGGTTCTACGGAAATTTTTCCCATTTTAGAGCTGTGCGCTAAACATCCTAGCTTTTAAGAAAAAGCGAAGCAGTTTTTAACCTTGTTTGGATACAAACCTTCAATTTGAACATGTATTATAACCGGTTAGAAAGACTGACAGCGGGCCATTGTCTTTTTTTTTTGGGGGGGGGGGGGGTAAAACAATGGGACTATTGTTGTCTCGTTCTCATTTACATGGTGAAAACAATGGTTTGCAGCAGTCTACAGTCTGCATTTTGTTCTGACCGATTTAATACTTGGACTTGTAGTCACAAATGTAGATTGGCTCGGGAACTACCATGCGGACACGTTTCTGGTATTGACACCTCGATAATACGAAGAGTAATAAAACCCTGCAAAAGTGAATTACAGACGCGTTTAGCTGAAACTTAAGCTACGTGCAAACAGATGCAACAACTCCCAAAAAGTTTGACCTGTTTCAAAATTTTGCGCAAGAACTAGTCCCAATAACACGCACCAACGTGCAACAGAGTGTGCAAACGGACGAAACATGTAACATTCCAGTGGCGGATCCAGACCGTCAGATGGGGAGGGGGGGGGGGGGGGGGTTCTCCAAACAATTTTTTTCGGCCTCCTTTTGGTCTAAAAAGTCTAAAAATAACGGGGCCCCCTGGCTCCTCTCCTGGATCCGCCACTACATCCAACAACGTTGCGTCCGCTTGCACAGGGCTTTACGGACTCTCTTCAGGGCATTAACCGTTTGCCTTGAGGGGGTCCGGAATAACAGGAGTTGACTCTATATCAGGGGACGTTTTTAAATTCCATTTTATCACTATAGATACTGCGTCCTCTGCAAAAGTCGCATAGGACATCCGAACTTCAACTTACTTTCTCTCTAAGACCAAAATGAAAAGGCGAAATTAAACTGCGGAAGTAGAGCATTTCTCAGTGCTTAAAATTATAGCTGATAGGTGAATATCAGAAAAGTTCTGCATAGTACTAACATGCGAGTATTATGTTCCTGTAGTCTCATATTTTTCAAGATTAAATCCCAAGGTAGCTAATCGAACGAAAACGAACCAAAAATTAATCGGACTCAACGAACCCAATCGGTCCGATTGTAGTTCGATTGGTTCAGTAATCGAACATAATTCAACTGGAACTTTTCGGTGAGTTCGGTAATCGAACTCAATCGAACCATTGGAACTCAATCAATCCGATTAGTTCGATTTTGTTTGGTACGCAGACAAAACGCATCCAGTCTCAATTGATCGGAAAGATCTCCCTGTGTGTGTGTGAAGCAATTTGAAAACAAAAATATTTCAATTAATCCGGAAGTAACAAACATCTTTATTGTTAAAGTGATTCAAAATCGATAAATTCACAATTAATACTGGGAAACATAGAAGCAAAGGCACCAGTTCACGTTGCAAATGTCCAAGTTGGCCGCGACCGTCGTCAGTTACCTTCAGAGCTGGACCCCCAACTCCCCTTTTCTTCTTAATAATAAACTTTCCACCGACACCAACGGCGAAAGAGCACTCACACGAGTACGCAAAGATGTCACAGAGGGCGGAAAACGTACTACGTTTTCTACATCTTTGCGTATTCGTGTTTGAATTGAAGCCAATACATATTATTTTGACGCATTGCCTCGTTTTAAACCAGATGAAACTGGTTTTATGTTCGATTGGCAAAAGTTTTGGGTGAGTTCGATTAATTTCGATTACCGAACCTAATCGAAGTCAAACGAACGGTTGGAGTTCGATTGGGTTCGATTACCGAATGTTCGATCGGTTACGCCGGGCCACGCTATTGATCAGGGCCGGGTTGTTCGAAAGCCGGGTTAAATTAACCTCGGGTTAGGCCTAACCTGAGGTTAAATATCTTAACCGCGGGTTTGTTAACTTGGGGTCAAAATTGCGTTGTTCGAAGCGCAGTTAGAGGAGCGGTTAGTTAACCTCGGGTTTACCGCGACTAACTCGCGATTAGCATTCCATAATACCTCTTGGTTTGTTTACGTCCTAAAACGGCGTCGGTAGAGGATTCCAGAAAAAATAATTTCAGCGCCTAAGAAATTTTAACCGAGAACATGGAAGAAAACTTGCACGTTTCGTAGAGTAAGTTGACAAACAGTGTGACCAACCAAAGGCAAAAACTGAATTCGACGCCATTAACAGTGACACAACGCTGTAGGAGTGAAATTGGCGAAGTACGAGGGAAGTGGAAGAATCTTAATTTCTTGTGCAAAGTTCATCGAATTCACAAACTTTCGAAAAGAAACAAAAAGAACTGGAGGAGGATTGACCTGCTTCGAAACCTGTAGCGAGCTCTTAGTTCTTCGTTTGCAAAATTTTTAATTTTTATCATTTGTCTGAACTATCTATTAGTCTTTTCTGTTGTCGTTAATAGTCAGTAAACAGTGACAACAAGGCAACCATTTTGTTTTGACATTGCTTTTATCATCATTTGACCCAAGGTTAGTTATTTAACCTACCTACAATACTCGTCACAAATCTTGAAACACTTGTGTGATTTTTCCCTCCCCAATGTTGATTTGGGTTTGCAGTCATTTCAGTGGTCCAAAATACGCTCGGCTCAACATTGGGGGAAGAGAGCGGCACATTTGAGTGAGAACAAAGGTTTGAAGCGTGAATGTAAGAAATTTGGAGAAAATTCAAGACAAATGGCTCCTGTTTCAACGATTTGTGACGAGTATTGTATTTAGTCGGAAGAGAGGAAATAATGACAGGTTCAGATCAAAGTGAATTTTTTGGGACCGTTGATAGAAGATCCGTGTTTTTTTCGGGTACATAAAGTAAAATTAAAAAGGAAAACAGTATGTTGAATTATTTTTCGAGTATTTAGTCTCTTCAATCAAATATCGGAGGAACGGCTAAAAGCCGTTTCTTCTTGTAGAAAATGTCTTAGTCGTCTTATTTTCCCGCAAGAGGACTAATTAAATTAGTTGGATCTTATGTAAATATTGCTGAGGTTGTTGACATAATTTGTTGCGGCTTGAGTGTAACACGATTCACCATGGTGTTCGGGAAGTTCTTTGCCTTTTTAGCGCTTAAAAACAAAAACTACTGCATCTACAAGTCTCTGAAATGATAGAAAAGATCATAGATCATACAGATAAGGAAAAATTTTCTTCATGAACAAACTCAATAATGCTATTTGAAGCGGTTCACCATGGTGAACCGATAGTTCATAAAGTCTATGGTACTATAATTACTTTACGCTAGGACAAAGCGTTGAATCGTTGAGATTTTGCGCTTAAAAGATAGATAGCTCGTTAAAACGAATGATCTCGTTTAATAATGTATCTGTCTACATAATTAGCTCATTTTTGTACGTAGAACATTCAAGATTATAGAAAAAGAAGGAAAGGGTTCCGTTTTCATCCGACACCTCCGTGTAGTTATTTGAGATAAGGGCTAATTTGCGATATTCTCTAGCATTCTCTCCTAGAAGCTCGCAGAAAAAACGTGTCACCATAAATACCGAATCAGTTTCAAGTGATAAAATGGCTCCAGAAAATTCTTTCTGCTATCTAAAAATCACTAAACATCGTCTCCATTGCCATATGTTTGAGTTTTTTTCTTCCCCTTTGGTCTTGAAATATGCACCCCTTGTCCAATCCCGTTGTACAAATCGGCACTGAGCCTTTTGACTGAAGTAGTTTTGGAGAAATGTACGTTTAAATCGTTCATACTCAACAGTATGCATACTTGCTACGTAGTTATTAGTCCGACTTAACGTCTAGAACAGTAGAAACAAGAATACTCATCACATTGTTAACACTGGAAGCGGCAATGATTACCCTTCATACGTTTCGTTACCCGTCCACGCCCTACTGACGCAAAGACAGTAGCTAGCAGGGTTAAATCTAACCCGCTGTTTAACCCGAGGTTTGAGCTAACCGGTGTTTGAACAACACAACAAACCTGCGATTAAAATTTATCCTCGGGTTAAGCCAATTTAACCTGAGGTTAGGATTTAACTCGCTTTCGAACAACCGGGCCCAGGTTATTTTTCCCAACCACTACTGTGCTACTTTCAGTTGAAATCAAACAGTCTGGCTCAGTGATTATATTCTTATCTCGACTGCATAAGGAGAAAAATGGCGAGACTAAATGATTTTAATTCCACTCGGTACAGAGTCCACATCATGGAATGAGTTTCAAAGGTTCATATCGACCTGTAAAAAGTTTAACTCATGACATATCATTTAAAATGCCTTGGCTCTGACTTCGAAGTATATGGTTTCTGTCCTCAGTGCACTGTACTGCCTACAAACGACATCTCTGATTCCGAAGAATTCCATCTTCCTCCGAAGGTGGATAAAGTGTTGAAGCTCCGTGGTTTAAAATCCTCCACCAGAACATACAGAGTCTCTCGTGCAAATTACGATCCTGTAAATTTTTGTGAAGATCTCAAAGGTGTTGATTTAAGCCCTACGCGTTAAGCATCAGACCCAGAGGGAGACCATGAGAGCGCTAGTGTTAATTATCTCTGGGATTTTTTTCCACAAGGCTTTTACCTCTATTGCTAATCGGCACGAGCCCTTCATGCATAAACACGTACGTGGGGTAGACAATAGTCTATGGTTAAACAGTGATAAGCGCGATAGGACGGAACGTGATTATTTTTTAGTGAAAGCAAGGAAAACGCGCCTCTCAGAGAACTGGACAAAATACCGCTACTTCAGAAATCGCGTCACTGGTAAGATTAAAAAAAGCTAAAGAAGCTTATAACAGGCGCGTCATCGAAGAGGATGGTCATGACAGTAAGGCTTTCTGGAGAACAGTGAAAAGGCTTTTGCCCAGTGACAGCAAGGAACAGTCGCCAATTATAAAGATCGAGAACAGTCTTCCCAGTGATAAGCGTTCAATTGCTAATACATTTAATAAATACTTCACAAACGCTGTAACATGTCTGGTAGACTCCCTTAGGAGTTCTGTGGCTTCAGCGTCCAGTAGTTTAGCCTGTAGAAGCTCTAGCTTACCTGTGACGCGTCGTCGCCCTGTATTCCAGTTCCCTGAAGTGACCGAAAGTTTCGTCCTGAAACAACTTAAAGGGCTTAAGACCAAAAAAGCCGTTGGCCTGGACGACGTTCCACCGCGTCTTCTTAAAGACAGTGCTGCTATTATAACGAAGCCCCTTACAGCGATCATTAATGCTTCTCTGGGGCAAAGTAAAGTTCCAGATGCTTGGAAAGCAGCACGTGTTATTCCCTTGTTTAAAAAGGGAAAGAGGGAGGATATGGAGAATTACAGGCCCATTTCAATTTTACCGACAGTCTCTAACTGCTGGAGAGGGCTGTTCATTAGCAACTATGCGATTATTTAGGAGACCATAACATTTTGAGCCCATACCAGTGTGGTTTCGGGAAACAGCATTCTACGGAATTTGCGGCTTTATCTTTAGCTGATACAATAAAACGCAACGTTGATCAAGGTCAAATGACTGGAGCTGTTTTTATAGACTTCTGCAAGGCCTTTGACAGCGTGGACCATTCCGTGCTATTAAAGAAGCTTTATGCCCTGGGTATCGTTGATCAAGAATACAAGTGGTTTTCTGACTGGTTGCAGGTAGCTTTCTCAGACGCTGAATCTATTTGTGTCGGTGTGCCCCAAGGATCGATCCTCGGACCTCTATTATTTGTGCTCCATGTGAACGATTTACTCACCGTTGCCCGCAAGTGTAGTATGCTAATGTATGCTGATGAAACTGTCTTATTCCATTCTGGAAACGTCGCCGCTACAATAGAGAAAAGTCTCAGTGAAGATCTTGATCTAATTGGATCGTGGCTCTTTTATAACAGCCTTTTCGTAAACGCACTTAAGACTGAAGCTATGTTGTTCGGAACTCACGCTAGGCTTTCTGACGCAGATTTTGCAGGTGTAACGTTTAAGGGCCGACCCATTAAGCGTGTTTTTGAATTCAAGTATTTAGGAGTTGTATTTGATGAACATATTTCTTGGAATTCTCATGTTAAGTATGTATTATCCCGAGCTGGTGCTAATTCCATTTACACAGCTTATATTCATCCTATCATGGATTATTGTGACACCGTGTGGAACTGCTGCGGAGTTGGCTTCAAAGACGTGCCTCTAAAATTCTTTAAAAAATGAGCGACAGTGACAGAGCTTAAGTGGCCATCTCTGGTAAATAGACGAGAGAGCCATGTTAATGAACTCGTCAAAAGATGCATTAAAGGGCACTGTCCGCAATTTTTTTGAAAACTATTTTACCTTTAACAGTTCTGTCCACAATCGAATTACGAGGGAAATAAACATGTTGCACTTGCCTAGGGTTAGAACTGAATTAGCTAAAAACTCTTTTGATTACAATGGTTCTGTGGTTTTTAATAGACTGAATTTTTGATGTTTTAATACTTTATTCATGGTTACTGTAACTGTATATAGTCAATTTTTTTAAAGATTAACTTTCAGTATAATTTATTAATTTTTAAGAGTATTTTAGCATAATTGTAAAGTTTTTATTAGTTTTATCATTTTAATTTTTATCAGGGTCCCATAGCAGTACCTAACGCGTCTGAATGGGCTACCGTGATACGTATAAATAAAGGTTTCCCTCTCATAAGAGGCGACCGTTCACTCACATATTGGCATGTATCGCGTCATTTTAATACTGACACAACAACCTTACGCTGTTTTAGAGTAATACGGCCTGGTAAAGAAAGTATTACGCTGTTGCAAAATTGAATTTTATCTAAAGTCGATTGCTCTTTATTCTGGTGCAGCAGGCAAATTAAACTCGTGAATCTTGTTCCAATGGCCACTTATACTTTCTATGAAAAGATATAGAAACTCCCCAACAGTTTTACACTCCACGGAGCTGTTTGAAGCACTCTCGGCGATTTAAGTTTTCCTTACCCAGAACTAAAGATGTCAGGACAAGATATATTGGTCACTTTTATTTTATTAGGCAACAACAACAACAAAGTACTTGCAACTGCCCTGTTGACAGAGAGGAGCTCGTTTGTGATAAGGTAAATTAGTACCACTAAATAGAGCTTTGTTTGTTTTTCAGTTATACATATTGGTAAATTTTACTTTTTTTCTTATCCTTCTGTGTTTGTCTGAAAATCTAATGCTTTGCAAATAAAAACTTTCAAATAAAAAACTCTTCAACTTGTGTCAACCGTGTTAACAGAGCACTAAAAGTCAATCAGTCAAACTGTGTCGACCGTTGCAGAACAAAAAGTAGAGCACGTTTATTTGGCGGAATTCAAGATAGATTGGATTATTTGTCTCAAAACTTGGCTTCGTTACCTCGAACGTAACGAAAAATCCGTAAATGGACTCTTGACAATAATACTAGACTCTGGGTTTGCTTGTTTGTCTATAATGTAATTTGACGCACAGATAATCGTCGTAAACGCCATTAAGTATAAACTGTCGAGTTTCAAGCATCTACTGATACCCAAGGTAATATTTCAACCATTTGTTGACGTTTAAATCGATTTCAAGCAGACGAGTCTTCTAGGGCCTGTAGTTGATACTTTGTGTTTTCCTAATTTTCCAATCCAATTCAAAATCAGGACAAAGAGTGTTGGTTTCGCTTTTCGTGTCTTGACAGTGGAGAGCAGTTTCCCAAAGAATAAAACATTATATATCAATGCCACTATGCAAATATTTCCACTGCGTTCATTACACAGGATATTTTCCCTGACAAAGCCACTGAAAGAAAGATCCTCTCCCTTTGTATAAAATGCTCAAGTACTGGATGTGAATGGACTGGAGAACTGAGGGAAAAGGAGGTGATATTCAACTACAGCTAGCTTCTCACTTACGCAAGGGAAGTTTACACTGATGCTTTCAATTATCTATCTGACTAGAATACAGTGGAACCTCTATTCAGGGGACACCCTCGGGACCGAAGCAAGTGTCCCTTGAATAAAGGCGTCTCCTAAATAGAGGTTGGGTTACCCTGGGGCTCGTTAATAATTAACCAGCAAAGACAATTTTTGAAAGAATCGTCATTAACGTTATATGTTGAACACACACACGTACAGCACACCTATTTGAGTGAGATAATTATATAGTTCAGTTTGTGAAAGCTGCCATCACTGTGATTGGTGTACACTTAAAGATTATAACCCTCTTTGTGGTCAGTCACCTTTTGAGTGCTTAGGTTTCCCCTGAATGGAGGTTAAATCCGGGTTTCGGGAATCAGAAAGGTGTCCCTCTCCCCTGAATGTTTTTCCGGGACCAAATTTTGTGTCCCTTTAATGGAGGCGTTCCTTAAATAGAGGTAACAGATACAAAGGTTATGTGGACACTTTTCTGAGACCAAATCTTGTGTCCTTTGAATGGACAAGGTGTCCCAAAGGAGAGGTTCCACTGTACCAATGTGCAATATACCGATATATCAATATAGAAATAATGAAAATAGACTACCACGAATGATTGGGGAAAGTATATGGCAATGGAGTAGCATGATTGATGCAGCGGTTGAGGAGGTAGCTAGAATAAATGTAGAATGGGGATGAAAAGAAATCCGCAAGAGTTCTTTTTTCTCATGGCCAGTGTCTTTCATCACTGCATTTGAAGCTCCAACCACTTACAAAACCATTTTCCTGTTGCTCTACAAGAATCATCAAATTCTCTAGTTTCTCCACAACCGTCATCAGTATATTGAATTCCTTCACCATCACACTGTTTCCATGTCCCAGTAATGTTGGACCTCCACCAAAAGACCTTTTGGGCTTGTGTGTTTTATTTTCAAATACACACTATGTGAAGTTATACATAAACATGTACATTTGTAAAAGAAACTATTCTTTGGAGTAAAATCACATGGTATGAAATGGGAATACAAAAAATACAAGCTAGTCAAGCTAAAAAGGTTATATTGATCCCAAACTGGCCTGCTACAGTCAAACGAATATCTATGTTTGGTTTTTATCAGGATCACCTATTATCTTGCTCTTTCAAACTTATATCTTGCCCAAATGGGAACTGTGCTGTAAAAACCACTAGACAAAAATTGGATGAACACGTGGCCACCGTGTGTGAGTGGAGGAAAGTGACCTGTGATCACTGTAGTGAGCCACATCCAAAGTGTTTGCTCCAAGTAAGTTTTAATGATAAACAGTTCGCGCATATGCATTGTATTGACAAGTCTATAGATAAAACCTAGTCTTAATAAATACGGCTACCATGTACATAACGCTACAATATAGACCACAATTTATGGCCCTTTTTTCTGTATAATCTTGGTACACATGGTCTGTTAGCATGGGCAGGTCTTTATGATAGTTGACATGGGCGTAGCCAGCCATTCGTTCTTATTAAATCCGAGTTGTAGAAGTCCTGAAAGGGCGGGAAAGGGGAGTGAGGACTTAGTGGAAAGGCAAATTAACGCTGACCTATAAACAATTACAGCACAGTTACTTTTTGCTTAAAGATGCTGCGTTAACTCAGATAAAGAGTATATGGTCATAGTGCGTAATAAGCGTTTTTGAATTCTATGACTACTTTAAATATAATTTCAAAATGGTGGTTAATTCCATGAAGTTAGTCCCTGCAAAAAACAAAAATAAACAATAAAAAAACGGTTTACTGTATGTTATTTAAGAGCTGAGACCCTCCAAAATTGCTAGCTAGGTTTTGAACTATAATTACCTAATGATTCTAGAGCTAATCAAAGTAAAAAGGGACCCCTTAACGACAATGTATTTACTTGAAGACCAAGTAGATACGTAGAATTGGTGCCAATTTTGCATGCCAATGACCACGACAGACGTTGGTACATGTTTTAGATTCATTTTCACGCCCTGTTACGCTACGCCTCCTGTTGGTGCCAGTATGGGAGTCCTGCTATTAGTTATTGGAATTCAGTGGTAGTCAAATACGTGAGATATATTTAAAAACTGGTTTGTATCCATAGGAACATGTCGATAATTGCAAGAGGAAACCCGAGGAATGCCTAAACGGTTGCGGTGAATTACTTGCTAGGGAGGAGGTATCGTGGGTTTGCATAGTTTTTTACTGCTCACAATCATCGTTCATACACCTTGGTCCAAAATATTGGCGAACGTAGGGCGTGTTCGATTTACTGTATTCCGGAATAAGAATTAATGAAATTTGTATAGGTAATAGCATGATTTGTAGTGATATTTGACATAAATACCGCAAGTGATATTTCGAAACTGTTATACGTAATTTCACGAGCCGTTACGCGAGTGAAATTTGAGATATTTTTGAAATATCATGAGTGGTATTTTTGCCAAATATCACTTACAAATCATGCTATTATTTGTTTATACTACTACCCGCAACAGGTATGCAATTTTCACATGTAGGTATTTCAAATTAAGCTGAAATACCACTGCTCTAAGCCAATCAAATTGCAGAAATTTCTCATGTAGTACTTTAAACTCAAGAAATCACTTATTTTAATTTGAAAGAAGCCTTTGTATGGTCCAAGAGATTTGTAACAAAACTGTGGCGTATTCTTATTCTGGAATACTAACAGTCGAACGTACCCTTTAAAGTTAGTTATCCCATTGTCTACATGTCGACATGGCAATTTGCCATCATGCGTTGACTGTTTCAAGGTAAAGGTTCATTTGACTTCTGCAAAGTCAATAGAGAAAAAAGTATGGTTGATATACACTGCACGCACAAAAATACAAAAAAAAGTAATAATGCAACCACTTATTTCGAATAGAAAAGTACTTGGCTCCCTATTTTACTGCTAGAAGATTGTTATCTTTGTTCTAGGGATGCTTACGGCAGTCACAAAATAAACAGCATATTGTCATACTAATACCTGTAAAGAACATGCAGTGTACTTTGTGGGATTTTTTTTTCTCTTTATTATTTTCATATCAAGAGATATCTTTGATTACTACTCGGGCACCACATTATTCAGGAGTTTTTGCGATCCGCCCTCTTTACAACTTCTGTTTCATCTTCATAGAGGCGAATACATCGCTTTACACTAAGTCATTTAAGTAGTTTTCCTTATTATTTTGATATTCTGTATGTACTGAAGGTACTAAGAACAGCCTATTAAACATTGTCGTTTTAGATTGCAGCTCATATTGACAACAAATGTCCGCTGACATTGATCTCCTGTCCATATTCTCAGATAGGATGTGATACAAAGGTAAACTGTCAGTAATGTGTGTATTGTCACCGCAAAGTCAGTGCCCAGTTTTGATAAAAAGTTAGAGTAACTAGTTGTACAACGTTCCCTTTTTATTGAAAGCATAGTTAGTAGAGGAGACTGGTTAAGAAAGCTGGCAAACATCAATGTTGAAAACAATGGTACTGTAGTTTATGTTTGGAAGCTCCCTGACCGTGCAAAATCCTTTGTTGTTTGTTCACAAATTGTGACTGAGTGAATTAATGCGATATTTCTATTCGTCAGTAAGTTCAAAATGATAGGAATGCTATTGAACGTTATGCACGGTCAGGTCCAGAAAAGGTAACAAAAACGTAAAACAAAGAAGTCTAACGGGCTTCATAACTACTCCACTTCAATAACTATGATTGAAAGGGATTTCTTAAGTTAGCAGGCTTGGGGAATCTAACATACAGCCGTGGGAAAATCGTTTATAAATTCACGCGATATGGGGCGGTGTCAGACATATTTCGTGCTGCTTGATAATCAAAGTTATTGTTTCCAAGTTTTTTTGCATCGACGAAAGTCCATTGAAACTGGCCTGGTTTTTCTTAATGTTATCATTCTAGCATATGAAAACGGTTAAAAGGACAGGCAAAATAGAATAAACCACTTCCGAGATCCCCCGAGCCTCTGTATGAAAACGAGGTTAAGTGCTCAGCCTTTGATATGCAAATGATTTTTCATTCTCATGTAAATAAAACTCATTTTGTCAAGAAAGGTTGTGCACTTGGCCTCAATTTGAAAGTGAGGGTTTTTGGAACTCGGAAGTGGCCTGTTAGACTGGAACTTGCCGAAAAAGGGGTTGGGGTCGGGGTTGGACGGGCGGCCGTTGGGTTCTTTCAGACAAATTACTCGAAACTATTGGTTATAGGGCTTAAAAAAATCACAAAGCAATATAAACACGCAAAATAATGACTGAAAGTTGTATTTTTTTCTGGCGCAGATTCAGCGAAAAGAAGTGGGAGATCACAACCTCGTCCCCAGGGCTTTTCCCTTAAAAAATGGGTGGGGCGGGAAAAGGCCCTGGCATCGGCTGGTCACGTGTCCCCTCGTACACCCTAAAATCCTGGGTGTAATAAATTAGCGCTATGTGAAACGCTAAAATTATGCGTAACCTCACAGCGTGCGATCTTGAGCGGCCTTTTATATCTCTTGACGAGTAACGAAAAGTTCTACAAGATTTCTTTTTTGTCACAGATACTGACTATGGTATAAGTAATTTTTTGCTTTCCTCCGATTTCTATGAAGGAGACAGCGAGCGGTAACATTTATAAAACTTCCTTTATAGAGCGATATAAATGACAAGCAAGCTATCCGTAACGTACATGTATAAAGTTTGTACTGGCATGGAAAAGTCCGTTTTCGCGACTCTTTTGATATTTTATTTATTTCTTGCGAAGTGGACCGCCGTACACAACCTAGTCTTATTCACCTTGACTCTCAGCCATATCATAGCGACACGCGTTGGTTTAGACTTATCCAGTATGACCAGTATTTTTAAAGAATTCATTGACCTCTGCGAGACTTGACCGAAACCGGAAACCGCGCCTGAAAAGTTTCAGGCACCCAAGGTATCAAACGACTGGTAACAAAGAAAGACTTGGGTCCATTTAAAATTGACAGAGCTGTAGTTGATTCCAATCGATCGGTCAATCTTCCCTTTGATATAAGGAAAATCCTTTGTACTTATCCTCGGAAGAGAAAAGATATAAGAGATCTTCAAATGTTTCAGATCGGCGACCTGTCATCGTTCCTGGCTGGAGGGCTGACTTGCATCCGGCGCGGAGATTTGTTTGTTTTATGGTCGGGTTGTAGAGAAGACCAGACTCCATAAAGCATTTTGATGAACAATTCTATTTCAATTAAGTTCAATTTGTTTAAATTCACTGCAGATCCTAGAGGCAAAGGCCCGCATTTTGTTTGACATTGGACAAAATCACTTTCTGCTTGATCGTACAGTAATTCCACAGTCACGATGAATTTCAGTCAAAGTACTACGCGATAACAGCTTGTCTCAACTCTGAAGCATTTGACATATTTTGTACGTGACAACGTAGAGCCGGTACGCCCTTTCATAAACTTGTAGCATTTGAATAATACGCAATTAAATGGATCTTAAGCTTTTGAATCGCACAGACGCGAATATTTTCCATTGTTGCTCCGTTCGACTTCTGTCAGCGCAAAACCAGCGGGTTGCATATAAATTAGCTTCTCAGGAATATTTAGGCTGTGCACGTGACCAGCCGATGCCAGGGCCTTTTCCCGCCCCACCCATTTTTTAAGGGAAAAGCCCTGGGGACGAGGTTGGGGAGATCACCTTCAGACATCAACGACACTTCACATCGAATTAACGCTTAAAAATCTTAAAGCAGCAACAGAAAAACTCGACTCTCTTCAGAAGCAGGTTCAAGAACTGACAGTTGCCAATTCTACCCTCAGTAGGAAAGTAGATGAACAAAACAAGACGATTGCGAGATTGAATGAAGAATCCTCGTCCTTCGTATGGAGGGTGACTGGATTTTGGGAGATCTTGAGACAAGCAAAGAACGAATGTAATAAAAGGATAAAAAGTGTGCCTTTCTATGCAGGAAGACAAGGTTATAAGCTAAGACTTTGTATTGAGCCAGATGGTGATAAGTCAAACAGACACAGATATCTTTCAATATATGTTCTTCTCATGAAAAGCGGTTTCGACGGTATGTTGCCTTGGCCTTTTCGTAAAAAAGTCACATTTACCTTAATAGATCAAGAAGATCAACTTTCTAGTAGGTCTAACGTTGTTAGCTCTTTAAATGTCACTTTTTTAACTGGGAGGCCCGTCGCTGACGAAGTGGATGAATCACAGGGAATAGCAAGATTTATTTCTCACCAGAACTTGAGTGAGCCTCGCTACGTTGTTAATGGCACGCTTTTTGTTCATGTTAAGGTTGATCCTATCGATTCTGAATAGTGGGTGAACTGAGAAAAAAAAATTGCGAAAAGCTGTATTTTTGCAATAACCCGAGTTGTTGGCAGTCTGAATTTCACCAGAAAATTAGCAAAGTATACATCCGTGATTATTTCTGTTATAAGCTTAAGGATTGATAGGTACCCCAAAATCGAGTGAGTAAAAACCAGTCATACATGTATGTGCTGTGTGGAGCTAGCCTCAGCAGAGACGACGGTATTAGAAAACGTTTGCTCTCAGGCTTTATGGAGTTGGCACTGAAAGGAGTGCTTAATTTGCATTCTCCTTGTCACTTAAGTTCAAACACGCCAAACCCTCGGGTTCAGCTCTAATTCTCGACGACTACGTCATGCTGATTTTTATTTATTGCAGTTTTCTCCAATACAGTAAGTAGGAGGAGAGGGAAGTATCCAAAAGCGCGCTAGGCACGATACGTGGGATGCTCCCCAGAAAACTACATTATAATATGGAGATGTATATAATTCAAAAGGTATCTAAATCTAAAATAAAAAAGAATCTAAAATATCGGAAATTCTGAATGTACAAAAAGGAATCTAAAAAAAATACTAGAGAGGATCTCGTACGAGTATGAGAACCCATAGTCATGAATCTAACGAGACTGCGTCATGCCGGTTGGCACCAGCCCTGGCGTTCCGCACCCACACGAAATCTGCTCAAAGTATATGACTAACTATTACCAAGAAATGATATAACTTTGTGCTTAAAACCAAAAATACTAACAGATTCTTTTATATATTAGGTAGGCTATTCCATTCATTGATAATGCGGATAAAATAACCATATTTAAAACTATTAATTCTACTGTACATACAGAAGAGGTCAATAGAGTCATTTTTTCTTAAGTCATAAATACCTCTTATTAGCTGAGTTTTCGGTCCGTACTGTAAATTACGGATCTTCGTTTTTTCCCATCGATTCTTTTCTTTTGGCTTCTTATTCTGGTGTTATTTTCGTTCCAAGATTGTACACCGAATGCAATTTAATTCTTTGCCCCCCATCACAAAATAACAAGAACTCTTCAATTGATGTAATGTAGAATATTTTCTGAAAGCGATTTTCTTATTCAGTGATACATGGGTGCACTAGTAATATAGGTAGGGATAAATATTCCTGAAGGTATATGTAGGAGATTTGATATCTTATTCTGTTCTATTAATTAAACGTTACTTTGCACATTGACACTTGCATAGACATATCGAAAGTATAGAAGATTTAATGGCATAATTTTAAAAGCCAGTAAAATAAAATACATGTAATGGTATCGAGTGTTAATTGTGCCAATGGACTAAATGAAATGAATGCAAGGCTGATCATAGGGCAAAAGGGTTAATTTGTTGGAGGCCCGATATTTCGTTTAACAGAATAAGCGGCCTTAATCAGGGCCAGGGTTATACTTAAAGAAAATGCTTGAACGGTCCTTGAATTTAAATTTAAATTTACATAAGTGGTTTACAATTAAATGAAAATGTAAACAATAGATAGCATGTTATGCAGATGAACAATACGAAAGAGTGGTTAATAAAGGTCAGATATGATATCAGACAGCGTTAATAATTAATTTCGACAACACATTTCTGATTACTGGGTATGGATTAGTGAAAAGTTAGTTTCTGTTGCACTATAATCTCCGATTAATTCAAATTACTGAGTTACTCTCTCTCCAGGCGATTAGAATAGTGCAGGATATTCACTGATTGAGTAGCGATCGAATCAGAGCGCGCGAACAACACTATCCGCTGTTTAATTTAAGCAATAAACCACACTTTCTATGGGTTTACCGGCGTGGTAACCCACGCGGGATGTTGGAAGAACACGAGAAAAGCTTGTAAATCGTGAGCCGAAGGCGAGCGTTTTACAAGCTTTTCGAGTATTCTCCCAACATCCCAATGGCCTATCACGCGGGTAAACCCATAGAAAGTGTGGTCTATGGTCTGTGTGCTTTTACACAATAACTTTAAGTAAAACGGAAAATGTTTCAGTTTTCTATGAGTTTACCGGCACAATAAACCATAGGTTTTTAACCAATCAGAACGGGCGTTCTATTTTACTTATATATACTAAAAATAATTATGCAGATCTCGAAGGGTGTTATCCACCTTGGCCGCCTGATAACACCCTCCTCGATCTGCATAATTCTTCATTATCCTACTGAAGCTCATTTATTAATTGCTAAATATATTTCACCATTGATAATAAGCTCAAGTTTAAATAGTTTAAACTTTCTGTAATACTTTTATACTAACACTGGCTTGAACGGAATTTTAATAGTTGGTATTTTTATTGAATACAAACCATATCTTCTGGGTTCTGGTACGTTCTGCAAAATACTATATTTAGTAAGCTTAAATTGTTTGGTTGTTGTTGGTTCTTTTCGATGAAACTGCTCTTTTATGACTGACGACCTTAATTTTAAGCTCGTTCTTATCGTTTCCCATCAAATTCATTGTCTCGCTCAGGGTTTAAGTCTGTATTAACAACAAACAAAACTATCGATAATGAATTATAATTCGAAATCTCATTTATAAAATAAAATTATTGGTAAACACACAGCCTATTCGAACGCGGCCATCAATAAACGAGATGCCCGCTTCTATTCTGTGTTTTGTGATTATTTAGATAACTTTACAAAATATTTTATAATCGTTTCAGTTTGATTAGAGTATAACAATTATTCACTGAAGTGGAGGTGGCTAGTGGTGGTAGGACTGGACTGGACTGGACTGGACTAGTAAGACGCGGACTAGTAAAACGTGGACTGGTAAAACGTGGACTCAGGATAGGCTCCTGCGAAAGTCTTTTTTTTTTTTTTGAGATTTTTTCCGCGTTTGTAAATCGGATAAAATTGAACGGTGAACAGACTTTGACAAAAACTAATTTAAGTTTAGAAATTCTGTTCATTTATTTTTAGGCTGTTTTATTTCGACGGTTTAGCGAGCGTAACAGCCTTTGTTTGACCTTTTAGCTACAAAAGGGGTTTATGTGCGCCAGTTACATACAATTCAAAAAGATTTGGCCGCGAAGAAATTTATTTATCACCAGTTCATTATCGTAATTGTGTTTCATCGAATCTTTAAGTAGCCAGTTGACTAATAATAATAATGAAAATAATAATAATAATAATAATAATAATAATAATAATAACAACAACAACAACAACAACAACAACAACAACAACAACAACAATAATAACAGTTTTATTTTCGGATCGCCTGCTTTTTGTCACGCAACATGTCCAATGAGTACCTTGTTCCCTTCAATACGTTTATAAACATTCTGATAAACGAACAATTCGCAGCAAAAAGTACAAAACCTTATTTTTTCTAGCTTCAAAACTAGATGCCCCGGAGTAAATTGTATTAAGCTAAACGTATTGACGGTCACTTATTTTGCTACAGGAGAAAGAAATGGTCTGGTGACCTTTAACGTCATCAAAGATTCGCACCAACATTCAACAAAATTTGCATTATAATTGTCGCGCGAAGATGGCAGCTTCTTTCAAGCTACCGTGTCTCGTGAAAAAACGCAAACCTCCTGTTAATTTTCCGCTTTTCGAATGGCGAGATATAAGTGTAAAAGAACAACTTGGAAGTGGAACGTTTGGCTCTGTGTATCTGGTGAACTACGAAAAAGAAGAGCAAAATGTCATCGTAAAGAAAATGAAAGGAGAGTCTGCCGAGGCTAAACGAAGATTTGGGAAAGAGGTAGCCTCCCGGCAGACGTCCTTTGGGGTTCGTTCGTCACGCATTCATTTCTCCCTCACGGACGTCTGCTAAACACAGCCGACATTTATGTTCACCAATCACAGGCCGTTTACGGATTTTTGTAAAACGTAACCCGAGCCGCTTCTTAAGATTCGCACGATCAGTGAGGTTTTTGATCGAGTCTGCGAGAAATTTGTAATTAATACAGAGTTAAACAAGTATCAGAGAGAAGCTATTCTGCAAATTTTATAGCGATGACCAGAACGTAAATGTCGGCTGTGTTTAGCAGACGTCCGTGGGGGAGAAATGAATGCGTGACAAACGAACCCCAAAGGACGTCTGCGGGGAGGCTAGGAAAGAGGCTGCAATACTTAACACGGTAAAGAGCCACAGAAATGTGTGTGAATTCCTGAAATTCTGCCAAGAACCGTACCCCATTATGATGGATTACTCGTGTTTCGACTTTAGTTTTCTTGAAGTTAACAAGAAAGTGAGTTCTCTGGAGGATTCCATTCATTTCATTGATGCCGGGTTCAAGTTCGAGTATGTGTTGTTGTTATGCCCAAGGGATGTTGAAACTGGACTAGATTATCTACATAGCCACAACATAGGCCATAGAGACCTAAAACTTGGAAATACTCTGGTTTCCAGTCAACATTATATCACAGTGGATGGTTACTGGGCTAAAGTGTACGCTGAGTGCCCCACATGCCAAAGAACGCAGGTCAAAAAGTTGGAACAAGAAAACGAAAAGGTGGCAGCAATAAAACATTGACTGAGTCGCGTTTTACAAGTCCGCGGTTTACTAGTCCGCGTTTTACTAGTCCAGTCCAGTCCAGTCCAGTCCAGTCCACGAAATACAGTATGCCTTTACATTTTAGATCTACAATGCTTTGCGAGACGACATAGTTTTGCAGCGGACATGATAAGAACCAACGTTTTAAGTGAGGCAGTGGAAAAACGCGCCGACTTGCCTTGTGGCTATGAAGAAGACTTTGTAAATCCTGTTGACGACGATTTGCAATGTTCAATTTGCCAATTAACATTGCGAAATCCGGTTCTTACTAGATGTGGTCACAGATTTTGCAGAGGGTGCCTAGAGCGGCATATGTCAAATAGGTAAATGTATTTGATGAACTGAATGCAAAAAGTTGTACATTATAGGTCAGTGTCTTAGAAATAAGGAAAATATAAGCTTAGATTTGTCTTTTATTAGACAATGGTAGTCTTTACACGAGAGCCTAAATAAGCTAAGAAATATTTCAAGATAAGTAAATTTTAATTACTTCAAGTAAAATAAAGCTTCACACACAACCGATTCTTTTTTCCTTCAGGTTAACTTAAGGCTATTTTCCCACGCAATATAATTAAGATTGATTGACATGTTTCGCCTTTCTCAAAGCTCAAGAAACCGCAAGTAACCGCAAGTCAGCTAAGTCGGTTTTAAGGATGATTTTCAAGTCGCTTGAAACTTTCTTGAGTCGTTTCAACTTTCCGACTTTAATGAGATGCAAAGTAAAGTTACTTGAGATTTTACTTAGGCCTTCACACACGAAGTTTTGGTTAAGTAAAATAAGTCTTACCTAACAGCCTAGTGTAAAGACAACCAATATAATTTACTGATCTTCACCGAAACAGGAAGCTGAGCCAGATTCCATATATATTCATTGTTTACAATTACTGAGACAATAACCAGTTTAACGGTGCTGCTTTGTTAGGAATGCCACTTTATCAACACATATAAGCTAACAGAACTTCTCTATGGGAATTAAAAAAAGAAAATAACAAACTGCTTAGGATGGAAACATTCGTAATTAACACGCGGCTTTGACGGTGGTTAGACCGGTCACTAGAAATAGCAAACTCATTTAAATCATTCATCTGTTTCAGGAATGTTCCAATATTTAAACGGAAAAGAGAGATGTTGAGCACTTTTCACATAACATAATAAACTATTTCCGAGCTATCTTTTGAGAGGAAGCGAAGCTTGGTTTAACCTTGTTTGAACCAGTACAAACCTTCATTTTGAACATATATTATAACGTTAGAAAAAAAATGATTTACATACATGTTTGCGCTTCGCTTAACTTGTAGTCACAAATGTTAATTGGTTGGAGCTACAGCCAACTCTCTCCTTGCAGACATGTCTCTGGTATGGACACCTCAATAATAAGAATACATCCAGTTTCAAATAATTGATTCGGAGAAATCTCCCTCTGCGTATGTGAGGAAGTTTGAAAACAAACATATTTCAATTAACCCGAACTAAAATCTTTATTGTTAAAGTGATTTAAAATCGATAAATTCACAATTGATACAGGGAAACACGCAAGCACAAGTACCAGTTCTTGTTGCAAATGTCCGAGTTGGCCGCGATCGTCGTCAGTTAATTACTTTCAGAGGTGGACCCCTACTCCCCTTTTCTTTATAATAATAAACTTTTCACCGAAACTGACGGCGCAAGAGCACTCGTTTTAGCCTTTAACCATCGCTTCCAGAATTGTTAATTTTACGTCTCCTGCCCTCATGTTTGTTTTAATGTTCGATCGGCAAAGGTTTTGTATGAGTTCGATTAAGTTCGATTACCGAACCAAATCGAAGTCAAACGAACGATTGGAGTTCGATTGGGTTCGATTACCGAACGTTTGACTGTTACGCGGGACATAATCAAAGGCCACGCCATTGGTCAGGTTACTTTTCCCAACCAATACTGCGGTACGTTCAGTTGAAATCAAACGGTCCGGCTCAGTAATTATTCTCTTATCTCGGCTATATAAGGAGAAAAATGGAGAAACTAACTTTTTTCTAATTCCACTCGGTACAGAATCCACATCATGGAATTAGTTTCAAAGCTTCATATCAACCTGTAAAAAGTTTAACTCATGACACAAGAGGCGACCGATTGGCATGTATCGCGTTATTTTAATACTGACATAACAACCTTACGCTGTTTTAGAGTAACACAGCGTGGTAAAGAAAGTAGTAATCTGTAGCAAATTTTTTTTAAATTTAAATTCGCAGCCCACACCCTAGGCGTTCTCTCTTGACCCATTGTCCGCGCGAAGTCTGGGAAAGAGCAGGCGAGAGAACGTGGCTTATCGGCGAGTCTCTCTCGTTGACGTCACAACTCACGATAAAGTCCAGATTAACCAAGCCGAGAACACATAGGGAGGAGGCTACTAAATCGATTTTTCTTTATTCTGATTTGTGAATCTTGTACCATTGGCCGCCTCTTACCCTCTCTCTGAAAAGCTGTAAAAATTTCCCAACAGTGTTACACACTCCGTGGAGCTGTTTGAAGCACCTTTAGCGATTTAAGTTTCCTTTGTCCAGAATTAAAGATGTCAAGACAAGATATATCGGTCACTTTTATTTTATTAGGCAAGAATGTCAACAAAGTGTTTGTAACTGCCCTGTTGATAGAGAGGAACTCGATTGTGATAAGGTAAATTAGTACACTAATGGTTTTCAGTTATACATATTGCAATTTTTTTTTTATCCTCCTGTGTTTGTCTGCAAAACCAATACTTTTGCAAGGGAAAAAACACTTCAACTTGATTTTTGTTTCAAACGTTCTAACAGAGCACTAGAAATTAAAGTCAATCAGTCAATTGTAAGAACTGCGTCGACCGCTGCAGAACAATTAAAAAGAAGGGCATGTTTATTTGGGGGAATCCAAGACTGCATTGTTTATCTCAAAGCTTGGCTTCGTTACCTCGAACAAAACGAAAATCCGAAAATGGACTCTTGACAGCGTGACAATATTAGACTCTGGGTTCGCTTGTTCAGGTCTGTTCATCTACAATGTAATTTGACGCACAGATAATCGTTGTAAACGCCATTGAGTAAACAGAGTTTCAAGTATCTACTGATACCCAAGGTTATTTATCAGCCATTTACTTGACGTTTACATCGATTTCAAGCAACCGAGTCTTCTATGACCTGTAGTTGATACAATTGTTTTCCAATTCAAAAGCAAAGACTGTTGGTTGAGCTTTTACTGTCTTGACAGCGGTAAGAAGTTCCTCAAAGAATAAAACATTACATATCAATGCCACTATGCAATATTTTCACTGCTTTCATTACACAGGATATTTTCCCTGACAGAGCCACTGAAAGGAAGATCCTCTCCCTTTGTATAAAATGCTCAAGTACTGGATGTGAATGGACTGGAGAACTGAGGGAAAAAGAGGTGATATTCAACTACAGCTAGCTTCTCACTTACTCTTTCATCACTTTCACAACACCAACGCTACCATTTTCCTGTTTCTCTACCTTAATTATCAAATTCTCTTGTTTCTCCATAACCAGCATCATCACCTTTCTATAGTTGGACGTTCACCAAAATTTAGGCTTGTTTTATATTTTCAAATACACACCATGTAATGTTTCCAAGGGTATTTGCATATGCACGTGTTTAGGACAACTTGTGAAAGAAACACTGAGTTCTTTGGGGTAACATCACATAGTATGTGATAGGAAAACAAAGTTAGATACAAGCTAAAAAGGTCTATTGACCGCAAACTTGCCTAGCAAGTTAGCGAGATTGCACCTATGATTACTGCTACAGTCAAACGAATACCTATGTTTGGTTTTTATCAGGATCACCTATTATCTTGCTCTTTCAAACTTATATCTTGCCCAAATGTGAACTGTGCTGTAAAAACAACCAGACAAAAAATGGATGAACACATGGCCACCGTGTGTGAGTGGAGGATGGTAACCTGTGATCACTGTAGTGAGCCACATCCGAAGTGTTTGCTCCAAGTAAGTTTTAATGATAAAGAGTTTGCACAAATGCATGGTATTAACAAGTATACAGATATAAAAATAGTCGTAATAAACATAGCTATCCTATGGACATAAAGCTACAATATACATTATTAATAACTCCTTTTATCTGTATAATCGTGGTACACATGGTCTGTTAGCATGGGCAGGTCTTTATGATAGTTGAGAGGGGCGTAGTCAGCTATTCCTGAAAGGGCGGGAGAGGGGAGTGAGGACTAAGCGGAAAGACAAATTAACGCTGGCCTATAAACAATTAAAGCACGGTTCCTTTTTGCTTAAAAGAAGGCTGCGTTATTGTCATAGTCAGCATCTTGGTAGAATATCTGACCATAATAAGTGTTTTTCAATTCTTTGGCTACTTGAAATATTTCAAAATGGTAATTAATAGACCTTTTTAGGTTGTTTGTTTTGTTTTCCCAATTCAGACCACATGTTCTCCAAGGAATTTGCCTTTACACATATTCACGTGGATGCACATGCATAAGATGAGATTTGAAAGAATCAGTTCTCTGGGGTACCATTACGTGGTCTAAAAATGGGAAAACAAAAAAATCAAGCTAGAAAGGCCTATTCTATGAAGTTTGTCCTCAGCGAAAAACAAAAACAAACAATAAAAAAACGGTTCACTGTATGTTATTTAAGAACTGAGACCCTCGTAATTACTAGGTTGTAAATTGATTATAGCAGCTAATCAAATTAAAAAAGGCGACCCCTTAACAATAATGTATCTACTTGAAGACCAAGCAGATACGTATATGTAGAATAAGTGCCAGCACCCAATCGGCATGCACATGACCGCGATAGATATTGGTGTTTTAGATGCATTTTCACGCCCTGTTAAAGAGCGATTACTTGAGTTAATTTTAACCCACATTTTTTTCAATACATGTACCGGTCTTTTGCTTAAAGGCAGCAATGCCCCTTGTTGGTGCCAGTATGGGAGTCCTGCTATTAGGTGTTGGAATTCAGCGGTAGTCAAATTCTTGAGATACATTTAAAAAATGGTTTGTATTCATAGGAACATGCTGATAATTGCAAAAGGAAACCTGAAGAATGCCTAAACGGTTGTGGTGAATTGCTTGCGAGGGAGGAGGTATCGTGGGTTTGCACAGTATTTTACTGCTCGCAATCATCGTTCATACGCCTTGTTTTAAAATATTGGCGAACTTAGAGCGCGTTCGTTTTACTGTTTTCCGGAATAAGAATGAATGAAATTTAGTCAAGAAAACACTTATTTTGTCATTCATTGTATTGCAATATTTAGGTGTCTGCTCCAAATAAACAATTCCTTTGCATGGTCCAAAAATCAAGGTGAAGAGATTTGTAACAAAACTTTTGCGTATTCTGTTCTGGAATATCGACAGTCGAACGTACCCTTTTAAGTTAGTTAGTTATCCCATTGTCTACATGGTAATTTGCCCTCAAGCGTTGACTTGTTTCAAGGTAAAGGGTCTTTTGATTTCTGCAGATGCAATTGAGGCAAATATGATTCATATACACCACACGTATAAAATACAAAAGAAAAGTAATATTGCCGCCACTTTTTTCGAATAGAAAACCACTCGGCTTCCTATTTTACTGCTAGAAGATTGTTATCTTTGTTCTAGGGATGCTTACGGCAGACACTAAATAAGCAGCATATTGTCATACTAATGCCTCTAAAGAATATGCAGTGTACGTTGTGGGATTTTTTTTTCCTCTTCAATATTTTGATATCAAGACATATCTTCGATAAGGGGCTACTCGGACACCACATTTTTCAGGAGTTTCTGCGATCCGCCCTCTTTACAACTCCTGCTTCATTTTCATAGAGGCGAATTTACTGCTGTAAACTAAGTGATTTAAGTCGTTTTCCTTATTATTTTGATATTCTGTATGTATTGAAGGTATTAAGAACAGCCTATTAAACATTGTCGTTTTAGATAGCAGCTCATATTGACAACAAATGTCCGCTGACATTGATCTCCTGTCCATATTCTCAGCTAGGATGCGATACAAAGGTAAACTGTCAGTACTGTGTGAAGTCAGTGCCCAGTTTTAATAAAAAATTAGAGTAATCAGATGTACAACGTTCCCTTTTCATTGAGAGGGATTTCTTAAGATAGCGGACTTGGGGAATCGAACATACAGCGGTGAGAAAATCACTTATAAATTCACTCGATTTAGGGGTGGTGTCAGAAATATTTCGTGCTGCTTGAAAATCAAACGCTATTGTTTCCAGTTATTTTGCATCTATGTAAGTCCATTAAAAGTGGCGTGGTTTTTCTCGATGTTAATATTCTAGCATGTGAAAACGGTTAAAAATAACCTTTGACGAAGAACAGACACAAAAGAATTTGACTGGAACTTAAACAATTGAGAGCTCAAGCACGTTAACGCATAACCCAAAGCCTAATTTGCATAGAAGTTGCAAATACTCATAACTTTGAGAGAATTTACGTAAACATGATGAATCATGGTAATAACATAAAACTTGAAATCTTTGAGACAAATTGCTCAAAACTATTCATTAGAAGGCATAAAAAATCACAAATCAATATTCACACGCAAAAATTATAACTGGAAGATATATTTTTTCTGATGCAGATTCAGCGAAAAGAAGTGGAAGATCACTTTCAGACATCAACGACACTTCACATCGAATTAACGCTGAAAAATCTAAAAGCAGCAACAGAAAAACTCGACTCTCTTCAGAAGCAGGTACAAGAGCTGACAGTTGCCAATTCTACTCTCAGGATGAAAGTGGATGAACAAAGCAAGACAATTGCGAGATTGAATGAAGAATCCTTGTCCTTCGTATGGAGGGTGACTGAATTTTGGAAGATCTTGAGACAAGCAAAGAATGAACGTAATAAAAGGATAAAAAGTGAGCCTTCCTATGCAGGAAGACAAGGGTATACGCTAAGACTTTGTATTGAGCCAGATGGTAATCAGTCAAAGAGAAACAGGTATCTTTCAGTATATATTCTTCTTATGAAAGGCGGTTTTGATGGTATGCTGCCTTGGCCTTTTCGTCAAAAAGTCACATTTACGTTAATAGATCAAAAAGATCAACCTTCTAGTAGGTTTAACGTTGTGAGGTCTTTATATGTCACTTTTTCAACTGGCAGGCCCTTAACAGAAGAAGTCGACGAATCACAGGGGATAGCAAGATTTATTTCGCACAGTAATTTAAGTTTGTTTCGTCGCGTTGTTGATGACACCTTGTTTATTCATGTTAAAATTGATCCCATTGATTCTTAATACTGTTCTAAAAAAGGCTAGCCTGTGAACACAGACGTATTTCCGGTGGTCGCCTCTCTTCACCCTTCACCCAAGAGAAGCGACGACCGGAAATACATCTGCGTTCGCAGGCTAAAAAAGGATGAATGGAGAGAAGTTATTTTTCTGAAAGGCTGCTTTGTAGAATAATCGAGTAGATGACAGTAAAAATTCTATCAGGGCATTAGTAAAGCTTGCATGATACTTCAATTACAAGCTCAAAACGAATTTGCATGATTTGTAGTGATATTTTGCATAAACTACTGATCACGAGTGATATTTAGAAATTGTTATACGAAATTTCACGAACCGTTAGGCGAGTAAAATTTGAGAAAATTAAGTTTAAAATATCACGAGTGTTATTTATGCCAAATATCACGTGCAAAGCATGCTATTATATGTTTATACTACCACTCTCAAAGGTTTTATATTTTTCACATGTTGGGTATTTCAAATTAAGCTGAAATACCACTGCTCTAAACCATGAAATCGAAGAAATTTCTTACGTAGTAGTATAAAGGCCAAAAATAAAGGGAACAACACAAAAGAATTTTTGTAAGCATTTTTTTATCAGACGTCTTGTAGGAACCAATTTCAGGAAATTACAGGAGGTTACCTGCATTCCCTCTTATTGCCAGTAGTTTGAAACACGGTCGGTTAATGAATCCTTAAGTATACTGCGTTCTAATACTTTACTAATTTTGATGTGATTTTTTGGCTAGCTCAATCCAGAACTATGACTCGTTATTTGGCTTTAGACAGGCCGAATGGCTATAAATGGGCCCTTTTGCAGCTAAACAATCACGTGGTACAATAACACGCTGCTGGCCTACGCAAACACAGTGGGGCAAGAAAGACAAAGGAGTCTTGGCACATAATTAAAAATGGTAATTTCGTTCCTTTTCAAGATCCCATTGCGCTGTTTGCATCCCAGCAAGGAGTTTTTTTGTTACCATCTGTTAGTAAAGCTGCAAAGAAGCCATTTTCGGTGGCTCATTTCAAAAATTCAGCTAGATTATCCCAAAGAATTTTGTCAGTTTTTCCAAGGGTGTAAATTTGGACTAGCATACAGCTTTTTAGGGCATTGGTCCCGAATCTGCTTGTTTTGGAGAATCGCCTTACTACTTCTAACCACTTTTTGTGGTACACTGAAAACTATCTTCAAAGTAGCCATTACAAAAAATCAAAATTATGCCATCACTGCATTTCTCTTTACACTTTCTTTCTTTCTTTCTTTCTTTCTTTCTTTCCTTGTTCTCATTAAATTTTCTTTTCTTTTCTTTTCTGGTGTTATTCTCGTTCCAAGATTGTACGCCGAATGCAATTCAATTCTTTGCCTCACCCCCCCCCCCCCCCCCACCACCAGCACCACAAAATAACAAGAACTCTCCAATTGATGTAATGCAAAATATTTTATGAAAGTGATATTCTGAGTCAGTGATACATGGGTGCACTAGTACTATAGGTAGGGATAAATAGTCCTGAAGGTATATGTAGTAGATTTGATATCTTATTCTATGCTATTAATTAAACGTTACTTTGCACATTTACACGGCTTACATAGACATGTCGAAAGTATAGAAGGTTTAATGGTATAATTTTAAAAGCCATAAAAATGAGATAATGGTATCGAGTGTTAATTATGCCAATGGACTAAACTGAAACTGAATGCAAGGTTGATTATAGTGCAAAAGGGCTAATTTGTTGGAGGCCCGATTTTTCGTTTAACAGAATTAGCGGCCTTTATCAGTGCCAGGGCTATACTTAAAGAAAATGCTTGAACGGTCCTTGAATTTAAATTCAAATTGACATAAGTGGTTTACAATTAAATGAAAATGTAAACAATAGATAGTATGTTATGCAGATGAACAATACAAAAAAGTGGTTAATAAAGGTCCCATATGGTATCTGACAGCGTTAATAAATTGATTGCAACAACACATTTCTGATTACTGGGTATGGATTAGTGAAAAGTTGGTTTCTGTTGCACTATAATCTGCGATTAATTCAAATGACTGAGTTGCTCTCACTCCAGGCGATTAGCCTATATATGGTTAAATAGACTAAATGCGGTAAAGTAAAGAAGGAAAATAGGAGAGCGGAACAAGCAGTCTGAGAGTTCAACCCAGAATTACTGTTGCTACATAAAAATTATTTACTGGCATTTTTTTGTGATGTTTTCCCCAACTTTTATGGGCTCCATAAAAGCCCATAAATCTATAGAAATAGAATCTATAGAATCTATAGATTGAAATAGAATCTATAGAAATCAAAAACAGGAGGCGTGCGCTTAACTACTGCTTTAAAATTTTACGATCCCGTCTCCAAAACAATTTCGATTTTGGTTGGTTTTGTTATGATGAAGAAAATTGAAGTAACGAAGATATGAAGTTCCAGAGCGATGTTCTCATCGACTAAAAGAGTGCTGAATAGTTGAACTAGACTGAGCAGAATAGAAGTAGACAGATGGAACTGGACTATCCAGTTTCTTCAGTCTACTTGAAACTTGATTTAAATGTCTCTCCTGACAGCACAATTTATGTAACCACTTTCGTTCACTAAACAAATGAACAGTTTCTTGGTAAACCTGATTTTTCCGTTCAAACTTTTTGGAGTACTTCTTTGCCCAAAAACCTGCCGCCCTTTTTGCATTTTGAGTGATCTCATATGATTTCTGAATATTTTGAGCAAAGAGATCAGACCAAGGGCCAAATGGTCTCCTTCTAGAGATTGACAACAATGGAAAATTATAAAACCATCACCCTAAAAAAAGTGGTAGCAGTCGCTTATGACCGCTGGTCGATAACGAGAGCTTCCAATAGTAATGATTCGGGAGGGATACTTCCGCTGTTTTGGATATGTCGCTTATGGAAGGTCTGGTCAGTCACAAGGGATGGTCGGACATTCGAGGTTCGACTGAAATGATTTTTCCCTTTCCGCCCGAAAGGGGTATCTTTTTAAAGCTTCAGGTATATGGAAGGGTCGGGATTTCACTACTTAAAGTATGTAAAAGGGTAGGGAAATCTGTCATTTGGGCCTGTGAAAGGGTCCAAAAGGGCTTTTTAAAGTCGAGAAAACGTCCTGTTTTTGTGATTGAACACTATTTAAATAACAATGCCTTTACAGCAATTAAAAGGGATACCATTTTTTAATAGAAGGTATACGAAAGGGTTACCTTTGTCATGAAAAATGGTATTTAAAAGAGTAAGGGGTTGGACCTCGGGGCGGAGCCTCCCCGTATGAACATTTGTTGACTACCCCACGGGCTTCGCAAAGTTCTACGAGTCACATATATTTAGTTAAATATATGGTTTTAGTTTTATAGAACGCGGGAGCGTAGCCCCATAGTTAAGTAAATCTATTCATCCTAGAAAATTTGGTAATCACGTGACCGTACACCGACCGTCAACCGTCCGTCTGCACCACAGAAAAACCAAAGTTTTATCTCACATTTTCTAGCTAGTTTTGGAGCCCAGGTGTAACCTGATATTGCACATTCATGTTGTCATGAAATGACAGCTGTCAAAACATGGTATCCGCTGACCAGTATCACCTGACCGTAACGCGGGCTCAGGCATCGACCCATCGAGGTCGAGTTTTTTCGGCTGAATTTTCGCCTCCGAGCTCTGTTTGAAAGCGAAATTATAATTGTGCGGCTCGACGTGCGGCTCATAAACACAACTTATTTGCTATGCATTTGAAAAAATCTGGTAACCCGTCAGCGGATAGCGTCTTGACGTTATTCGCGAAAATTCAGCCAGCCATTACAGGCGGGGAAGGCAGTTGTTTTTTACTTTCCTTACCAATGGTCTCGCGTTGGTCACGCTCTGCGTCCAATTTTTATGCTCTTATTGGTCAAAATTTGACAGGTGAGTTCATGTGAAAAATTATGCAGCACCTGGAAACTTGTTTACTGATAGCTGAAGCTGACAGAATCTCTCTTCTATAGCTGGTTTGTTTATTGGGTTTTTGGTTGAGAAATGCGTCGCTTGTCATCGGAAATCCTATTTCGGATGGCATCGTTTTCGTTTTTCAACTTGCTTGATTTGTAAGAGGGTTGAAAAGTCTCAAGCGATTCTGGCCTTACTTGATGGTTTTCAGGAGCCTCATCTCGACGGGAAGCCTGAGTAATTATTTTATTTGGTGTTTGTTTGTTTTTTCTTGTTTCATGAAGTCGAGCATAGTTTATGCGGCAAGTTCATGCACGTTTGTAAGATTTGAGACAATGAATTGACCTAGTATCAGGTTTGATATATGTGCTTAGCAGAACTTTGAAAAGCCTTTAGACATTTTCTGACCGCAAATAGAAAGAAAACGTTCCCAAGAATATTTAGTTCAAATTTTGGCTGAAAGCTTTGAGCGATTTTCTTGCCTCAAGTTCATCTTGAAAAATAGCAAACACTGAGAAGCCGGCTTAAAACAGAAATCTGCTAGGGTTTTTAAAGTTTATATGCTTACATGACTCAAGATTTTTAGAGACACTTCAATCTCAATACTCGTCCTCGTGAATGAAAGTTGTTGTCTCTGTAAAATGTTTCACCGAATTATAGTTCTTTTGTTGATTATGAGAAGTCTGTCTTGCAATTTTAATCCCTGTGCCGGTTGTTTTCAGTCGTACATTTAGTACATGAACATCGCTTGCAGGAGTACTCAAAATGCCGCGCGTATCAAACGATTTTAAAGATTACACATAAGACTTAATACTGAAAAGCATCAGATAAAAATAAACATAATAAATTCTTGTTGAAGCGTAACTCTTAATCCTGTTTCAAACGTCGTACCACTGCAGTGCTGAGCTGGCTCGACTGTAGCTCGACTGAAGCACGACACTAGCACGATTTAATTCAATCAATTCAGTTCGGCTCGGCAGTAGCACGACGTTTGAAATGGACCTTAGACTATTACTGTTCATCACTTCACAGCTCGCACTGCAAATTTGGCGCTTGTCAAAAGTGAGAACCCGCTGGCCGTATAGGTGATTTTTGAAATTGTGTGAACATTTTCCCTAAAAGCCCATTATTATCCTGTATACCAAATAGGAGTAGATTGTTCTGACTGAACAGTCCCGACATAACGTAATTCTCTTCACGTTCTATAATGTGGTCCGTTCTATAATTTGTAGCGCAAAGGAAGCGCGTGCTTCGATCGTCCTGGATCAGAGCTTATTAAATCTGAGTGCAATTTGTCTTGCAAAATTGTGAAAAACTGCACTCTGTCCGAGGTCTGTATGATAATAAAACAGTGCCTCATAATACTCAGATGTGATGTATAAAAAGTATAAAAGTCTGGTTTACACGCCACCAGATTTGTTGGCCAGATTTTTTAGAGTAAGCCGCTTGTCATGAACACGACTTATTTTATATGCATTTTAAAAAAATTGAACTTGAGCCTGCGATCATTTGAAAAGTAGCAACTTGTCAGCGGATAACTTCAAAAAAACACTCCAACTCAGTGGGTCGATACCTGAGCCCGCGATACGTTCGGGCGATACTGGTCAACGGAAACACTATTTTGACAGCTGTCAATTAATCAAAAAATGGATGTACAATAACAGGTTGCAGGCTCCCAAACTAGCTAGAAAGTGTGAGATTGAACATTGGTATGCCTTTGGTGCGGACGCACGGAAGGTCGGGTGGTCGGTGTACGGTCACGTGATTGCCGAATTTTCTAGAATGAATAGATTTTCTAAGCTATGGGGCTTCGAATTGAGCCCGTGATGAAATAAAATATCAGCGGAAAACTTTTAAAAGTACGTGACCTCAGTGGATAGAAAAATGAGCCCGGGATACAGTCAGGTGATGATGGTCAGCGTATACTCTAGTTTGACAGCTGTCAATTAACTTTCAGTAGAATGGCGAATATTCGAATTAACAGACTACAAGTGTGAGCCGTGCGAGTAAGACATATCCGTCCGGCTTGTAGTTGAAAAGGCCAGATCGTGTATCTGAGCGAACTTGAGCCCACGTTATAGAGTACTAAAGTGATGACGTCATAAAAATGAAATTTCTGAAATTATGGGATTTGTCAGGATATTCTGAAAGAACAATGTCCAAGAGGCCTACTTGCCAAAAATGAGGATTTCGGGGAAAATTGTCTCTAAGATCGTAGCCCAGTTATGCTTAGAAAACTCCATACAAACCCTTCAAAATTTTCGTCGGGTCGAACCCCAAAAAATTTAGAAGTAGGCCTCTTGGACATTGTTCTTTCAGAATATCCCGACAAATCCCATAATTTCAGAAATTTCATTTTTATGACGTCACACTTTTAGTACTCTATTAGTTTTCTGATAGTGGTCTGCACATGTCCCATTTTGAAAGCTGTCAATTGACCTTAATTTGGCTTGCCAATATAACTTTAAACGACTGTCAGCCGACTGACAGCCTTGCCCGGCGTAGTTTCGTTTTCATGTTGAATTGGTAAGTGTGACATATTATATCAGCTTACATGTAGGGGCAAAACGACTGGTATTTCATCTGAGCCCACGAGATGGTCATGTGATAATGGTCAGCAGATATCTGATTTTGACAGCTGTCAATCTAATCGTACTCTTACGGATGGCTTACATAACTGAAAGGCTAGTCAAGTTGTGCAAGATCTATTGTGACATTTGACATCTGCTTACATGAAATGTGTGTACGGGTGGGCGGGCGGGCGTACGCTACGTCATAACCAAATTTTCTAGGATGGATAGTTTACCCAACTTTATTACCCATGGTGCTCCGCTGCGCGGGCTTCGCGCGCGCGAGATCTCCGCTATCCAGACAACGATCGAATAGTATCCCATGATGCATTTTTCCAGAAGCATCACGCAATATCGCAGTCATGGCAGATTTCATAGTGAAATAAGGTCGTTTTCTCGTCGGCTTTTTTCCCATTTGTGTTCCAGTAAAAGTAAGAAAATTGTGTTATTTTGTTATTTGACATGATCATGATTTCTCCGGTTTGTTTCCACATAGAAACATTTAAAATTATTGTTGCACTTAGTCATCGCATCACAAAGTGTTCAGTGACCCACAACAAGGTCATGAATTTTCACGATTTTTTGGATTATATGATGAAGTCTTCCAAATGTGGACCTCACGCCAGCAAAATGAAGTCTTGAATATTGTACAGGATAAGAAGTACCCAGAAGTAGCCACATTTTGATGGCTCTTTTATCGACCAAAGATGGCTGAAATTTTGTATCTTTTATCACATCTCAACCCCATGTGTGATAATATATCTGTAAAGCCTGCTGGAGGCTACAATCTTTTGGGTGCTTTCAAGAGCTAGCGCTTTATGCCGAAGCAATCACTTTGTATTTTCAAAGTGGTTATTTTTAAAAGGAATTTGACTATAATTATTTTAATTAGAAAAAGGAGCGGTGAATAATGCCCTGTGTTTCAGTGAGATAAGAACCCAAACAAAGGTACCACGCAGCATGCGAGCGGCACAACGTCAAACAAGCCTGCTCAGACTTGAAAAAGAAATATCACAAAACTTTATGATTTATTCGAAGGAACAGATCAGTATTCTGGCCAAAAAATTTCCTTGAAGATTGCTTGAGTCAATACAGGATGGATTGTGCTTCGGAGGATTGTTTGTCGCATCGATAGGTTAAATTTTATTTGTAACTGCCGTTGTAAACTGAGCTCCTCTGAGCGCGGTGCTTTGATAAATCCTCCTTTGGTAATTAGTTTCACAGCGTAGCGGCTGTTTTGTTGGAGCCACTTTTTAGATCAGTCATGGTTTCGGATCTCTCAGTGAACCTTATCAGTTGCAGAGTGTTTGTGGTTGCGACCGAGCGCACAAGTAATTCTAGACAGATCAGTGAAACCAAGAGCCATTATGGCTCTTGGTGAAAAACATGTAAAACCCTTCCTAGTCAAAGTAACGCTGAAATTCTCCTTTAAAGCACAGTGAATATAAGCCAACTCGATAATCTCATAAGCAGGAGCTGCTGAACCGACATGTTTCGAAACCATCCACATTGAGCACTGCGATGTTCATTTCGCGCGTGCTGAAGATTACTGATCATGATATGTCACGTACGCAGTGATAGTACAACATGAAACGAGGTGCATCATGGGATACTATTCGATGGTCGTCTGTCCGCTATCAGCTGATTTTTTTCTGAAGACGACAAGTGGCTCATGGTAGTCTCCATATAGACTCCCTCATCTGTTATCAAATACAGACCTTTGATAACACCAGGAACCTAGTCTAAGGATGTTTATGTTTCACGCGGGGCAGGAACCTCTTAATATGGCGGAATTGAACAGTGAGATGCCTTGTGGCTATGATGAGGACTTTGTGAGTCCTACTGACGAAGATCTGCAATGTGCAATTTGTTATTTGGCTTTACGCGAACCGGTTTTGACCAGATGTGGCCACCGATTTTGTAAAGACTGCCTGGAGCGACACATGGCGAGGTATGCTGTGCGTAATTATCATTTTGTTACCTGATTGTGCCGCATGCCATGACTGCCAAAAAATTTAATAACGCAGAAAAGTGAAGGCACAAAGAAGGCCTTACGAAGCAAAGTTTTCATTTTTGTTTCGGGGGTAAACATGGCCATCGGGACATCGGAATACGAAAGCTGTAGTTTCGAAACTGAGCTGCACGCGATTCTTCCCATCCGTTCGCCTTTGAACCGCCCGTGCAGATCCACGTCCCTTCTACCGCTTATAACGTCATCAGCTTTATCAATAGCGTGAGGAGATCTTTCAAACCATACCATAATAAGCACCATTCAGTTAAGGCCACCAGAGAGAGAAAAAAAAAACATATAACATTGAATTGAAAATTTTCATGAAAATCTTATTGCACTACCCACCTACCTTTCCTTTCCTCTAATCCTGAGATCCTAAAAGCTTTCCCAAAAACTATTTCCCACCAAAATGAAGCCTACAATGTGCTAAATCTTAAGCAAAAGAAAAGAAAAGCAACCCTTGTAGAATCAGACATTATGTAGAATCTATGCAAATACTATGTCACAAAGCTATGTAAAACCTATGTCAATCAGTAATAAATGGCTTTAACCAGATCCTATGTTGTTTCTATGCCAGGACTATTTTTTTTTTGTATCGAAAATGCTATGTTTTCGCTAGTCAAACGAAACCTACTTAAAAGCTATGCAGTTTTTAAAGGTAGGAATAAAGGAAGAAATGACATAGTTTCCACATAGCCTACACATACAATTTACTTGACTTTTGGAAAGAGGTTTTAGACTTCATAGTCAACCTTATAGAAAAATCATAGAAAATTAATAGCCTTCACATAGGACTGAAATAGAGTTTACATAGTAAAATGGAACAGGGAACAGTTGATTAAATAGCTTTTGAATAGGGTTTGCTTAGAATTTTGATAGTCTAGAAATAGTAAAAAGATATGATAAGCATTAGCCTTTTTTAAAGGTGACATATACTTTGCATACAGTGTAGCATTAAAATAGGGAAACACAGAACGGTCCGTGTGGTTTTCGTCAATTTGATTTTTATTCCAAATTGAAAATTGAAAATCAAAAATTCACAATCGTGATTTTCAATGTTTGATTCCTCAAGAATTGAAAATCACAAATTTACAATCTCAATTGTCAATTTTTGTTTCTAAGAAAGATAAAATTAAAAAACAATTTTCAATGTTTTGAAAATTGAAAATGGTCCGTTGGTGGTTTTTATTTCTTGATTTTAAGGAAAAGGAGAACTAAACGATAATCTTCAATTTTGAGATTTTTGCTTGGTACCGAAGTTAAAATTGTATTTTCAATTTCCTATTCCCTAAATTCAACCTTATTGAAAATTGAAAATTCAAACTTGTGTAAAGAAACTGCGGGAAACAGAATTAATGCTGGTGAAATCCAAAATGAAAATCGTTTTTTGATTTTCCTATTTATGAAAAACAAAAATTGCCAACCGACTAAACATACCTGTGACGGGAGGGGAGGGTAAAAGCGGAAGTGGCGCGACTTCAAACAAAATCGCGGTTGTCTTGCAGTGAAGGAGTGTTCCGTGTTGCGTGTCTTCGTCAAGCTGTCTCTAGCGGAAATGTTACGCCAACAGGAAGCCAAAGCGAGCCTGTATCATGGCCGACATGTTTTCAAAGAATTAAGCTGAATGTTTTTTCACTGATAAATATGCTTTTGTTGTAACCTTGCAGCATTACCCTACGCAGGGTAAAGCGTTTCAGATCGGGCAGTAAAATAGACAGACCCCCGACTGCGGACTGCGGACTGCGGACTGCGGACTGCGGACCACGGACAGCGGACTGGGTATTTGTAAAACACGGACCAGGTATAAAATGCGATCTACGTACTATGTCTTAGTGTAATGATAATTAGTGAACTTACGCAACAGGACGGGAGAGGAAAGAAGACGTCAAACCCGTGAAAAGAGTGACAATAATTTTGTTTGAAAAAACTTTCCGCAACACATCACCTTCCTTTAAACAGGTCTTGATGTAACAGACCAAAAAACGTTAATGTGAAGTGAAGATCACGACAAAACATGCAATTTATAGCCCTGTCACGTTTGTCACACACAAGCCTTTTGCCGTCCTCTTCTTTCTGTCGTCTTGTTGCGTAAACTAACTTCTGTCACTCGACCCTAACCGTGTATAACTCCTTTGTTGTTGTTAAAGTGAAGGGATTTAGGCTTTAACAATCAATGGTAGCCGCAGAGTCTTGATTAGAACTGTTTAAATAAACTTTAATAGCAGGACCGGTTTTGGAAATCTAAGATGAACATTAACCGATTGTATCCGAAACAGCCACAAAAGTGATATCAACTATAAACGCTCTGTTCACAAACGAGCATATTGCTCAAAAGACTTACAAGTGGGTCAGTTTTGGCCAAAATCACCAAGAATACCAGCGTTTTACACGCTGACCAAAATACATAAAACTATTCCTGCCGGCTGACCAATCGTCTCTGGTAGCGGTGGTCCCAAAGAACGCATTTCTAGTTTTGTGGACTCGCTTTTACCAGGCCAATCGCGCAAAAACAAGAGTCTTACGTCGAGGACATTGCACACAAAAGTGATATCATTGAAAACACGCCTCTTCCAGATGAAGCAATTTAAGCTACGCTAAATGTGTGTTCTCTCTGCACTAGCATTTCCCAGGAAGAGGGAATCGACATCGTCTGTGACCATTACGAAGAACATTATCAGTCAAAGTTACCTATCCTTACTTCATATTTGGGAGACTTAATGCGGGTGATCTTAACAGAAAACTAATTCAAATTCACCGACAAACACTACGTACAGACTCACGGCATTACAATGGCCACCAAAATGGCGGTTGCTTTCTCGGTCATTTTCATGGCTCACGTTGAGAAACAACTACTACATGCGAGCCCTTACAGCCATTTCTCCGGCTGGAAGAAATTTATTGATTACATATTCTCAGTGTGGACTCTTCCTGAGACCGAAATCAACAACTTTGTTGATTTCGCGAACTCTTTCTACACAACAATAAAATTTACACTGACGAACTGTCATCAAAACAAATTGTTTTCCTTGACCACTGAAGTTTTTAAAGGATCAAGATTCATTCGATTCAAACAGATTATTTAAGCCGACAGAAACGTTTTAACATGCGAATTTCTCCTCATTTTACCCTCTCATCGTTAAAAAGGGCTTCCTATATGGAATAGCCTTGCACTTACTCAAGACGAACTCGGTTAAGGAATAATTCCCGATAACAGGAGTTAAAGAAGAAAGAGTTTTTAACTCGCCTTACAAAACGAGGCTACCCTCACGACCTTGTGGAAACAATCCTAGCCGAACTCCGCTTCGAATCGCGCAATGCGGCTTTATAAAATAAACCCTAAACAAAAGATTTTGCCGTTTGTAACGACTTTCTATCCTGCAACTCCGAATCTAATGAAAGATTCTAATGAAACACTGGCACCTTATTACGAGCAAAAACACACTCGCTCAAATATATCCCCACGCCCCCATTAGTTCTTATCTTAAAAGATTTTCTTGTTAGAGCGAAAATTCCTTCACTTTAACAACAACATGAAAGGAGTTATACATGGTTAGGGTTGAGTGACAATATTATCAGACTAAAAACATAGCACGTAGTTTATACCTGGTCCGTATTTTATATATACCCAGTCCGCAGTCCGTGGTCCGTAGTCCGTAGTCTGCAGTCCGCAGTCCGGCCTCGGTTTACAGTTCGCAGCCGATCTGATACGCTCTACCGGGCTGCGCTGCGTACGTATAATGCTGCAAGGTTACAACAAAAGCATACTTATCAATGAAAAAACATTCAGATCATTTCTTTAAAAACGTCTCGGCCATGATACAGGCAAGCTTTAGATTGCTGTTGGCGTTACATTTCCCCAGAGACGGCTCGACGAAGACATGGAACACTCCTTCACTACAAGACGACC
>OZ037995.1:24611799-24644299 GCA_964035705.1 Porites rus
GTATTCTTGGTGACTGTGGCCAAAACTGAGCCAACAGGAAGTCATTTGAGCAATATGCCCATTTGTGAACAGACCGTTTATAGTTTGGGCTATTAATTGCGAAGAACATTATCAGTCAAAGTTACCTATCCTTACTTCATATTTGGGAGACTTAATGCGGGTGATCTTAACAGAAAACTAATTCAAATTCACCGAAAAACACTACGTACAGACTCACGGCATTGCAATGGCCACCAAAATGGCGGTTGCTTTCTTGATCATTTTCATGGATCACGTTGAGAAACAACTACTACATGCGAGCCCTTACAGCCATTTCTCCGGCTGGAAGAAATTTATTGATGACATATACTCAGTGTGGACTCTCCCTGAGACCGAAATCAACAAGTTTATTGATTTTGCGAACTCTTTCCACAAAACAATCAAATTTACACTGACGAACTGTCATCAAAACAGATTGTTTTCCTTGACCACTGACGTTTTTAAAGGACCAAGATTCATTCGATTCGAACACATTATTTAAGCCGACAGAAACGTTTTAATATGCGAATTTCTCCTCATTTTACCCTCTCATCGTTAAAAAGGGCTTCGTATATGGAATAGCCTTGCACTTACTCGGAACGAACTCGGTTAAGGAATATAATTTCCGATAACTGGAGTTAAAGAAGAAAGAGTTTTTAACTCGCCTTACAGAATGAGGCTACCCTCACGACCTTGTGGAAACAATCCTAGCCAAACTCCTCTTCGAATCGCGCAAAATAAACTCAAAACAAAAGATTTTGCCATTTGTAACGACTTTCTACCCTGCAACTCCGAATCTCAAAAAGATTCAGTAACGAAACACTGGCACCTTATTACGGGCAAAAACACACTCGCGCTAATATATCCCCAAGCCCCCACTGGTTCTTATCGGAAGGAAAAATCTTTAAAAGATTTTCTTGTTAGAGCCAAAATTCCTTCACTCAACAACAACATTTTAAAGGAGTTATACATGGTTACATCGTTAGGGTCGAGTGACAATATTATCAGACTAAAAACATAGCACGTAGTTCGCATTTTATACCTGGTCCGTATTTAATATATACCCAGTCCGCAGTCCGTGGTCCGTAGTCCGCAGTCCGCAGTCCACGGTTCACGGCCGATCTGAAACGCTCTACCCGGCTGCGTTGCGTACGTATAATGCTGCAAGGTTACAACAAAAGCATACTTATCAGAGAAAAAAAAACATTCAGATCATTTCTTTGAAAACGTCTCGGCCATGATACAGGCAAGCTTTGGATTGCTGTTGGCGTAACATTTCCCCTAGAGACGGCTTGATGAAGACATGGAACACTCCTTCACTACAAGACGACCGCCATCTTGTCTGCACTCGCGCCACTTCCGGTTTTACCCTCCCCCACCCGTCACAGTTATATTTGGTCTGTTTTCAATTTTTGTTTTTCTCGAATACGAAAATTAAAAAACGATTTTCATTTCGGATTTCATCACCATTGATACTGTTTCCCGAAGTTTATTTACACATGAAATTGCTTTGTCAAGTTTGAATTTTTAATAAGCTTGAATTTAGGGAATAGGAAATTGCAAATACAATTTTAACTTCGGTACCAGGCAAAAATCTCAAAATTGAAGATCATCGTTTAGTTTTCCTTTTCATTAAAAACAAGAAATAAAAATTTCCAACTGACCATTTTCAATTTTCAATTTTTGATTTTCAAAACATTGAAAATTGTTTTCCAATTTTATCTTTCTTAGAAACAAAAATTGAGGAATCAATCATTGAAAATCACGATTATAAATTTTTAATTTTCAATTTTTAATTTGGAATAAAAATCAAATGGACGAAAACCACACGGACCCACCTCTTTCCCTGCTTTTTAGTTTTTAATGACCACAGCCTTGGCACTGAAGTATAACTCACCATTATTTCGATGCAGCTTGATTGTATCTTAATCATTAAATTGATTTTAGTGAAGAGTACTGTTAACCCCCAAAAAGAGATTTTAAAAATCGAAATGTGAGCTTAATATTTGGCCTACAGTTTTTCTTGGGAAAAGGTCTGCCTCATCAGCCCCTCAACATACTCTCTCCCCTAGAGTCCCGAGCCCTTTTTATCCTAGAAAGTTTTTAAAACTTGTTTTCGAATACGTAAAGTATCACTAGTTTCTTTTATAGCATACTGAAGATACAGAATTTTATCGCAGTTTACGCAACCGCCGAATAAACATTTTCAAACAAATTATTCAACTATTCTAGCCAGAATGTATTTTCTATTATTATATGGCTGAGTCTGTTTTCACTATGCGATGGGTCAATTTGCGGTCCGTAACTTGCTATACGGACCAAAATTTTTAAAGAAAATACTCATTTCGGAGCTTTCAATCTCTTTACCTCTGAAAAAAGATGTAAATAAAGTTATAAAACGCCTCTCAACCTTGAGGACTTGGATTTTGACTTTGGCCTTCAACATTTCAAACTGTGTTTATTTGTGGACGAAGGCGATGAAGAAACTAAGTCGTAATCTTACCGAAGAGGATTCTAGTCAGACTGGCAGAGATTCGAGATGTTTTACCTAAGGGAAAATGAGTAATTCGTTCGACAAATATGATAACAAACATACCTGCACCCGATCATTTTGACAAGCTTCTTTGCCATTTGCAGTGTTCTTTCAAAGACCAACGAAAGAAAGATAGAAGCAAGTTCTAGCCAGACATAATGTCCAGTTTTCAAAAGACTCCAGCGTCACATTAACGAGTGAATACTTACAGTGCTCTTAGTTTTGACCGAATAAACTTTAAAATATGTCTGTAAACCCTGAGGACTAGGATGTTGACTTTGCCTTTCCAAATTTTAACCTAGCTTTGTTTTAATGAGAACGAAGCTGATGTAGAAACTGAATCGTAACCTCACCGAGGAAGAGAATTCTAGTCAGTGTTTGAAAATTTTAACGCAGATCACAATTGAGGACGAAAATGAACTGGCAGAAAGAGAGGTTTTCCCAAAAACAATTAACGAACGAATCCTTCGACTATGACAACAAACTTACCTTTGAAAAGCTTCTTTCCCTTTTGCAGTGTTCTGTTGACAAGGACAAACGGAGGAAAGACGGAAATGACTTCTAGACAGACGGTGTCCGGTTTCCAAAATACTCCAGCGTTTCATTAAAGAGCTTGAACTTACAGTGTTCTTAGTTTTGACCGAATAAACTTTTTCGACATGGCGAATTTGTTTTACTCTATCGGAAAGCCCTCGTTATGTGCTATTGTTTTCGTGCGCCAATAAAAACTTTCTCTTTGACGCCTGTCAAATGACTGTCAAATCGTGCGTCCTGCACTTGTTTCCGGTCCCCCAAAGAGGAAGAAGCCATATAATAAACATCTTATTAGCCTCGTTTTTTCGATCCGTACTGTAAATTACGGATCCTCGTTTTTTCCATCTATTTACGGCCCGCGCGCTTCGCGCTTGGGTCATAAATCGATGGAAAAAAAACTCGGTCCGTAATTTACAGTACGGACCGAAAACTCGGCTAATAAGAGGTATATATGACAGCGTTTCCAGCGTTTCATTAAAGAGCTTGGACTTACAGTGCTCTTAGTTTTGACCGAATAAACTTTTTCGACATGGCGAATTTGTTTTACTTTCTCGGAAAGCCCTCGTTATGTGCTATTGTTTTCGTGCGCCAATAAAAACTTTCTTTTTGGACGCCTGTCAAATGACTGCCAAATCGTGCGTCCTGTACTTGTTTCCGGTCCCCCAAAGGGGAAGAAGCCATATAATAAACATCTTATTAGCCTCGTTTTTTCGATCCGTACTGTAAATTACGGATCCTCGTTTTTTCCATCTATTTACGGCCCGCGCTTCGCGCTTGGGCCATAAATCGATGGAAAAAAACTCGGTCCGTAATTTACAGTACGGACCGAAAACTCGGCTAATAAGAGGTATAAATGTCACCATCCAATGAGATAACAATACTGAAAGAAAATAGCATAAGCGGGCTCGTCGGCACAAGAAAAATGTGGTGCCACTGTTGAAATACAAACATTGATCGCTGACAGAAAACGTTGGTGGCAACTCTTGTCAAAACCAAGACAACAGTTAATAAAATATACAAACTGGTTTTCAAAATCAAGGGACAGTTATACCGGCAATACTGTGAATTTTAAGTGAATTAGGTGGCTATTTGTTCACAAGTTTGTCCAACAAACTCATCAGTGGCTTTAGTTTGGTCTTGTTGCTGCCTCAACATCAGTTGTTGTGACGCCGAGAGTTGCTGTTGCTGCTGTTGTTGTTGTTCTTGCATTAGCCGCATCATTTCACTTTGTTGTTGCTGAAACTAGCGTTGCTGATCAATGCTCGCCTGTAGACGTTTTACATCCAAATCGTGCTGCTCTTTTTTCAGTTGGAGTTCCTTAAGTTTAAGTGTCTGGTCTTTTTCCGCTTTTTTGGACAGGATCAACATGGTCTCGCTGTCACTTCTTCGTTCTCTTTTCTGTACTTTCTCCTGATCATTTTTGCCTAAATGTCTCTTCATCGTCTCTGACACTTTCTCAAGTGCTTTAACTCTTATATCTGTGGCCTCTGCCTTCTCTTTTTCAGCCTTTCCCTTCACACTTTCGTCGTCCTCTTTCATTTCCCCATCAGCTGTTTCTTCGAGAGCCATAATTTTTTTAGCCTGCGAAAACATCCGTTTCTCCTCGCTCTTCGCCGCTGGGAACGTTTTGCGCGGAGGAACGTCTGCGACTCAGCGACAGAAATTCCATACTGATGACGCAAATCAATGTTTACATAGTAAATCCGGTAGTCATGGGGTTCCAAATATAAATTTGTCGAATTTTGCGTGTCTTCTGGTTGATTTTGGTGAAGTGTTGTGTTCATCTGCCAACGAACTCCAGCAAAACTCAAATGCTTCTTCTAGAGAAGACTATGTTCCACAAATATTGACTATGTTGTTAGAGATTCTTCGCGTTTTCATTTGACCTTTGTGGCCTTTTGTCTTTTGTCTGTCATTCGTAAACAATAACTAAAACAATATAACTACTCTGTCGACCAATCAGCGCTTCTGACCGGATTCTGGACAGATTTTACGTCATCAGTATGGAATTTCTGTCGCTGAGTCGCAGACGTTCCTCCTCGCGAAACGTCCACAGCGGCGAAGAGCGAGGAGAAACGGATGCTTTCGCAGGCTATAATTTCTTCCACCAAGTTTTTAAGTTCTGTGGGCTAGGGCGGCGCGATGTCCGAGCTCCTTTCCTCAGCCCTCAGTTTCTTTTTGATTATGTTAATTAAAATACCCACATGATCCCTTACGGACCTTTTATCCACAGCAAAGACAGGCTTGGGACAGATTTTCAAAGTGTTGGCTATTCTATCCCAAATTTCGAACTCTTTCTTGTTTTGAACGGATTTTTCGGAAACAACCTCTCAGCATAACAGGACATCGTGTTCACTTGTCCAGTACACCACATTACTGTGTGAAAAAAAGAACAGTCTGTTTTAGTTTGTTCTCAATGAAGAACATAAATATAAAGTTTAAACTCACTTTAATCTTTGGTTAAGCAGGACAGGAAATTGAATCTTCTAATAAACTTGCCAGTTTTCGACTTTGGTATCGAACTTGGCGGGTCTACATGTTTTCCACTCATCATAGCGGTAACCAATTGACCTAAAAGGCAAATTGAAATGTTTGTTTGGTATTTTTTACAATAAATAACATTATCATGGGCTTACAAAAACAGCTTTGCCTATAAGGTAGCAAACGTAAATTTAATTCTAGGTCAAATTCAGCAGAAGCTATTCACGTTTTTTGGAAACGCTGCAAGTGCAAACCTCTTGTTCTGAACGTGAAGAAGACGCCAAGCATGCGCAATTAGGCACTTTGTGAGCAATGTACTTCCGGTGACGTTTCAGGTTGCGTCACGTTCTGGTTCGTAAAGTCCCCACTGAACAGACCCGCGGCAACATGTAATCTATTTGTTTTATACATAGTTAGTAAACTAGACTGGTTAGGAAAGCCGGTAATCATCAAAGTTGAAAACAACGGTGTAGGTTATGTTAAAAGCTCCCTGGCCGTGTACAATCCTTTTCTTTTTGTTCACAAATTTGTGACTGAATAAATTAATGCGATATTTTTATTGGTCGGTAAGTTCAAAAAGATAGGAATGCTGTTGAACGTTGTGCACGATCAGGTTTAAAAAAGCTAACAAAAACATGCAACAAAAGAGTCTAAAGGGTTTCATAACCATTTCACTTTAATAACTACGTTTTATACAATGGAGAGGGAAGAAAAAACTAACTGCATATACTTGCCTGTTGGAGGGCCTGATTTGTGCTAGTTTAGGCATTTCTAAATCCCAAACGCTACTTTTCGCCTCTGCGTCTTCTTTTCTTCTTTACCTTAATGGTATACAGTTTCTCTGAAAAGTTTTTCAACGCCTTCACTTGCGCAAAGCGGCAGAATAGTCGCGAAAACATTTTGCAAAACTGCGAGTCTCTCGAAGCAACTGTTGTTAAGATTTCTAGCAGTTTAGGCATTCTAATGTTGTCAAGAACTCTTTTTGTCTCCGTTTTCTTCATAATTCTTCTTTGTAAATAGCTCATGCTAAAATTTCTTCGAGGCTTTCACCTGCTGAATCCGAAGTAATCTCATAAACATTTTCAAAAACGCTCTCCGTTTTGAACAAAACAAAGAAAAACAAGTTTCCCGTGACGTCATCCATGTATCTGTACTCTATTAAATAGATCATGGGCAGTGACCAATAACAGCGCGCGTAGCATTCACATTATTGTATATGAACATCCCATAGTCTCTTGGAGGGTGCACTTTATGGGGGTATACGTGTGCAGAAACAGAGTTTTTCCCGAGCCTTTTCGTATACCTTAAAGGTAATGGAGTTATCTAAATTTTTCGTCCATGAATTGTACTCCACCTCATTATGAACATAATGATTATTTCTTTGGCATTTTATATTGACAGACAGGAAAGTCAGCGACAAGCATGCAGCTGTCCTATAGACAGAGAGGAGCTTGTGGATCGTAAGGTAAACATAAAAAGATACACCTCGTTCATACGGACACTGAGGGGGCCGTAGAAAGTGTCGAGGGGTGTCCGTATTAAGCGCATTGAATTTAGAGAAAATGTAAGGTTTTTCTTTCCCCAGGAACAAAGCAAACTGTTCATAATAATGAGGTGTCCGTAAAGCGGGATTCGATTGTACCTTTACTGTTGCACATATACATTAGGATCTACTGTAAATGTTATTGCATCTACCAGGATACAGTATATAACTCTTGTATTTACTAATTGTCAAAGGAATGACCTAAGGCTTACTGTTATACGTTAAATATAGCAAAGCGGAGTGGAAATTCGTAATTTGCGAAGCCTACTCAAAATTTGTAGTTTGCGAATTGGAATTATAGAGGTCCATTGCGTATTATCAATACAGATGGCGACTGGGGGTCGATTTCGCAAGTTATACATTTTCGTTCCCATTTGTTTCAGCCCAGTGGAAGTCATTCAAACAATTTTCAGAATCTGCAGTAGTGTTCAGAAGTTTTGAATGTATGGATATAAAACTTTTAAATTATTTTCGATTTACATTTTGTAGGATGTCTTCCCTGATAAAGCAACTGGGAGGAAGATTCTGTCCTTATTCATAAGATGTCCAAGTACCGGTTGTGACTGGACTGGAGAACTGAGAGAGAAAAAGGTGAAGGATAATAGACAGACACTACATATAATGAACTGTAAATCTATATTAATTCTTTTGATTTTATATCTGTAATGTCATAGATCATCTTAAAGTTTATAAGAGTTGGTTATTTTAATGGTCCTCATCGTCTGCTCTAGTTGTATTTGGAATTAAAATTTAAATGATACCATACATTTATTTGCCAAAGTGTTAAAGGGACATAGTCAGCTATAGGACCGCGCTGACCTGGAAACTTCTTAAGCCAGTTTGAAAACCGTTTACCTCAACCCAAAATCAAATCTACACGTCGGATACATCTAGAAATCCGCTTCAATCCTGCCTAGTGTTTCATTCGATCCTCGATCTTTTACTGAAAACCTCTTTTTGAGCAAACTGTTACTCATCCTATTACATTATTTTATCATATTCGGTTAAAAACAGTATTCAAAGGAACATGAACAGAAGAGGTGAGAAACTCGAATACGCCGGGCGGGAGAAATCGCTTTCGTTTACCAAAAGTAACAAAAGAAATGAATTAGTAACTTTGGCGAGCAAGTAATCGTCATTTATTTTTTGGAAAATCGATGGAAAAGGCTACATATATTTGGAAAATCAAGCGTTCTCGACCTTGAACCTTCGACAATGACCTAGGGCCAATGGCCTAGGGTCTATCACGATTTCGGCTTGTAACTAGTTCATGTCTACAAGGTTTGTTTAGAGTATTCCGGATACGCTTCTCACTTTCTGAGTTTCACGCGCGTCTTGTGGCGTGCACAACTAAGAAATGGTATCTAAAGCGCATGCGCATCATCTGACTGTGTCCCTTTCAGTATAAATGAACTAAATCAAGTAAAAAAAAAACAACTCAGAATAGTACAATACAATACATCATCGGTAGCTTGACAACTGACATTTGAAATGTAAAAAAACGTAGTATTTGACTGCTATCAATCATGATTAGTTGCCCCGCCAGTATAATGCTGGTTGGCTCTGGTTGAGTTCGTTACACCGTAAGACAATGGATTGCGATCGATTGTTGACAGAGCTGAATTTATCCTTCCCTCAGGATCACCTTGTTCACTGTGAAAGTAAACTTGTGGAATGTCCAAATGGTTGTGGATCATGTGTCGTTCGCAAACAGGTATGTAACATGTTTAATTTAACATACAACTTTTATGTACATCAAAATTGTGCCCCTGTATTTCGTAAACTGTTTATTTGACACGTCTTTAGATCGAATCTCACATTGACAATGAGTGTCCGTTAACAGCCATCTCCTGTCCTTATGCGTCGATGGGCTGTACCAAAAAGGTAAGAGTAATCTACGCTATAATATGTGTACAACTGTGAAATCAAGGTGTGGAATCAATGATATACGCTTATATACACCGTAACATGTTTAATTTGACATACAACTATCTGGCCCTGTTACGACAGCGACTATACCGCACATAAGAGGCACCTCTGAAACTATTGCACGTATATTACAACCTTACAATATACGTGTTGCACACAAACCGATAAGCACTTTACGGCGACTGCTTACTAATGTCAAGGACAAAAGCAAACCGGAGGACAGACAGGGAGAAGTATACAAGATCAAATGCTGCGACTGCCAGGCTTCTTACAATGGTGAAACCGGCAGAAACCTAAGCACGCGACTGACCGAACACAAACAAGCGACGAGGAATGGTGACGTCAACAATCACATTGCTGAGCACCATTTAAAGACGAAACATCAAATTGACTGGGACTGTGCGACATGTATAACGTATTCTACAGACTACAGTGGAACCCGGTTAATACGGACACCAAGGGGACATGCCATAGTGTCCATATTATCCGGGTGTCCGTATTAAGCGGGCTCTCAGAGAAAACGTCAGGAACACATGTTTTATCTACATGAAGACCAAAGCAGACAGTTTTACGAGAAAACTTTGTTTAATTTCTGAACTGTAACAGTAACAAGTTCATCCTAAAGAAACCTCACGATCATTTATCATAGTCTCAGAGTAAAATCTTTTAACTATTGTAGTATCGTTATTGAAAAAGTCTGTGACTTTACTTTAAGAGCAATGACTGCAACAAAAAGCCAAGGAAGTGAAACGTGTGTGACAGGAGGCAGAAAACTTTATCAAAAGACTAAACGTAGTACAAGAGTCAAACACTGGAGGAAAGACAGACTGTTCAAAATCAAATATGCCACGCTACTTTGTTACTGTTTTTTTAAAGTACTGTACTAAAATTTTATTCACCCGTAAAAATTTGTCATTATTTGAACAGGGTACAATGTCTATAATTATCACATAATTGTGACAATGAAAATAGACAGTGTGCAGATAACCAGTGTCCGTAAAGCGGGGTTGACAATATATGAGAGTTTGTGACTCGGGACCCAGAAAAGTGTCCGTTGTCCGTATTGACCGGTGTCCGTATAAAGCGGGTGTCCGTATTAAGCGGGTATCCGTAGAGCGGGGTTCCACTGTACTATCAATGTCTTATTTTAGAAAGTTGGTTTACTAACTTAGAGCAAACACCACTGAATCGTAGCCAACAGTTACCAGCGCCGTACAAACGACGTATTGACGAGATCAAGCAAAACTAACTACGAGCGAACGACTGGATAACTGACAATTTGACTAACAATAGACGACTGTTTAACTGTGACAATAGACGGATCGAAACGCACCAGTTACTGATTACGAGTCTTCATAGCCAATAACATCACGGCTTAACTGACAGACGACCACAAACATCGCGACGTAATTAACCAATGAGATCAATAACCAGAGTATAATACCATAAACTGACGTGATACAACTCACTTTGACTCCGAGGATGACTACCGAACAGGTTGTCGAAACGTCAGCCACTGTCGACAACAACAATCCTATTCAGTACTACCTTCACCCGGACGATGAAACTCAACCTACTTTTGAAATGACTCCTGGGTTCAAACCTTTCACAGTTTTACATATACACTGTGTAGTAAATAATTTTTCTGCACACATTATTTATTCTTGGGGGGGAGGGGGGAACCTCCTGAGTGATCTCTATAACAAAACCAGCATGCAGGAGTGATGTGTTATGAGAGGCCACAAAAGCAGTGTAAAGCTACATGAAGGGGTACTTTCGGTTCAATGTGCAAAGAGTCAACTTCTTCAGAGTGGTTAGCTCAGTTACTTGTGTACCAACCTTTGAGGAGGCTGGATCAACACTTAGGGACTTAAAGTAGCGTGCAACTACTTCCTAAAATTTATCGATGCGCAGGTTTTTTTTTTCGTTTTGCGTTTTGGAGATGAAATCAGGCAAGCAGTTATATGAATAGTCTACATTTGTTCATTTAAAGGAAAATTTCTTTAATAACAAGACATTTTATTTCTAGCACGGTTTATTGTTTCCGGTATTGTTTTGAACATTATATAGACGTTTGATTTAAAAATATTTATACTGACATTTTTAAGTCACTATACGGACTTAACAGAGTCAGTAATTACTTTTATTCTCCAACGTCAATTATCAGATTCAGAGAAAAGAAATTGAAGCTCATCTTCAGTCCACAACGAGACTCCATCTGGCTTTTACCTGTTCAACATTTAAAGAAACAACAGAGAAGCTTGACGCACTTCAGAAGCAAGTGGAAGAATTGAAAACTTCTAATTATTCCCTGAACGCAAAGATTGAAGCCCAAAAGCAAGAAATCACAACTCTCAGTGAAAAGGTGGATACTCAGAAGAGAGAGTGGACAGCTGCCAATTCTTCCCTGGATTCGAAATTAGATGCACAAAAAAGAGAACTTTCATCTTCTCTTAATTCAGTGGTTGTAACTCATAGGAGAGAATGGGCAGCTGCCAAATCAGAGCTGGATTCAAAGGTGGATTTTCAGGCCAAAGAGATAAGAAGATTGACCAATGAGACATCTCCATTTGTGTGGAAGATAACTGGTTTTAACGAAGTCTTACAGTTAGCGCGGGAGGGAATCGTACCGACGATATATAATGAATTCTACACAGAAAAAAGGGGCTACAAGCTATCTCTTCGCCTATATCCAGATGGCGACCAAACGCAAAGGAACAGGTATGTGTCGGTTTTTGTTGGTATCATGAAAGGCCAGTACGATCCCATTCTTCCTTGGCCCTTTCGACAGCAAGTTACATTTACAGTGATCGACCAACAATATGACCTGTCAAAGAGGAGAAACGAGGTGGGGATCTTGAACGCCGAGAACACGCCCTGGCGCTTCTCTGGCCGACCTACTAGTGAAGAAAATCCCGATCTTGACGGAATTGACAGATTGATATCTCACAAGGTTTTATTTACCAGGCGGTACCTCGAAAACGACACCTTAGTTCTGAAGGTCGATGTGGGTCCTCATGACTCACAGAGTGATAACTCGGATTCCGATTACGACGATTGGTATTGAACGTATAAACTGTTACGAGCAATTTTACACTTGGTAGGACCATGCCGAGGTCAGTACTATGCGCACACATGCATTGATATCTTACCAATCTTCTTTACATTCTGCGCTGTGTTAAACACGAGACACTATTTCTTCGGGTTTAAGCTGGCCCTCTTGAATCGGATTCATTTTCTGACAGCTACAATTGGTAGTCTTACAGCAAACGCCCTGGCATTTTTCTGGCCGACGTATTAGTGAAGAAGATCCCGAACTCATGGGAGTTCCCAGATTGATATTTCACAAGGTCTTATTCACAAGGCGATACGTTGAATGCGACACCTTGTTTCTCAGGATTGAAGTTGGTCCTCATGACTCACAGAGCCTTCTCTCAGATTTCGATTCCAACTATTGGTATTGAGTGTACTTGGAAGGACCGTTTCGAGATACCGCGCCCAATCGTATATTAATATCTCACAAAGTTTTTGACTGACTTTCTCTGTATTGGATATGCGACACTGTTTTGTCGGGTTTAAGTTGGTCCTCATGACTCGGATTCAGATTCTGAATATTGTTACCTAAGGCATCACTTGCTTCAAACAATTTTACATTTGGAAGGACCATGCCGAGTTACTGCGGCCACTCGCGTATTGAAATCTCACAAAGTGTTTTTAAACATTCTTCGCTATTTTGAAGTGAGACACTGTTTCTTCGGTTTAAGTTGGTTCTCATGACTTGGATTCAGATTTTTTGACTAGTGGTACTGAATGTGTTGCATGCTTCGAACTATCTTACATTTGGAAGGACCATGCCGAGGAACTGCGCCCACTCGTGTATTGATCTCTCACAGAGTTTGTTAACATTCGGCACTTTGTTGAACATATGACACTGTTTTTGTCGGGTTTAAGTTGGTCCTCTTGACTTGTGTTCAGATTCTGAGCGCCGTCATTGGTACTGAAGGTTTCAGAGCGGAACCCTTTATTACGACCACTGTTGGGCCAAGAAAATTAGTTTTTTAATGCGGTAGTGTTACATCATGATTCTACGTTTTTCTAAGCTCTTCAATGGCAAGTACATGCATTTGATGTTGACTGCCAAATATAACTTCAACACGTAATTACACACTTTTAACTTCTCATAATGCGTTTAACTGGTAGTGTTAATGAGGAAAAGATATAACGAAAACGACGGGGGACCTAGAAAGGTACTTTCACCTCATCGTAGGAACTATGAAGTAAGACGGCGACGGCAACGAGAACGTCAAAAAGCTTTACTGAGGAATGTGTCAGCACTATAATTCATATGTTTCTTTGTTCTTAGCCTGTGAACAGTTTCATTGTTATTCGAGCTTATGATTGGGTTGAGTTTTAAAAGAAAAGAAATTTTTTGTTTATTTAATTAACCAGGAGTGTCTTTTGTTGTGAAATGTTCAGAAGATACAAGAACCACCTTAAGGTGTTTCGATACAGTTTTTCAGAGGCCATACTGATATTTTTCGATCGCCTCAAAAGTGGCTTTTTCCTTGTCAGATCGTTATAAAATTATCACCAGTAATTGGCTATTGATTGAAATTTGTGAAAATGTAGTTTTAAGTAAAATCGATATTACTATGACAACAATAAACAAAAAACTTTGAAATTGTTAAAAGCCGAATTGTTGTCCTCTAATCCACGACATTACATTACATTACATACCTACATATATATGGTTTATTGGAGTAATGTGAATAAAAAGAGGACGCACGCGTACCTAACTAATTTAAAATGATTGCCGTTTGTCGGCGACCGAGGCTAACCGGTTTATACCCCTTTTGAATTGACTGAACGAGGTAATTCTTTCATTTTTACAGTAATTATAACTAGGTAGACAAGATCTTGAAACCGCTATAAAAGAAACTTCGCTTGCAGTATCATTACATGGTTTTGGAAGAAAGCTTGAAATCAGTTTTGCAACTTCAGTGTGGCAGGGTATAAAACGATTCTGCAAGTACGAAGTGGCAGGCCCATTGAGGGGCTTGAACATTAATAACATTAATATAGCTAATTATATAGCTTTTAGTTAATCCGATATTCTCAGCAAAGCTATTATCCTTTAATTTTTACGAACTGTCCAATTAAGGATTAATTTGGATAGTTTCAGATACGGCTTTCCTTTACAAATAGGCAAACTGTCCAATTTAAGAAAAATAGGACAGCTGGTCTGAGCTAATCAAATGCCAGAAACTACAATAGGCAATGCAAACTAGCCAATCAGCACAAAGTCCCTCTGACAACGCACCAAAAAAAAAAGGTTTCGTTGGCTGACGGCGGTTCGTCGGCGAACACTCTTGGTCTTCTTGTTGCTGTGAATGTCGTTTTGTTCTGCTGCTGGTTTGTTTGGCTTCTTGTCTGGGCCATTTAAAGGGAAAATGTACGACCAAACTGCGGAAAGTTTGTATTGGAAACAATCAACGCATAGATTCTTGAAAATATACAAGCACTGAAGCCTTGGACAAGAATAAGAAAACACTGATAATTGTGTTTAGATGTTGGCATTGCAAAAACAAACGGAAAAAGTCTGCGGAAATGGTTTGAGGTAATGAATGAAATGCTTATTTTCAATAGTTTTTGTATTTAAATGAAATATTTGCGTTGTTGCTTTGTCTTCTTTGTACTCGAAATTGCCGTTTTCACCTGTAGCACTGTATCATTCAGATCATTGAACGAGAGACTGCCCCGGTAATCGCTTCATGATCTTCAACAAACCGCTCCAACTAGGGTCCTTTCCTAGCGACTGGAAACTGGCCAATGTCGCACCTGTCCAGAGGGTGCAAAAGATCACGTGGAAAATTACCGTCCCATCTCTTTATTGCCAATAGTTTCCAAAGTCTTGGAGCGTTGTGTGTTGAATGGCATCAAGGTCCATCTGTATCAATTAATTTCACCTCTCCAAAGTGGCTTTTGCACTGGAAGATCGTGCGTCAACAACCTCCTTGAGGCTTTTGAATACGTTGGCTCACCTTTAGACAACAGCAGTAGGGTTGATACCATCTACCTCGATATGTCGAAGGCCTTCGACAAAGTCAACTACGGACGCCTCGTCCACGAGCTAAACCTAGTCGGCTTTGGTAGCAAGCTGCTCAATTGGTTCCAGATTCCCTACCCAACGGGTCGCCGCCAAGGCGTCACGACACTCGGCGCCACTTCGAAGGAGCTTCCTGTTATTTCTGGAGTTCCTCAGGGTTCTATGCTTGGACTGGCCCTCTCACAACTATAAGTTAATGACCTTCCCCATGTTGTTTCTAGCAGTCGAGTGTTAATGTTCGCCGATGACACAAAAATATTCAGAGATTAGGATCTTAGGCGATGCCTCTTCCATCCAGAAAGACCGTGGAAGGCTTGAAACTTGGTCCCAAACATCTGGTCTCGCCTTAAACGAAGCAAAGTGCAAGGCTCAGCGCGTAACAAAAAAAAAAAAGAAGCCTATAATGTCCACCTACAAACTTAATAACTCCCTGCTCGGAACGTGCACCGCAGGAAAAGATCTGGGTGTATGGATTATTAATGGTCTGACATGGAACAAGCAAATATACGAACAATCTGTGCGTGCCAACAAACTACTTGGTTACATCAAGAGAAACACGAGGTTCATCCTTGGCACCGCAGTAAGACGAACGCTGTTCTTAGGCTTAGTACGACCTCATTTGGGATACGCCACTCAAATCTGGGCACCGCAGTCCATCGAACTCACTGCTAAACTTGAGGGCATTCAAAGACGCGCAAGTAGGTTTATTTTAAGCCTACCTTATTCTTCAACTACAAGCTACAAACTTTAAGTCTTTTACCTATTTGTTATTGGACCTTATCTTCTTTTTCAAAATGACACATGGTTTGGTCAACGTAAACACCTCTGTCCTACCTTCATGATGTTCGCAAGTCCAGACGGACTATAGATCCACTATTACCAATATTAATAAATACATACCTAACAAACGCAAGACCACTACTCACCAGAAATCTTTTCTCGCTAGAGCATGTAGAATTTGGAACTGTCTCGCTGACGAACTCGATTTTCGTTTAGTGTCCTTAACTTCATTTAAATCGGTTTTGTTTTATTATTACGAGGCCTCGTTAGCCACTTGTTTTGACCGCGCTGAACTGCGTACGTTTAAGACTGTTTAAAGTGTAATAGTGTCGTCCATCTCGAAAGTGGATCGTCATCTCCGTCATGGAATAGCTTTCTGTGCTACTCTTCGTGAATAAGTGTTAATACCAGGCCTGGAGTATTTTTCATGTCGACGATCTGGTAAGCAAGGGACATTCTCTGAATTTTCTTTCAAGAGGGAAAGTATCGTGTGTTTATAGTAGAGTAAAACGGCGACTTTATTTTAAAATCAAACTTTGATATGAGGTTGAGCTTCATGGTCCTTTCTATTTGGCAGCCATTGCACGTAACCCAGTCTACGTTGTGTACGTCACGAAGAAGGTTTTGATCATGTAGCCCGCTTTTGCGAAAAGAGCATAACAATGTTCTGTGGATTCCCTTTGTTTGATTTGTGAAACAAAAGGTGGTCGCACTTGCTTGTTAGAATTTTTCCTTTGTGTTAAACAAAGAAATAACAGAATTCAGTGAGTAAATGTTGCGGCCTTACGCGTTTGTTGCAAATGAAAGATCTCGAATAAACCTGACATCTGTGTTCATGCCGACAGGCTTTTGAGTTCTAAAATATTTCATTCCAGGGGAAAATTTGGAACTCTTCGCCGATTATTTTAGTTAACGAAAGGATCAACAAAAAGCTTGAAAGGGTCACGATTCAAATGTTTCTGGCAATGTTTTTACTGTTTTTGGCAACGAGTACATCGTTGATTTGCATAATCGGTACCGAACGCACTCTGGCTTTCATCGACAGGCAAGGATCATTTATCAAAAATGTTCAGAAATAAAGAAAATAAGAAAGAAGGCGAAAACGGTCATAGTTCTATCGCGGTGATTCTTTGTATGCATTAAAGTGGTGTGCTTTGGCAACAAATTAGGCCTCGGTGACGTGGTTCACGGCCGAAGAATGGAAGACTTTTTGATTTGATCACTGCAACCACCCCGCGCGGTCCCTTTATGACAATGCTCTGCGCGACGAATTAGTCGTACACCTTTAGACATGGCGGAAATAAGTGTTTCAATTGCAGAAGCACCGAAAAAACACACCGACTTGCCTTGTGGTTATGACGAAGTATTTGTTTCTCTTGTTGACGACGATTTGCAATGTCCCATTTGCCAATCGACTTTACGAGATCCGGTTCTCACTAGATGTGGTCATAGATTTTGCAAAGGTTGCTTAGGGCGGTACATCTCAAGGTTTGTATTTTCATCTGAATATGAAAGAATTACGCTAAATAGGTATTTTGACAAGTTTTTTAAAAAAGTAAGTCGGTTATGTACAAGTAATGGAAAAGACTGAAATCGAGAAATTTTGAAAGATGATCTCTTTTATGTTCGTCATTATTCTCGATCATTGAGCGTAGTCTAGGGAAATTACATGCCGGCGTTTCACAGACATAGTTCATAAATTAATAATGGAGACAGCCTGTGGTTTTGGAGAGGCACACTTGTCAAGTCTGACCTTTTTCACAAACCTGATTTAGCTATGAACATAGAGCTATTCATTGAACTACGGAAGTTGACCCCAGGCTCGAAATAATTGATGGAAGCAAGGGGCTCGTTTTTGACTCGGCCGAACTAAGGCGATTACTTTTCTCGACACAAGGACTTTTCACTAGTCGGTAAGTCACTGACTCTGTGGCACATTTTAAGGTCGCGAGGGGCACGTTGGGCTCATTGTTATAGATTTAATCAGGGGAACCCAAAGATTGTTCTCTGTAAAATATCCGTTCGGTATTTTGTAAAGTTTAAGTTTTCGCATCACCGCTCCTCAGGTTAAGCTTTTTTTCGTAAACAAAGGAAACCTAAAAATTTTGCATTCGAAAATGCGATGGAGAGAGGAATTTTCACTTTCGGAAAACGTTAAATAGCACCTGTAAAATGTTCGGGGAAAATGGTACTGAAACCAGGCTTGTAATTCGAAAAGACTCAAAATTGAAGTTGCCCCAGGATGACCGAAAAGATACAAATTTTATAGCGCCGCTTAGAATTCATTTCTAGATATCTGAAAGTACTCTGGAAAGCTTAAAAAGTGTTTTCAATACATTTAGGAGGAAACAGTCGTTGGGTGCCCCTGATTTATTTAAAGCGTATGCACGAAGTACAACGACTGATATCGATCGACGGGTTTCACGAGATATTCATAGCTGGATAAAAGATGAGCACTTAATTTAAAGTGTTCACATGCACGTGTGGCACGCAGACTGCGAACAGAATGTGTATCCAAAAGTAACAAACGGGCTCTGAATGGTAGTAAACCTTGTTTCAGTAATATTTTAAATCAATAAAAATAAGGAACTCCTTAGAAATCTCAACCACATTTCAGACATTTTAAACTGAATCTCTTTTGTACTATATTTTTGCCTCAAAAATCCTTGAAAACATTGCAGCTTAAAAACAAAGGTAAAGCTTGGAATGTTATTTACCATTGTTACCATGATTACAATACAATCTAATAGTACTATTTTTAATGTCAAGTGGATTCACTCTTTTCCTGACACCTGTAGATTTTGCTGCAGTTTATGCATCGGGTAGGTTTTACAGCTGATATTGAAGCCCATAACAAATCGCAAATTACTGTTGATAAAAATGATTAAATCTATATTTTATGGCTCAGATTCAGTGAAAGGAAGTAGAAGGTCACCTTCAGACCACAACGACTCTTCACCTCGTGTTAACGCTCAAAAATTTAAAAGAAGCAACAGAAAAACTCGAATTTTTTTCAGAAGCAAGTACAAAAACTGAGAGCTGTCAAATGTACTCGTAGTAGCAAAGTGGATGAACAAAGCAAGACAACTGCGAGATTGAATGAAGAATGCTCGTCCTTCGTATGGAGGGTGACTGGATTTGGGAGATCTCGAGACAAGCAAAGAATAAATGTAATAAAATCTTCTATATGAAAGCTCTGGTGATTTGCTACTCTTAAAAGATGGTCATGCTTCAGAGCTATAGGTCTGGAGTACCTTTACGATGATTTTCGATCTGTAAGCTTATCCATTTCTGGTGCCAGATTCAATGTTTTATTTATGTAGAGTATAAAGTAATTTGAATAGCTTCAATGTAAACAACATCTTTAGTTGTACATGTAATATGTATAGGTAATCATAACATTTTGACTCCTATTTAAAGTAAATAAAACGTAAGTAATTGCTATCGAATGAGAAAAAAAATGAAATAAATTATATTTATATTATGCGAGAGAAATACATTTTAGGAGGCACCGACACTGTGTTTAGAATCGATAAATTATTTTGTCATGAATATTATTATAAAAGTGATTGTTAATATCATTTGAAACTAGAAGCAGATATATTAAAAATAGATGTTTATGACACCAACTTCTTGCCGTTTTTCCTCATTCCTCGACCTCCCATTTCCTCAGATCAAATAATAATGATAGGATAATGGTTATTATTATATGGCTGAGTCTGTTTTCGCCATGCGATTGGTCAATTTGCGGTCCGTAACTTGGTATACGGACCAAAATGTTTAAAGAAAATGCTCATTTCGGAGCTCTGAATCTCTTTGCCTCGGAAAAAAGGTTTGCTGCAGTTTGTGTATCGTATAGGTTTTACAGCTGATATTGAAGCCCATAAAAAGTCGCAAATTGCTGTTGATAGAAATGATTAAATCTATATTTTATAGCTCAGATTCAGTGAAAGGAAGTAGAAGAAATCTATAGGTGTCAGGAAAAGAGTTAATCCACTTGACTTTAAAAATAGTGCTGTTAGCTTGTATTGTACTAATTTGGACAATTTTGATATTTCTTCTCGTAGAGAGAGAAGAATTTTTAGAGGATTGTGTCAGTTCTATCAAAATTATGTTATGTCGAGATCAAGAGATCATCGGTAGTAGTTCTTACAGTGTTTACCAGCGCAGACAGTCGACTACGTGTATAGTGTATATCTTTGAACTTTTTTGTTGTGTCGGATTGACTGGTTAGTTGAACTACGGGTGCGATCCATTGGGATGATAGGGATCTGGATCAGTGATCCAAGATCACTGGGATCATGGTAGATGGTGAATCAACCTTGTTTGCTATAATCCGAGTGATCTTGCATCACTGATCCTGATCCGGATAATCCCAGTGGAACGCCACAACGTTCAAACAGATCACAAATGTCATTGACAAGTACTGACATAAATAAAACTTGGTATACACTATCGTTTAACATCGCCTCGACTCTCCCTTGTTCTCAAAACCGTTTGACGCCGTTTGAATAGTTCACTTAATACTTTCAGAACAAAGATATCACCATTTTGATGGCAGCCATTTTGTCTGGTTTTGGAATGTTTTAAACACCTTCGATCACATTTGCCGTTACAATCGAACATTCTCCAACGAATAATCATTTTCAGTAAACGTTTTTTGGAAAAAGAGGCTAACGTCCTGTTAAGTCACATTCACGGTTCGTACACTTTTTCTGCCGTAAAATTCAAGGACTTTTCAACGACTTTCAAGTTCCACATTTTTAAATTTCAAGGACCTTATTATTTATTACTATTAACACAGGTTCCAAATAAAGAATAAAAATATTCTGATAATAATGGGCCTTTTTCCTTAATGGAAACCAATTTTTTTGAATGAAAATTCGTTTGTGTGTGCTTATCAAAGATCTACCTCCCGTAATGAACAAGACAATAATGACCGTGCTTCTTATCAGATGTTCTTCGATTAAAATTCAATGACTTTCAAGGACCAAAATGAACGAAAGAGAATTTCAAGGACTTTCAAGGCCTTGAAAAAGGACTCTTAAAATTCAAGGCTTTCAAAGGTTTTCAAAACGCGTACGAACCCTTCACATTGCTCCGATCTTTTTGTTTCGTCCAAGTTATGATGACAAAAACCATACCAAAATTTTTAAAGAAAATGCTCATTTCGGAGCATCTCTTTACCTCAGAAAAAAGGTTTAAATAAAGTTATAAGACGCCTGTCAACCTTGAAGACTTGAATGTTGACTTTGGCCTTCAACATTTTAAATTGTGTTTATTTGTGAACGAAGGCGATGAAGAAACTAACTCGTAATCTTAGCGACGAGGATTCTAGTCAGTGTTTGAAAATTTTATCGTAGTACACAGTTAAGACGCAAATCGACTGACAGAGATTCGAAATGTTTTGCCCAAGAGAAAATGAGTAATTCCTTCAACAAATATGATAACAAACATACCTACACCCGATCATCTTGACAAGCTTCTTTGCCATTTGCAGTGTTTTTACAAAGACAACGAAAGAAAGATAGAAGACTCCAGCGTGACATTAACGAGTGAATACTTACAGTGCTCTAAGTTTCCACAGAATAAACTTTGAAATATGTATGTAAACCTTGAGGACTGGGATGTTGACTTTGCCTTTCTAAATTTTAACCTAGATTTGTTTTTAATGAGAACGAAGCTGTTGTAGAAACTGAATCGTAACCTTAGCGAGGAAGAGAATTCTTGTCAGTGTTTGAAAATTTTAACGCAGTTCACAATTGAAGACGAGAATGAACTGGCAGAAAGAGAGGTTTTCCCAAAAACAATTAACGAGCGAATCCTTCGACAATGACAACAAACTTACCTTGAAAAGCTTCTTTGCCTTTTGCCAAAAGGAAGATAGATGGAAACGGCTTCTAGACAGACACAGTGTCCAGTTTCCAAAATCCTCCAGCGTTACATTAAAGAGCTAAAACTTACAGTGCTCTTAGTTTTGACCGAATAAACTTTTTCAACATGGCAAATTTGTTTTTACTTTCTCGGAAAGCCTTTGTTATACACCGTATTCACAAATGGCGGACACGCGGGAAAAAACTGGAGCCTAGTCATGAAAGCGAGGCGTTGGAGGATAAACAAAAATTGCAAATGAAGACTTTCAGTGAACTTGCAGAGTGTTTAGCACGGATTCCACCTAAAATAACTTTCTACGGACTTCTTTATAAATACAATTACGTGGGATGTCTTCTGCTTTTAATGTTTAGTAGCGATTTGCTGTTTGCAATCAAAAGAGACGCGTATTTCTTCAAGGAAACAGAATGATTTTGTAGGTTTCCGAAACATCAGAAGCTTGACAAGTGGACGATGGCTGGAGAAAAGCGGCAAACATGTTGACCCAAACTTCACTTTGAAACCGAGTACGAAAGCCAGCTCACTGCAATTCGGTGAAACAGAAATATAAACAAATCTTGGTGGCAAGAAAAAAAGAAATAAGCGACAGATGTATGGCCTACTTGCAACTGTTAACGCAAGAGACGTCTGCCGTTGAACAAAACAGTTCAAGTCGAGATGGAAAAAAGGAAGACAGGAAAGAAGAGGTGACTGAGGTTTCGATGAAGTTATGTTTGGTTTTTGTTTGCCAGGACGTTATTCTCTGGTCTTTATCAATGAAGAACATCAATTAGACAGCGGGGTTGACCTTTTTTTTTAAGCGGTTTTTCGGTAATTTATTTTTAATGTGCGGAAGCGATCGAGAGGAGTACGCTCAAAATTTCAACTTGTTACTCGGCAGACTCGGTAAGCCGGCCACATATCATTTCAGCGAGTAATTTCGTATTTCTTACCTTTAGCTGTTAAGAGTTTTAACTTTATGTTTCATAATATTTTAAAGTTGAAGAATACATAAATAAATAAAATGATGGTCTTCTTAAACTGATCCAGACTCGAATTCAATTATTCGAAACAGAAGCTTGCCGTGTTCAGTCCTGACAAAAACATTGCCTTAAAATTTTAACCTAGTAAAATGTAAGCTTTATACCACTTTTTTACCAAGAGCTCTCTGAGATAATGCCCTAAAAGAAACCAGGCAAATTGCAAGCCATAAGATTCACACACTACAGCTTCTAATTTTGATAAAATTATTTATAATTGTTTCGCAATGACAAAGAAATCATGAGATGTTTGCTAAGCTCTGCCAACGTACCTCTAACAATTCCCTCCAAAGCGACGGAATTAATCTAATCCAATACAGAATTGTAGCGATCTGGCTTTCGTATTCGGTTTCAGTGTGAAGTTTGGGCCAACATATTTGCCGCTTTTCTCCAGCGATCGCCTACTCTTCGAGCTTCTGATCGATGCTTCGGAAACCTACAAAATCATCCTGTTTCCTGAAGATATACGCGTCCCTTTTGATTGCAAACAGCAAATAGCTACTAAACATTAAAAGCAGAAGACATCCCACGTAATTGTATTTAAAAAGAAGTCCGTAAAAAGTTATTTTAGGTGGAATCCGTGCTAAACACTCTGCAAGTTCACTGAAAGTCTTCGTTTGCAATTTTTGTTTATCCTCCAACGCCTCGCTTTCATGACTAGGCACCAGTTTTTTCCCGCGTGTCCGCCATTTGTGAATACGGTGTATGTGCTATTGTTTTCGTGCGCCAATAAAAACTTTCTTTTTTGACGCCTGTCAAATGACTGTCAAATCGTGCGTCCTGCACTTGTTTCTGGTCCCCAAACAGGAAGAAGCCTTATTATAAATTTATTTTATTTTTCCGTGATGCGTGATAGCTTAAAAGAAATCGGCGTGATGCGTGATACGTACCCCCCCCCCCCCCCATCCCCCTTGCTACCCTGGTTTAAGTAATCAAAGAAGCCAATTTAAGGTATTTAGGGGCGACTACAATATCACTTACCGAAAAAGAAAAAAATAGAGAAACCTTTATTATCATCAGGCGCAAAATGCATGCATGGAGTGAAGATGTCATAATCGACATAAAGTAGTCATACGAATTACAAATGCAAAATAATTTGGAGTGATCCACCAATGTTCTGAGATGGTACAAAATTCTATCTTTTTTCGCTTAAGTTTAAGGAGTTTAAAGAAATTCTTTAAACTTTTTGTCTAGGATCACTTGCTATCGTGTATCCTTCGCGTTTTTGTGCCGATATCAGAAAGATTAAGGGTCACGTTTCGGCAAACGGCAAACTTCAGATTTGAGTTTAGAATTTCTCAGAATAGAAAATAAGCAGATAAAAAATGTGAAAGGAATCAGTGAAAGGAATGAAAAGTCTGCATAGGATTTTTTTTTTGGAGTTTTTGATAACATTTCTTACACCCGTTTGCAAAATCCTATTTGTATCTTGTGACAAAAAAATTGTCATATCTAGATATTTTTGGTGTAGGTGGGTTGGTAAAGAAGATGCTAAAGCAAAACACCGTTGTTTGGGGAAATTCATACAAGTCAACATAGCAGTTTTGTTGATCTGTGAGCTGACAGACAAAATATTTTCCAAAGCCATTTCATCATAGAAAATTGGCTCGTAAATCTGGGGATTTTGACGCAGATGTCATTGCTACTACACCAGCGAAACAATTGTTAACAAATTTCGTCAAAGATTTGTTCACTCTCTAAGCGGCTCTTAGTATTAGCGAAGGACCTGTGCGGCCAAACGTTTCCTGTTCTAGGCAGGAAAACTAAATACATACAGCAATTCCGATTCTCACACCCTCTCAAGCATTTATTCGGCCATCGAGAAACGTAATAGGCGCGTCTCTACAACAATGAAAGGGGCATGGAAACAAAAGAAGAAGAAAAAAAATGAGAGGGAACCTTTCATCACGCAAGTGGATAGACCTCTTTGACTTGTACATGTTAAACGAGGAAAAATCAAGTCGTATGCGCCACTTCCACATTTCCCATAGTGCACCTTATTTGCCCCCTAAAATTTTACATAAGCATTGTTTTCAATTTCTCTTGGGAAGGCTGTAATCTGACCCAATCAGAATCGGGGAAATATTTTGAATGAATAATAAGCAAGAATATCCTACAAGTTTTACCTCAGATAACACTAACTATTTCATATATTTCATATAGAGTTTATCTCATATTTTATCTGAGCGTCGCTCAATTAGGCGACCAGGGCGGGCTACGTTTTTCAGACCCATCTGTCTATCGCTCCATTGTCATTCTAACTTGAAGTCCGACAAGTGCAGTTCATCTACATTGTCCTGTCATCCTCCTCCCCGCGCCCCTCTCGATTTTGTCTGATTTTTGTTTTTTCTTGTACGTTTTGTTTGCCATCACCTTTACTGGTCCAGTTACCTTTTCTCCTCTGAAATAAATTGTTAATGATTTAATTTGTTATTTTTCTATTTAATGCGGCTTTGGGGATTCCCTCATAACCATTAACTCAATGAGGTGTGTGACTGTTTGATTATTACCAGACCGGTAAACGAGCTCGATCAATGCAGTACTTGAATAAATAGCAGCGAGGTATATCTAAGTCGACAAGAAGGCATAAAAACATTAAAGTCTACTCAGCAGACTGGAAAGGGGTTCGCCGCCCCTTTGGTTGAATATTTAGGAGCTTAAGTAGCGACGACGGCGACGTCAACGAGAACGGTAAAAAAGCAATAGGCTTAGATTGGCAAAACAAAAGCTTAGCACGTGCATCACGCTTTTTTGTACATTTCTTTGCCGTCACTTCACGAATACGAAGTGAAAATGACTAATTTCACGTAATTTGGAGAATGTCGACACAACACAACAACTTTCTTTTCCTGAACTTCGATACAGTCTTTAAAATTCCAGTCCAGAAAAAGATGCCAAGACTTGACGAATTGAAGGAGATTACATGAGCGCGATAAAGTTTGATGCAGCGCGAGCGCCGACTTCACCGGCTTTTTTAGTGACGCTTTCGTAACCGTCGTTCCGTCGATCGCCTTTTGAAGAAAATAAAGGAGAAGTTTTTGTCTTCTGCCGAGCAAGGAACAATCATTTACACCGTTTCCTTTAGATTCGATTCAGATTTAGTCTTTAAGCGCCATTTGGGAACAGAAAACTTATTTATGCCTCCCGTGGACTCGACCTTGTTGTTTAGTTGACACCCGCTGTGCACAAGGAAAGCGCTGTCTCGTTTGTTTTACACTTTAGATCTACAATGCTTTGCGAGACGACATAGTTTTGCAGCGGACATGATAAGAACCAACGTTTTAAGCGAGGCAGTGGAAAAACGCGCCGATTTGCCTTGTGGCTATGAAGAGGACTTTGTAAATCCTGTTGACGACGATTTGCAATGTTCAATTTGCCAATTAACGTTGCGAAACCCGGTTCTTACAAGATGTGGTCACAGATTTTGCAGAGGGTGCCTAGAGCGGCATATGTCAAATAGGTAAATATATTTGATGAACTGAATGCAAAAAGTTGTACATTATAGGTCAGTGTCTTAGAAAATATCAGCTTTGCTTTGTTTTTTTTATTAGACAATATAATTTACTGATCTTGGCCGAAACAGGAAGCTGAGCCAGATTCCGTATATATTCATTATTTACAATTACTGAGACAATAACCAGTTTCACGGTGCTGCTTTGTTAGGAATGCCACTTTATCAACACATATAAGCTAACAGAACTTCTAAGGGAATTAAAAAAAGAAAATAACAAACTGCTTAGGATGGAAACATTCGTAATTAACACGCGGTTTTGACGGCGGTTAGACCGGTCACTAAAAACAGCAAACTCGTTTAAATCATTCATCTGTATCAGGAATGTTCCAGTATTTAAAGGCGAAAAGAGTGATGTTGAGCATTTTTCACATAACATGATGAATTATTTCCGAGCTCTATTTTGAGAGGAAGCGAAGCTGGGTTTAGCCTTGTTTGGACCAGTACAAACCTTCATTTTGAACATATATTATAACGTTAGAAAAAAATGATTTACATACATGTTTGCGCTTCGGTTAACTTGTAGTCACAAATGTAAATTGGCTGGAACTACAGCCAACTCTCTCCTTGCAGACACGTCTCTGGTATGGGCATCTCAATAATACGAATACATTCAGTTTCAATTGAATCGGACAGATCTCCCTCCGTGTATGTAAGGCAGTTTAAAAACAAACATATTTCAATTCACCCCGAACTAAAATCTCTATTGTTAAAGTGATTTAAATTCGATAAATTCACAATGATACTGGGAAACACGCAAGCACAAGCACCAGTTCCTGCTGCAAATGTCCGAGTTGGCCGCGATCGTCGTCAGTTACTTTCAGAGCTGGACCCCTACTCCCCTTTTCTTTATAATAATAAACTTTTCCACGAAACTGACGGCGAAAGAGCACTCGTTTTAGCCTTTAACCATCGCTTCCAGAATTGTTAATTTTACGTCTCCTGCCGTCATGTTTGTTTTAATGTTCGATCGGCAAAGGTTTTGTATGAGTTCGATTAAGTTCGATTACCGAACCAAATCGAAGTCAAACGAACGATTGGATTTCGATTGGGTTCGATTACCGAACGTTAGATTGTAACGCGGGACATAATTAAAGGCCACGCTATTGGTCAGGTTACTTTTCCCAACCAATACTGCGGTACGTTCAGTTGAAATCAAACGGTCCGGCTCAGTAATTATCCTCTTATCTCGGCTATATTAGGAGAAAAATGGAGAAACTAACTTTTTTCTAATTCTACTCGGTACAGAATCCACATCATGGAATTAGTTTCAAAGCTTCATATCAACCTGTAAAAAGTTTGACTCATGACACAAGAGGCGACCGATTGGCATGTATCGCGTTATTTTAATACTGACATAACAACCTTACGCTGTTTTAGAGTAATACAGCGTGGTAAAGAAAGTAGTAATCTGTAGCAAATTTTTTTTTAATTTAAATTCGCAGCCCACACCCTAGGCGTTCTCTCTTGACCCATTGTCCGCGCGAAGTCTGGGAAAGAGCAGGCGAGAGAACGTGGCTTATCGGCGAGTCTCTCTCGTTGACGTCACAACTCATGATAAAGTCCAGATTAACCAAGCCGAGAACACCTAGGGAGGAGGCTACTAAATCGATTTCTCTTTATTCTGATTTGTGAATCTTGTACCATTGGCCGCCTCTTATCCTCTCTCTGAAAAGCTGTAAGAATTTCCCAACAGTGTTACACACTCCGTGGAGCTGTTTGAAGCACCTTTAGCGATTTAAGTTTCCTTTATCCAGAATTAAAGATGTCAATACAAGATATATTGGTCACTTTTATTTTATTAGGCAAGAATGTCAACAAAGTGTTTGTAACTGCCCTGTTGATAGAGAGGAACTCGATTGTGATAAGGTAAATTAGTACACTAATGGTTTTCAGTTATATATATTGCAATTTTTTTTTTTTATCCTCCTGTGTTTGTCTGCAAAACCAATACTTTTGCAAGGGAAAAAACACTTCAACTTGATTTTTGTTTCAACCGTTCTAACAGAGCACTAGAAATTAAAGTCAATCAGTCAATTGCAAGAACTGTGTCGACCGCTGCAGAACAATTAAAAAGAAGGGCATGTTTATTTGGGGGAATCCAAGACTGCATTGTTTATCTCAAAACTTGGGTTCGTTACCTCGAACAAAACGAAAATCCGAAAATGGACTCTTGACAGCGTGACAATATTAGACTCTGGGTTCGCTTGTTCAGGTCTGTTCATCTACAATGTAATTTGACGCACAGATAATCGTTGTAAACGCCATTGAGTAAACAGAGTTTCAAGTATCTACTGATACCCAAGGTTATTTATCAGCCATTTACTTGACGTTTACATCGATTTCAAGCAACCGAGTCTTCCATGACCTGTAGTTGATACAATTGTTTTCCAATTCAAAAGCAAAGACTGTTGGTTGAGCTTTTACTGTCTTGACAGCGGTGAGAAGTTCCTCAAAGAATAAAACATTACATATCAATGCCACTATGCAATATTTCCACTGCTTTCATTACACAGGATATTTTCCCTGACAGAGCCACTGAAAGGAAGATCCTCTCCCTTTGTGTAAAATGCTCAAGTACTGGATGTGAATGGACTGGAGAACTGAGGGAAAAAGAGGTGATATTCAACTACAGCTAGCTTCCCATCAAATTCTCTTGTTTCTCCATAACCAACATCAGTGTATTGACTTTCTTCACCATCACCTTTCTATTGTTGGACCTTCACCAAAATTTAGGCTTGTGTGTTTTATTTTCAAATACACACCATGTAATGTTTCCAAGGGTATTTGGCTTTTGTCATTTCATTAGTTATGCATACATATGCACGTGTTTAGGACAACTTGTGAAAGAAACACTGAGTTCTTTGGGGTAACATCACATAGTATGTGATAGGAAAACAAAATTAGATACAACCTAAAAAGGTCTAATGACCCCAAACTGGCCTAGCAAGTTAGAGAGATTGCACTTATGATTACTGCTACAGTCAAACGAATATCTATGTTTGGTTTTTATCAGGATCACCTATTATCTTGCTCTTTCAAACTTATATCTTGCCCAAATGTGAACTGTGCTGTAAAAACAACCAGACAAAAAATGGATGAACACGTGGCCACCGTGTGTGAGTGGAGGATGGTAACCTGTGATCACTGTAGTGAGCCACATCCGAAGTGTCTGCTCGAAGTAAGTTTTAATCTTATGATAAAGAGGTTGCACAAATGCATGGTATTAACAGGTATACAGATAAAAAAAATAGTCGTAATAAACATGGCTATCCCATGGACATAAAGCTACAATATACATTATAAATAGCTCCTTTTTTCTGTATAATCATGGTACACATAGTCTGTTAGCACGGGCAGGTCTTTATGATAGTTGAGAGGGGCGTAGTCAGCTGTTCCTGAAAGGGCGGGAGAGGGGAGTGAGGACTAAGCGGAAAGACAAATTAACGCTGACCTATAAACAATTAAAGTACGGTTCCTTTTTGCTTAAAAAAGGATGCGTTATTGTCATAGTCACCATCTTGGTAAAATATCTGACCATAATGAGTGTTTTTCAATTCTTTGGCTACTTGAAATATTTCAAAATGGTAGTTAATAGACCTTTTTAACTTGTTTTTTTTGTTTTCCCAATTCAGACCACATGATGTTCTCCAGGGAATTTGTCTTTACACATATTCACGTGGATGCACATGCATAAACCGAGATTTGAAACAATCAGTTCTCTGGGGTACCATTACGTGGTCTAAAAATGGGAAAACAAAAAGATACAAGCTAAAAAGGTCTATTCCATGAAGTTTGTCCCCAGCGAAAAACAAAAACAAACAATAAAACGTTTCACTGTATGTTATTAAGAACTGAGACCCTCCTAATTACTAGGTTTTAAATTAATTCTAGCAGCTAATCAAAGTAAAAAAGGGAACCCCTTAACAATAATGTATCTACTTAAAGACCAAGCAGATACGTATATGTAGAATTAGTGCCAGCACCCAATCGGCATGCACATGACCGCGATAGATATTGGTGTTTAAGATGCATTTTCACGCCCTGTTAAAGAGCGATTACTTGAGTTAATTTTAACCCACATTTTTTTAAATACATTTACCGGTCTTTTGCTTAAAGGCAGCGACGTCCCTTGTTGGTGCCAGTATGGGAGTCCTGCTATTAGGTATTGGAATTCAGCGGTAGTCAAATTCGTGAGATATATTTAAAAAATGGTTTGTATCTATAGGAACATGCTGATAATTGCAAGAGGAAACCTGAAGAATGCCTAAACGGTTGTGGTGAATTGCTTGCCAGGGAGGAGGTATCCTGGGTTTGCACAGTTTTTTACTGCTCACAATCATCGTTCATACCGTCTTGTTCCAAAATATTGGCGAACTTGGAGCGTGTTCGTTTTACTGTATTCCGGAATAAGAATTAATGAAATTTACTCAAGAGAACACTTATTTTGTCATTCATCGTATTTCAACATTTAGATGTCTGTTCCAAATAAATAATTCCGTTGCATGGTCCAAAAATCAAGGTGGACGAGATTTGTAACAAAACTTTTGCGTAATCTATTCTGGAATATTAACAGTCGAACGTACCCTTTTAAGTTCGTTAGTTATCCCATTATCTACATGGTAATTTGCCCTCAAGCGTTGACTTGTTTCAAGGTAAAGGGTCTTTTGATTTCTGCAGATGCAATTGAGGCAAATTTGATCCATATACACCTCACGTATAAAACACAAAAGAAAAGTAATATTGCCGCCATTTTTTTCGAAGATAAAAACCGCTCGGCTTCATATTTTACTGCTAGAAGATCGTTATCTTTGTTCTAGGGATGCTTACGGCAGTCACTAAATAAGCAGCATATTGTCATAGTATTAAATGCCTCTAAAGAACATGCAGTGTACTCAGTTGTGGGATTTTTTTTTCCTCTTCAATATTCTCATATCAAGACATATCTGCGATCCACCCTCTTTACAAGAACTCCCGCTTCATTTTCATAGCGGCGAATATACAGCTTTAAACTAAGTGATTTGAGTCGTTTTCCCTATTATTTTGATATTCTGTATGTATTGAAGGTTCTAAGAACAGCCTATTGGCCATTGCCGTTTTAGATAGCAGCTCATATTGACAACAATTGTCCGCTGACATTGATCTACTGTCCATATTCTCAGATAGGATGCGATACAAAGGTAAACTTTCAGTAATGTGTGTAAGTCATTGTCCAGTTTCAAACTTGAGTAATCACATGTACAACGCTCCCTTTTCATTGAAAGGGATTTCTTAAGATAGCGGACTTGGGGAAACTAACATACAGCCGTGAGAAAATCGCTTAAAAATTCACTTAACTCGATTTAGGGGTGGTGTCACAAATACTTCGTGCTGCTTGAAAATCAAACGTTGTTGTTTCCAGGTATTTTTCACCGATGTAAGTCCATTAAAAGTGGCGTGGTTTTTCGTAATGTTCTGAATGTTAAAATTCTAGCATGTGAAAACGGTTAAAAATAATCTTTGGCGAAGAACAGACAGACAAGAATTTGACTGGAACTTAAACAATTGAGAGCTCAAGCATGTTAACGCATAACCCAAAGCCTAATTTGCATAAGACAGGGGCACCCAACGACGGTTTCCTCCTACATACACAGAAAACACTTTTTAGGCTATCCAGAGTACTTTTAGATCTCTAGGAATGCATTCTAAGCGGCGCTATAAATTTTGTATCTGTTTGGTCATCCTAGGGCAACTTGAGTCTGTTCGAAATTATTAGGGCTCCAGTAGTACTTTCCCGAAAATTTTAGATGCAATTTAACGTTTTACGAAAGTGAGAATTTTTCTAATTCCTCCTTACATCACATTTTTGAATCCGAAAAGTTTAGGTTTCCTTTTTACTATGAAAATAGCCTAACCTGGGGAATAAAATGTAAAAAATTAAACTTCAGAAAATAGTAGCGGATTAATTGGAAAAGCTTGGAAAATTGTACATGAATGGAACGGTCATATAGAAATTTTTAGCTGTCCTCAAGTTATAGAAAATTCTAGGCAATATTTGCTTCTCCGAACAGACATTTTACAGAAAACAGCCGTTGGGTGCCCCTGGTAGAAGCTGCAAATAGTCATAACTTTAAAGGGACTGGTTCACGATAATGCGCATGTGTGAGTTCTGACG
>OZ037995.1:24664299-24749299 GCA_964035705.1 Porites rus
TACATTTTCCTCTTCTATTTTAAATAACTAATATAACTTGCAAAGCAGTCGTACCATTCATTGTAAATTTCTTGGATTTTCACAGACTAAACAAGACACTTTGATTAAGCAGTTGACATTTTTCTATACATCGGGAGGAGGATAAAGAAACCTTGCTGGTTTATTAGGTACCCTCCGCTCTTTCTTCTATTTTACTAGTTTGGTTGACGAAAAAATAGGCTTGTATTATTTATCAGTAAAGAGTCCTTTTTTTTCTTCAAATCTGTGTGAAAAGAGGCGGGCATTTAATAAGATCGCGCCAACGTAGTTTGGTCAAACCTTTATTGTCCTAGTAAACACTGTTTTTGTGTTTTTTGTAAAAGTTTAAAATTAGTATTTTTTATCACAACGCCGAATTATTATCATGTCAAGATATCTGTTGACGATCATGTGCTTTATTTCCTGGGGAAAGTCCCGTTGCATTACATATGAATTTTCTCAAATAACATAATTTCCATATTATATCAACAACTTATTGGGCTCAAGGGAATGAATTTATATGTAGATTTTTATAAAATGATTTCTAGAAAGCCTCTTATTATTATTTTTTATTTCCCATGAATATTTCTCCATTAATAAATTTATCTGATGGACTAAGAGTGTGTCTCGGAATGTGTTCATTGTTCATGCGGGCGGCCTTCAGGTAAAGGTAATACCCTGAAGTCTTTTCAGCAAGTTTTTACAAGTCCTTTATGGCCTTTGTTCTACACTTTAATAATAAGCGATTGTTAGAAACACAGGAAGACTTAAATTTCCCCTTAGGGTAGACTGTATGTGTTTATAAAAAGGCCCTTATAACAATCCGAATCTTAAGGACTTTCGACTTGGCTTCTTACAAAACTTCATCTGGTTACACTGTTGTTAATTCTAAAGGTACGTTTCCAAAGCGGCACAATTGTAAAAGTAATTTAAGGATTTCAATTGGCCCTACCGCTTAGTAATAGCTTAATGAAGTTGCAAAATTAGTATTTTCAATAATTTGCACTTGCATTAATTTCAGTCATTCCTCAACTGTCTACGTATCCAACCGGAAGCCTGCGCGAGGGAAAACCTGACTGGTTTTGCGTGTCGTTTGATTCGTTTTCTTGCCATTATACACTCTTCGTTTATAAGAATGTTGTTGTTCCGGCCCAGGCTGAATATTCTTATTTTTATTCCTATTTTAGGCGGAAAATATGTTGTATTATTCGTGAATTATAGCTTATGAAATCTCCGTTTTAGAACAGTATAATTATTGGGCTATAATGAATTAAGTTTAGTGCAGGTTTTTTCGTTTTGTTGGCTAGTTTTGCCTTTTAGAGAAAGGAATAAGATAAAAACATATTATTACAGTGTATTTACAGATTTGAACACACAAAATTATATCCTTTTCGAAATCTCAGCCTGAGGTTTATTCTTAAGATGTTCTTAAAATTCCGCAAATTTCAGCCTCGCTAATTTTATAAATATTCTTATATAAAAAGAGAATGCAATGTGTATCATTGTTTATTAGCTTCTGTTACTTGAAGATGTTGATTTGCACTTTGTGCAGTATCAAAACTCGCCTGCTTTTTTTTACCATTTTTACCCCCAACATAAAACAGATGATTGGCCTGGTAACTGGGATTATGGTGCTGGCGTTAGCTGCCACAGGAACAACTTGGAAAACTGGCCGAGGAACTGTTTACATGCTTCGTGTGACTCAAGATGTCTCCCTGGAGAGGGCAACTCGTAACTACAACTGGTTACCGTACCTTATGGTGTCTAAACACCCGGATTTTCCCAACAAGCGCTCGCTTGTTCAGTTTGAAAACGTTCCAAAATCCTGTTCTTCGTCAAAGATCATATCTGCCAAGATGTATCTTTATTATGTTTATGCTCACAAGGCAAGCTGGCATTCCATCCAAAAATCCCCGTTCGTCGCCCGCTATATGCAGGTGTGGCATATAAATCCTTAAGGCAATTTAAACCTAATTTTAATTCGTCTTTCGGTATTAATAACATTTTTGAGCGCACCCAGGTAATTAAAAAATCTTAAAAGTAAAAATAGAAATAAAAAAGTCGCATTTGCGTCGTTCACTGCAGTCAAGAGTGTATAGCTATAATTAAAAGTACAGCGAATTCTTACGCTTAATATCAAAAATTAACCGCGGTGAATGATTCCGTAACTTACAATAGAATCAAGGTTTTTTTTTTTGAAAGCTTTAAAAAAAAACATGCACATGACAACAAAATAAAGCACCATGTATTGGCAACGCTACCGTTGGAAACTGCTCGGACTTAACTACCCATTAAGCGAACGTGTTCTGGCGATGGAGGAAAATGAACAAGATAGAGATAGTTAGTTTATTTCAAACCTTAAACTTTGCAATAAGAGTGACAATAATAAAAGCAATATCAAATTATTGAACAATAGAGAGGAACTTCGTCCAAGAATCACCGGACTATATACCTGTCAAAATGATAAAGTATACGGTCTTTTTACAAACTGTCTCGTACCTAAATACGTAGGTGAATTGTTAACTAGGTCTTACCCAGGAAAGTTGTCTTAGGACGGTTTATGGTAGCTAGAGAGAGCAAAGTTGCTTACAAATATATCTTACGGGCGCAATGCATATGCAATGGGTCTCTATAGGAAATATGGATATTTTAAATACATACAACAATCTAAGCCCTCCGAGTATTTGTGATATTCTTGAGGAACATTACTCATCCTACAACTTAAGGCGGTCAGATTTTTAATTTTCAAAATAATACTCACGCGAGCGAATCGGTAGTATATAACCACAAATGGCTGCAAGGGCTACTGTACCCTTTGTAATTTATAATGGTAATCATTGCACTGAGCGGAATGCAATTTGGTCTAATATCATACGCTTGATTTTAAAATCGGACGCAGCGCGCAGCGCGAGTTCGATTTGAAATCACAAGTATGATTTCCGACCAAAATTTCTCGACACGAATTTTTAATTACCACTTTATTATAGTCATTTTGAAATCGCAGAATTCAGTCAGTACCAATACTTTATCGATCTAGTAACCAGTTTGTTGAAAAACGGAAACAAAAAGGCTTTTACATCTCATTTTGTATTTGAAACAGAAATGATGCGATATAGGACGAAAATGCTGCGATTGAAAACAGAAATGACGTGATTTAGAACATAAATGACGCGATTTAGAACAGATGTGATTTAGAGCAAAAAAATAGAGTGATTTGTGAATAAATTACACTGCTGAGAGCCAACCAGATTGCCGGGATCACCAGTGATTTCAAAATGGATATAATTAATAATCAAACTTCTCAAGTTATTTCTTAATCATCAGAGATTTTATTAGCGATTTTCATATAACGAGAGCCTAGTGTCACATCCATCCATCCATCCATCCATCCATCCATCCATCCATCCATCCATCCATCCATCCATCCATCCATCCATACATATGTTTTTGTTACCTAGCAACCCTCTCAACAGTTTCATATAACTTGAATGTAACGCATCTACCATAGCAACCATTTAAATTTAAATTTTCGCATTGTCAGCCTTCCAATTCCAACAGTTCAGTCGTCAAAATTGCCTGATGAGTGTGGTCCTTGCACCATACGAAACAGTTCTGTAGCAATAAAACGATGATTACTCGTGAAACCTGAACTTCTGTGAAGTTATACATACATACATACATACATACATACATACATACATACATACATACATACATACATATACATACATACATACGTACATAAATACATACATACATACATACATACATACATACATACATACATACATACATACATACATAGATACACAGACACACACACACACACACACACATACATACATACATACATACATACATACATACATACATGCATGCATGCATGCATGCATGCATGCATGCATGCATACATACATACATACATACATACATACATAAACCTTTATTTCATCTCGAATTTAAGAGTAGCCAAAAATACGCTAGTATCTCCGAGCAACAAATAAAATCCTAAAATGAAATAACCCTTGGCGTACGCTAACTGGAGAAAATATTTAACTCTTAATACAATTAACTAGTTAATCTGTATCGCCGAATAGCTAAAATAAGTTCTGGTTCTACTTCTCCAAAATGCATTTCATTTGTGTTTCCACATTTGTCATGAGTAGTGTCTTACAATTTTGACCATTTATAGATGCATTGAATCGTATGTTGATTAAAATCCCTTTTTTCTTGTTAATAATGCTTGGGGTTTTAGGTGCACCGAGTGAAAAAGTCGTGGAAACAAGCCCAAGCAACTTCCACGAAGAGGGACTACCGGCAAAGGTGGTCAACCCAGTACCTAGGGTTGGATGACAACGATGCAGAAGCCCTGCCACAGGGACAGACAGTCACAATCTTCCCCTTCCGTCCCCAAGGCTTTGTGGAGTTTGACATTACACGCGCAGTACTGCAATGGAGATGCGGTGAACCCAACTATGGGGTGATTATTCGTGCTACCAACGAGCTGCAACCTGGAAGAGGTATCCGATTTGCCAGCACAGTCTATAGAGACAAATCTAAGCATCCTTATGTTCTCGTACTGTGTGCATAGAGGTGATAATTGCATCGCTTCTGTCGCAGCTAGCCTTAGTGGTGTTAAAGGATGTGCGACTATATTGTACTGCACAAAATACGATTAAAGGTTTTAAGGTTTGGGATGCCATCTGAAGTGATCAATAAATATTACTAGAAATAATATGATGGTTTTCGTCGCTGTTTTTTGTAATTGCTCTCAAACCAGGTCTCAAAACACCGTTTACATGCACATCACTAAGTGTCATTAGATCGTTCAGAGGTATATTTCGTAACCCCTTTTTCGCCAAGTACAGTTGGTTACAATGGTGAAAAGCGGGAAAAATAGTTATTCTTTAAGGTTTTCATCCGTGGAAAAAGCAAATTGATTTGAATAATAGGGGGTAAAATTAGAGTGCTTGACTTGTAATAAAAGGGGAGTTAGGCTTGTTCTTTTTCGGATTATCGGAAATTTCGAAAACTCCGGCTTCGAGAAATCGGGATTCTACTATAACAAGAATCGCCGAAAAGCAATTTAACTGGGCTTTCCTGGGGGATGGGGTGGCTGTGCACTCTCACATACCCTTGTGCTGACCATTGCGAGATATAGCATCTCATGTGAGAGTAGCCTGTGTGGTAGGCGTGAAAAGGGGAAGGAGAAGGGGAAGGGGAAGGGGAAGGGGAAGGGGGAATTTGGGCGCGCGAGGGGGAAAGGAAAGGAAAGTTCCCCTTCTCCCTCGCGCGCGGTCTCGCGCCCTCATTTCCCTTCCACCTCTCTTTCTAACGCCTGCCATGTAGGCTACGTGAGAGTTAAACATAAACTCATTTGAACATTGTACCCTTTTGGAAGATTTTCGCAACAGGAAAAATGAGTACCATTTTTAAGTCGGGGCTGTATGGTAACATTTCAAATTCCACCGTTGTGAATAAAAGTAGGCGAGTTAGGCATTCTAAGCAGAAAACAATAAGCGTTATTTTCACGCCCCCCTCCCCCAATCCCTCTGCTCCCCAGAAATAAATATAGTGTGTCAGTATAAATAGCCTCCCACGCAGGCGTTTTTAGGGGAGCTGGTCTTTCATCCCTCCTCATAAGTTTGTGGAGAGGGATGAAAGACGAACCCCCCTTAAAACGACTGCGTGGGAGGCTACACTATAACAAGACTAATTTGACCAAACCGGAAATTCCAAAAGTTATTGTCGTTCAACGGGTCATCAACCAATGTTAACAAGCAGCACATTTCTCAATTCTGGTTCTTAAGCAAATTAAATTTAAGTATTGTTTTTGTCTGATATTGCGTTTAAAGCCTTTCTAAAACGGTTTAAGCTTTAACAAAAAGGGAAGAGAAATCTCGAAAGCGACCCATCCTACCATCTTTTGAAAAAGACATACACAGATTTGCAATCACGTTTTGGAAGGAAAAAACTCATTAAAAGGTTCAAAGTTCAACAAAAAGTGAAGAAAACCGCAAAAGGTACTCATCGTAACATCTTTTGAAGGAGACGATGAAAAGGCACAGTACGCTGGCTTCAAACACATTTTCATTTAATGGCTGCCTTCGCTTAGCATGCTTATATAGTGTGCTTATTTATAGTGTTTATCACCATAACAACGAAAATCCCCTGGGAGTACTCCTTTATATTTGCCTCGTAGGTATTGATCTGAAATAAGCAACACAACCCACCACGAATTTCCTGGAATACCCCCCCCCCCCCCCGGAATTTGTCAGTTAATAATTAATAGTTGATAGCGTTCATTTTGTGAAAAAAAAAAAAAAATTCCCGGAGGGCTACTTCCTTACATTTGCCTGATAGTTATTGGTCTGAAATAGGGTCTAGGGTCACGTTTTAAAGAATCAGGACGGCACACCCCAACTACGAATTGGTAGATATAACCCCCCGGAGAAAACATCGAAGATATTTTATTAACTGGGCCAGCATTCGGCAAGCCCAGTTAATAAAGGCAAAGGTTTCTTTGGGTATCATCGGCAAAGTCACTAAACAGGAGGGGGTGGGAAGGGGTAGTAAATTCTAACGAATTGCGGTGGCATTATTCATACCAAGATATTAAGTATTAGCAGAAACTCACAAGGGGTTGAAACGTGTAACTCGCGTCCAATGCTCGTGAATATTCACTTTTACCATATTTGGAAACCTTCGTGACAGATATCCATTTTCAACACAATGGCTGTCGCGCGATCACCATGCAGATATCTTAAGACAAGAGTTCTGCATTTAAGGCTTAAAAATACACCATTAAAAGACAAAAAAATGGAAAGAGAAAGTTCAAAAGAATGCTCAGATTTCGTTTTGTGGAGGAAGGGAAGCTTTTCATCAAGAAATCGTCCTTTGAGGAATTCAACCTTGTTTTCTTCACGACGGATCTCTGGTCTGTTTTGAAATGCAACCAAGGCGGTGAAGTTTTTGCTGAATTTTCAGGTACATTTTGCACTCTATGGCCAAGACAATTAGGTTTTTGAAAGGGAATTTATGTGTTTTTAAATGTTTCATAGGCGTTTTATAAATTTTTCTCTTCGACGCTAAAAAAAGTTACAAAATGTGCCCCAATTTGAGATGGATTTTGTGTTGAATTTTGCCATGTGCTCAGCCGATTTCACTTGCGTGAACGGATCTACGATCCAGATAGTGTTTTCCGAATTGCTTTAAAGGATTAACTTTTTGGATTTTGAATAAAAATTTTCAAGAAACGGCTTCTCTGTCTATTGTTTTGAGTTTGTTCATTCATAAAATTAGCTCAAAACATATGCTTCTCACATTCATTACGCGCATCACTTTTTACGGCGATGTCAGGTTCAGTTCTTCGACACTTTTCGATACGCAGCTAATGAATTTTATTCGAAGAGATTTTTAACTGTTTATTCTAGACTTTTAATACAAAAATTTTAAAAGCCTATTTGCAGTATAAGTTTACTATGCAGAGGGTCAACGAGGCATCGTTTTTTGAAGTGACAACCTCAAAAAGTTGTGACGACGTCAGTGGGTTTCATAACGTTACGTTTGGCCCGGGTGTTAGGGCAATAATATCCTGCTCAGTGTTTTGGTAAGATTCCTGGTTTCAACCTTTGAAAGCTTTCTCGGCTTTCGGGAGTTTTTCCCCCCTTTGTCGGCCATTTTTTAAGCGGGCGCGGGAACCTGAAGTGAAATTACGTCACGTTTGCGAAGTTTGATTGGTCAGTCATCTCTTCTCGTTCCAAATATGGTACTTTTGAAAATGAATAATCACGAGCATCGGACAAAGCAAACATAAGAGAGTTACACGTTTCAACCCCTTATGAGTTTCTGGTATTAGCCGCTGAAGAGTTCTTTATGAATTATGACATGTCCTGCGCATGGGTATGAGGTAAAACTGTCGCATTTTGTTTCCCACCTTAACCGTACTGATTTGTAATTTGACTAAATCCCTCTTGCGTTCGTCGACTTCTATGAAGCTTGGCTGCCAACCAAACAAAATTTTGCTCTTTTCATCGGGGATATAACAATGATTGCTACGCACGCTGAAGCACGAAAAGCATTTATACACCCACTACAGTAATTATTTTATCAAATTTGTCCAACTTTCTTGTCCTAACATCGCATTTGCTCCCTGCAAAGTGATTAAATTTTGGCATAGGAGTCTCCTTTAAGTCTCATACACAAACTAACACAGCATCCAGTAATACCCTCAAACGTGAAGACGCATCCATCCTGAAAGATAAATGGTGGAAACGTTTACCTTCTACTTAAAGGTGCCATGTCGCGAGAATATAATATTGCTGTTTTAGGTCAATTCTGTGCTGAAGTCATTACGTAGTGCCTTTAACCATACACAAAATGCTCCTGTAGAGTTATGAAGAACATATCAAACAAATTTCGTTGTAAAGCACTAACACATTTTTTTTTCGGTTTTTGAAAGAGTTGGCCAAATTTCAAGTTTCAATCCATGTCCATCCTTGTCATCCGTACGTATACTAAGGAACAGACGGCATGAAACGGCTTTTAACAATTCCTAAATATTAAGTCTTAAATAACAAAACTCGACCATTATTTTTTGAATTCAATTGAGGCGAAGAAACGTTTTTTCAATTGTAAATAATTAAAAGTAAACTCGTCGAGTTTTCAACTCAAAACGTTTTTCAAATACGCGCTTGCGTGATCAACGAGCCCAAAGCAAAACATTTCGACGTCCTATGTTACAACCATGTTTTCATAATCTCATGCAGGCACACCTCTCAGCTAATCACAGCGCGCGTACTATCTTTGTCATTTTCTAAAACGTTTTTCGCGTGCACTGATTGGCTACTCAAACTTGGAATACCCAGTGCTATTCACCTCCTAGCCACGCCAAACTCGCGTAAGGTAAGAGCAAAATGGCTTACCGTAGCCATAATTGCATAAATAAGTCTGAGACGTCACGGGAAGAACGGGACGACATTATAACGCTGGGAAATTGGGCGTGTCTATCACCTTGTCGCCCGTTGGAGGATGGAGCGAAGAGACGGATGACTTTTTAGTCTTAAGTGGTGTATATTTCCCACCCGGGAAATATCAACCACTAACCACCTCCACTTCAGTAAATAATTATCTCTAAGTCAATCATAATTTCTGAAAAACTACTAATTTGAATGATAATTATCAATTATTCAACAACAACAACAAAACCCAACCATTTCATTTGTAAACTTTTTTTTTAACTTGGTGAATAAAACGGTTGGGCGTTGTTGTTGTTGTGAATAATTGTTATTTATTATTCAAATTATTAATTTCTCAGAAGTTTCGATTGGCTTAGAGACAATGCTGTCACCTGCAGATTACTGTAAAAGGATAATGGAACGTTCATGCACAGTTGAGAGAAAAGTTGTTTGCTGCAGAAAATGTTCTGCTAGTGTGCAGTTTGGTTTCATGTATCCCCCTTTTCACTATACGTACCGGTTGGATAACCTGTTAGAAGGCTTCGAGCTTTAAAATGTCGTACTTTATCTATTTGTACTTTAATCGTTACGTAGGTCAATAAAAAGGTAGTGATGTGATTTACAGTGCCCCGCAAATTGCCTACGCCTACGACAAATAATTGAGCTACAAGACACTGACAAAGCAGGATATTTTGGGAACTGCTTTCAAAAATTCTACCTGGTAGAAAAGTCATATTCAGATCCAATTTCTCAGTCAGGTGGGGAAGCAAAGACATTAAGCTTCAAATATTGAAGGCCTATTGGCGTTGCTTCATATTATAGTTGAGGCCATTGGGTGGTTCCTCTCTTGTATGAAGTATTTAATCTGGTTGCTGTAAGCTGCTCGTAGAGCTACGTTACACCAGCAACTGTGTGTCGAAAACTGCGTGAATGTAAATTCAATGATTGCGACAATTTCCCTTAAATAAATAATCGTGCAATTTTCAATTTTTTACAGCGTGTGGCCAAAACTGTAACTGCAGGAGCATATATAATGAATGTAACTGTGTGTGAAAATGGACCCTAAGCAGAGAAAATAGTCACATGGGACAAAAGCACTAGCTGGGTGGCAAACGACGTAGTGGGGCAAGAAAAACAAAAAGATTACGTCTTTCAAAAAGCTAACATCCTTTCTTTTCAAGGTCCCACTGCGTTGTTTGCCGTCCAGCAAGAATTGTTTTTACACCATGTGACCGTTTTCTCTGAAAAGGGCCCCTTGCCGTTCTCACCTTGATCAAAAATGGGAAATCGCTCCAGAAAGAATGATTAGGAATCATTTCAGGGAAAGTGTCAGTCCCCTTGTGATATTTATTATACAACATCCCAGCTATAAAATAGACGAAAATCAAAGGAATAAACCTGCAACAAAGGAGAAAAGCAATACTTTAAAAAAATAATGCAAGTCAATGCCACTCGCTTAGAACTTAGGCGCACTAGGTTAGGCTAAGGGTCAGCATCTTTTAACTCATCAGTGATGACTCAATTATACGCACTTCTTACGTTTGGAAATCACCACTGAAACGTCTCAAAGTTTTAGGGCTCCTCCACAGGCGACCCAAACTCAACATGTGCGTGCATGTTAAAATTAATACATCTGTTAATATTGCGTAACGTAGCTTTTATAGGTTTTTATATCGAGTTATTTTATCTTATCATGTAGCAAAGAAAACGAACTTATTTTTGCCGTGTTTTGTGTCCCTGTGTTGTTTTGAAGCGTTTTGGGCTGGTTTTGCTAGCCTGTCTGTCTAACCTCGATCACCAGACAGTATGGGCCTCGCCACCGAGGTTTTTGACTTTAGCCGCTAGATCTTATTATCAAGGTTAAGACAGAATAGCAAAACCAGCCCAAAACGATACAAAAATCCTGGATTCGCCTCTGATATATCAGCGCGCCTTTAAAACTATTAAAACTTTGATAAAAAGTGTTACCTATAAACGTTTTGATCATTGTGACGAACTTATCTTATTACTTTCTTATTATACTGTTCTTGAAATATAATGCTTCACAATATACAGACCATTTACGCTCGGAACAGCCGGTACACTCGGTACAGCCGCTACAGCCGTTACAGCTGTTACAGCCGGTGTTTCTTATTACTGACAGCTCTGACATTAATAGCTGTTATCGAAGGAAGATTCTTTGACATCAATTTACATCATACACCAAGGCACACAACACCAAATCTGGTGACTTCGAAGATGCACACATACACAAAACATAAACTGAGGAAGGGGGAGCAAAAAGTTGTTTGGCTGTAGGAAACTATGAAGAAAGTCACGGATCCTGATGGGAAATAGTAACTAATGCGTGCATAACAACTTCTACATAAAAAATCCTATTGTTCTCGAGAGCCAGCCAATCAGAGAGCCGCTTTGGATAGGTACAGGTCGACCCCTTTTCTTTGCTACACGATAAGCTAAGATCACAGGCGTCCCAAGCTCACTTTATAAGTGTGTTATGGGAATTTTCTCACAAGATCGCTGTCCCGTCACGAGCGACCATTGAGACTTTGTATGAGAAATAAAAAACTGAGGTCTGGGAATGCTAAGTATCATTCAATCTTTCCTTTTTTTCTATAAAATAGATTAAGGAGATTTACCTTTGATGTATTGCTGTGTTTTGAGGAGAGTGACAGGGGTCACACAATAACAGCCAAAAAAACCAACTAAATCGATGAGTTCACACCAAAAAACACAGGAATACATCAAAGGTAACTCTCCTTTATTTATTTTATAGAAAAAAAAGTAAAAATAGAATGATACTTAGCGTTCGCAGTTCTCAGTATTTTATTTCTCATACAAAGTCGCAACGGTCCCTGGTAACGCGACACCGACTCTCTTGTGAGAAAATTTACCTAACACACACTCGTAACGTGAGCTTGCGATGCCTGTGCTAAGATAAGGTGATATTTTTCCTATTTTCTTTTAAATTTTCCTATATAAATTATACAAAACACTTCGTTAAGCAATATTAGCAGATGTAATAATTTTTAACATGCGATCACATATTTAGTTTGAGAGGTCTGTGGCTCCTTGCAGGTTTCTACAGACCCTGTGCATGTTACACAAGGCATATTGTATGCAACATGACACGCAATTTGTGACTGACGCGGTTAGCACAAACTAATTGTCAGCACTAGAATGTTTTCAATATCCATCTATTGCCTGAACTATTTTTCAACCTATTAACAGGATACAGAGCGTGGCAGAGTCGCTGATCCGACAATAAAGTCTTATACTCTCTTGAATATCTTAACAAAAAGTAAACCAGCTTGGTTAACACCAAGCATGGTTAAGATTAGAGCGGTTTTCATTTGAGTGTCGAAAAGTAATTGGTTTTGCACTTTCTACACGATGCGATTGGCTTAAAAGATTCGCGCCACCTTTTCATCCAATCAGAAGTAAAACCAAAACCAATTGTGACGCGCTCGCATGCACTTTCCCGCGCTTTGCGTCAGCCACATGTAATTACTTCGAGTTTTGATTGGTTCAATGTATTGTCTGTGTCCTATGTGATTGGCCAGAGTAATTACTTTGGTTTTGGTTTTACGACACTCAAACGAAAACCACTCTAAAGAAGGTTATGTTTTAACGCTTTATCACAAATAGCGGAGCGTTGGATTCAATCCGGAGTTTCCGTGTCACCAGGCGATATCAGATCTTTGTGGTCGATCGGTAGTTCCGAATGCAGCTCCTCGATCGTGCATGTAAACAGCCGACTGGTTAAACTCCAGCCAGTTGGGATTCTTAACCTTTGTTTTTTTTGTTAGAGCGATTTTCTCGGTTCCACTTACTCTAACTTGCGCAACTGCTAAGTCGATAAATTATTTTAACTGTTATTATTATCATTATTACAAGTGATACCGGTAAACGTACATTATGATTATTTTACACTATATAAAGCTTTACGTTTAAACCTTACATAATTTAACTGAAAATGGGTTGCTTTTTCGTCCTACTTCTGTGCGGCACAATTTATACAACAAAATGTACTTTAAACACGAACTAAAATATTCAAAACGCTCTGGTCACGTGACTAATGACGTCGAGTCTTTCTTTTAGTTGTTACAAAAATTATCATGTAGAACATTACTTCCCTGCAAATTTTTCCCGTGTAATGAAACGTCGACTCTCTACAGTCGTTAGTCTAGTCTCCCGACTTTTTAATAATAATAATAATAATAACCTTTATTTTAAGAGGGTGACACCAATTACTATAAACAGTATTCTTCCTAGTGGCCCTCTAAAAACAAAATTGATGATAATAAATTACAACAATCATGATAAAAAGCCTATTTACAAATAGTAATTATAATAAAAGATCTTAAGAATTCCAGTACTCTCCCTCTTTAGTGGCCCTCTAAAACAAAATTGATAACTATAAAATTACAACAATCATGATAAAAAGCTTATTTACAAATAGTGATTATAATAAAAGGTTCTTAAAAAATTCTAAAGCTTTAAAAAATTGAGAGATGTTAAAAACGGAAGTGAATACATTGGTAAAAAAGGGAATCCAGTCTACAATGATATTAAAAAAAGCACAGATTTTTAAAAATCAGAATAACTTTTTAACTTTAAAATTGTCCACCGTCTAGTTTGAGGCGACGTTATACGTCATTGTTGTCTTCATTAAGCTAAAGGAGGTGGTCTGTTCTAAGTTAAGAGCATTTAGTTCTTTAATAGTGGAATAAAAGAATGTTCTCCTCATTGCTTCAGTTCTGGGTTTCGGTAAGCGGTATAACGTTTTTGTTCTGGTAGAGTACTTGTGTTTTAATCGAAGTGAGTCCAAGGTTGTAATTAAGTATTCCGGTGCCCTACCATCAATAACTTTCTTTAAAAGGCTGAGTTTATTTAGCTTGAATAGTTGATCAACTGGTAGCCACTTAAGCTGTTAAAAATTATCATACGATGGTGCATCCCGAGGACTATCTAAAATTAATCGAGCGCAGCGTTTTTGAAGTTTAAACAGTTCGTCTAAGTTGGTTTGGCTACAGTTGCTCCAAACAGTACAGCAATAAGTAAAGAGCGGTTTGATACTTGCATTGTAGAGAAGCAATCGATATTTGGTTGGTATATATTTCCGAGCTCTTGCTAAAATTGCAATTCTTTGAAGTAGTTTTCGGTGCAGTGTGTTCGTTCCAGGTGAGATGACTATCAATATATACTCCTAAGACACGTTCTAACTCAACCTTAGTGAGTTGCATGCCGAAAGGTCAAGAGATTGTTTTGCTGAATTTGCAATTTTTCGTCTTGTCGAAATTATACTGTACTTTGTCTTTGCTGGATGCATTTTCATTTTATTTTCCTTTGCCCACATCGATACTACGTCAATGTCAGGTCTAATTTTCTCCTCGACTTCAGCTAAGGTAGGTGCAGAACTGCAGATGCATAGAGGATCGAGTCATCGGCATAAATGCCAATATTATTCTTCAGTTCTAGAGGCAGATCATTTATGAAGAGCAGAAAAAGAGCAGGACCAAGAATACTCCCCTGCGGTACACCGGAGTGAATACCGAGCGGTTCAGATAGTTTACCGTCAACACATACCTTTTGATACCTTCCGCTGAGGTAACTTTGGAAGTAGTAGCTTCGGAAATAGTAGCTGTTTCTTTGGAAGTAGTAGCTGTTTCACCTGAGGGAGTTTACCGGCTCAAATCTAAAAGTTTCTTTCTCCATTCTGTAGTGCTTTATTGCTCCAATACTAGGATGTTCCATAAAATCAGCAGCATAATCCATTTTTATAGCTGTTTTACCAGCATCTCCCAAAATGTTAACGAAATAGCCATTAAAGAGCTCTGCAAGAACTTTTTTGTCGTTGGTAAAGGTACCGTCTTGTTTAAGGATGATGTCGTTTGCTAGGTGAGCGCTCCTAGAGTGAAGAAATGGTCGATACGTTCTCCAAAAACCTGCCGGGTTCCGGGATCGTCCCGATCTGCCTCTTTATCGCTTTTCGTCGAAGTGATGTACATTTATTCCTCTGGGCGTTATACAGGTCAAAATTTGAATCAGTTCTCTCTCTTATAAAACGTCGCCAGAGGCAATTTCTTTGGCGTATGGCAGCGCGCCACTGATTGTTCATGCAGCATCTTTCAACCCATTAGTGATGACTCAATTGTATGCACTTCTTACATTTGGAGATCACTGCTAAAAGGTCTCAAAAGAGGTAAAAGGTCTCACAGACGTCCCAAACTCAATATGTCAGCGCATGTTAAAAGTTAATACATCTGCTAATATTGCCTAACGTAGCGTTTTAAAGGGTTTATATGGGATTATTAACAATAAAAAAAAAAAAAAAAATTGATATGAACCATTTTTTCACATGTTAGCAGGATACAGAGCGTGGTAGAGTCGCTGACCAACGATGAAGTCTCATACTGTCTTGAATATCTTAACAATAAGTAAGCCTGCTTGGATAACACCAAGCCTGGTTAAGATTAAAAAAGGTCATTTTTAACGCGTTATAACAAACAGAAGAGCGCTGGATCTCATCCGGTGTTGCCGAACGAGACCCTCCCTACACGCTATCCGATCTTTCTCCTCGTCTCGGGGGGTACTCCCTACAATGGCCCATACAGGGAGGCTCCGCCCGAAAGGGGACCTTTTTCCAGGTGTTTGCATAGTATATGAAGGGTAGAACAAATGGATAAAGCCATGCCGATTGTCCATCTAAAATTATTGAAGACGGTTCCATTTTCAAATTAAGATGGATTACCTGTCTGCCGCGAATTACCCAACGGATAACCCGTTTCAGACGGATAATCCGTCTCTAGTGTGAATACCGCCAATATGTTTCTGACGTACACTATAAGTAAGATGCTACCCGTGCTCAGTCCTTTACCACCAGGTACATTAGGGCAGCCATCATCACACACACATTTGGAAGTAAACGTCGCCGTCTGTGAAACAGTAACGATGGCAATTAATATTTAGTTAGTAGTGTTGTAATAATGTTGTAGTTAATAGGGACTTTACGCAGTAACGACGGCAAGCTTACACTCGCGACGGCGTTCGCTTTGAAATTACGTCACCAGCATGCGCAGTCGTGAAGGCATTCATGTATAAAAGCCGTCGTGCTCCAGTCCACGACTTCTGTTGGCCTGTTTTGAAGTCGAATTGTCGCCGTGAGTAGACGTGAGTTGTATTGCTTAGAAACTAAATTTCCTTCGCTACATTTACCACTCCTTCGACATCATAGTTTCCAACCTGATGTGTTTAACACGGACTTTCAACTTCAAGTTGACCGATTTTTTCGTGACAAATCGAAACGCGCATCTTGAAACGAATTCAACGAAAGTTAAACTATTTTCCACCCAGAAAACGGACGTTGTTTTGTTTCCACTAGTTTCCATTGATTCAAGAAAGAAAGTGTTAACAAAAATTTGTGAGCTGTTGCATATTCGGTGGTTCTTTAATATGAGGCTACATGGACGAGAATACTGGCTTGACTTGTTCAAATCATACAACAAGAAAAAATTCTTCGTCATTGATGAAATTTTCACTGTGAGCAAAAAGCAACATAGGTCTGACTTTTCTTTAAGAAAAGAAGGCATACCGTATAAAGCAGTCACTAGTCAGGAATCCAGGTTTTAGAACCAAAAGTTGCACAGATAAATAGTAAAAGTCTAAATTGCTTTCGCACGTGTCCCCGAGGAAAATTTTTGTGCATTTCGCGCCAAAATCAGGAGCGCCATCCTAGAATTCATCGAGATGAGCAACGTAACTCGACAGTCGACAGACTGAGGATATCGTTCCAGTCCCTTTCGGTCAGGAATGTCGTCGGTAAAACCTTCCGTCGTCGATGCGTTAAGTCCCCAATAACCTTTATCTCAGTTAATTTTATTTTTTATTGGTAAGATTTATAGGATTTTTAGGATTCGGATTTCGCGCGTTACTTATAGGCATGGATCGGAAAAAAGTAAATGTATAACTGGTAAGCGGTTTTCTTGTAAAAATCTGCCTCCCCGCCCCCGCACTTCCCAGCCCGTTGACGTTCGCACCCACTAGTAAGTCGACAAATGATGTCACCGTGTAATAGGCCAATCAGTCAATCGCGATAAATCAAAACTCAAACTTGGCTCCGAGGCTTGGGGTAATACAGTAAAACAAAAGAAATCACCCTGAGGTTCAGGGATAAATACTACAGTAATTGATTTTGATGGCCACGCATTGGAACCAAATATCGACTTTAGTATTTTTAAATTGGTCTATTGTCCTAGGGTCAAACTAAGTTTGCCATAATGTACTTACATACTGGAAGGGGGACGAAGCGCCAGTCTCAGTAAACTCAGAAAAATTACCAGGATATTTGCTCTCATCGCATTTCAATGTAATCACTCCTTTCCTTTGTAACAAGAAAAGTAACACATGTAACCCTAATGAGCACTCAATGTTTATTAGAAATATTTGTAAACTCCTGAATCCTTTTTGCGCGTGCTACTTATATACCCTGTTAGGGAGCTTTAAAACAATAGAGAGCTTAAGATCCTACGCCGGCGACGCGGGCGGCCAAAACGTCGCTTAAAATAAAAATCCGTCAAATTTGAGGGAAACACATGTGGATAAAATCAGGCAGATTATCCCTCCAAAAAAAAATAAGACCGTTCCATTTTCAAAGTAAGACGTATTATGTCTGACGCGAATCATCCAATGGATAATCCGTCTCAAGTGTGAATACGGCCAATCTCTATCGCGATTACTCCAACTCATTTACTTTGTCAAATGCAAGCGAACCCTTTTTGAGCCGAATTTGAGAAAATTTACCCGTCGCTTGGTTAAAACGTGAAATTAGGCATTTTCCCGTCGTAGTCGTGCAGTGACAGCAAAGAAATGTACAAAAAAGCGTGACGCACGTGCAAAGTTTTTGTTTTGCCTATTCAACCTATTGCTTCCTTGACGTTCTCGTTGTCGTCGCCGTCGTTGCATCTTAAAAGGGAGCTTAAGCAACAACGAAGGCGACGGCTACGAAAAAATCACTTAAAAAGTGAAGTCGCGCTGCTTCAAACTTTATCGCGCTTATTGTACCTCGTTCAATTCGTCAAATGTTGGCAATTTTTTTTGTAGAGTTGAATTCTAAATGACTGCATCGAAGTTTTTGACTTCGCCATCGTCGTTCCTTAACCTCCCACAGCAAAACTCCGCCAAGATCAATAACTGACTTTTAATGTAAAGGAACATGAAGCATGAAGATTACTATCAATGATATCCTTTATTTACAACGACACTTCACCACCATGTTATTTTGCACTTCTTCGTGTGTACAAGTTTTCTGTGTTTTACCTTTGTTTCTTGTCGGAACCAGTGACTTCTTCATAAACCAGAACAATATTACCCTCTATTATTGTGAAGGATTCTGCTGTTTTTGCTACAGGATAATCCAGGTCGCCACTCCCACGTTGACATAGCTATACAAGGATAAAAAAACAACATATATAAGCAGCAATTTCCAACTTCAGTTGTCTGATATGGTCGTATTGTGTACTGTTAAAGGAGCCTCGACTCACATTTTGCTTCCTCATAATATCAGTGCTCGATGATAAACTTAAGTGTTACAGCAGTCAATCAAAACTCTACAGTCAAACCCCGCTTTATAGACAAACGCTTTAATTATGCTGACAGTTTGCTTTGTCCCTGGGGAAAGAAAACCCTTCCATTTTCTCCAAATTCAACCGGCTTAATACGGACACCCGTTTATGCGGACACCGGCACTTGCAATTGTTTAATTTCAATCAAAACGGAAAATTCCACCTCGCTAATGCGGACAATTCATTGTCAGTTGTCTACGTGCTGAAATAGACCTTTCTTTTTTCACGTCAATTTCAAACTACAGTTGAACCTTTACTAACGGTCACCTCTCCACAACGGTCACCTCTCCCCAACGGCCACCTCTCCACGACGTCCACCTCTTTACAACGGCCACCTCTCCACAACGGTCACCTCTCTACAACGGTCACCTCTCTACAACGTCCACCTCTTTACAACGGCCACCTCTCCACAACGGCCACCGCTCTACAACGGTCACCTCTCTACAACGGACACCTCTCTACAACGGCCACCTCTCTACAACGGCCACCTCTTTACAACAGTCACCTCTCCACAACGGTCACCACTCCACAACGGTCACCACTCCACAACGGCCACCTCTCCACAACGTCCACCTCTTTACAACGGCCACCTCTCCACAACGGTCACCTCTCTACAACGGTCACCTCTCCACAACGGTCACCTCTTTACAATGGCCACCTCTCCACAATGGCCACCTCTCTACAACGGTCACCTCTCCACAATGGTCCCCTCTCTACAACAGTCACCTCTCCACAACGGCCACCTCTTTACAACGGCCACCTCTCCACAACTGCCACCTCTCTACACTGGTCACCTCTCCACAACGGCCACCTCTTTACAACGGTCACCTCTCCACAATGGTCCCCTCTCCACAACGGTCACCTCTCCACAACGGCCACCTCTCTACAACGGTCACCTCTCCAAAACGGTCACCTCTTCACAACAGCCACCTCTCCATAATGGTCACCTCTCAACAACGGCCACTTTATTTTGTCAGGGAGGACAGTCCACACATTTACCTTTAAGTTATTTAACCCATTCGCTCCTGGAGATTTTGCCGAAAAACGCGTTTGGAAGCTAGTCGAGTGGTTTTCTGGTCACTGTCGTTCTATAAAGAGCTAAAACTTACCACAAACTGGTTTACAGGTCGAACACTTCGCGGCCTTCTGATCCAGATGCAAAATATCAGCTTGCGAAGTTCGGGCATGCGCAGAAAGCAAAATTTTTTGGGTTTAAAAGTGACACAGCAGTCTTGACTTTTACTTTTCGCTTTCTCTCCTCCCTTCTTTTTTCGCTTTTCTTGCCTCATTTTTTTTTCTCTTGCTGGGCATTTAGTAGGCTTGAGGGAAGAGTTTTTAGGAAAGCTTTAGGATCTTAGAATTAGGTGAAAGGAAAGGTAGGTGGGTAATGGAACAAGATTTTCATGGAGATTTTCAGGTCAATGTCACGTGGTTTTTTGCTTGTTTCTCCGGTGTCCTTGACTGAATTGTGCTCATCTGGTATGGTTTGAAAGATCTCTTCATTGTGCACAAGTTAGCGAAGAAAGTTGTCCTTGACTGTTAAAACTGATGACATCACAAAGGGTAGAAAGGACCTGGATCCGCACGGGCGGCTACGGGCGGTTCAGGGGAAAATGGGTTAAACCTCTCCACAAGCTTTCTAAAATGGCAACGGCCACTACTAATACATGTCCCCAACTGCCAAAACAACCTCTCGACAACGGCCAGTTTTTTTCAGTGACTGATGAAATAGTCAAGAAAGGTCACGAATTGGCATGTTTATGACCAATTGCGGCAGTGGTACTTTGATTTTACTTTATTTTTACTGCTGCAGTGAGCAAAAATTGTATACAATAGCGAATGTTGCGAACCTTGCTCGTTGTGTCAGTTAACATTGTGATTCAAGTCATAATTCAAGGTTTTGGTGTATCTTATCTCTATACGTTAAATAGTGATTGGATTACCTGTGATTATGGGAGACAGGAAGCATGAACTTAGCACAAAAAACATGTTGTACTCCCTCAAAAAATTGTCATGTAACACCCCTACCTCTCCATATAATGGCCACTTCTCCACAACGGCCACTTTCTTTTGTCCCCAAGGTGGCCTTTGTGGAGAGGTTCAATTGTATTTTACTCGGCTTCAAATGAGTTATGCAGAGAAGGGTTATTGAAATTAAGTACTATACCCATTTTGAAATCACTGGTGATCCCTGCAATCTGATTGGCTCTTAGCAGTGTAATTTATTCACGAATCACACTGTAGGTGTAAAATCCTTTTTAATTTTGCTCCCACTTTTCAACAAACTGGCTACTTGGTCAATACATTATTAGTACTGACTGAATGCTGCGATTTCAAAATGGCTGTAATAAAGTGGTAATTGAACTTCGTGTTGTGCAATTTTGGTTTGAAATCATACTTGTGATTTTGAAATCACATGTATGATTTCAGTATACAAATTGCACTCCACTTAGTTCATTTACCATTATATATCAGGTTGTAAGCATAATAAAACAGTGCAAAAATTAAGCGAATAAATGTACCAAGGCCTGTTTATATTGAGAAAACGTGTCCAAGGTAGAGGGGTCACATACCAGCTGAGGCACCTTGGGTGAATGGTTATATATGAGAAAAAGATGACCCCTCTAACTGAGTCAACTTTAGCTAGTGCTTACATTTTACATGAGAAAAAAGTTGACCCCTTGGCTCAAGCCAATGTAGCACTCGCACATGTTTCGATTTTCTCCCCTTGCCTGAGTTGACGCTGTGGTTAGGTGAGCCAAATTAAGTGTTTATATGTGGAGAAAAGTTAGCCCGGCTAGGAGGGTAACCCCACCATTACAGAACGGTGACCTGCTTCTAGCCGAGGCAACTATTTATGTCTAAATTGTAAATAGATCGCCACATTTTGTAAGGAAATGTATGGAATGTTGGCTCGCCCAGGGTAGCTTAGGTAGGTGGTCGACCCTTCGACCCGAGGCAATTTTTCACTATAATTATAAATGAGGCCTACGAATGCGCCTAAAGAAAATCACTTCACACTGTACTTGGATGAAGTAAAATTTATCGTGATGGCTGATAAGAAGTAAGAAAACTCTAAAAGTTGAATTTTAGAGCGTTTCTTTCAATTCAGCACTCACAATAAAAATACAGTTCACATTTAAAGCATAATAGCAGTAGCAGAAACTCACCAAGACATCATTGCAGTCACTGGGAATCGAAAACTTAGTACATGGATTCCAGCTGAAGGTAAATGGTTTAGATTTTTGTTTTATCCCAGTAAATCTAAAGAAGAAAAAAAACAACAACAACAGCAACAGTAAATTAAGATATATTATACCTCTTTGTAAGTTCTACCTGGCAAAAAAATGACACATTTTTTATACAAAATTTTGCAAATTTACAGGGTATTGCCATTTGAAACAGAAGGTTCTCTTTTTTTAAGACACAGCTACCGTTTGGCCCCATGTAACGTGATCCAAGACAGTGTAAGATTCTGGATTCCAGGCCGGTAAAATCGCACCCTCATTAATACGGACACTGACTGGGACAAAGAAGGTGTCTGTATTAACCACGGCCCAGTTCCTCAAAAGATGGTTAAGTTTAACCCAGGATTAAGCCAAACCTTAAACTAGGTTTTTTTGTCCAAGAACATGCAATTTGAGCTAACAAAAGACTGTTCAGCCTTTACTCAGAGATACAGTAATGATAACACAAAATGTTACTCTAAGCAAAACATAGGAAGAAAAAGTACAAAAAAGGAACACAATTTTAATCCCGGAAAAGTGCTAATCGGTCTTTCAGAAACCGGGCCCAGGTGTCTGTATTAAGGGGTTTAAATTCAGAGAAAAAGCAAGGGCTTTCTTTCCCCAAGGACAAAGCAAACTGTCCATAATAATGAGGTGTCCGTCTTTAGTGGGTATCAGTAAACGTGGGATTTGACTGTACTGAATTGTGGATTCTTTGTCAGTGGATCTTGGATTCTGGATTTCAATGGTCAGTTCTTTAAGCAGTATCCTGCATCCCAAAGCCCAGGATTCCAGCACTGCTACCTTCATCAGGGTGAAAATTTCACTTGCTAAGTTACTAGTACTTAAAAATTCAAAATTTTAATCGAGGTGCACAAGAAATTGCAGGTGCAAAAATCATGAGAAAGTTAAATCCTGGATTGGTCTATCTGGTGCAAAGGTTCCAAAAGCTTTGTGTCAGAAGCACATCTCATTGCATCCTTTTTGCTAAGATAGACTGGTTCTGTGGTCAACTTAATAAAACTATTCCAAGTGTAATAACAAGGCTTGAAATAATTTCTGGAGAGTCTCTGGACATGAGGTCCAGCCAAATTCATTTTAGCTCAAGGTCACGTATCATTTCTGGGCAGTCAAATTGATAACATAAATAACTCTTAAAACAGGGGCCTATGAATCAAAACTGGTGTTATATATTTCCAAAAAAGTCTTTGCTTAGAGCTTATAGTACTTCAAAGCACTTGTTGCCAACAATAAAAATAAATTGTACAAATTAAATTTGTCCGGTGCCTCCAAATATTTTGATTTCTGGAGTATGTATTGAGGTGTGAGATCTTGATCTTATAACTCTGCCAGTAATCCACTGTTACTCCTCATTACAAGGGAAGAAAATTTGTATTCATGGAGAAAATTAACTAACAAAAGTGAAAATATTTTCAATTTTGTGACTGGAAGTGTGTGAATCCCAATGTCTGTTTCAATGCGTGAATTGTAAGCAATGGTTCTAGTTGCATTTCACCCTGCAGGATTTCAGATCGTTTTCTTAAATAGCTTTTAAAGCCCCCCTCAGAAAATTCCATGGCCGTCATGTAAGGGGGAACTGAAAGTGTAACAAGACATCAGGCGATATCCGTACGGTAGCTCATACAATATTTCTTCCTATACATGGCTTAAGCTTGAGCTCATGAGAATTGTATAAAATAATCATGATGAGATCAAATTAAAAAGTACAGAAACATGGAAACATAAATTGGTGTCATTGTATGTGATAGTGAAAAAAAAAATGTATCGGTGGTTCTTATTTGCCAAGGGTTTCGCACCCACATTCTCCTTCTGCGACAAGAAGCTTGCAACGCCGATACAAAGGTAGCTTTACCCTGGTTGCCAGAGTTCTTTTTTCCTGTTTGGGGGCAACGGATTGATCGATTCAGCTCTTGTATCCTTCTCGCCGCTGCTTTGCGAAAGACCTCTGGCATCCAGAGAAGTACAATGCGAGCTTCAACAAGTGCAAACTTCGCAGTTTAAAGTTAAAGACTGCTTACTTGGGACCAGACTTGCCATCGATGTTTCTTAAGCTGATTATTTTTCCATTACTCCTTTTACAGGAGCAGTCGTCCAACTTTGTACATACTTCCAGACTAGATACACTGACAGCCAGAAAAGATAGCAGCAAGAAGACCATAGACCCGTCCGCCATGTTTTGCGCTCAGAACCGTGAGAGGACTGGAGAAAAATTTCCGGGTTGTGAAGTTACTTATGAAGTTACGAACGTCATCAGGCTGATTCAGCACGGCAGCACTAAAAATTGGAATCGGGAATCCGGAATCCGGAAACGGAATCACGGAATCACGGAATCACGGAAACGGAGACAGAAACGGACACGGAATACGGAATACGGAATCAAATATCAATGATAGAAAATTAAACAATTTCACATTGCATAATTTAGTACAATCCAAACATAATTTGTTTTAGTATATACTAAAACAGTGGATAGTGTTTTTCGCGCGCTCTGATTGGCTACTCAATCAGTGAATATCCTGCATTAGTATATACACACTCAGTGATCTTGGTGATTCAAGCAATCTGATTGGTTCGCTATCTCGGACTATTCAACAATATTCACCTCCTAGCGAGTGGATAATGTGTGCGCTCGGTTTTTTTGCCATTTTCTTAGAGAAAGATCTTTTAAAAGTCGACAAAATCCTACGGCTGACTTTTTTTCAGGCAAGAACAGACTTCGAAGGATTCAAAACGGCGTTTTTCCATCTACTGTTGTTGAGTTTTGTGGTCGATGGATTGTTTACAACTCCCGTTTATTCGCGTAGAAAAGGCCGTTTCGTGAACTCAGCGTTTCCTAACAAGAAAAATATGGCCCCAAAACGAAGTATATTTATGACAAACAAATTTTAAAGCAAATGTTTGCAGAAATTATACGTTTCAAGTAAACATGAGAAAGAATGCTACAAGAAGACGAAGGCTTACCTCGAGGAACCGAATCACCAGTTTTGTCAGCACTCTATGCGAAGAACGACACAACAAACATTTTCGGCTATAAACTTGGCGAGTCGACAGAAAACAACAAAGCTCTTCTTTTCTTCTCAGGTAAGGAAACAATTCAAACTTTTAGCGGTTCCATTTAAGTCATTACGCTGTTGTTTGCGAAGTGATAAGCTTGTGAATTGCCATGTTTGAAAATTCTACAAAGATCTATTTTTAGACTGTCGCCTGTCTAGCTGACCTGATCTGTCAATCAAATTGTACTTTTTAATGGTTTCCTCTCTGATTTTTTTGAGGTCACTGAGTGTGTATATACTAAAACAATTATTCTTTTCAATCTCGGTGAATAGTGGCTTTAGGAATATTTACCTCGCCACTTCGTGGCTCGGTAAATATTTTGCCACTATTCACCTCGATTTCAAAGAATAATAGTTAACTATTCACTGATTCACCTCCAGTTCCTCCGAGCGAGCGACGCCAAACTCGCGTAGGTTGCGAGCAAAATGTTTTCCCGGTTTACTGCCGTAACAAACTAAGAAATTTCACAACTTATCAAGCAAGCTATTTCCGAAATACATGAAGAAGGTGACGCAGTTTGGTTTGGAAGTTTTAACAGGTAAAGCTTTGTCTTTTTGACTTGAATAGTTATCGATAAAACCGGTGAAAAAGTTTTTTTGTTTACAAATGCAAATTAAGTCTTGCGTTACTTTATTTAGTTGACTTGTTCATAAATAAGCTTAAAACTAAATTTAATAATCTGTTTTAGAGAATTATTTTAAATACAAACAGAATTCACAACTCCTTTTGAAGAAACTACCCCGCAAGAGCTAAACAAACGCCTTCAAAAGTTTTATTTGTCGCAAAGAAAAAGCGACGACCGGCCGCGGCCGTTCGGTCATCGCGCGCCAAAATTGTAATCGTTGGCAACAGTAAATGAGTTAAAAATCATCATTTTGTGCTCAATTATCTCACTGTTTTAGTATATACTGAAACAATTATTCACCTCAGTGTCCGCCGCTTCGCGGCCTCGTTAAATATCCAATACTAGCCACCTCCAATTCGGTGAATAATTGTTATATATTAGTCTCCCCCGCGCGCTTAGCTTCATTCTGTGTGCAGCTTGTGGTTCAGTTGTTCTGCTTCATACTGTTTGTGGACTATTTTGTGAAATTGCTTTTATGGATAACCAGGCACAGATCACTGAAACAATTAGTCGATTAGATTCAGAAAAGGTAAGTTGATAACTAGAAATACGTGTATCGCAGAACCACGCGAAGCTCGGGGGGGGGGGGGGGAGAGCCCGTGAGGGGTGGGAGGACAGGAGAGAAATAAAGTAAATCATGTAACTGGGGAGGGCAGGTCTAATATTGGAAGCTGAGATGTACTTAATCTCCTGTGGATTAAATTTAAACCTAGTGCTCTGGCTTTAAAAAGGATCTTCTGAGATTTAAATGGGGTTGCTGTTATTAGCGAATGCTGCATAGGTCCCATCCCATGTTCACCCCATTTGACCCTCCTACATGTGTAATTATGGTTAAAAGGAAATGGGGGTGATAGTGGATAACTGCCGGCTAATAAGCTGTTGCATTTGCTCAATAAAAGTTCACCCTTAAGTGTACACGTAATAAGTATTTGTGAAATGTGTCATCAGTAGTGAGTGGATGGCAATGCCAGGAGATAATGCTGCCGTGAAAACAACAACTCAATGCTGGTCATTGGGGAAAAAATTTATTGTTAGGTGAACTACAGCTATAAAAGTGTTTGCATTTTTTTTGGTACATAATCACACTTAACAACTATTGTTTGTAACAGTAGAGTGCAAACATAATGACAATAATGTCATTAAGGATGCAGTTCATGAGAATTACTAAAGTGATCACGCCTTATGTTTATTGAATGTGTGGGCATTCACCATAAAACACTGAATCCATGTAAATAGTACAACTTTTTACCACTTAGGCAAGTGTTCATAATTATTCGTGTACATGCATAAGAAACAAATCCGCTATGCAAGAGTGAATTCGTATGAAATGTCCTCAAACAAGTCATGTTGAAGGCGATCAGTTTCTCCATTGGTCTCAATTCTAAACATCCATGAGCTTGTTGAGACAGTACCAGGACCACAGATTTTGACAAGAGAGGATAAAGGGGACAGAGAAGGCATCCTCCGTACACACCCTATTCAACAGGTAATTCGTCTCGAGTTATGTTTAAGGCCACAGATCCCAAGAGGGATTAGACAACAGCCAATCACATTGCGCGAATGTGTTCCGCGTGGATGACCCACGCTTAGAGCCACGCGTCCTTCACGAATTGAGGCAGAAAAAAATGGCGGAAGACGCGGAGGGTAATATTGCTATTCGTTTTGTCGACGAAAACGACTAAAGAGAGATTTCTGCTAAAGCTGTGTCAGCGAAACGGAAATTAAAAAAGAATCGCCCTTCCTTTCTTGTATAGAGCTAACAGTACAGCAGGGAAATCCGTAACACACTCTCTCAGGATCATTTACAATTTACAGTTTGAAGAGAGCAATTTCTGATTTGATATTTATTATTTTATTAGTCTTTTATTATTCAACAAAAGCAACACTTGGCGTCCTATAATAATAATAATAACAACAATGATTTAATAACTTCTAGAGCGCAGTTACATTCACTGATCAACAGCGCTTAACAACTTAAAAAAACCACAATAAAATTCAAACTTGTATAACTAATTACATGTTCATGAGTATTACTTGCTACTTGCTTTATTGTACAAACGACCGGTTTCAATAGACCGGCGAAATTTCTCATTTTATTAAAGCACTGAGGTTACGATAACCTCGAGTTAAACTGATTTCACGGGTTGTCAAAGAGTCGAGCGATTCCCTTTTCCCAAGTGAGCGCCGACTCATTTCGCTTCAATATTCAGAAATGCTCTCGATCTCTTTACGCTTTCATTGCCTTTCGCCCGACATGTTTTGCATGGCGTTAAGTCATGCGAAACCTCCACGAAACATCCACGCAGCACGCGAGGTAACTTTATCCCGATTCTAAAAATAACTCGAGACGAATTACCTATGGAATAGGGTGTGTATGGGGGATGCCTTCCCTGTCCCCTTTATCCACTCTTGATTTTGAATTTCCCACACTGACACGAGTCAAATCAACACTTTCCCTGTATTACATGCATTTATCGTGAATGTAAACCTAAGTACAGGATGGATTGACTCATGGGAAACCCTATATGAATATCTGCTTGCATGTCGTTTAATTTCTTGAAACATACAATCTTCTTCTGCCAAATTGATAGAACAAATGTTTTATTTCTGTGAATATTTCACCTCTCTCTGACGTCTTTGAAAGAGTGAACTCTTAAATTTTCCCTAACAGCGAAAGGAATTAACGTTCCTGGCATGGCAACCGTGTCACACACTAATTCTGAGATTTTCTTTTCAAATAATAGGAACGGAAATATAGAAGGCCAGCAATAACAAACTTTTGTCATGTTTGACTTAAAAGACACAGCTGTGTTTATGTATAAGGCTTCTATACATATATATATTTTACTTGTGAAGGAAATTGAATGAAAATTATAAGCTTAAACGAAAAATTTTGTTCAGTAAGGATTTTGTTCACAAATGTAACGCTCCCCCACATGTCACACAGTAATCGGTGTTCTAAACTGTTCATTGTATAATAAAGCTTAAGTACTGTAAAACGGTGAAAAGGCTGATCGGCTGTCCTCACTCCGTTGGAAAGATACTCCTCATGTCGATTTTACAGATGGTGTAATTCTTGCTTACTATCGTTGCATCGAAGAAGATAATTTTGACTGTAAACTTGCCTGTCTTCGATCGGTTTTGTTGCGAATTCTATTGACTGCATTTTGCTGAAACGTCGACAGTCGGTGTTCCATCACTTCGTCGGCTTCGTTTGCAGTGTAATTGTAGTATTTTGTTGCTGCCTCTTTACATATTCGTGGTCGCTGTATAGCCTCTGTCTCTAGTTGACAGTGTTTGCCTTCGCTGTGCTGTTTCTCGCGCTGAATTTAAAGTCGACGTTCTCGCTCTTGCGGAGTTTTTTTTGTTGTTGTAAATCTCTCCCACCGTTGCCGAGTTTGCTGTTCTTCTTTTATTTGTTTGACACTGGGTGGTGATACTGACCGTAAACATTGTTATAATTCACAGATGAAAACACTCGTCTTCATGAATAAAACCCGGAGCACAGGGAACCCGAACGCCGTATTAGCTACTAGAAAAATTTGATGTATGTTTGTTGTATTAGCTAATAAAAATAATAAGATGTATATACCTTTGTTCCTGTGTCTTTATGAGTCGTTTTAGAAGGGATTTGAATCCGATCAGAGAACGTTAACATTGCTGGTCATCAAGATGCGTTTGCTTGTCTGGCGCGTCGTAAATAAGACGCTCAAGTTTCGTCTCACGTTCCTAAGATTGTTAATATTGTTCACGCTTGAAGAGATACGTAAAGCATCGACCAAGTTAAAAACTTGAATTCCGGCATATTTCCCCAGTTGTGGTACCCGGCGAACAGAGTCTCTTTCGATCTTCCCCGACTTATCTAGGAAAGATTGAAGCGACTCTGCTAGCAGGGTGCAGTTGTGGTCGGTGGGTTATATTTAACCCGTCTTTCAAGCGGGTGATATAGGTGACCCTAATAACTATCGCTGAATTACTGTAACAAGACGCTACGGAACGTACACTTCGGTGTCGTCGTTGTGGAACTGATTAAGTGTAAATGCGGAGGAATAGTAAGGAATGAAATATGGTAAGAGTAAGGTGTTAATTTGTGAAATTACGGGATTTGCCAGGATATTCTAAAAAGAGCAACATCCAAGAGGGCTACTTGCCAAAAACTAGCATTTCGGGACAAATTGTGTCTCAGATATAAGCCCAGTTCTACTCTGATGACTCCATACAAATCCTTCTAAATTTGACTTGGGTCTAAACGTTTAGACCTAAGTCAAATATGAGGTTACTGGCGGTGAATAACAAGTCTAACGAACAGTGAAAAACAGTCTTAGTCACATCAGGCTTCAAAAACAGCATAGCAGTCTCATGTACTGATTAAGATACATAAGGCATGGGTAAGGAGTCAATTACGTTGAGCATGGAATTGGCTAAAACTCAGCGTTACGAGTTCGAATGTTTTGAGGATAATTATTCACTGACTTCCAGCACCCAGGGATGTCGGATTAACACAAGGAATTTTAATACCAGAGGAACGTAGCCTTTACAGAGCTTTAAAAAACAGCATCCGCCACCACAGACTTGACTTGAACTTAAGTAAAACTAAACAGCCTCTGCCAATAATAACAAACTCTCACTTGAACTTCAGATATCTTACGGCTTCCACCAACTTGTAAACACAGAACTTGACTAAACAAAGCACTTCAGCTCGTGGGAAAAAAACTTAGTTCGTCAAAAGAACTCGCTTGGAACTTGTATACCGTTTGACATAAGGTTCTAGAAAATACTAAACATGCGAATAGTAGTAGCTTTTCGACATATTTTATGATTTCAGTAACTGACGCAAATCTGCTGACTCATGCTAAAATGTAAACATGCCCTAATTTATTATTCATGAATAATCCAAAAACGTAGAGAGCGTTCGAGAAAGTCACGCAACGCATGAAAGCAATTTTACTACGTAACACTCAACAAAGACAAAATGTCTTTGTGCAGCATTTTGTAACTTTGAATTCATCATAAAACAGTTCGAAAGGACGGCTCACTCGTGAAATGTTTTTCAACACTCGCGGCCACGTAATATCGTCTATTTATTCCTCGAGTAAAGAAAAGCCTAAACTCGAAGTGATCTCAAGATTTCACAAGGTAGTCTGGTCTCCTTTCGTGAAATAGTCGAAACAAGCCGAAAAGTCACGAACTTGCACGTCCAATCTTGTCCCGAGACTGGTGCATCATTTCATAGCTGTTTTTCATATCCCAGACTACCTTGGGTAGCAGTAACGCAATGGGCTAATAGGGAGTTTAAGATACGGAGACTACCGACTACGAACTACGGCTGGACGAGCGTTGTCCTTTGATTGTAGCACTGGGTTGAGTCGTGCAAATATAGAACGTTAAGATTACACTACAGACAGTAGACTACGAGAGAAGAGGCGGAGAGGGAAACAACACGCAAAGATTTTCTTGTTTTCATCACAGTTCACAAAAATGCAAGTCAGTTTTGCATGTGATCTTATCTTTAGAACAATGAACAAATTCTTCCATACTTGAAGGAAGCAATTACGCAGCACGTTGGGTGAAATTGGTGAACAAAGTTTTGGTTACATGTACAGGTTTTATTTTTTCGCCCATGAATACTTATGTCAAATATTAAAGAAATAGACAGAAATAGTAATAGCTCATTTATTAGAAGATGGACTTCTCCGACTACTGATCTGATGTAGTTTGAAGTATTGAAATGCCGAGTTTCGATTGTCTCGAAGATGTTTACATCATTTTCATTCAGCAAATGGCGCGATACAAAAACTCGCATAAACAAACGAGGTTACACAAGTAGAAAGACACACTAATCAGTTCGAACAAACATTGAAACTTTTGAAGTGCGAAGAGAAAGTAAATTACCTGTATGATTTCTCTTCTCCTAGGCCGTCAATCTGAATTCTGCGTATAAACAGCTAAGCTAATTTAAATATGAGCTTAGCTAGATAAAAATGTAGTCACAACAGTGGATTAAAAGCGTAAATCTGAGCAGAAATTAGACAGAACTTACATATTTCGCTTCGCTCTCACTTAAAGCAAGTGAATTGAAAACTTTTTTACGAAAAGACGAGATTCTTGAATTACCGAGACGGCAAAATACGAGCAAAATGTTCTCCGTAGTCCCGAATACGCGAAACAGCTCAACAACTCACCGTAGCCGCAGGACTACGCGGGAAAAATGAATAGTCACGTGGTTTTGATCATGCACAGTAGCATGTTTAACCGTAGTCATAGTCCGTAGTCGCCGTATCTTAAACTCCCTATTAGCCTGCTTAAGGTGGCTCGATACAGTTTTTGAGGGTCAACACCTCCCAAGTTTGAGCATAAACTACGTCGCCATAAACAAAGTTTTGAAAAAATTGACACCACAGTTGTATTAGATAAAGATGAAAATTTGTTATGATCGTCGTTGCAACGGCATCGGAGTTGTCATGGCAACGAAATGACGCTATTACCTATTTTACGTGCAGCAGTATATCTCAGCACTGGGAACTGTTCTTCGAAAATCATCCACGAGAGCTTGTTCCTCCAATAGCAGCCTCGATGTTCGTGAAGTTTAAACGAAATCTGTAAGAGCGTTATCGAGATATTTTGGGATAAAGTTTTTATTGTTAGAAACACAGTAAAAAATGGACAATATTGTTGTTTGGCTGTTATCTGTAGAAAATGAAGCGCTTTTGACATGCAATTTCACCTCATAGTAGTTTCAATCTTTTTAAAAGCGTGTTGAAAGATCATGGGAGATAGCTCCAGCCGATTGCTAGAAAGAAGGATTTGATTAGTAGGTATCGAAGCGCTCTTGTTAGCGGTTTTGTAAACATTTTGGTCTTCTTTAACAAATTAGAGAATAATTTTTAAACCGCTCGATAGATTTTTTAAAAAATTTAAGGTTCTTGAAATTAACCTTCCTTTTATATGACCTTTTAGTTTCAAGGTTATTGATATATTGTAAGGCAGTAAAATAAGGGCTACAATTCGTTACTTTTTTATCGGAAGTTTCGTCATTACAAGTGAAAGCCTCTAATTATTCAAGGCATTGTCTCCAAGTTTCATTTTCACGTGAACAGCAGTAACTAACAATGCATTTGAAATATGCAAAAATACTAGCTATTGATGTGCACGAAAATATGAAACTTGGACACAATACTCTGAATAATGAGAGGCTTACACTTGTAAACACAACATTTCTGCAAAATGTTAGCGAATTGTAGCCCTTATTTTACTGCCTTACAATATATCAATAATCTCGAAACTAAAAGGTCATATAAAAGGAAGGTTAATCTCAAGAAAGTAAAATTTTTTAAAAAATCTATCGAGCGGTTTAAAAATTATTCGCTAATTTGTTAAAGTAGGCCAAAATTTTCAAAAAACTGCTAACAAGAGCGCTTCGATACACACTAATCAAATCCTTCTTTCTAGCAATCGGCTGGAGCTATCTCCTTGATCTTTCACACACGTTTTTAAATAGATTGAAACTACTATGAGGTGAAATTGCATGTCAAAAGCGCTTCATTTTCTACAGATAACAGCCGAACACCAAAATTGTCCATTTTTACCGTATTTCTAACCACAAAATCTTTATCCCAAAATATCTCGATAACGCTCTTACAGATTTCGCTTAAACTTCACGAACATCGAGGCTGCTATTGGAGGAAAAAGCTCTCGTAAATGATTTTCGAAGAACAGTTCCCAGTGGCGAGATATACTGCTGCAAGTAAAATAGGTAATAGCATCATTTCGTTGCTATGACAACTCCGATGCCGTTGCAACCCTGATCATACCAAATTTTCATCTTTATCTAATACAACTGTGGTGTCAATTTTTTCAAAACTTTGTTTATGGCGACGTAGTTTATGCTCAAACTTGGGAGGTATTGGCTTTGAAGAACTGTATCGAGCCACCTTAAGATCCGACGACGGCAGTCGTCTGTGACGGCGAGCGGAAGTGAAATTACTGCTAGAAAGACTTCCGGCTGCCGTCTTTGACAAGTTTCCCGCCGTAGCGGCCTTGTCTGTGACGTGAAGAAGGCCATTTTGCCGTCGCGTGTAAAACGCGAGTTAACTTGATCAAAATAATGCCATTTAAACACATTTTGAGCGAAATTCTTTAGCAGTGATAACAGTTTATTCTCAGTAGACCATTTTTGTCGAATTTCTAAGCGACTTAAACGATTTGAACACGGTATTTAGATTAAATTTGTTTGCCCTCTCCAAACAGTTTGACTCGTTAATCGCCATGGACTCGGTCAACTCGACAAAGAAAGCAACCCAGTAAGTTTTACAAGTTTTTTCTTGTGTTTATTGATGTGTTTATTAACAATTATGATATCGTAGACTTGTTTTGGCATTAAATTGAGGTCCAATGGATTATGTCACTCATCTTTTCGTCAAGCCTCTCGAGGTCAAAATGTTCGTAATTCTGGTAGGGAAAATCCGGATTTTTAGATCTGTTGACATCATACAACAGTAGAAATTCATCTTCTGAAATGTCGCCATCATCGAAACTTGTCAGTAACAATTCACGAACCTTTCTAAAAGTAGTCATCTCTCTTGTATTTATTTCTAAACTTCAACAGGAAAAGGCGCTACGACAACCCGCCGTCGCGCTAGCTTTCTTAATGCTATTTTTCGCGCCATTGCGACGGCGACCTCACCTCAAGCCCCCTCGACCAAGTCTTCCGCCGTCGTCGGATCTTAAGCTCACTAATCCCTCAACTTCGACGGTCTCCTCTGATTTGACGGGTCACACAGATGAGTTGATTCAAACCCCGAGAGAACCAAAATACTAATTCTTTCTTCCTCGAAAAAGTTAAAGAATAAATCAAAGAAATCAAAGTGATCTCGAGATATCTCGAACTAATTCGGCTCTCACTTTGTCAAATAGCCGAATAAAACCGAAAAGCTACAAACTTTGCGTGCCCAATCTTGTCAAAAAAAGTCAACTTTGATACATTTCTGAGCGTCGCGAATCCTTTACTTCGCGCTCCTCCGAAGTAATCATTAATGACCGTCTTACAAAATATCTAGACCAACACAATATAATGCACAACAACCAAATTGGCTTCCAAAAAGGCTATAGGAAGTCTGACCACGTTTTTGTTCTGAAGTCTCTAATTGATCTTTACACGAAAAATGCTGATAAAAAGGTATACGCCTGCTTTGTCGACTTTCAAAAGGCCTTCGACACAATTTGGAAAAACGGCCTTTTCCATGAGCTAATGAAATACGGATTTTCTCAGAAGATTATATTTTACTGAAAAGCATGTATGACAGAGTTGTTTCAGCGGTAAAGGTAAAAAGGGGGCTAACGGCGTCGTTTACTCCTTTAGTAGTGGTACGACAGGGTTGTAACCTGAGCCCAAAATTATTTAACATATTTGTAAATGACATTGTTGATATATTTGATTCCACTTGTCATCCCTTGATCATGGGAGAATGAAAAATCAATTTTTTACTATATGTAGATGATCTTATCCTGCTTTCCGAATCAGAACATGGTTTGCAGAGATGCCTTGATAAGTTAAATGTTTACGCTAAGAAATGGCAAATGAGGATAAATATAAAGAAGACAAAAGCTATTATTTTCAATAAAGGTGGTAAAATATTTAGAAGTGAATTCAAGCTAGGAAACCACCCAATCCAAGTAACAGATAATTACGTCTACCTTGGGATAACTTTCACGCCTTCTGGTTCTTTTTCACTGGCCCAGAAAAAGCTATCAGTAATAAAGCCACCAGGTCTCTTTATAGTTTCCTGTCAGAGGTAAATATTTACCATGGTGCATCTGTCTCAACAGTTCTTAAACTTTTTGATTCTCTTGTGAGCCCAATCCTTTTGTACAACTGTGAAATTTGGGATTATTTTTTAAAATCAGTCGGGAATAACTATGACAAATTTGTCTCGAGAATTTTTGATGAACGAATAACACCAGAAAACATGCATAACAAGGTATGCAAAAAGGCCTTATAAATTAGGGGTTCACTCTAAAGCAAGTAACCATGCTGTGAAGGGAGAACTCGGACGTTTTCCTCTTCATCTTATTATTTACACTAGAATTTTTAAGTACTTCTTAAGATACCTTACCTTACAAAATAACCAAATTTTAAATAGCACCCTAGAGATAAACATCCATTTAAATAACGTAGGTAAGCATTCATGGTTCATTACTATAAGACACCTTTATTACACTTTACCAAATTAAATGATTATACCCCAAATCTGCCACATCTTGACTACAGGACATTTCCTCACCTGGTTAGGATGTTTAAAAGAAATTTGTTTAAAGAATACCAAGAGTATTGGTTGAAAAGTCTGAACAAAGAATAAATTCGACTCCTCAGTTGGCAAGAAATTTAAGTCTGTATAGTGAAGTGAAAAACGAAGTCAGATTTGAATCTTCTCTTGATTTAAAAAAGAACGTTAAGACAAGAGTGGCAGTTACCAAAATGCGTATTTCTTGCCACTTGTTACCTATTGAATCTGGGCGCTACAAGAAGATACCCAGAGTTGAGAGGCTTTGCCCCCTTTGTAATAGATCCGAAAGTGGTGATGAATTCCACTATTTGTTGAAATGTACCCACTCATCACTTTCTCGTATAAGGAGTACCTTCTTGGAGAGCCTATACTCGATAAACAGTAACTTGATGAATATGTCTTACAAGGCACTATTTTTATATATCATGTCCATGTGCGATCAAAACATCTTAAATCTCAGTGCCTCTTATATTGAAACTATTCTAAATTGTTATGCATCCGAACTCTAATTAAACTTTCTTAACATACGAGTAGCGTAGAAGCCGTATATAGCCAAGTCATTCTTTTTCTTTTATGACAATATTCAATTGTTCCTTTCTTTCTTATTTAACTTTTATTTTTTTTGATTTGTTATTGTTTTGGTACTGAAATCTTCATGTCGAAGATAAAGTCAATAAAGTTGTTGTTGTTAATTATTAACTTTCCTCTGACGGCCACGAGAAGACCGTCAAATTGAAACCCGAGATCATCTCCTAAGGAAATCGAGGGTTAATAGTTAACATAACCTATATTTTAAACGTGGCCGTTAGAGGAGAGTTAATGTTAACAATATTAGAGGAAACTTGAGCGTCTTATTTACGACACGCCAGACAAACAAACGCATCTTGATGACCACCAATGTTAACCGTCTCTGATCGGATTCAAATCCCTTCCAAAACGACTCATAAAGACACAGGAACAAAGGTACATACATCTTATTATTTCATTAGCTAATACAGCAAACGTACATCAAATTTTTCTATTAGCTAATACAGCGTTCGTTAAGGTTCGCTGTCCCCGGAGCTTTGTCATCGATCGCAGTCGGTTGCCTGGAAACCCATAATGCACTTTGACGTCACTTCTTGGATGACGTCAAGGCGGACACCAACCAAATAGCCAAGAGAAAATCACGCTGACATTGCGATGCTCGTGTGATACACTCGCGCTTCGCGCGCGACGAGGTTATAAACTTTTATTTCTTGGTTCTAGTGTTAATGATAACAATCAAAGTTATGCTTACGCAATTGGTTTATATACTAGACCGGAAATAAAAAGCTGACCGGATGTAAATTTTGTGCTCATGCGCAGTGCGTTTTGCCGCGGTGTTGGCTTGACCAATAGCAGAGCGGCAAGTTGGTCACCGCAAGTCGTGTTCAGTCCTTTTCGCACGCTTTCCCATCGTCAACTGACGTTCCCGTCCTGTCCCTAAATCAGCCTAAATTGTGTACGTCCGCTTGGGCCAAGGGGCGTCTTACAATACAGGCGGGAATGACCAGCTTGTTTTTTGTTTGTTTGTTTTATGGTCTTTATCGAGATCTTTAAGTTTTGAATTAGACACAGATTATAACTGTTGGCAACTTTCCTTACGTCGTAAGCATTAAATTTAAGAACATCCTCATAGCTTCTTTGGTTATTGCTATTATCATACACTGTCGTTGACACGGGAATTGAGCAACAACGACAGATGCATGTCATCTTAACCATTATTCCACGAGTGTGCGTTGGATAGGAGATGGTAGATAGCCAACGAGGCGCAGTTGGCTATAATCATCATATATCCAACAAGCGCGAGGGCAAGTTGTTTTATAAAAAACGCCCAGGAAACATCGAGAATTCTTTCCGACTTTATTTGCAAAAAACAACCGACTTTCAGCTTGTTTTTAATTTTAAGTAGACGCATACAGTTACCATATTTGGAGAACATGTTATATTGGCTCATATACCATGACGGCTAAGATAATTGGAGCTCTAGAATTGCATTATCTGATGATTCAGTTTTTAGTAATAGTTTGTAGTTTTCAACCTCCGCATTACCAGTTATGATTATAAGGCCTTCTCAATCTGTGCTGAAATCATTTTAGTGCCTTTATCCATACATGCACAAAATGTTTATAGAGCGATGAGAGAGATATCAATCAAATTTCGTTAATTAACGCATCGTAAAAAAAGAAAAGAAATACACGAAAACAAAAGCTATGACAAGAAATTGATTTTCCCCACTTCATCCCTTCTGAGAGACGAGCAACATATTTGACTGAAGTCAAACGTTTACTGAGCAATGGACCTTTTAAATTTATCCAAGTATGTTATGTTACAATCAACATAAGCCAACAAAGTTCAAATCCTCTTTATTCCTAATTTTTCCGAATGCGTCACTGATAATCAAAGCTTACACTACGGAGTTATCCTTAGACGTACATAAGTGTAGTAGTGTTTAAATTGAAAGCATATGATGGCGTCTGCGCGTGCAGTACAATGTACACTACCGACAATAGAATATTTTACAGTTGTGGACTTAGTACCCTAGCCTTCTTGTGATCATGAATGTGAGGCTGAGGTTAATCTTGTTTTGACACAAACCACCTTTGCTTTGTTATGGAAATTGTCCTTGCGAAATACAAGTTAGCATAAGAATAACTTGATTTACACAATGAAGAATGAAGGTTGTATCAAAACAAGGTCAACTCCAGCCTCGCTTCCATACATAAAAAACTGTAAAATGACCTATTATGGTGAAAATATCAATAGTCATTTAGAGTTCAGATGTTATTCTCGATGTTTTGCTCTGCAATGTTCTTTCTTCGCGATAAAAAATTGTAAAAAGTGCTATGAAGCAGGGGTTCAGTCGCGCGTGAAGTGGCTTTTCTCGTTGCCTGTCCGAGCTGACGTAGAGGAGATTTTTTTTACTGCTTTACGGTTTTCTGTAAGTGCTCCTCAACAAAATAAGGAATGCTATTATGCGAAAGGCAATAATCAAAGCCAACAGACCACAGATGTCAATCAGTAGATGATCCTGTCGAACAAAAATAAAACGTAACACAATTCATTATCGCCGAGGTCTTTTGAGCGACATAGTTAAACTCGACAACTTCTGCTCTACCTTTTCAAGTTAAGGACAAAAAGGAACATAGCCACATTTTAGTCATTCCTTTTCACAGCCTCAAAACCTCTCCCCTATCAAACTGCTGACACATCCATCTTGCCATTGAAGCATTTTTTTATTCCCCATCAAACACTGCTTTTGCAGCTACTCTTCCCTTAAAAGAGGATGTAGCGTAAAACCTTATATGGTAAGCCTGTATTTGGGCATGACCATGTGCTCGGTATCAGTTGCTGTAGAAGCTCAGGGGCACCCAACGCCAATTTTCGGAAAATATCTGTTCGGAAGACGATTTGAGATCTAGAATCTTTGGAACATTTGTTGTAAAATTTCTTGCTTGCCTGCCTCTCCCAGGATTTTCGAACATCTAAAAAATCGTATAATTGCCCATTTCAAACGGATTTTTACCCTAAAAAGGTCACCTAGAATTTTCGAGAGCCTTTATTCTGGCTCAAATTTTCGGTAACGTAAGTTTTGATCTCTATAATTTTCGGATCACTAAGCTTTCAGCTAGGTAATCCGAACAGATTTAAAATTTTTAGTGGGATAAAAATGTGCCTATATCTACCGTTTAAATACTAAAATACTTTTAACAATACCATGTTTAAGTGGTTTTGACCTATATTCTCGTTGGGTGCTCCTGGAAGTTGCCATCTTGATTATGTATTAAATTAGTTGTGTTCATCAAAACGTGTGTTTAATCGCCTTCGACACTACAAGGGTTTTTGAGCGACACACTTGAACGTGATAACCTCTGCTCCACCTTTTCAAGTTTTAGGGGATAATTCCCTCCAAATCTTCGTTTAAAGACATTTAAAAACAGTTTTCGTATAATTATACTATAGCAACTAAGAATAAGACCAGCCCGTTAGTAAATAATTCGTGATTGATTTCTAATTGCTTTCATTCAAAGTATCACAAATTTTGGCGAACCGAACTCTTCAAGCCATTTTCCACCTCAGGTGGTAATAAAGGCATGTCGACTGCTCCATGGATTATTTAACAGTTAATGAATGAGGCTGAGTATCTTATGAAGAATTATGGAGATCGAGGAGGGTGTTATCCGTCGAGGCCGTAGACCGAGGCGGATTACGCCCTCCGAGATCTCCATAATTCTTCATATGAAACGAAAGCCGAATTCAATAATTGTTTTATTATTCATTCAAAATAATGTCTGGTTTAAAAACATAGGTAAAACATGCTTACCTCCATCGATCAGTAAGTTTATCTTCGATAGTTCACGTTTAGGGTTGTTCAGCTCCATAAATAAACTCCAAATAGCAGATGCCGCCCTTCGAGTTGTCTTCTTGCTGTTCTTGCCATGTTTTTAGCTATTATTTCGCCTAGTTCTCACTCTTGAAACGAGTGAAATGTCCGCCATTTTTGTTTTCACAAACAAAACAACTTAACCTCGTCCCCAGGTCTTCTCGGTTAACGATGCATTAACCTACACGAAGGCTGCACTTTTGACGTCATCGGTTCATTAATCACTAAATTCTTCCAAATTTGGTCATCAGTGGCTGGTTATGGTGAATTATGCGAGTGCTTTTAGCCAATCAGAATCGGGGAAATATTTTGAATGAATAATAATTACTTTTTATTATCGATATTTACCTTATCCAGGCCGCGGGACTCGATAGCCTCTTCCCCATTGCCAATACACGGCAGGTGAGATGCTTTGCCTTTAAAACTGCATGCTGCATAACAAGAACAACAACGTTAAACTGAGGTACGAGGAAAGTACGATAGCAGGCATTAGCCGTTTTACACTAGGGACGGATAATTCGTCTCAGAGGGGTGGTGGATCGACTGGATAATTCGCGTCAGACTGATAATTTTGGTTTTAATATTAAAGACGGATTGTACGACTTAGAAGAATGTATAATCCGTCTCTTGTGTAAAAACGGCCATTATGGCCTTCTGTACACTGAAAATTACTCCTATCTGTTAGTGTTTCGTATTCAGTATTAATTAGTCTTTACTAATTACCAGCAATAAGGGTAAATTTTAACTGGGTAACGGACAGGAAGAGTTTGTTTTCTCATAGAAAATCATGTCGAGGCAAAATACTCGAAAATTAATTTTGTAACATAACATCGAACGGATCAGTGGTGTATTTGAGCATAACCCTATTGCACCAGTTCTAGAATCGCAATCAGTGTATAGATAGCTAGGCGCAGCTCAAGTATATGACGCAGAAAACTTGTTCGCCCTTGGTCGAAAAACATGAGCTGGGACATAACGGCATTCTGTAGAAGGAAAACTTCTACTGGTGTCCTGGTAGTGGCAAAATAGAAAAAGGGAATCGATAATCGCAGCGAGTCACGATGTTCTTTAAAGTACACAAATAAATCAATAAATAAACAAACAAACAATAAATAAATAAATGCGGATGAATGAATGAATGAATAACCTACTTATGTTTCCATAATTGTCCCACTGATTGATAGCCATTGCCTCAAATCCGTAGTTCCACCAGGAAAAAAATTGCACAACCTTTAACCACCATGGTAAGGTTCTGCAATACAAAACCAAATGTTACATATTAAACAATACTTGACCCTAGGCGATTGTTACTTAAGATGATTTTTCATTAAGCTACAAGTAACTACTATATTTTGCAACGTGTACTTAAAAGTACGATAAATCAATCAAAAGGATTACAGCAAAACTGGCAGTGGAAACTAAGAGTGACGAAGTCACGGCAAAATTTGCAGGTATAAATCTTCCGTTACCTCAAATTAACAGGACGTAAAAGAGATAGACTCACGTGTTGTCCTTGAAGAATCCGCCCAGAAGTAAGAATGGTAGAACCATGGGCTCGATGATAGCAATAGAGGCTGACGAGGTTGGCGCAAAAGCCGAGATGACGTATGCTAAAATAGATAAAAGATAGCTTTGCAGCCATTTTTAGGGCCTTCACAGGCGAGGTTAGTCACATTGTACAAAAACGCTATGCTTTGGATACTTAAAATCACCATTATAAATTATGTGGGCTCCATATTTTCCTTACCCCAATACGTTTCTTGCCTGCCAGTAGGGCGGTTTGGTACCTCGTGACTTACCAACTGGAAAGGGCCTATTACGACTAACCGCGTGAACTTGTTATATTGGCCTCTTCCATGCATCCAGCTATTACATTCACGACGTAGAAATATTAATATCTAATGTCTTTACTAGAGAAAACTCCAGCAGAAATGTCTAAAAAATAATGTTTTGTTAAGATTATTTTCTTTTCTTTTTTTTGAATGAAATTTCGTAGTTAACAATATGAAGTAAAATATTTGGTCAACCTGAGTAAACGCTTTTTTCAGCCGCAGGAAATGTCCATAGCTTTAACATTTCATTAGCCTGCGTGGCAGGCGCTTGGAAGTAATGGGCACAAGAAAGAATTAATGGGGATGCGAGGGAGACACGCGTGTCTCTCTCCCGCTTCGTTCTTTCTTGCGCCCGTTACTTCCAGGGGCCCGCTACGCACGCTAACATTATATAAAGAAAGCACCAATTTTTCTACACTTATTACTGCATTTACCTCAAGACCATATGCGTAAAACATACTTACTGTAAGAAACAGAGGCCATACTGACCAAGACAAGTATTCCGTAAGCGAAAAGAAACCTTAGAGGATCGGCCCTCAAACCTACAAATTGCAAATTTCGAATTAAGAAATGTATGAACTTTAAGAACAAGCTTAAAAGATGCCAAATAAAATATCGGTTGAAATCAATTTGCTATATACTTTACTATACATTTTTTTCTGAAGATGGTGATTGATGAAGACCAGCTGTTCAGCTCTCAAAGAAAAGGAAAACAAACCAACAACAATAACTAACAGCAAGTTAAAAACAGCCGGGATAATTAGTGTCTAAAACATAATGAAGGGATTCTGTATCAACCTACCTGCCATCCAGTATCCAATAGCAATCATCAAAAGAGGGCCAAAAACAAATTGAGGTACCTATGAAGTTGTTAGATAGGGATTAAAACCTTTTCAAAATATAGTAGCTTGCAACACAACGTAGAGAGTTTCCATATGACGTAATGGTGGCCATAAATTTGTGTTCAAATTAAACGATGAAACGGTGGCCATGTTGGTGTTCCAAACCAATCCCATGGGAATCGAACTCTTTTCTTACGTGAGGCTTTCGTTTGTTCCCATAAATTTGTATAGGCTGGTCACGTGAGTGAAAACTGTCTATTCCTGGCTGAATTTATATGAAAAATAACGATGCATTTATATGTATGCAACCTGCAGGACATACGAGAAAAATTTCTGGGAGAACAAACAATGTGCCGAGTCGAAAATTATGGCCTGTTTGGTTCAAAAAGGCTAAATGTTAATTCAAAAAATCTTAAAAATACCAACAGGGCAGGATAGTGTGATTTTAGTTAATTGTTCATATTTCGAATTGTACGCTTAAAATTGGCTAAACAATTTAGTACTGACAAAATCACTTCCACGATTTCTAGTGATTTTTTAAGCATTAGAAAACGTTTTCTGTGTTTGCATAGCCTGATATAAACAGGAGAGGGGTTGGGAGAATTTGAGACAGTATGCAAACCCGAGACGAAGTCGAGGGTTTGCATAACTACTGTCGAGTGTTTATATCAGGCTATGTAAATACAGAAAAAAGTTTTCTATTGCTTTTACAAATCAACTTTCCCGAGAAAAGACAAAAAAAATTCTTTGTTATGGCACTGATTAAAAGAGAAATTCTTACACTGGTGCGAAGTCTCGTACACGTAGTCTTGCACGCGTAATCAGTTTTTGTTTTGCAAAAAAGCTGCTTTCCAAAATACGGATTCTTCTCGCTTAAATGTCAGCTTAAGCGAAAAAAATTGACACAACATGTTTATACAGATTTTCCAAGTTTCAGCCGACGTGGGAATCGGTAAAGAAAGTAAACTTGTCGAGTTTTCAACTCAAAAACTTTTTCAAATTCGTGCCTGCGTGATTAGCGGGAGAAAAGCAAAACATCTTGACGTCACAACCATGTTTACATGTACTCTCATGCAAACACACCTCTCGGCCAATCAGAGCGCGCGTGCTATTTTAGTTATTTTTTTAAATATAAGTGGTGTGTCTGGAACACATCTGACGCTTACCTGAGCAAAGGTTTTGCAAAGGAAGTAAATATCCGTTCGATACATTCCACTATGGTTATCTCTTAAAAATACCCTTCGCTCCTCTGGAAATGTCTGGTCAAAAGAAAAAACAAGTAGAGATTTGCTATGTCGTGGTAATTCTAGAATAAATCACCTCATTGAGATTGTTTTAAACTACTATGGGATGTACGTATTCCAAGTGATCCTTTTTCACATCTTAAAATACCTAACACGAAATACAATGCTAACATACATGTAAAGTATAAATTGCAAACAACTAAATCACGGAGGGAGCTCCTTACCGTCGAAACGTTTTGGTGACATATCCAGTATCGTATGAAGAAAAAGTAGGGACAATGGTATAGCTTCATGTATAGCTGCAGCACATGTCTTTATAAAAGACTATAAACTCCCCACGATTCAATTGATTCCCGCGCGCACGTTCCCGCGTTAACTCATTTAAACACTACTTACAAATACGACTGAGTAGATCTGAATGTATGAAGTCGACGTAATAAGGTAGAACATTACACCAAAGACGTTATAAATGCCATCCTGACCACCACATGATTTAAAGAAAAAGAGTCCAGTCATAAGTCCTGCAAACTTAAAATGGTTTAACAGTTACAGCCAGCCACATAAGAAATGATACGTGGAAAACTGAGGCGAGATATCCTTAGGATTAACTCAAGCCTGGTCTCTCTTACCGTACCTCTCTTAGGCAAACACTTCTCTTAGATAGACTGGTCTCAAAAAAAAAAGAGGAATCTCTATTCACGTTCATATGTACATTTGTACTCCAGTCCAATTTGGGCAACGCTGGACAACGTTCAATCATAGTTATTAGAGGAGACTGGTTATGAAAAGCGGCAAACATCAATGATAAAAACAACAGTGCTGCAGTTTATGTTGGAAGCACCCTGAAAGTGCACAATCCTTTGTTTTCTGTTGAAAATTGTCACGGAATAAATTAATGCAACGTTTTTATTGGTCAATACAATCAAAATGATAGGAATTCTTTTGAAAGTTGTGCACTTTCAGGTCCACAAAAACATATAACAAAGAAGTCTGACGGGTTTCATAACCATTCCACTCAATTAACTATGGTTCAATGTATAAAGATGAAATCCTCGCCAAACTTGACGGCTCAAGGTTGCTTGTAAAATGTTTAATAAATCACAACCAAATGATTCTTAAATCCATATGACTTTTGTTTCATTTTTGATTCGTCCTAGGGAGATTTTTGAAAGTATTATGTTAACAGCAGAAAAACCAATTTCTTACCCCTATGGCAAAAGAACCCTAAACGACTGCACACAGAAATCAAATAGAGAGGGAAGAACGGCTAATCTTCACGCGAAATATTCCTTTGTTATTTCAAGAAAGGATTTCTTTCTTGTGATACCTTCAAGTCATCAATAATATATTGATTTAGCCAGGGCTAAAGGCGAAGCTCTCGATAATATTCATAGTTTGTTCAAACAAAATATAAAATCGTGTAATGCTAAGCGGAGAAGGCAACGGCGGAGAATGGTGAAAAACAACAATAGGTCTAATTAGCAAAAAAAGCAACTTTGCAAGTGCAGCACACTTTTGTGTACATTTCTTTGCCGTTGTTTTACACGACTACAACGTGAAACTTGCAGAAACTTCTTAGTTACACGTTTTATTGAGGAAATGTCGTACGTGTTCTCGTTAATTTTTTTTTACTGCCGCTCATTTTCACCTTGCATTGGTGGCCGCTAACATTTCCCATTTTGTCACCGCCGCTAGAAAATTTTCATGTTGTGTTTCCAACAAAAAAATGTCTCATTTGTTTTTTATCTCTCGCTCTAGACCTCCAGCTCTGTCGCCCTTTTTCTCGTTGAGCTTCGCTGGCCTGCCGCCTACTTTCTCTTTTTCTCGGTCTTTCTCCTGCTCTATATTCCAAATTTGTGGACATGACAGTTAATCTAAACTAAATACCTTAGACAACACGGATACAGAAACAATTTCCGCTTTCCGTTTTTGTCTTTATTGACTCTTCAGTTGTCTCTGCTTTACAAGACGCCGGTAGCTATGCGATTTCCCGCCAAAATAACCTCGAGTTACATTTAGGTTGCCATACCTGTTGATTGAGTTATTTTACATTGGTATGCCTGTGGTGCAGACGGACAGTCGGGCGGTCGGTCGGTCGCTGTACAGTCACGTGATTACCAAATTTTTCTCGGATGGGTAGATAACTTCATTTTCTTACCCATGGTGCTCCGCTGGCGCGAGAGCTCCGCTACGATGGAATTTCTGCGCTCTTTTCTCAGACCTAATTTCTAGGGGAAACCAGTGGTGGTGTCCCGAAATTTCGGCTGTTTTCTCAAGCTAACGTAGACTGCCTGTCATAATGGATGCATCTCAGTCTAGTTAGTTACTTGCAAGAGGCAAAATGGGGAATTGCAAGCTACTAGCTCTAGTTTTTCTCAGACTAATCATTTCAAACACAAAATATAGTTCATGAATGCAGAGTACTTACTATGCTCTGAAGAAATCGCATTTTGAAGACTGTGGAGTCACGGTTATTTGTAAGCCAGGATCGCCAGAGAACAGACCGAAATTGCTGGAACCAAGACACCTTGTACCTAGAAAAAATAAAATTATGAAAAGCTTGTATTGTGGCATTGTGAATGTTACGTTTTGTCCGACTTTGTATTTGTAGTTTCTTTTTTTCTCAGACTAGTGACTCCATCAGTGCTAAATTCCTTGTTATTTTTATATGTTACTTTTCTTCCTAAGAGCTATTGTTTTTCTTGTATTTATAGTTTAACTAAAATTAATAAGTCTACTAAAAAATAGCGCAATAAGTCCACGGTCGATTGTTCAGGAGTTAATAATGTTTTCGTTTTTTGCGTTGTTTTGTTATCTTCTATATTAATGAAGCATTTTTTCTTTCCCTTTAATTTAACTGAAAATTCATTAAGTACTTACGATTAATTATTTTTATATCTGGATCAAATTGTTGGCTAGTTCGAGGTGCATGAATTTGACGAAATTTTATGACATAGCTCCCTAAAAAGCATTTAAAATACTTTGGGCGATTAACTGCAGTTGCATTGCAGATATCAATTAATTGCAGAATACACTCAGTATAGTTTAAGCAAAGACGCTTTTGAGCGACCAACGTCAACCGGAAGTGGATATTTTGCATTTTTGGGCAAATCGTCTCTATAAACGTATTTAGCAATACAAATTCGGTAGCGGGTTAAGACATGAAAGGGAATAGGCCTCATTTCCGGTAAACGCGCTTCGCTCAAAAACGTCACTAGAGACCTTAAGATACCCCGATATCGGTGTACGGGTACGGGTAGTGTACCCGTACATGTAAAATGTTCATGGGCGTGACTATTTCGATTAAGATACCCGAAGAACAAGCACGCAAAATTAACTTTGTACATGCATATCGCTTAATGCATACAAAATCTCCCTGAAATTCTACACTTCATATCTTAACAACAAGCTGCAACAAATAATTCATTCATACATAAGCTTATTGAAATATCATAGAAAGGTTTTAAGAAACTTGGCGGGAAGTCCCTCAACCGAAAGCTTGTTATCGCAAACCCCGCCATTTGATCGAGGCACATCACCAAACAATTCCTTTGATTGTCAACTTCAACAGTGACTCCCATGCTAAATTTTTTCAATGCTATTTCTTTTGCGAAACTCAAACGTTCGAGCAATTCTCAGAAATCGCCCCAAATACCGCCACAACTTGATATCGTTTCAGAGTTCAACCTGCGCATTTGAGGTCCAAAATCAATACATTTTAAAGCGCTTTCTTTACAGCTAAAATTTAAATTTGGCAAAAATATTTGAACAGACTTGCAATAACATTGCCAAGGAGTCATACAATTTACATTTGTACTTAAAAAGTCTTAAAAACTTACTCGTTTCCCCATCATGTAGGACTTGCAGCTACTCGTAAATCTTCTACGGGTAAACTGGTGTCTACCCCGGAAAAACGGCTGGTTCTACCGGGTAAGGTCAATGACGTCACCACAAAATGAAAAAAAAACATGGCACTACCCGTTACCCGTACACCGATTTCGGGGTATCTTAAGGTCTCTAATATTGCTTACACTCCCTATTTAGCGGAATCTGAGGCCTTCTGGTAAGGGGTCCCCACTCATTAAGACCTTGTGGTGTTGGAGGGGTTGTCCATGGTTCATAACGTGAGAGTGGATTTTATTTCTTATATCCCCCCTCGAGCTGAAAAGGAATGTTTGTGTAGTGTTCTACTTTACGCTTTAGAGATTTCTAAACAAAATATCCTGCAGGAAGGATATGCAGTTTTAAAAGTTTCTGGGAACTACTTACGGTGAGCGACGTACAGCATAGTCATTACCAGAAAACGAGTCCTAAAACAAACAAAAAAAAATCAATTAGTATAGCACGAGGCTTAGGCTTGACAGAAGTCTAGCAATGCTTATTAAACAACACTGACAGAACTGAACAAGGAGTACATTTTCATTGTTCGTTTTTTTTTCTTTTTCTAATCCTTTACGTATACCAAGAGTGGATAGAGTATACACACTAGAGAAAAGTCATAATGGTTCCTTTTTTTTGTTTGGCCTTTTTTAATTAGGTCTTCTTCAGTTTTAACAGATGTAAAATGACATGAAAAAGTGGTTGCCAAAGTCATGTGTGCGGCAAACATGAGAAATTGTCAAAATAGTGCATGATCGATAAAAACAGCTCAAAACAATTCTTATGGATAAAACTGACTGACTCTTTTCACTGCCTTTGTTCTTTTTTACCACACGGTTTATTAATATATTTCCCCTGTCACTGAAGTGGGAGGGGAGGGTGCAGGCAATTTTTGTTAGAGTCAGGCTTTGTAAGAGAGGGAGAAGACGCGTAGCAAAAAAACCCTATGACCTTAGTCCTAAATATCTCGGCTTCTGTATGTAGCTAGATATCACTGGATTACGTTTTGTATTATCTCAAAGTGTCAAACATTTTATTCTTTCTCGATATACCTCAAACCTAGTCTGCATACCTATTTCAGTCTTTTCCACCTTGGCTTTTTACCGTCCACAAAACAATTCCATATCTCTCTTTGAGAAAGCAACATTTTAGTTTCGGTGCTGCAAAACCAGTTTGGTCGGATTTATGTCTTACTCACCTGTAAAACTTTTTTAGCACGTTTTGTTTCGTTTGCGGCACTTTCTTGAGTGTACGCATCACAAATTGTCTGGAATTTAACCAAAAACAAAAAAACAAACAAAAAACAAACAAACAAAACAAAACAAAACAAAAAAAAAAGGCTGGAGTGAACAAGTAACTTAGAAGATAGCTAACATATGAACAACATGAGCTCGTACAGTTAATGTTCTTCATCTTGACGGTTCGGTTATTTTGCTTAAAAAAAAAAATAGAAAGAAAGGTTGCAAGAAGTACGAGAAAATAGAGGCGACAGATACAACTTATGACCTTAATTTATGTGCAGTTGAGAGAGCTTGAAAGTTTGCAATTGACAGAGCTTCCGGCTTTACAGTTTAGTATTTACAGATGATTGTGTTCGTTGTATTTTAATTAAATCTCTCTAACCAGAAGTTTGACTGAATTTCACTTTGAATTTCTTTAAGCATTATCTATGGGTTTTAATTGACTATTAACATTAAAGACTTAAAAGAGCTCGAGAACATGGCCCAGGTACTGTGTAAATCCTAGATACCTTGGAGGCCGCCACCTAAACTGACTATGCCTCGGTTTTGTCAAAGATGAATCTTATTGGTCAAAGAATGAAAGATGGTATTATTTTAACCTCGGTGAAACAAATGTGAAAATGAATAATCAGCATGAGCACGAGCATGGGACAAAGAAGAGATCTGAGTCCCCGACTGGATTCGAAGCTATGACCTCCCAAAGACTGGGCGGGAGCTCCATCCACTGTTTGTTCGATAAGCTAAGGATCGGAAAGATTCGTATCAGAGAGGCTGAATTTGTAAAGATTCACTTACAGTGATAAAATTTGTTTTCCTTGACAAGTTTTCCTTATCAGGGTTGCCACTTTAAGTGTGACGTGTGTCTTCTCAAATAATTAAAGGATTGAGCTACGAAATTTGTCAAAACTCAGACTGTGGGAACTGCCACCAAATTGAGTGAAACGCCCAAAACACTAAAGGAAGGCATACTTAACACCGCAGATACAAAAGAAGGCATGGATTGACAAACTTTTGAAAAAGATTGAAACGGATTGCAGTTGTGGGTTTTGAAAGCTTGTTAGCCTAACAGTTTTTCAAAGTTCATTTTTGTCACGTGTAACGTTTGTTACAATGCTTGGCAGACAAATTTGTTAGACATAAAGCGTGATTTTGTCATTCACCAAAATTTGATTGTCATTCACCAAAGTTTTATAGGAAGTACGGACCTGTACTGGCGCTATGAACAAAATGAAGTAGCCGGCCATGACACAGACTCTTAAATGACTATACAATGTGTAAAAAATCAGTGCTGTTCCAACCTTAACTCTTTTGCGGCAGTTTTCTTCATCGCCAGGCTTGATGGCCAGGGTACGGACAAAGAAGTCAGCTGGGTTAAAATTGTCAGGACAAGGATAACCTAAGCTGTAAGTGAAAGCAATGTAAGAGTTAAAAGAGCAATGCCATGACATTTTGACATTGTAATGTGGTACCTAGGAATTAGAATTTGAGGTCTAACGCAAAATGAAAGGAAAACTGGGTTTTCAAGAATACAAAGTTCATTTTTTTGTCTTTTTTTTGGGTTGTGTGCTTACACTGGCCAACCTATCAGCAGACGATGGATAGGCCAATTCTTTTCCTGTAGTACTCATAGCATATACTGTATATAGTACCTTTAGTATCAAAAACATTACAGACGTATAAAGAAAAAAAAGATTAAAGTTTACAGTATTTGACTATTAACAACATTGCCAGTTGATTTAAACAAAAAGTTCGTAATTAAGTCAGTTTACGAAAAGTCAAGAAAAAATTAGCTTTGTTTATATTCCTTTTTTTCCAAAAGAATGCTATCAAAATGGCAAAATAGGCATGTCACTCCCTTTAAAATTACCAAAACATACTTACATGAAAAAACCTTACTGCTTTGAATAAATTATTTTACTAAATTATCAATAGAATATAAACTCTCTGTCAATGTTACACATTAAAACGTATTATACATTTAAAAGTGACTATACGTTCTCGAGATTCAACGAAAACATTACGAAACTTAAACTTGGTAAAACTTAAGTATGAAACCCATAAATAACGTTCAACATGTAAACACTATTTTTGTAGTGTACCATTTAAAATTGTGGATGGCATTTTCCGTGGATCCCATAAAGGCAATTCTACCTTCAGCTAGCATCAAAATACTAAAATAAAAAACGAAAATGGAAAAAAACATTAGGAAATGAGTTCTGTCGAGTGTGAAAGTGAGACAATTAAGATCAATTCAATAAACTTCAGTGGAATAAAGGCAGTCAGAATATCTTCTGCTTACTTATGTTACTTACTTAAGGCACACAGTCCTGTGTAAGTATACTTGATTTCTAGGGTGGGAAAGGGCACTCTTTATAATGGCGGGGATATACGGTGGGGATCCACCCGAAAGGGGGGCATTTTTTTCAAAGCGAGTTATACCAAAAGGTAGGGATTCGCAAGTTCAAGTATATGAAAGGGTAGAAAGTAGTTTAAAGGTCCTTTACTTTAAATGCTTCCAAACGACGCTTTTTCTTGCTATATAATTTCAATTTATTAAACGCTAAACTAATTAATATGAAGAGTTTCTGTTTTAGCGTTTTTAGTCTACATTATTCAGTACCATGTTCCTTTTTACTAATAGAAGGTACACGAAAGGGCTACCCTTTCGGTCAAAAATGGTATAAAAAATAGCAACGGTCTGGAACTTGGAGCGGGGCCTCTCTTTAAGAAAATTTGTTGACTTAATTAGTTATGATAACTTGATAACTTGATATAAGTTATTTCATCTTGTCCTCTTTTCACATATCAACGTATTGTACCTGTGAAACATGGCGTACACTTCAGAGGAAGGCTGGTGAATGGTGCAAATGATTGTTCTTCCTTGATCAGCAAGCTGCTGCATTGTTGCAACCAAATTCTGTGCCATGAACGAATCAAGACCAGAAGTTGGTTCATCAGCGAACAGCAAGGGCGGGTCTGTAATGATCTGATGTACAAAATTAAAGATAAAGTAGTTTGTTCAGTTGGCTGGGAACAAAACTTCAATCCAGACTAGCCCAGGTGTGATTCCCGCTCTGAGCAATAGTCAGGGTAATGAAATAACTAAGGAGAATGCGTAGCCTTCGCTCATTTATTCACTAATCATTGGAGGATTCCGGATCCTCAAATAAGGGACCCCCTGTCATCTAGGCTCTAATCCAGCGTTCACATTTAGTGCTCGGCACATTGCCCGAGTGCTAATGTGAACACACCCTTTTTACCAAATATCCACGCTAGAATTCGGCCAAGGTGCAGAGACCTTGTACTTGGTACTTTGGTATAGAAGTGGACAGCGGTTTTCTGTGTGAACACTGCTTTTGTTAGTTATGGGGCAGTCACTGCTTTGCACTCGCTGCTAAGCTCATGTTTCAACAATGACGTTTGGGTAAACTGTTACATCTTAGACATTCAAGTGCCGATACCCAGTCGCCCAGCGCCTACTAGTCCCTGGGCCTCTCCGCTAGATTTGCTACTGCTGAGATTTTAAGGCACCCAGGCACTCTAAGAGGAAGAAGTGCTGGCACAGTCTTACAGGACTCTTAGTTGTCTTGTTCGAACTAAATCAGCCAAACCACCCACAACACCTCCCCCAACCCTACCTCTGGAAAGTTAAATAGCCTACTCTTTTACTCTTGAATTGAAACTATACTTGGTACACAAACTGATACCTCTGAAGCAAACGAGAGCCTTCTCTTTTCTCCACCCGAAATTCCTTGCAACCGTCCTGGTATTCCAATGAAAGTATCAGCGCATTTAGTCAGACCAAACTTTAAAAGAAGCACAAGTGAAACAAATTAGAGCTCTGCAAGAAACAACGACCCTGCTCCATCGATTGTCGTTGGCATGCCAAACGGTGGAATGGATGCGAAGTTAGATTGGAAGAAGGCATCCCATGAGTGTGGTAGAGTAGGTAGGAGTGAGGCTCTTACGTCTTCTTAGGCTGTATTCTTGGTAGATAATTTTTGACTGATTTTAATGCTTGGACAAAATGACACTTTTGGATTACATTCCTTGGCTGATGGAAACTAACAAATAGGCCACTTCCGAGTTCCAAAAACCCTCACTTTCAAAATGAGGCTAGGTACCCAACCTTTCTTGAGAAAATGAGTTTTATTTGCGTGAGAATGAAAAATGATTTCCACATCAAAGGCTGAGCACCTACCCTCGTTTTGCAACCGAGGCCCAGAGGAACTCGGAAATGGCCTATTGGCCCAATTCGCACCCACATGTCGTCACTGTTATCCTTGGGTATCCTCCCCAACAAACGATACTTTTTGTGTTTTGTTACCTGAAGCATCACCTCCTGGACTCGTGCGATCCGTTGTTCACGGGAAACATGTCCGTCCATACGCAGGGAAGCCTTCAGAAACAGAATGAATCAGAACAAGAGTAAGGTGTCATCATTATAATCAGTACCGTCTTCATCGTAATCATCATCATCGTCCTTATCATTAGTATCCTCATAATCATCATCATCATCATCATCATCATCATCACTGTTTTTATCATGACAAAATTAGTGAGCGTACGCAACAGGATGGCAGAAAGAAGAGGACGGCAAAACGTTTGCGTGCAAAAAACCTGAAACGGCTATTACTTGCGTGTTTTGTCGTACTTTAATTTCTTCAGATGAAAAGTTAAGGTGCAAGACCACTGCAAAAAACTTTGTACGATCAAACTTGCTCAACGTTGGATCAAAAAAGATCGCGATCAGTCTAAATTAATAAAAAGTATAAATAAAATAAACGATGAAAAAAAAGACGCGTCTTTCATTTTAGACGCGTCCTAAATAAGACGCCTACTATCCGGTATAAACGACACATTAAGACGCAACTTAGCAAAGACGCGTCTTATCGAAGAACAGGTGTGAAGGGCTATTCTTAGATAAGACGCGTCTTAGCTAAATTTCAAACCGAAATGTGCGGTATAGTTTGAGTCTTATTCGGGACGCGTCCTGTGTAAGAAGCGTCTTTTTTTCCCTCGTTTAAACGACCCTATATATTGTTAAAAAGAAAACTGCAAGGACTGATCAAACAACGTGAAATGACTGTAGCCTTCATCAGGTTTATTAGGAAGATCAGGAAATTACAGAAATATACTGTATATATAAAGTACTACAATTGTCTTTTACGAAAAGATCTCGACTGCTTAAAGGAAACGTTTTTTTTTCAAACAAAATATTTTGTCACGCGCATATCACACAATGTTTGCCTTCCTCTTTTTTACCCCGTCCTGTTGCGTACGTTTACTATCTTTATCACCAACACCATCATCAGGGATCTCCATGCCCACTCGGAAGCATCAAGTGGTTCTTGGTGCCGCATAAGACGGAATTCCATCTATTATTAAGAGAACTATAATTCAAAAAGTTGGAAGATGCCATCTTTGGTTTTCAAAAGAAATCGTTTAACATTTTAAATCACTCACCTGAAAAGTAAGATGTTCCCTTACAGTCAAAGTTCCCACAAAAAGGTCTTCTTGTTGAATATATGTAGACATGGAAGTCATCTCCGATCTTATAGGACAATCATTCAACAACACGGTTCCCGTGACATCCATTTGGCCGATATTTCGTTGCGCCAACACATTCATTAGGGTCGACTTCCCGGCACCACTAGAAGAAGAAGAAGAAGAAGAAGAAGAAGAAGAAGAAGAAGAAGAAGAAGAAGAAGAAGAAGAAGAAGAAGAAGAAGAAGAAGAAGAAGAAGAGGGAAAAACCTAACAGTTACATCTTGCTTACAACTCGAATCACTGAAATACAAGATGACCTCCTTTAAGCGTTTATCGTTGAAAAAACGCGGGAGAAAACAGTTGAAAAAGCGCGAGTAACTTAAAAACACCATTTACAATTAGTGTAGATTCTATCGTGTCGCGTTTTTGTCTTGCAAAAGTGATTTTTCCGTAGTACGATCAGCTTTGAAGACTTTGAAATGTGTTCATTAGGTATATTTTTGGCTGACCAGATCTGCTGTACATCCTATCCGAAAGGATCTACAAAAAGGGCCTTTTTTGTTTGCGATCCTTTGCAGTTAACGCTCAGTTGTTACTTAAAATACTCACCTCGCTCCCATGACTGCTAATAAACTGCCAGCGTCAATCCTTCCACTTACTGTAATTAAAAGAAAGATAATAGTATCTCCTGCACAGGTCATACGTCTCTGCACCTTTCCCTCTCAAAAAAAGCAGAGCATTACGAAATCACTGACGGCTGGAGTCGCGATACGGGTAGTTATGGCGTAAACATGTCGGGCGTAGACGTCAGACGATACTCTTACCATTTGAAAGTGACACTCTAGTTGAACCTACTTTTATTCTTACTTCCGATTATACACAAGGAAGCATTTCGTTGATAAACTTGCCACATCAATATATTAACTAAGGATTTACCAAGCATCCCGCTCTTTATCGAGTAAATAAGGTGTTACCAAAATTGCCGCTCACTGTCATTTTGTAATAAAGCATTTTTAATCCCCTTTACGTTTTACTTTTACCGCGTTTCTTTGTTACATTAATGTTTTGTTTTGTCACCTCAAACTGTTTATGTCAAGTCTGGTGTGGTTTTATGATATATTTGATAATGTTGTCATTGCCACATCGAAACGTTGTTTAAATCTTTTTTCGCTGAGTGTGTAACGAAATTAAGATTTCATTCGTCGGAAGTCGAAATTAAATATACCCTCTAAGCAGCTATAAGAGTAGACCTGAACCGTCTTCGATAAACTTCCTTGTTGGCTGAATTGCGAAACTTTCGCTTTCTAGTTGACTGAATATTGCTTCGGATACGAACTGTTTTTTTTTTCAACCAAAGCAGAACTGGGCCGTGCGAAACAAAGTTTAAAGAAGAATATACATTTTTACAATTTTACCGTGAAAACTTCATTCATTCTTTGGCGAGGTCTAGAGAACACAAACAAAGGATATGAACAAATATGCATATTCATTACGTTTGTTTGTGTCCTTTAGGCATGGCGATGAGTTTCGTAAAAGGAAAATTTTGAATTAAATTTGAACATTGAAATGAGCCTATTTGTTGTTTGCAAAGACAAGCTAAATAGAAAGATAAAAGAGGTACTTACGGTTGTACAAGATTTGCTTCCTTAACGGTTTTTCTTGTTCTTCAGTTATTAAATGCAAACGTTTCCGTAGCGAAGGCTGGGGAACTTTGACAAATACATCGAGGTTTTCCCATGAAATTGAGACCTTCTCTCGAGAGTATTCAAAGTTATTTAGCGGGCTGCGATTATAATCTCTGTTGCTTGTTGCGTTACTGGTTAAAACTTCATCATAAAGCATGTTGCTCAAACTCTTCGGTTCGGCTAGTGCACGATACACCAAGAGAATAGCAAGTCTCAAGTTACGTCACAAAGAACGCAACAATGATCCCTAGGCCTTACACAATAACACAATAAACTTGACACAATGGAACGGGACAACAGTGCATATATTGACTTGGTATATCAAGCATCACCCTGTGTTCACTGGCCACTTTAATATTCACGAGACGAACGATATTCGCCGTCTCCCCGCGACCCTGCGGAGTTACGTAAAGAGGCGATTTTTTGTCACATAGTCTACACAAGTGACTTATGCGCCAAATATGAATGAAAAAACAGGAGAGGAGAAAGCTTTCTTGTGAAAAATGAAAAATTAAAGCTTTGCTGCCGACAACCTGATGTCGAAAATTACAAAAGAGATTCAAATTCCTACTGTAGCAATAGAACGATAGACGATTACCAGAAAGTAGAAAATTATTTATGTAAGAGGAACAGGAAGTGGGGGGGTGGGGTTGTTGCAGGGGGGGAGGGGGTTGCGAGTGAAGGTGCGGTGGATGAGATGATTTTAGAGTGATCATAAACCTTATTCCATATAGGATGACGCTTGAGGTTCAATGTCCTCTTAAAAATAGGCAGAAATAAGGTGTATGGTTTTTGACCGTATGTTTTTGACGACGCAAGAAAATTGTATACAACTGCCCAATTTTTAGTAGTTTAGTTTAGTTGTCTCATTTTTTAAGGCCTCATCCACTGAAAACAGTTAAATTTAACAATTCTCTCTTATGGTTTTACTTAAACAGTCAGTTTCGTTGTCTTTACAGTCTTTTACAGTAGGGATTTCGCAATCACACCCTCTGCAACACCACACTCCCTAGTTTGAATGTATACATGAAGGAACATGCAAATTATAATTTAAGGAATATCGAACAAAGGAGGCAAGGCTGATTTTACAGTCTACTTCTGTCCTTCTTCAGTGTGTCACATACAACTATAAGGTTATGCTAAGACGTTACAATTTGAGATATAGAAAAGCGTGCAATATGATACTATAATAACAACTGAAAATTTAAATAAGAAAAAAGTGAACGTTAAGAGAATATGAAAACAAAAACCGTTGAAGAAGTGATATGAAAGAAATTTGAAATGTAAAAATAATATAAATAAATACAAATGGAAGAAGTAAGCCTGGGCATGTATTACATTTGATCTTTCTTGTTACTTAGGTAAAATTAAAATACCTTATGGTTCAGGAGTTTTGCCTCTTTCGATGAGGTATGCTTCTCTAGCTTTTCGTACACTGTATCTATTAGATTTAATGAGTTCTAGTGGAATAAGTCTGATGTTTTTAACGGAGTGATCATTAGTAACAGAATGTTCTGAGACTGTGTTGGGTTTGGAGATATTAGATATGGTGTTCATTGAAACGGTCTTTAAGTCGTCGTTTGGTTTCACCTGTAGAGTGGAATGTGTATGTCTAAGCTTAACCTTATCACTGTATATAAGACCCTGAAGAAGGAAGGCCGTGCCTTTCGAAATATTGGTAACAAAAAATATATTATATATATAAATTATACTGCCCGACTGTAAAATCAGCATTGCTTCTTTTGTTCGATATTTCTACATACAGCTGAGTAGATCCTTTATTACGATCCAGTCCTTCTTTTTTGTAACGCTGGTCCTTGCTCCCAAAATTGAAATTGTAAGGAACAAACACCGATAGAGGGAGGGGAGTTGGTCCGAAATTGTTCCACCCCTCCATCAGGGTAGCTGAATAAGAAGCGAAACAGAATAAAAGGTAAATTGGAGATTTATCTATTCCTATTAGCATCAATATTGTTGTTATTATTACCATAGCTATCATTAACTTTGCCAAATAAATTTATTTATCGCCTGTTTTCTCCCACAGCAGGTAGTCAGCAGAAAGGTGGTGCGAAAATTACTGATTAGTTTTGTAAACTTGCATCAAAATTTTAAACTCTTTACAGGAGTCTGAGATCGCTCGCCCAAGTTAAAAACTTGTTATTTAAAAAAGTTAATAAGTTATTCCTAAAAAAGGGCTGAAATCACTTGCGTCCTTTCTGACCAACCTTTCACTGTCCCCTTGACGATCAAAAACCACCGGAAAAACAAGCCTGCCTTTTGATTGAATCGGTATAAACAAATTACGTCAGCTTTTCTTTTCACAAATTACGAAAAAGTTCTTACAATTGCGACAGGTAGTACAAATTACGACAAAATTATTACAAATTAGAACAGCTATTTCAAATTTCGACAAAACAATCAGTTCAAAGTACAATTTTCAAAAGTTGTAGTTCAATGAAAGCTATCTATTTAAAATAGCTCACATGTGTAGTTAAATATAGAATATTTAAATACCTTTTCTTGCTTGTAACAAAATCAGCTTTCCAAAGCATACAATTGAAGCCAGCTATTGCAGAGCGCTGTTTGGGGAAAAGCCCTAGGTAAGCCATTGTAGAGAAGCAGGGTCTAAACTCAGCTCCGAAAGACCAAGGGCAAATAACGAGCCTGATCATCCCCCCACCCACCCAACCTTAACCAAACAACTCTTAAGACTCGTCTTTGGTCGCGCCTTCACTCAGGCTAAAAGTAAATGGCCATTTTTTGACCAAGGACATGGCTTGTGTGACAAGCACAAGTTTTGAATTTTTGGTTAGTTGTTATAGAGAGCGGAATGGAAACGTGCGAAGGGGAAAGGGGGCATTCTCCCCTTTTCTTCCGTCATGCGCGAACCTCGTCGAAATCTCCCTTCGCCCTAAAAAAAAGCGAGGGCCTGTTTAAAGCAGGCTATAAAGGACAGCGAAATAATGACAAAACATAATTACATTAATTCAATGCGCCTCTGTGAATTTTGATTCCCTTTTCAGATTTCTGATTCCTAATTTCCAATCCGTTCTAAGTCATTTAGTCATTTCTAAGTCAGTTATTTATCAAAATTTCTCTCTTCGACTCTGTGTTACGTTGGCTCTAATTTGCAAATTGGAGTGCCGAATAAAGCTTGACATAGACTGATAAAATGGGAAAGGGTTATAATTTCTTGACTGGGTACATTAAAGAAGCTATTGTAAATTTCATTTCCCATTAAATAGGGCTCATTCAAGTATATTTTAGGTCTTAAAATTTGTCCGTCTTACTTTACAAAAGAATTAAAACTTAAACCATTAGCTTTTAGTCGCTGCGTGTCTTCGAGTATTCTTATTCAGTACTTATCGTTTGTCACCTTTTATCTTGCCTGTCCTTCTCACTGTGATGCAAACAAAGATACAAAGCTTAAATTGTTTGCTGATTGAGCAAAAAAAAAAAAATACAGTTTTAAAAAAGAGGATCAAAAGAATCAAATCTGTCAATGAACACTTGCGTCGATAACAGGTGTTTCCTTGTCCCTCCTCAGTTTAAAGTAGTCTACCTTATTAATGGGAAATTTTATAGGAACTCATTTTCAAAGTGATCAAAATTTCTCGAAACAAAATACTGAAACAACACTGACATATTTTTTTGCAAAAAAGCTAATAAACATAAAAATTCACTACAACTAAACAAATTCCAATTTATTAACGTCAATAGGACATGAAAGAGTTTTTAAAATAAAAGTTTAATTCAAATCCGTTCCGACTGTAAGAAAAAAAGACTTACTGCAGCGCAACATGTGCTACTTCCCCCCACCCCCCCCCCCCCGTAAAAAAAGTGAGCAACGGTAAACCAACCATATCCACTCTTCTCCAACTTCAGCCATGCATTGCAGCATTCTTTGCTTGAAACTATTCGACGTACTTATCAGAAAGATCTAAAAAAGCTCTGATATCGGGTTTAGGCCTACCTTAAGGCGTGGGCACAGCCGACGACTATTTTCAATATACACCAGGTAAAACTAAAACCAAAAATTTGGAATTATTTCTACCAGTCACATCTTCTGATTAAAGTTTATGACAAATCAAGGCAAAGTTACAAGTTACAACTTTGTTTACTAAAAATTACGACAAAGGGCTGTTACAAATTACGACAGCTTTAAAAATTACAAATTACGAAACGGGGGTAGACCCCAAGGGTGGTGTGGTACAACTTTATGATGATCTGGGTGGATAATGAAGAGGTTGATATTAATGGGACGAAAGCCCCGTTTTATCCCCTGACATCGTGTTGAGTCACCTGGCGAATTCAATAAGGGCAATGATCATTGGCCCACTCCTAGACTGCAAAACAGTCCGTATTTTTGCGTATTCAAGTACGCTAGCAGTCAAACAAAAGGTCTGGAATGAGGCTGAAAACAGAGAGCGAGACTGGGGAGAGACGCTAAAAATACGGACTGTCCGTTTTGCATACGTTATATTCGTTCGAATTACCCGCTTCTCCCAGCCACGGGCAATTCCCATTGGCTAAATTTCGATGCAAGCTGTCACCAAGCTATCAAGTAATGTTTTCAACATGTCATTCACGTTGTTCTCGTCTGGATTTGCTCGCAAGGATTGGGCCCTTTGGGATTTGTTTTAAAATCGGAGCAGAGGGAAGCTTTGGAGTTGCTACTCAGGGGAAAGGATGTTTTCTGTGTTCTACCAACAGGATTTGACAAAAGCCTTATTTATCAGATGTTTGTTCATGCAAAGAGTTCTTCAAGTTCCGTGCAACGGCCGACCGTCATTGTTATCTCGCTTGGCTAAAAAAGCGGGATCGGTAGGAAACACACGACCTTTACCTCATGCAAACATGCCGCTTGTTCCAATGAATTGCTTTCTCTGTCGAGTAGATTATGCTTTGGAGGAAGACGTTTTGACTGAGCATATGTGAATTTTGGCCGCTTATTAAATATATTTCATACTGAGAGGTCGTGACACGCATAGTGATTTTCTCTGGTAGGCATGATTTGCCCTCTGACGCAAGAGCATTTTCTGTCTTGGCCCCTTTAGAAATGTAAAGCTCTTCATTGCGGCTGATTAAGGGTTTTAGGTTGTTTTATTCCTCCAAAGTACCTCCTGGATTTGAATAAATTAAGCGATTTTCTTTGTGTCCGTGAATGTGACTTTTTCCTGCAATGGTTTGTCACGCTGGGCCCAGCTCGTTAGCGTTTTTGGCAGGATTTTAAATTCTCACAGGTAGTAATTTACAGAGCTAAATCACCAAGACGTGGTTTGGAATGAGGGGATTTACTCATTCTTTTCAATCGCAATAATTGTTCGTTGTCGGTTGGCGTGTTCAGTTCTTCTCTAATTTGCGAAAGCATCGCCGTGCAGTTTCCCGGGGCAATTTCTAACCGTTGTTCCGCACGGAGAGCAAACTGCTCTTGTGGAGAAAGACTCTCCTTCCTCGAGGACAACGAAAAGTTCGTTTTTTAGTAGGTCGGCCCACTTTGGTAACGTTTCCCCTTTTCTGGTAGGCGCAACAAACGCATTTTCCGAGCTTATCCATCCATTCGTAAAATTGCCGAACTGTGTTTTGAAACAACAGCCGCACATTCTACAATTTGTCCAAAGCCCTCGGCTCTTTCGGCTTTCTCCCTCTTCGAGGAGCTGGCACAGGCTTTGTTGTCGTACTGCCACTTTCACTCATTTTTGATCCTCCACTATATATACTAGATTTCACTATATACACTACATTTCACAGGGAAGCAACGCTAAAAACTGCTTTAGAATTACTGGATTACAGCGTCAATAATAAGAGTCTATCAAATTCACAAAGAGGGCGGAGCTGCGAACAGATTTTTGACAGCTCGACGACATTTTTGAACCCCCTGGTCGGAACGAACTCATTGTATGGAAAACGGACAGTCGGTTTTTTTTTCTCTCGCCTCACACGCCCGTAGGGCGTGTGAAGCTCGCGCGCTTCGCGCGCGTAAGACTCTTACGCCACGCTTTACCGATTTCTTTACTGATTTTGAGAAAAAAACCGACTGTTTTGCAGTCTAGCCCACTCCTCTTTTTCCTTTGAATTTATTTCTAGTACCACCTGATAACTCCAGAAGTCTCCCTGGGATTTTTGCATTAACTTAAAAAGGCTTTGAGAATCACGGCCCAAGCCTCTTAAATGTACAGTCCAGAAACCAGAAAATATACTTTTTGCCGTATAAGTAAATCACTTTTATTGTGATGATGGTAAACTAAATCTTATGTAGTTCAAACTATAGGCCATCATGAAACATGAGGGTACATAGCTTCTTAACGCGACTATAAAAACCTATACATAATTCCCCAAAGGAATATGTAATGTAACGGGTCTCCATATCATTTGTAATTAATAGAAAAATTTGTCTTACTTATTTGTCTTGTTTCGCTTTTACGATTGAGTTTATCCACACTTTCGCCTTGCTGACTTGTTCGCTTGCGATTCACTACAACTCGTAAACAATAATTGTGCGCGCTGACTAATCATGAATTAATCAACATTTGGACTTAATACAATAAACAAAGTAGTTCAAGTTTGTGTACTTATTCTATAAAGTTGTTTTATCATGGCCGTTGCCATCACGTGACCTTGTAAAAGTCATATGAGAGAAAAGCTATTCCTTATTCACAAGATAGTGTCACATGTTTTTCTTTTGGCTGAGACTTCCTTGTTGTGAGCAAAAGTATTAGGACTGGGGCCTAGATACTTCCTCAATCATTATCCGGGACACTGATTCCCACCCAGTGTAAGCATCACCCAAGCTTATGTTATTACACTGTCCTACCCATAATTCCACTCTAACCGCCCCTTGTGGAATGTTTTCACAGTATCCCTCAAATGACCGATGATGCAGCTGATCATTATTGGTGTTACCAGACGGCCAGTAATTGTAAACACTAGCCTCAATCGTCATTGGTCCACTGCATTCGTTTCCATTGAACTTGAAATACCACCGGTTACACTCACCATTACCCCTGATCCTCAAGTTCCCTTGAAATGAGACTTTGAGCGATGTATCGGACGTCAACTTGTTGAAAGTACACTCCTGTAAGAGAGAAAAGACGAGTAAAATGTCGTAGTTTCCGACTTTGCCGTGCATGGTCAAGTGATTAAAGGTCATACAAGGTACGCTTAATAATAAACACACTACAGGAACACCATAAATTGCATTTAGGTCGGCACAGCTTTTGAATTAACGTAAAATTCCGAAAATAAGCCCCGGGGCTTATATTTTTCAAAGGCCCTTTTTGAGGGGCTTATATTCGGAGGGGCTTATCTACGGAGGGAAATTTGCGTTTCGAAATCGATTGGGCTAGCCTTATGATTGGAAGTAAATTTACCGTTTTTGCTGCTTTTTACTTTGTAATTTGAGGGCGATTTTCCAAGTACAAGCCCCGGGGGGCTTATAATTGGAGGGGCGATTTCACAGAAGGTTTTTACGTTACCGGTGTGGGGGGCTTGTATTTGGAGGGGCTTATACATGGAGGGGCTTATTGTCGGAATTTTACGGTATTAAGTAGTTCTGTTTACAGTAAGGGACTGGGACGGGGAGGGGGGGGGGGGGCTGAGAAACTAGAGTTATCTAGCAAAAACGTAGACAGTACCCCCTCCAAAACAAAACAAAAAATAGTTCTAACCCCTGTCTTTTATGTTAAAAATAATGTCGCACCCCCCCCCCCAGCTTCAAGCCATCAAAGATAAGGTACGACGACAGGCCTCTTCTCTTGAAACACTGGTAAACTCAAAACTGGACTGAGCTGCCATCAGAGCTTCAATAATGACAAACGCTATTATGTAACATCTAGTATCGAGAAGGATGTTGATCGCTTGATTGAAGAGTTAGACAAAGCATTTGCTAAGTACCGGGGTGCTTACCATATTGACTCAAAATCTAAAACTTCTGAAGCCAGAGAGAGAAAGGAGCAGAGAAAAAAAATCAAAGAACAGGAGATTGAACGCTTCAAATAACAGACGAAAAAGGGCTCACATCAAAAACCGACAAAGCTTGTCTACGAGATCTGTTTGATTCCCATTGTTTTATGGGGGAAGCTGAAAAACAAGTTCATGGTTTTTGCTTTACATAGGATCAGCTCAGTTGATTAGAAGACGGGTTAAAATTGATCAGTTGTGAATTTGCTTTTCATTTTGATGGAATATTTTCAATAATCGTTTAACAGCTGTTCGTATTGATATTTGTTACAGTCTATCATGATGCCTGTATTGAGAAACTTTTATTGCGTTTAATTTTATTTACATTTCGAATAAAACTTAAGCCCCCCCCCCCTCCGTCAAATAAGTGATTTTACTTTGAGGCCCCCCTATCTTGGCAGCAATTTTATGTAATGCCCCCCTCTAGTTTTTCAGCCTCCCCTCCTGATAATTATTGCACAGCCCCTAAGGAAATAAAAGAACCCGCTTAAGCAGGATTAAAGTAATTGAAGGATGAGAAGCCTAGTGAAAGGAAACATACGGCTAATTGCCCTCGTTTTTATTTCTTAAGGTGTACTTCTGCTTGATTTGGGATACTTGTACTGAGGACTCACATAAACCAAAATTCTCGTTTACCTTAATCTTTCCGTTATTAGTACCGCTGTTTGATTTCCACACACATTGTTTCCAGTTGGTTTGTGGTACTACACTTGCTTGACTTGCTTTGGCGCTTTCTCCTTTCTCTCCTTTGTTTCCTTTTCTTCCTTGATTTCCCACAATGCCTCGATCTCCTTTCATTCCCACAAATCCTTGCCCTCCTTTTGTTCCCACAAGTCCAGGTTCACCTTTAATGCCCTTAATTCCTCTCGGGTCACTCTTCCCAGGAGGCCCCTCGGGTCCTCTGTCTCCTCTTGGACCCGGCATTCCTTGTGATCCCGTATCACCTATTTGTCCTTTTACACCTTCCCTTCCCTGGGGTCCATGCGGTCCGGGAGCCCCGGGTATTCCAGGCAGGCCATTTGAACCTGGAATACCGGGAAAACCATGGCCGAGCGTAGATTCCTGAAAATAAAGATAGTTTCATCACTAGGTGGCGACAACCTATGTGTAAAAAATAAGTCATTATCATGTGTGCAAATGTAGCCTTTTGTCTGATTATAATATCTGTAGCCGTAATTTTAGTCAAACGGTGGTCTTTGTTCGTCCATTTTGAGGTTATAAGGTTTGTTAATGTAATATATGAAGCATTCGACGCAGTGTGTCATCACCAGATGAAACACGGAGAAGAGAGTTGAAAATATGACCGGCAGCGGGGTATTTTTGACGAACTTTGAGGTGTTTCATCTTGTGACGAAACTGCGTCGAATGCTTGATATTTTTTATCAAACAAAATGATTTTAGAAGGAGAAATCAAGGATGCAAAAATGAGCAGTTTTTCATCTGATTTCCAAACACTCATGAAACATTAATTTCCTTTGCATTTTCTTTATGAATTATTAATGACTCTGAGAAGTTCGTTTCTAAGGTGCTGGTAACTGCTGGCTTTGATTCTAACAGCGGCGTTTGTTCTAAGTAAGTCATTCAGCTTTTTAGAAAAAACAGTCATTAGTACTGGGTAGCATACTTAATATATGAACAGATGAATTTTTTACTACGTTAAGTTGACGAGGAATTTTTTGGCTTTCATAAGTAAACTGAATCCCGCATCCGTTCTGAGACCCAATCCGTTTGATTCTACTAGCAAAGGACCATCATGGATTCCAAATACCGTATGCCAATCAAAGTATGCCCACTAGGGTTGCCTGGTTTGCTCTCAGTTAGTTGAATAATAGTTTTTGCAGCTGCCTGGGTTCTATTCCTGGTTGCATTAGCTCTCAGGTTTTTCAATTCATGTGTACCTTTGAGGAGAATGTAGGTGAATGTGTTACCCTGGCATCACTGAATGGTAGGATATTTTATTCTTCATGGATAAGTTCGAAAATTGATAGGTTGTGTCATGCAACACACTCACCTTACTCTTATGGGAATTTTAGACCCCGGTGGTGTGGTCCACCTTTCATGGGTGGGAATAATTAAGCCTGCTTTTATACTTAGCGTCTAAAGCCAAAAAACACACAGACGTTTCTTCAACTTTCATTGTTAACTGAATTTAAACGCGCCCAGGAACGCTAAAAACCGTAACATTAAATCGTTATTTTTCTGCTATGGTAGATTGTAAAGTGCATAATTATAAGGCACAGAGTGACTACAATTATCCAAGCCAAAACTTGCATTTATATAATGGCCATGAGCAGTGCAGAATACAGGTGATGTCGTGCGAGATGTCTAACGGCAATTTCTAGAAATGAACAAGCCTTACATAAATCTTGTAATGTTGCAGTGTTTTGTTGCTGAGGTGAGGTGGTAGTTCCCAGAGAACCTCCAGAAATGCAGATAATTAGGAAAACAGCGAAATTTTGCACCATGATGAGAGCTTAAACAGAACACTGCGATCACTGACTGAAAGCAGTGCTACGTGATCTTAAATATCCTTTGTTTTGCCTGTATCTGTTTTCTTTGAATTATGTGCTAGAGATCTCCCCAATGCTGTATTATTTGTTCCTGTAAGGGCGTGTGATAGATTAGGTGCTTTGTTGACGTAAAGTAATCTCTATTGTTTAATTCACGGCGAGGACCACGGACACTTTGTTTTAAAAATATATAATACCGTATGAAAACTCATTTTAACAATAAATCGTTTAATTGATGTCGGTGTTCTTTTAGTGGCGTTTCCAAATGACAATTAATGATAAAAAGGTAAACATTTGGGTCTGCACTAGTATGTGCAAACTTGTTTGTTTATATATGATTCATTATACTTTATCTACTGTCTAGTTTTCCACGTACAAAGATGAAAAATAGAGGAGGATGACCTTTAAACTGCTTTGAATGTGCGACCAAATTCCAAAGGTCTTAGTGTTCTACGAAGTTTCAGTGGATTCTATTTGTTCTGTTTTTAAAGCGTTATGATGTTTTTTCCTGGTTAACACTCCGAAAATATCTGTAGAAATTCCTCCGATGTCCGTTTCTCTTTCTTAGTTGGCTTCAGTTGCTCACACTTAGATGCGCGAGTGAAGGCCTGATATAACGATTACCTGTCTTAGCGTTGTTTTTCCTGGCAGTATGCACTTTGAAATGTCGTTTTTAGCTACTGTAGCTATTTATGACAATCCACTATGGTTAGTATAAAATCTGACAGAACCTCAAGCAACCTTCCAGGTTCAATCAAAAGATCTTAACCTCGAGTGTAAAAAGCAGCTTTTAAATTCATCTCCAGTAACACAAGCCAAAACTTATCCGATCCATTCTTCCTATATTTATCTTTTAACTGCCTTACCGTTTTCCGTCGAATGTCTACTCCCTGGTGACTTTAACTGCCACCGAAATGGCTGAAAACAACCGGTGATTAACCTAATTTCGAGGCTTTACTTTAAATAAAGAAAAAAAGGAACTCCAATGAATTTAACGCCCATGGTCAGTTGTTTTCTCAAACCTTCCCACTTCAAGGACCTACACTCGAATTTGATTAAACCACAACTGAGATAAACGACATTTACATGGACAAACCCATATAAAAAAGTAAAAACATCCAAAAACCGGTCGATGCAAATATACAAATAACCTAATTAGACCAAAATCCTAAGCAGGAGTGAACGCTCGAAGAGAGTACCGGCCCAGACAAACTACGTTGCTGACGGCATTAAAAAAAGTAATGTAAAAAATTGTTTTTTTGAAATTCATCAGATTTATAAATGGTAATGGTTTATCGTAGACCATCTCGAAAATATACGGACACACTTTGGTAAAACAGAAACGTTTCTCCGGGGATTTGCCTCTAACCATTTAAGACACGGCTACGTGTTAGATGTTTTCATTATTGTCATTATTCAGCAAAACCTGTGTTTAATATGTCGGAAATTCGCTGATGATCAGGCCTTCGCGACCATCCCAGACCATATTATTTGTTGAGACTTTGCCATTACCATTGGCCTCTATTTTGGAGTTGCGTAGGGAACTGGGGCGAGTTTCAAATTTAAACTAAAAATATAATCTACAAACTGACACCACCATGTAAAAAAATCATGTTGAGATTGGTTATTTGACCAAGTTTGGTGCTCTAAAGTTGAACAGAGATCAAGTTCTGACTCTTGAAACATGGTTAAAGATCCATAGAAACGTTTATAATTTTGTGACAGCGTCTCCCAAAACCATATAAACTCGTTAAAATATTTTTCAGTTTTTCTGTAAACGTGTAAAATTCGTCATGCATCTACTACTTGGAAGGAACTAATTCGAACATCACTATGTCTACCCATTTCCAGGAATATCACAGAAATCGTGAAAGAAAAGAAGAAAGAAAGAAAAAAAAATCGATCGATGTATTCATTGCAGTTTCATGTGCTCGAGCATATTTTCCCACCATATGTTTTTTTTGTATTTTGTATCTCGAATTGCTAGAATTCCTTAATTTTTTTTGGATTTCATGAAAGATAAACCCTTTTTTAACGCAAAAGTGCTCAGCTACTTGAGAGCATGGGCATAGTATACTTCAATCTAATGGCTTACGGGTTCGAGAAATTGCTAAAAACTGGAAAAATCGTAAAGCTGGGTGGTAAAATGGTCATCGAGAAATGAAAGATTTTGAAGATAAGAAACGAAGAGGAAAACTAAAAATCCTGAATAAATCAGCTAAAAATAAATAGTTTTAAAAAAGGCTTCATGGAACAAAAGGGGAGACTCGACGAGTTAGCTCTCACAGCAGTTAGCAACCCAATAAAGTCTGGAGCAGGTTCATGAAAAGCGAAGCTTGGAGGTTCCTGGGTTCCGAAAAAAAAAAAATCTCTGCTCAGTCCGCCAAGCAATGTTGAGCTCCTCTCACATTTTGTAAAGAAGGACAAAAGCCTTACTGTAGAAACGGGCCGGAATGATTATCTTCTTTTGGATGAATGCCCGAAATAATTTTCTTTCAGCTGCCTTAATCTAAAAAATGATAATGCTTTGGGGTCGAAGTTCCTCCTACGTACCAGATGATAAAAAAGCTCAAAATGGATCATGGACTTATCCCACTCCATGCCGCAACGGCTACAGAATATGGTAAAAAAAACAAAACAAAACAAAACAAAACAAAACAAAACAAAACAAAAAAAAAAACAAAGGTGGTGTGCCGATTGCTGAACTTCTGAATATATGTACGTATACTCGATAGAAATTTCATGTGGAAATAAAGTTTTGATCAAACGTTATAGCGCATGAAATTAGCGCACGAAACCTGAAAGTACATCACTTCTTAACGCGACCATAGAAACCTATACCTAATACTCAGAAGGAATATGTATTGTAACCGGTATTGTTTCGCGTTTACGATTGAATTTATTCACTCATTCGTCTTTGCTGACTTGTGCGCTTGCGCTATTCTTTACAACTTGTAAATAAAAATCGTGCGCGCTCACTAATCATGAATTAATCAATATTTGGACTTAATACAATAATGTAGTTCAAGTTTGTGTACTTATTATAGAGTTATGTTATCAGGGCTGTTGCCATCACATGACCTGATAATAGCCATATAAGAGAAAAGCCATTCCTTAAATTTCACAAGATAGAAAATTATACAATCAAGTCACACAATCCAACGAGTTATTATTTTTCTTGAAACCATTATCCGTTTTTTTAGCTGAGGCTTGCCTGGTGCAAGCCAAACCATTAGGCCTGGGGCCTAGATACTTCTTCAATCATTATCCGGGACACTGAATTCCACCCAGTGTAAGCATCCCCCAGGGTGTAACCACTGCACTTTCCTACCCATAATTCCACCCTAACCACCCCTTGTGGAATGTTTTCACAGTATCTCTCAAACGACCGATGATGCAGCTGATCATGATTGGTGTTACCGGACGGCCAGTAATTGTAGACAAGTGCCTCAATTGTCATTGGTCGGTTGCATTCATTTCCATTTATCTTGAAATACCAACGATTACACTTACTACTACCTCTGACCCTCATGTTTCCGTGAAATGAGACTTTGAGCGATGTATCAGACGTTAACTTGTTGAAAGTACACTCCTGTAAGAGAGAAAAGGCGAGTAAAATGTCGTAGTTTCCGACTTTGTCGTGCATGGTCACGTGATTAAGGGTCGTACAAGGTAGGCTTGACAATATACACACTACAGGAACACCATATATTGCATTAAGGTCGGCACAGCTTGTAAAATACTAAGTAGTTCTGTGTACAGTAAAGAAATAAAAAAGCCCGCTTAATCGAGATTAACTTAATTGAAGAATGAGTAGCCGAGTGAATGGGAACATACGACAAATTGCCCTCGTCTTTATTTATGGAGGTGTACTTTTGTTTGATTTAGGATACTTGTACTGAGGGCTCACATAAACCAACATTCTTATTTACCTTAATCTTTCCGTTATCACTACCGCTCTCTGATTTCCACACACATTGTTTCCAGTTGGTTTGTGGTACTACACTTGCTTGACTTGCGTTGGCGCTTGCTCCTTTCTCTCCTTTCTCTCCTTTTCTTCCTTGATTTCCCACAATGCCTGGCTCTCCTTTGATTCCCGCAACTCCTCTCTCTCCTTTTAATCCCACAAGTCCCTGCTGACCTTTGATGCCTTCAATACCTGTCGGTCCACTCTTCCCAGGTGGCCCTTCGCGCCCTCTGTCTCCTCTCGGACCCGGCATACCTTGTGATCCCTTATCACCTATTCGTCCTTTTACACCTTCCCTTTCCTGAGGTCCTTGCGGTCCAGGGACCCCGGGTATTCCAGGCATCCCATTTGATCCTGGTATGCCAGGGAAACCATGGCCGAGTGTAGATTTCTGTAAATAAAGATAGTTTCATCACTAGGTGGAACATAATTGTCCGTGTGAGCGTAGGTCAGAATAGAATAGTTGTTGACTGTGACTAACGTCTCGACACTGACTGCGAGTATGAAATAAATCATTACCTTAAAAGGGTCATTTTTTTTTTGTTACAAATGAAGCCATATGTCTGATTATAATATATATTTTAGTCAAACTGTGGTCTTTGTTCGTCCATTCTACAGTTATAAGGTTTGCTCACGTTCGTTTCTCATTAAGGTGCTGTAACTGCTGGCTTTGATTCTAACAGCAGGGTTTGCTCTAGGTAAGTAATCCAGCTTTGTAGAAAGGCAGTCATTAGTCAGTAGCATAATATATGATCAGATGAATTTTTTTATTACGTATAAGAGACGAGGAATTTTTGGGCCTTTCAACTGAACTAAATCCCGCATTAGGAGAGACCCAATCCGCTTGATTCTACTAGCAAAGGACCATCATGGATTCCAAATACCGTATGCCAATCTACGCACACTAGGGCTGCATGATTAGCTCAGTTAGTTGGATAATAGTTTTTGCAGCTGCCTGGGTTTTATTCCTGGTTGCACCAGCTCTCAGGTTTTTTCAAGTCATTTGAGGAGAATGTAAGTGAATGTGTTACCCTGACATCACTGATTGGTAGGACATTCTAGTCTTCATGGATAAGTTCGAAAATTGATGGATGTGTCATGCAACACTCTCACCTTACTCTTATGGGACTTTTAGACCCCGGTGGTGTGGTCCACCTTTCATGGGTGGGGATGGTAATTTTAAGCACAATATAATATCAGATTATTTTCATGCCAGAAAGTTATATCAATAAAATAATTAAGCCTGCTTTTGTACTTAGCTTTTAAAGCCAAAAACACATAGATTTACTTCCACTTTCATTGTTAACTGAATTTAAATGCGCGCAGGAACGCTAAAAACCTTAACATTAAATCGCTATTTTTTCTGCTGTGGTAGATTGTAAAGTGCATAATTATAAGGCACAGAGCGACTAAAATTATCCAAACCAAAACTTGCATCTATATGATGGCTATGAGCTGTGCAGAATACAGATGCTGTCGTGCGAGGTGTCTAATCGCAATTTCTAGGAATGAACAACCTTTGTAAAATAATCGTTTCTTACCTTACATAAATCTTGTAATGTTGCAGTGTTTTGTTGCTGAGGTGAGGTTGTCGTTCCCAGAGAACCTCCAGAAATGCAAATAATTAGGAAAACAGCGAAATTTTGCACCATGATGAGAGCTGAACTAGAACACTGCGATTACGGACTGAAATCAGTGCTACGTACCTTTCACTTAAATAGCAAATATCCTTTGTTTTGCTTGTACCTGTTTTCTTTGATTTGTGTGTTAGAAATCTCCTCAATGTTGAATTATTTGTTCCTGCAAAGGCGTGTGATAGATTAGGTACTTTGTTTACGTAAAGTAATCTCTATTGTTCAATTCACTGCGAGGACCACGTACACTTCGTTTTAAAAATATATAATACCAAATGAAAACTCATTTTAACAATAAATCGTTTAATTGATGTCGGTGTTCTTTTAGTGACGTTTCCAAATGATAATAAACGATAAAAAGGTGTACATTTGGGTCTGCACTAGCCGAATATGTGCAAACTTGTTTGTTTATATATGATTCATGATCCTATATTTACTCATGATGGGCTTAGGCTACAAAAAAAATTCTGACCAGGAGGTCTTCTAATCTCGTAAATTACTTGTCACCGCCTGCCGGAAACAATCAATGAAGCCCTTTTTTTCTCTCAGTATCTTGTTTCATTTGTTAGATTTACTGAGGTTGTCGCGACTGTCGCGCGTGAATATTTCGCTAAAGTTTCTGTCGCTTTACGGTATAACGCTGGTTGCATTTGCGAAGCTATGAGCACAATGGCTAGATTTCTAATTACTCCTGGCAAGTGTTAAATCTACTTTAATTTAACGGGAAGATGCCGGCAAAACGAATCCGTTTTAACCTACGTCAAGTTCGACCACTACACTGCTAAACGAGAGTGGCGAATTATTTCTGTAGGAAATCCTTACTTGGTTATCGACTTCGGTAAGTTTAGCTTTGTTTAGCCGAGCAATTGATGGTAAGTTGTGATTTTTAATATTTCGGTTTTTTGTCGATGAAACATACCGAGAAAAAATATCGAGCGGAAATTATTTTTTTCGCACGTGCTCTCTGATGATGTATTTCACATAATTTTTGATAATGTATTACAAAAAGATTCTGTCCAGATTTCTCGATATTTTATCAGTTTCACTCTATCACACGCCGCCCAACAAACGATCGCTAGCCTCAAGCAATTTGGCGCCGGCTTTCCTATTTTGCTTTTGCATTTTGATCACCGTCTCATGAAAGTGCTTTTAATTATTTGTGGCGGGAAATATGTACCGCGCGCGTTTGTTTGGCGCCCAGATCATTGACATCAGTGGAAGAGACTCCAGACAGGTAAGAAAACTTAATAATTATATCAGTAGCATTTGATGTTAAAAATTATAACTCTGGATTATTCTATTCTAGTTCAACACTCGAGAGAGTCAGCTCTTTTCGCAAAAAAATTTCGCAGACAAGTAGCCTCGCTGGGTCATGCAGGGTCCCCTTGTTTCCTGAGCTTTTGTTATCTGCGTTGCATAGTATTAACCTGTAGTATCCTGGGTAGTGTATACCTGAAATCTACAGTTAACTCGTAAAAATTCTCTAATCAATGCTGTAGTATCCTGGGTAGCGTATACCTGAAATCTACAGTTAACTTGCAAAAATGCTCTAATCATTCCTGTAGTATCCTGGGCAGCGTATACCTGAAATCTACAGTTAACTTGCAAAAATGCTCTAATCATTCCTGTAGTATCCTGGGTAGTGTATACCTGAAATCTACAGTTAACTCGTAAAAATGCTCTAATCATTCCTGTAGTATCCTGGGTAGCGTATACCTGAAATCTACAGTTAACTTGCAAAAATGCACTAATCAATGCTGTAGTATCCTGGGTAGTGTATACCTGAAATCTACAATTAACTTGCAAAAATGCTCTAATCATTCCTGTAGTATCCTGGGTAGTGTATACCTGAAATCTACAGTTAACTTGCAAAAACACTCTAATCAATGCTGTAGTATCCCGGCTAATGTATACCTGACAAATACATAACATTGACTTATTTGACTTATGGAGGTGATAATCTTATTCAACTCTTTCTCTTTTGAATATTCACGGTCAATTAACAGCTTTCTCTCGATCCATCTTATTTTTTTAGCACGCGCTCGAACTTGATTTTGGCACGAGTGTTGCCTTAACAAAGCGGAGTGAAAGAGCAGTATAAGAACACGTATTGCAGTGATCTAGGAACCTCTGAATTTGGCAATTTTGCGATAATGACATATCGCCAGGGCTATTTCATTTGCTTGATATAAAAGCAGTACAAAAAAATCTTAATTGTTGTTTCTGTCGGCTTTATAAGGATTTGATGCCTTTACATACTGATACAGGACCATAAAGTAGTTAGCGCGTTTGTTAAATTTGGTAATGTTAAATTAGAGTATGAGGAGCTACTTTTATGAATTTTACGAAAAACATTTTCCCGGCCTTTTAGGAAGCGGCTTAAAAAGTTTCAAAGTTGCAGGGCAGTCACAAAACTGAATTCTTGAGTTTACCTCCTTTTCATACTATAATTTACTGCCCGAGACTGAAAAAGGCGCTATGTAAAATGTTTATGACGTTACATTATTACCAAAATAGTACGTGCCTTGGAAGAGGGTTAGCCGAGCAGAAAAAGATTTAAACCTTGCTTTAATCGGATATTGCGGTTACTTTCATTTCAGTTTATGGTAGCTTGAGTTACTCTTTCGTGGGCAATTTACGGAAGTCCTAGGGTATTCAGCCGACACCTCAAGAACCTAGAGCTGTCGGACCTTGGTTTTGAATTACTTATGCAAATTAGCTGGCTGCACATTGAATGTGCAGCCAGCTAATTTGCATAAAATTTTTTCGCGCTTCAAAGCTCGTCATGCTAGTTTCCCCATACAAGCATATATACGTACATACATGAAAAAGAGAAGAGGATGACCTTTAAACTGCTTTGAATGTGCGGCCAAATTGCAAAGGCCTTTGTTAGCTATTTATCCTAATATGTGTTCTGCGAAGTTTCCGTGGATTCTATTAGCGTACGTTGTTCTGCTTTTAAAGCGTTATCATGGTTTTTCCTGGTTAACACTCCGAAATTCCTCCATTGTCCGTTTCTTTTACTTGGTTGGCTTTACTCGCTCACTCTTAGATGCGCGCGTGAAGGCCTGATATAACCAGTATTTGTCTTAGCATTCGTTCTCCCGGCAGTATGCACTTTAAAATGTCGTTTTTAGCTAGCTATTTATGACAATCCACTTTAGTTAGTATAATCTCGGACAGAAACTTAAGAAGCCTTCCTGGTTCAATCAAAAGGTCTTAACCTCGAGACGTGTAAAAAGTAGACTTTGAATGCATATCCAGCAACACAAGCCAAAACTTATCCATCTTGTTACGCCGCAAAATGTAATAATCGCCGCAAAATGTAATATTAACGCAAAATGTAATAAGAATCGCCGCAAAATGTAATACTAACGCAAAATGTAATAACATTGACGCAAAATGTAATGAAATTTTCAACGCAGAATGTAATAATCTTTCAACGCAAATTGTAATAACTTTTCTAACGCATAATGTAATAACGCAAAATGTAATAATTTCCGAATAACAACGTGCATGCTATTTCAAAATCCGTTGACAGTTTCCCATAATTATCCAAAAATTCTCACCCAAACCAAATTACCCATACACCCTCCCCCTCAAGTGGTCAAAAATGGTCGGCCCTAAAAAGACGAAATTGCGCACTTTTTATGGATTTCTCAGTTCAAGATTTGGTGCCGTCAACTCTAAGCCAATGGCGATTGCGTTGCTGAGCAAATTCAAGGTTTCGTTTAGCGTCGAATGCATTTCCTGATATTGAGTCGGTCGGTCGGATTGAAAAAAAAAAACTAAAAAAAAATCACAAGAAGTCTCGGAATAGGAGGCCCTGGTACCCCAGGACGACGTTAAAAGTTAACATTTACATATTTGGATTAACAAAATGCACAATATACTGTAAAAAATGTTCATGTCGTTGTTCCTGTTTTTCTCTATGCTGTTACTATGCTCATTTGTCAGATTAAAAGAATTATTTCAAGTGAAAAATGGTTTAACTACGTCGTTACTTTTTTTTTTGAAAATGCCAAAAAATTGGGTCGGTGGGACGACGCTAAACGGAGAAAGAAAAAGAGGATGGCCTGTCTTCTAATCACAACTGCCTTGCCAGGCAAATTCAATATTTTTGTGCATCAGCTTCTACTCCAATCAAAAATGCGTTACTGGGCTAACTAAAAAATTTTTGCGCTATCTCTTCTAGGCAAACGACAACTGCTTTACAAGGCAAACTGATTTGACTTTGCAAAGCTTGGAAACTTCAACATAAAAGAAACTTCGACCTAAAAACAGCATTAAGAACAATTCAGCCTCTATTAAGTGAGAACTTAGGAAAAGTAAGCTACAGCCAAAGTTTTCTGGTTCTCATGAAAAAAAAGTTTGACAGATATCTTATATTTTAAATGCATTTGAATTATGCTTTGAAAGTTGATTCTATTACTTGTTTTCGAAAACAGCTATTTTATTTGACTGAATTAAATTCAACATCTGAAATTAAGCCAAGTCTCTCAGTTGCTACAGTTGTGGTACAGTACAGCAAGCTCTTGCCGCCATTTTTGTCTCGTCACGCAACGCTCCTCCTCCTTTGAGGAAGAGGAAGAAGAAAATAAATATTATTACTATTATTAACATCAATATTGATAATAATAATTGAAATGAAGATCTGGATCAGCTACTGATTACTGAGCCACAATACCGATTTTGAAATAGCATGCACGTCGTTATTCTGAAATTATTACATTTTGCGTTATTACATTATGCGTTAGAAAAGTTATTACAATTTGCGTTGAAAGATTATTACATTTTGCGTTGAGAATTTTATTACATTTTGCGTCAATGTTATTACATTTTGCGTTAGTATTACATTTTGCGGCGATTCTTATTACATTTTGCGTTAATATTACATTTTGCGGCGATTATTACATTTTGCGGCGTAACACATCTTCCTATATTTATCTTTCAACTGCCTCAACGTTTGTCCTCGAATGTACACTCCCTAGTGACTTTAACTGAATGCACTTCACATTACCCACCGAAATGGCTGAAAACAACCTATGATGAACCTAACCAGTTCGAGGCTTTACTTTCAATGAATAAAGGAACTCCAATGAAGGAAAGAAACCCAAGGTCAGCTGTTTTCGTCAAACGTGCCCACTACAAGGACCGACAGTCGAATTTAATTAGACCACAACTGCTAAATGACACTTGACACTTGACAAACCCATATAAAAAAGGAATAACATCCATAGACCGGTCGACGCAAACACAAATTAGCCTTTCGATTTAATTAAACCAAAATCCTATTGAGTCAGAAGTGAAAGCTCCTGCAGAGTACCGGCCCAAACAAACCGACTACGACATTGCTGACGGCATTAACAGAAGTTTTGTAAAAACCGATTCATCTAAATTCATCAAATTTATAAATGGAATGGGTTTATTCGTAGACCATCTCGAAAATATGACACACTTTGGTGAAACGGAAATGCTTTCGATTTTTCGATTTCTCGCGGGGTTTGTCCCCAACCATTGAAGACACGGCTACGTGTTGGGTGTTTTCGTTATTGTCATTATTCAGCAAAACCTGGGAAGGAATCGATATGTCGGGGAATTCCCAGACGATCGGGCCTTCGCGAGCATCCCAGACCATGTTATTTGTGGGGATTTTCCCCTTGCCATTGCCACATGCCATTGCATGTTGAGTAGTGATGAAACAGACCGAAGCCAAGCATGCGCATTTAAAGTCAAACTCCGTTTTACGGACATAACCTCGTTATTACGATCAGTTTTAGTTTAATTTCCCTGGCTCTTACATTTCCCCTAAATTTAATAACCCGCTTAATAAGGTCACCCCGTTAATACGGACACTTTTTAGGGCCCCCTTAGAGTCCTTATTAACAGGGTTTGACTGTTCATGATTCACCTGACTCATGATCTACTTCCAACCCCCACGTTATATCAAGTTTGCTTGGCTGTTAATAGAGAGATTTGAAATCGCGTTAACGGCGAGCTGCCAACGTCAATGCGTACCTCGAGACTAAGTTTTCCATTCACTTGTCGTTTACTGTTTAATATGTCTGTCCAGAAATGGGTATATTCATTGCTCTTTCATCCATAATTAGACAATTTTTATCAGCACATTTCCAGATTTCAGAAATTATGAACTTTAATCTGACGAAGCTTTTATAACCATGGTGGAGTCAGATCTGCGTTTAATTGACCCAGCTACCTTTGGGCTATGAGGGGAACATCTTTAAAGATGAAGGTGTATGTGTACCGCACCATCAACATTTCGCTGATGTTGAACTTCGTAAAGGAAGAGGTTTCACTGATAAATATGTTTTATTTATATGTGGGCAACTTTTCATGCGACGATTTATGTGAAGAAAGCGAGAGTTTTTCGGAGTAATTGACCCGTGTTACTCTTTAGTAAATGTAGAAATTTATTGTGTGATTTACCTTAAGCGTTGACAGACAAAATTCAGACATGTGGTTGAGCTCGTGTTACCAGAATACCTGTGCCAAGCATAAAAACGCTTAGTGAGGGTTTGGTTTAGGTGATTTTGTCTTAGAAATCCTGTTCTGTGTTCAAAGGTTGTGGATTCTTGCCAAATCCTGTTACTTATGCCAGAGATATTTATTCTCTGTTGCCAGCAATAAAAGTTGTCATTGTTAAGCCTTAGCTAGTGACTTTTAACTGCTGTCCATTCGACTTTGATGTCAAATTTCTTAAGTTTTAGCAAATCCAAACAGTTATGTTTACACAGAAATCAGTATATTCATGCCAGTGTCATTTATAACATGTCTCATAAGATTTAGTGTAGAAGGTTTTTATCTGTTCTTTTCCTAATTGAGAAATTTTGAACTTGAAGTTGACGACCGTAAACGTGATGAAGATTCTAAATCTTTCTCTCATTAAAAGAATTCTTGGTACAATTTAAGTGTAAGAAGATTTCTTATTGTTACCATGAACAACAGACCTTTTGAAAAAAAGGTTTTTCTTTCAACGAGCTAAAAGTTGGCAAAAATTAAATCTTACGAGACAGTTTAAATGTAACAAGATTCCTTATTAATACCATGAACAACAGACTTTTTCAAAAAACGTTTTTCTTTCAACGAGTTAAAAGTTGGCAAAAATGTTACGAGTGTTTTTCACACTCATTTTTTTAATATCATTTTTGAGTGAAAAGGCAAATACCCCCTCTTAATTCTTTTTAGTTTTTCATTTAACAAGAGGCCAGCTAAAATGCTGAATCAGACTTAATTTAGCCTTATTTTCCGGGGATTATTTTCCGCTTGGAAAACGTTGCGTTTGTTTGAAGTAATTGGAACGGTAGCAGAAAGTGGTAGAGGCTACGGGGATAACGAAGTACCCGCTGCTTTGGCCATTTGCTGTCACGTGACTAGATACACGTGAATTCACGTGACACGCTTGACTCACTTTGTTGCTTAGGTGAGATTGTGTGTCACAGTTGAAAACCTTCAGTTCCTTTGTTTAAACCAAAAGCGCTTACTAAAAATGAAAACTCAGCTGTCCAGACTGGTCATCATGAAATGAAATGGCTTTTTTCGAGTGTTTTTGCTTAAACCTTAACACTTAACTAAGTAATAACAAGACGCTTATACTATGCGTGCATTGGCCTGCAGTGGTCTAAAATATTTTATGCTGAGTTTATATATAGTTCCTCCAAAACCGGGTATAAACAAGAGAGGACAATGGGGACAGAGAAGGCATCCCCCATACACACCCTATTCCATAGGTAATTCGTCTCTTATTTTTAAGACCACACGCCTTCGAGTTCGACCGTCACCAAATCAAGCAAAAAGGCGCCGAAGAAATCAAATAAACGGAACAAGAGTCTTTTTGAAGAAGATATGGAGCGATTCCCTTTTCCCAGGTGAGCGCCGACTCATTTCGCTTTAATATTCAAGAATGTCTCGATCTCTTTACGCGCTTTCATTGCCTTTCGCCCGACATGTATTGCATGGCGTTTAGTCATGCGAAATCTCCACGAAAGATCCACGCAGCGCACGAGGTAACTTTATCCCGATTCTAACAATAACTCGAGACGAATTACCTATGGAATAGGGTGTGTATAAGGGATGCTTTCTCCGTTCCCTTTATCCTCTCTTGGTATAAACAATAAAAATACTTGTTTCGGCTTTCCATGAATGGAAAATTCAGGGTCAAAAAGTAGGGATTCCCTCCCCTCAGAAATCTTTTCCACCACGCAGGGGAGATAGATAGGATGAGATAGGACGCGCAATGTCTTCTGGTAGATCCGTCCGACATTTTGTCTTACCTTTTTCGACCTGGACTCGAATCATTTTATGATTGGGCCACAGGCAGCTCAATAATGAGAAATATATTGAACTGGCTGAACGTTTCTGATTTATAGTGACGTGTAATTCTCGTCAGTTCCGAACTAAGATTACGCGACTAGAAAACCACCGCACGTTGTCAAAAAGTTGACATAAAATAGGACGTCCCGATCGAGCCAATCTCTTTGGTATATTTTAACATAAAAACGATAATGTTGCGATTGAGTCAACGGAAAATCTGTTCATTTTTAGTTAGCGCAAAGGGGGCTACAAAGAAAAACATTTTCGATTACACACGAAGCTTTACAGTCGTGATTGATTAATACAGAAGTCTATCATTTACTAGTGAAAAATAATAAGGGGAGTGTAGGCGGCTTATTAACTTTCTTCCTCTGAAAAGGGGAACTTATTAGAGAGAGGGGGATTATTTGAGAGCAAGAGCTTCATAGAAGATTTTAAGTATAAAGTACAATTGTAATAAGTCATTTTCGTTTAATTGCATAGGATAGACAACCAAAATCAATACAAGCCAGCAATTCTTTGAATAAATTTTATAATCGACTCCTTAGAATATAATCGGTTTAACTTTTTTAAGTCACCAAGGATTACAGTGCTTGTGGAACTTGAAAAAGGAAAGTTGCATGGTACTTTTAGTGTAAGCAACGTTATCATTTAGGACTGAGGCCTAGATACTTCTTCTAGTATTATCCTGGACACTGAATTCCACCCAGTGTACGCACTACCTAAGGTGTGGCTAGGGCACTTTCCGACCCATAATTCTACTCTAACAGTCCCTTGTGGGATGTTCTCACAGTACCCCTCAAATGACCGATGATGCAACTGATTAGCTGCTCTCCCTGATGGCCAGGCGTTATAGACAACAGCGTCAATCGTCATTGGTCCATTGCATTCGTTTCCGTTGAACTTGAAATACCACCGATTGCATCCACCGGAAGTTTCAGATTTAACGTTTCCCTGGAATGAGACTTTGAGTGCTGTATTTGACGTCAGCTTGTTAAAAGTACAGTCCTGCAAGAGAATAATATATTGTTAAAAAGACAACTATTCTAAAAAAGCGCTAGTCTCTCACTTTGTCGCGGATGTACCGAGTGAAGTCATGCAAAAAAAAACAAAACAAAACAAAGAAAACAACAACAACAATAACAACAACAACAAAAACAACAAAAACCTTGCGAATATACGCACTACGAGAACATCATTTTATTGACTACCGGATTTCATAGGCAGTGGGTCGAGCCATGGGTACAAGTCCATATAATATTGTCTCATAAACACCGCTATTTTATAAAACTTTTATGTACTTTATTATTGTATTAGTAATATTATCCATTTTTAAATTTCTGGTGATCCCTCCAATCCGATGGCTCTCAACAGTGTCAGTGATCATCTGTTCTACAATGTAAATAGCGTCATTTATGTCTAACTTGCATCATTTCTGTTTTAAGTCGCGCCATTTTCACTCTATAAACAAGCCTTTTTGTTTCCGCTTATCAACAAACCTGCTACTAGATCAAGATTGGGATTGAGTGAACTCTGCAATTTCAAAATGGCTGTAATAAAATGTTAATTAAACTTAGCGTGGTGCAGTTTTGGTCGCACTTGTGATTTCAAATCGAACTCGCGCGTTGAAATCACGCGTATGATTTTAGATCAAATTGTACTCCACTCAGTTCAATTACTATTATAAAAAAAAAAAAAAGAAAAAAAATTATAAAGCTCTGTCTGCTCTTTCCGACTGAGTTACTCTTGAGTTGAAAATAATAGGTGGATCTAGTCCCCTACCTTATGCAATCCAGCAATTGCATTAAAGATGGCACTCTCTTGAGACATGAGATTAACTCTCTTCGATCTTATATATTCACCGAGGAGTACTCTTGTAAATTTAAAATTCTCGGGTCAGAGGGTTGTCATTGTTTACCTTAATCTTTCCGTTGTTAGTACTGCTTCCTGATTTCCACACACATTGTTTCCAGTTGGTTTGTGGTACTACACTTGCTTGACTTGCTTTGACGCTTTCTCCTTTCTCTCCTTTGTCTCCTTTTCTTCCGTTCATTCCCATAATGCCTGGCTCTCCTTTCATTCCCACAAGTCCTGGTTCACCTTTTATTCCCTTTATTCCTCGGGGTCCGCTCTTTCCGGGAGGCCCTTCGCGCCCTCTGTCTCCTCTTGGACCCGCCATTCCTTGCAATCCCTTATCTCCGATTTGCCCTTTTGCACCTTCTCTTCCCTGGGGTCCTTGCGGCCCGGGGACACCCGGCATTCCCGGCATGCCATTTGATCCAGGAATGCCAGGAAAACCATGACCGAGTATAGATTTCTGTAAGTAAAGATGGATTAGTATGGACCCAATTGACACTAAAATTTAGTCGGGAAAGGATGAAACATATTGTCAGAGATACTCGCACTTTCCCTTATTTTAGAAGCACAATGATAAAAACAAAATAGTAAAAACAAACAAAAAAACCCTAAAAGTGCACAGACGGCTTAACAAGTTACACCTTTTACTCCGAAGATGAAGCACGTTCTATCACTTCGTACGTTACTTGTAACACTTAAAACGTAGCACTTAAAATGTAACCGCTGCAATCTACAATATATAAGTGAAACTAAGCTACTACTCCAGGGCAAATTTAACGAGCACAGACAACCAGTCAACAAAACTAACATTAAACCTAAACCCACTACTGTTTCTGAATACTTTCTCTCTCACTCTGACCCTTCTCTCACTTACATGCAGTTAATCCCACTAGAGAAAATTCATTCTAGCTTCACGTGACTCAGTCCGTAAAGCCATGATAGAAAAGGCCATGACTCTTGAACCTTATGGCCTACACCGTCGTGACGAACTGAAATCTAGATAGTTTCTCTATTCTCTTTTTTATGTTGTACGTCATTTCCACCTCTCCCTATTTAACAAATTTTATTGCGACATTCTCCATCTACATCATGGTAATTTCTATTGAGAATTAAATAGCATCTGCATGTAAACCTGAATAAGGCCAATATGGCTAGCTGAAATATTGTTTAAAAAAATCAGTCCACGTTGTTATCACCTTTGCAGAAGTCTTTCAATTTGCCGTTTTTCTGCAGACTTCATGTTGAGACAGGATTGAAAAATAATAATAATAATAATAAAAAAAAGAATGTCAATTCTGACACTAATGGGGAAAATCTCTATCGGCTAATTAAAAAAGACCACGTGACCAGGCGTTGACGTCGCCTTTTCAGTTTTCAATGCGAGTTTTACACGCGAAGTGGGAGGGTTTCTCAGAAGTCATTTGAATGAGAGAGATTTGAGTCATACTTCTCCATTCTCGTTGCATTCTTTTTGCGGTGCAAGCCTTCTTCTTCTGCATGTTAAGGTTCTATTAGGTGCCATGTAATTAACTCCAAAAGGAAAGCATGTACCTATTTGTGTCTAAAAACGCCACAACTGCCCCTGCTGCCGCTTGCAAACGTATTGTTATAGTATTTTGCCCTTGGTGGAATTCTCTGCGCGGGGAACAACACCAAAAACGTCTCGTGCCAAACTTCAAATTTAGCTACGCAGAAGCACTACTTATGAATCTAAGTCATGCTATTGATGTGCCGAGCTAAATTCAGATACTTTAACTGCATTAAAATAAGAAGAATGCATTTAAAAAGTTGATTAAACCGTTCTTTTTGGATTTCTGTGCATTTTTTTTTTACAACAGGTGGCTGAACACAGTTTCTCTTCAAATGCTCTATCCATTTACTGGCAAGTTAACACCATTATCACGAGAAGTTGTCAGCCGAAATTTAATCTTCTTTAGTCGCCTTCTGGCATATCGTGTGATCTCAGTCCCCCCTCCCCCAAGTGTTCAGTATACGTACTTAGGGAGCAATGTTTGAGAGCATTTTTTGTTGAATTTCATAAGCGGTGTAAACGAACGACAACAGAGACCTTTAAGATACACCGTTTCAGTGTACGAAAATTACAAAATAAAGTGTACGGTAAATAAACCGTACGCAAAGCCGTAAATACGGGTAGATTGCCTCTTACCCCGGAAAAACCGGTGAGGGTAAAAGGTGAAATGAGTTTGTGGAATGGCACGTGGCATGGCTTGCATAATGACATAATTATACGGAATATACTGAATTTATGGAAAATGACGAAAAGAAATAAATTAAACAGGAAAGCATGCGCGCGTC
>OZ037995.1:24759299-24829299 GCA_964035705.1 Porites rus
GCAAGATGTCAACCCCAAAGTATTTTTTTTTTCAGTTTTAAAAAATTGTGTCTGAAAGTCTTATTCGGATTAGCGAAAAAAAAGGTCAATGTAAAAATACAAATTAACTTGAAAAAAGCCTGAAGTCTAAAAGATGACACCACTTTGAGTCCTTTGAAATATCTGAAAGAATTGCTTAACACAATATTGTTGATGCATTTATGAATAAGTTCAAAAAAAACACTCCGCAAATTACTTTTTGATATTCTGAATTCAGAAGATGACTTATATTGATACGCCCACCTTAATGAAAAAGGTAAAATTAGCCAAAAATTTAAAAAAAGAAATTCTTGTTTATTAGTTTTTACCTTTTCAATTTATTTTTTTAATTCTTTTTCCTTTAGTCTGTTATCTAGTCCTAATTCATATTACGATTTCCGTTTGATTCATTTGTAAACTGTAAACTTTCATTAGTTAATAGCCTTAGTCTTTATCTCTTATATTTTGCAAGCATTGTCCCGCCTCGAATCCTTGCTAGCTGCGGGCAATACTTTTGTAATTTTATTTGTTTATTATTAAAGTTTTGTTGTTGTTGTTGTATGAATAACACGTGGAAATTATCGTTTTTGTAAATTCTCTCATCAGTTTCGAATTCCTCATCGATAAAAGCTTTTAATGCTGTATAATTAAGGGCAAGAAATCCATTTATTAATTTATCGAATTAAATCGAATGACAAATTTATTAACTTACTTAATCAAATTTATCTATTAAACATTAAAATAACAAAAATATGAAAAAAAAAATAGAAAAAAAGGATAATTCAGCAACGTTTCAAGACATTTCATGTCTAAGGTCTTCTGTAAGCTTTCCTTAGCAGAAACAGAAATGATATTATTCGGAATCCAACGGCTAGAGCTAATAAGGCATAAATGTCGATCATCAGATTGTCCTAAAAAGAAAAAAAAATGTCAGTGACAATTCGGTTGGTTGCTTCTCCGAAAGGAAACTTTCTCTAAGTTTATTTCTTGTCGTCTCACAGAGAATATCTCAAAGCTCCAAGTATCCCTACAAGTGTAGGGATCTCCATTTTCTCCTCATTTTCGAACGAGCCGTCTCTGAGTTGGCACAAGGCTTTGTTTCCAGGCGAGGCTAAGTAATAATAACAACAACAACAACAACAGCAACAATAATAATAATAATAATAATAATAATAATAATAATAATAATAATAATAATAATAATAATAATAATAATAATAATAATAATAATAATAACACAATAATAACACAAACTGGACTGACTAAGGTACATGTAATTACGTGAAGTTATTATCTTTCAAGCTAAAACGTGGGCAAATAGACAACTGGCAATAATGTTTCACCTCAAATAGAGTCTTGAAACTGTTGAAGGTTTGTGCATAACATTTTGTATCAATGTTACAATCCCCCATTTTACCTACAGATCGTATTACAGACATTGTTTTTGGAAGTCAACTGCTATAGTCTGTCAGCACGCTTGGTCAACGCTATTAAAAACTGAAATGCTGTGACCTTCGAGCAATGGTTTTCTTACAACCATACGAGATCATACCGGGTGGTCGCTTACGGGAAACAGAAAAGAAAAGAATTTGTCAAATTTGTGGCCTAAAAGGTGGTCGCGGTCGTTTAAGAAATTTAAGTTACGGTCGGTTATTAGAGAGTTTTTGAAACAGACTACTACTACTACTACAACTACTACTACCACTACCACTACCACTACCACTGCCACCACCACTACCACTACCACTACCACTACCACTACCACTACCACTACCACTACCACTACCACTACCACTACCATTACCACCAAAACTACCATCCCCACCCCGAAAAATCTTAAAATTCTGTATAAAATATCAAAATTAGTATACATGAAAACCATTTTTTTCTACTTTATGTCAAAATTAAGCCTATTAAAAAAAGTTTTTTTTTTTTTTTTAAAAAAGTGCAAATCCAACTGATAAAGTGCATGCCATTGATGTTTAAACATGCAAAAAACCCGCTTATTTTCGCAAGAAAGGGTTTGCACTTGGCTTTGGAAAAGGCCTATTAAAGGGGACCCCTTCCTTTTTTTTTTGACTTCGGCCAACCACGTCTTTAAATACAGTAAATAGGTAGATCGCTATAAGGCCTTGTACCAACCTTATCTAACGCAAGGTAAGTGATAGCTTCATCTCCATTATTAATGCAAGGAACGCCGGTTCTGTTTTCGTGGGGTGTGCAAGCTGCGTAAGCAAGATAAAGAATACTTCACTAATTTGCACTCTTGCGCTTAGATGGCAATCAGTCGTCATGATCAAAAGAGAGTATCACCGTTCATCGTTATAACATTGTGTCTTTCTCTTCAAAGTACTTGACCGTCACTAGGTTATAACATGCCCTAAACTGGCATATTGCGGTGATGTGATTACATTCAAAACAATTGGTCAATTTAAGGCTATAAACTGCATACCTATATTTTCATAACCGTCCCACTGGTTTACAACCAAGGTTTCAAATCCATATTTAAACCACGAAAGATACTGTAGCCATGACAACCAATCTGGTATTGTGCTGAAATGATATAACATATTCGCACTATCATGAGTTTCTCCTTGATTCAGATTCTGAGACGATGTAAGGGAGGTGAATTCTAGTCAGTGGTGCGTAATATCTCAGCAAAGTACGACAAGAAAAATAAACAAGATGGCGGAGCAATTGTCAGGAAAGTGTGTACGTTATGACATACCTCACAATTTAATCACTGTGCACTTTTTCGTTTCTCGAAGAACGAAAATAATAAGAATTAAGTAGATCTTTGTATGTTTCACAAGTTAAAGAGTCATTTTAAAAACAGAAGACTAGCCACTGAATTTCCACACGGAAAAGGAATTCCCTAGCTTATAATTCGCGATGTAATGAAGGAGGGATTCTGTGCTAAGCTTTAGTGTCCAGCATTATCGAAGCTTCTTGTTGAGTACTAGACATGATCGATGAATCGACTAAGCCTTTTAAGAGAAGTAAATAACGCCCTGGTAATATGCAGAATGTTTACCACTTTAACCTATGACCTTGTGGTTACTAGCCCAGATGTTCACCACTCTAAGCGATAGAAAACTCGTTGGACCTTAAAGATCATTATACAAAGGTAAAGGCTTGAATTGTTTATAGTGGAAAGTGCACTTGGCTTATCAAGCTAGTTTACAGGCACTCCAATCAAATACTTAGAAACAAATAATTCAAATACAACATAACAGGATAAAAACCCCCAAAGAGCAGAAGGCAACCAGTTGTCTGTTTACAAGTGTGGCCTAGGATTGAACTCGGATGACCGAGAACAAATCAAGCAAGTTGCCAGAGCGGGACTCGAACCCGGGGTCGCCGGATTGTGAGTCCGACGCGCAGACAACTAGGTCACGCTGTCGCCCTGTTTCGAATCCTATTGGGAATACGCCATCATTCCGCTACATTTGGTCTGGACAAACTACACTTTGTATCTGATCAAACGACGACCCTCATCTCGACATCGTTCACCTGACCGCGCTTCAAATAAAAACATCCAAACCACAGCCATATGACACTTACTTGTTTTTAACGTAGAATCCGCCAATAAGTAACAGAGGTAGAAGTAACGGGGCACTGATGGCAGAGGCGGCTGGTACAGACGGTGCGACTGTGGATACGATATACCCTATAACAGGAAAAAAATACAAATTCATGGTGAAAAATATCTTCTGGAAAGACAACGTTACAAATTGCGAACTATATGGTAATTTAGAAAGAATGCCCACTGCTATCAGACCGTACGGAATGGAAGAATTGCACTATCCTGGCATGTTTTTTCGTGTTGGGCAGCGCATCAGCTGATCACAGCATGGGTCCCACGATATTGGAGGGGTGCGAGAGGACGTCCGACAACAAGATACACATGGGGGATTGTTGTAATTACCATCGAGAGTTTAAAATGATTTTGCTGTTTCCCAACACTGGTTCTAAAATGTCGTGGATAATCATTTTTTATGCTTGAATATTAAACATAAGCCAAAAGTAGTTGCATACAGTCGCTACAGAAACAGTATCAACAACACTAATTTGTTGAGCGGTACCACATATAGAGATAAAACATACCATAGGATACAGCTACTACGCTGACCAAAGCAAGGATCCCGTACGCATAGATGAACCTTAGTACGTTATCTCGCAAGCCTGAAAACATCAGATAAAAAAATTTTTAGATAACAAAACAAAAGATAGGGGAAACCAAGGCAACAAGTTGTATAACACCTAGCTATATCGATTTATTCGAAAGGCGATGAAACTTATGTAGTTAAAGATGCTGACCTAACAGATAAAAGTTTAGCTGTTGCCGCTATTGTAGAGTCAGCTTTAAATATCCTCTAGAAAGCGTAAATAAAGTTTTAAAAGCATCGGGAATAAAACTCCGCCGCAATGATTATTCCTGATAATCGATAGATCACCTTAAAACAAACGAGGATTATGAAATCCCCCCAAAAATAAACGTATAAGTTAAACGTTGTTTAGACGTCTTGTAAAACATTGGCATTTACTCCTCTTAAACCTTCTTTCTACAGTGAAAACAACAGTCTGGCTGCTGACCGTTTTTTTTTTCTTTTCCGTAGGAAGGACATGTACAAACATTGCTGTGATAATTATTGCATAGTCGCATATCTAAGAAATGAAACTAAACCTTTTTAACACCCTTCTTACTACAGATGCGGCTACACTAGCCCTTTTACCCAAGGGCAAATGGGTTAAAGTATATAACATTTACCGAGAAAATTAATGTTTATCAAAGTTATGTTTGTCTGTGCAAATATTAACACAGCTCCGTAATCAAATGAGAACGTTTACTTGCAAATTAGACAAACTTGCTTGCTATTGGTATAACTTAACACCTTAGTGCAAGTCGTGGCTGCCGAGGTTCAGTTGTACCCCATCACAGATTCAATATGATCGAGACTACGGACACATGAACATCAACTGTGGTATAAGATTTATAGAAGTCTTTGTTTTGTAGCTGATTGTTTTTGCTTGTTTGTTTGTTTTTTTTTTTGTTGCTATTCCTGTTGTTGTTTTTATTGTTGGGGTCTATTAAGACCCCACTAGGCAAATGAGAGCCAAGTTTACACAGTCCTCTGGAATTGAAAAATTATAATTAACATATTGCATTTAAAGCAGCTTTACATGGAGACAAATTCCTTAAATATCAAAAATACTGTTCAACCATGTTTCCCAGGGTAATTCTCGATCATCACCTGGAGTCTGATTGGATCGCGTTTGGTGTAGATGAGGTTTAAAAGGTTAAAAATGGTCGGAAACGTTCCAATTTTTACGTCAGTCTTCAATGTTTACAAGGACGTTTACCTGCGCCCCTTGGGCAGTTTATCGCCGTTTAACCGCAAACATGAAAGTAATCAAAACCCAGAACGAGCCCAACCCGAGCTATTTCTCAGAGGGGATATGGAGCCTTGGAGAAAAGGTCTAGTGTAACCGCACAAGAAGCTCATGATGGGCGCCTCACAGCATTTAATATATCTTACTTACCGATCATCCAGTAGGCGATTGAAATCAAAAGAAGGGGATTGAATAAAAAAAGAGGTGCCTAGAAATTGCAAAAAAAAAAGGTTAGTTTCTGCTAAAAAAAAAAATAAAAAAATGATCATAATAATCATAATAAAATAAAAAGTTATCAAAACGGGACTCATTATAGGGGTCGTCGCCTCTTGCATTGCTTTAGGTTTTACATAAATTGCATCGATAACAGCGCTTTACACTAACACTCACCTCAGCAAAAGTCTTGGACAAAAAGTAAACGTCTGTCCGATACATGCCATTATGGTGCTCTCGTAAAAACACAGATAGCTCGACTGGAAAAGTCTAACAATAATAAAGAAAAAGTTTATCAAAATGCAATCTACATTAAGGTGGCTCGATCCGGTATTTTTGTAGGCACACCTATTATAACACATTATCATGATATTAGTTTTTTTCTTGCAATTAAAATTAATATCACGTGACAAGGGCGAACTCACAATGGCCTGCTATCCATTTGGCTTGATTCGCTGAATGGATAGGGGGTTGTGTCATGTCATCGCAAAGGTCAGGATTTGATTCCCGATCAAGCCTCATTTTTTTCAGGTTCGTTGTCAACCGGTTAGGTTTTTCATTCAAATGCAAAGATCATGTTTACTTTCATATCCTTATTCGTGGTTAAAGTCAAGATTCATTTCATATATTTCAATTTGCTGACGTCTCAATCGTCTTGGCTTATGAATATCAACATGTTTTGGTAACTTCTTATGATGGCCAATTGATAAAATTAAAGACAGAGGGATATGATGATTAAGGTAAATTTTCCAACACTTACGAAGATGACAGATGCAACGTTGTTGAACGTGACAGACGTGAGAAGAAAGAAAATCGCTCCAGATATATTCTGGATACCAGCTTGATCCACCTTTGTTCGGAAGTAAATTATTCCGGCTATGAGACCTACAAACTAAACAAGATAGTAGGCAGATATCAGTCATAGCACAAGCTATTAATGTGAAATACCAGGGGCACCCACCGACTGTTTTCTGTACAATATCTGTTCGGCGAAGGCTCAAGCAAATTATTTCCTAGAATTTTCTTCTGCTTGATGACGGCTAAAAATTTCTAGATGCATGTTCCATTCGTGTACAATTTTCGAAGCTTATCAAATGAATTCCCTGTGATATTATTATATGTTAAATTATTCATATTTTTATTTTACTACCCAGGTCACACTATTTTTCGTAGAAAAAGGAAACCTAAAATTTTCGTATAGGAGAGAGGGATAAAAAATCTCACTTTCGTAAAACGTTAAATTGCACTTAAAATTTTCGGAAAATTAATACTGAAGCCCTTCTAATTTCGAAAAGACTTAAGTTCCCCTGTGATGACGGATCAGACAAAAATTTTGTAACGCCGCTTAGAATGCATTTCTAGAGATCTGAAAGTACTTTGGATAGCCTAAAAAGTGTTTTAAACGTATTTTTGAGGAAACTGTCGTTGGGTGCCCCTGAAATATCAATTAGGCTTTTACCTATCCGAACATTTGTTAAAGGGGCCGCTATGTCATACTATTTGCTATCTTTTTAGAAAGGCAAAACTTGTTTTCGCATCAGTTTAATTCAAAAATTAATAATGGTGCAGTTTTGTTATTGAAGACTATATTTAGGCATTGAAATTGTTTCCTGTCGTCTGTTTCTACGAACAGCAAGGATGTGTGTGGATTAAAACTAGAAAAAGTTGGGCCAACGTTTTCAAGTTTTAATGCTATGCCCGCGAAAATCAACATAAAAGTTATTATGGCTAGTGCCCCCTGATAAAGTTTGTTTGATATTGTTGCAACAACTTTACCACTGGCTTTTACGCTGATGCTGAAAACCGCACAGATTATCGAGAGCCGACATTTATTACCACCAACATTGTTACAGTTAGAAGATCGTAGTCAGCCTGTTTTATTAAGAGGACGAAAAATGAACGGCAGGTTGGAAGTATTTTGCCTGAATTGAGAACAACTGAACTTCGATCAGTGAACTGTTTGAACCCAGGAGTCATTTCTCAAGTAGGTCGAGCATGATCGTCCGGGTGATCGTAGTCCGTAATAGTCCGTCCGTCTGACGTTTCAACAACCTGTGCGGTAGCCACTTCAGAGTCTGTTGCCCCGGCATATGACAGAAAGAACATAAATCTCAACTATCTAGATATGATGTCAGTGGCTCTTACTATGCTCTGATAGAGTCGGACTCTAAAGATAACGACATCTCGATTAAAGGTGAGCCAGGATCGCCAGAAAACAGAACGAAACTGTTTGATCCAGGACACTTTGTACCTGAGATAGAAAAGTCAATATTAGATGGGTGAGTAATGTATGCAAAAGTTAGGTAATACAGCCTTTTGCGAGCGTCATAAAGAGGGGGAGACAGCAGAAAAACGTCTCTAACGTTTAAAGTTGTTATCGCAATAATTGCAATTTCCTTATCCTGGCAAATATCGGCGAGTTTTCGAAGACCTGCATTAGTAAGACGCTGCGTTGAAAAACAAACAAATAAATAAACAAACAAACAAAGAACAGAAAGTCAAATTCTTTCTCCCGCGTTAAATCTTTCCAATAAAACGTTGCATTAGGAAATTGCATACGAAGAACAAACGAAGCACTGCACTACGATAAGTGTTCGTTCTTTTTTCTTCTTGTCGTAATTGTCTAAACTCTCTATTTATCACTTCAGATTTTGCTGTCTGTTAAGATTATTTATTTCCACAAACGAAACTGACGCGATTTGAGTTAAATAACAGTTGACTCAACGTTGGCAAAGGTAATGGAATCAACGATCATTTGTTGTGGAACCGAAACATGTTGATGGAAGCGTGTTAAAGCGCAGACTTTTCATCAAGGTTGCAAGAGATCCTGCGGCAATATGACCCTTTACAACTGAAATTAGGCAGCTTATTTCTGAATTACCACTAAATGGTCGTTTTCACACTAGAGACGGATGGATCCATCTTCAAAATCCGTCAAAATTGACGGAGAAAACAGATAGATAAAGTCAGGCGGCTTGTCCATCCAATATTAAGACCGTTCCATTTTTCAAATTAAGACGACTATTATATGTCTGACGCGAATAATCCAACGAATAACCCGTCTCAGACGGATAATCAGTCTCTAGTGTGAATGCGGCCAAGGTGTAATATTCTTACGGCGAACGACGAACAGCAACGTCTTCATCTTTGAAGGAATCCTGAAATAACATGTAATTCAACGACAGGCGCTTGTTAGCTTATCCGGAGTCCGCTCCTTGATGTCGAAAATGCGTATGAGTACAATGAGACAAGGGGTAGTCGACATAGCAATTGACATATTGGTGTCGAAATAACCTGGAAAGGATTGTTAAATTAAAGGGGGACAACATAAACGATCCAGAATCTAAGAGAAGGGTCCAATTCAAAAACGCAATATCTTTTCAGACTTGGCTTTGTTTGTCAGACAGTTTGAACCTGCATTAGAGCCCCAGAAACAAACTTTTGGCTTCAAAAATAATAAACAAATGAAATTTGTTCTATGACGTTCATAGACTGAGATACATCACACTAGTACCAGTGGTTAGTCCATCATCCACCTCTCTGCATAGCACTTTTATGATTACGGCCACTGTTATCGCTGAATAGAAATTTGTATCTCTCAGCCAATATGTTAAGCTACTTCGGTTAAATAGCAGCATTTTTAATTTTTTGAGGTCCCAAAACTGGCTCATTTTTGCTAGAGATTATATTTCGCGCATCATGTTAGGTAGTAACTAACCTGTCTCTCGGGTTCCTCTGCGTCAGCTGTTTGACTTGCCTCCTTTGCACTATACGCATCACATATGTCCTATAGAAATCACACGTTATGAGAATAATGTAATTAATTTCCAGCAAAAAAAGCAACAAAACAACAACGGAAAGATGTAGGCAAGTATGCTTTCGTTTAACCCTCAAAGACTCTATGATATTCTCAAAATCGGACACAGTGCACCGTTGCTTAATAACAATTTAGATTAATTAAAATGATTTAGCAGGATTGTTTTGCACTATTTTTCTTGAATTCTCTGTAACGGATTACCTTGTTTTCTTTAAGTGTTAGTAACTCTATAGTCGGAGTGCAGAGCGTTAATCGATATCTGTGACACGTTGCAAGGAAATCCTCTAGATCAAAGGGAGCGATTGCAGTTAATCTTTAACTTTATGAGACCGTACCCCAGCTAGAAAGGACTGTTGCCTCCGTTTAAGCTACATACAACAGCGTGTCTCACCTGGACTCTTTGTTGGCAGTTTTGTTCGTCGCCAGGAACAATTGCCAAAGTATGAACAAAGTGATCAGCGGGATTAAAGTTGATGGGACAAGGATATCCTAAGCTGTTGAAAAATACAGAGGAAATTCATACGTTAGAAAACATGCTCACTGCGGCATCAGTGACCGTATGATTTTCTGCAAAGGAGTTCTGGTTCCGGTTTTCAAGCGCTGGATAGCGCTATTCACCAGATAAATCACTATCCAGCGGATAAGTATTAGGGGAATTGTAATCTACTTCAAAGTTACATTATTCCCAGTTATTACTCCAGAGCAGTAAGCGGTTAATGCGTGAGAAGGACACAGACCCACTTGTGTCTTTTGTCGAGCTTTTCTCCCAGTGTTTTCGACGCCATGTTCCGCTGCAAAATTTTTTCAGAGGCTTTCCCTCCGCCGGGAACTGGTATCTAACTATTTATCTCGCTAAATCACCTAAATTATCATGCACTTAAATCGCTTCCCCAGTCCCCTCCATGTCTGACGCACTTCTAATTTACAACTATTACTATTTATCTGCTTAAGGTAAAACAACAACGATGACAATAACAATAACGATCACGATCACAATAACGATAACGAGAATGACAACGGATCGGTAACTATGACGATAACGATAACTAGAACAAGGGGAGGCGACCACTAAGAGGGATTTTTGTCTTGGTTTGACACTCATCTGAATCTCACCTTAGAGCGGTTTTCACTTGACTGTCGTAAAACCAAAACCAAAGTAATACACTAGCCAACCAAAGGGCGTAGTAAAACCAAAACCAAACCAATTCCTCAATTACTTTCGACAGTCAAGTGAAAACCGCTCTATTTTTGCTCTTGATACTTACGATACCATTGTACACACTTATTACTATCAGTTGCTTCAAAACTTTAAAACTGTCTCCCTGGTATTTACGGTTTAGTAAATACCTGATACCACTGCACAGTACGTTAACTAGTTTATATTTCATCACCTGGAAGCTAAGGCCGTACTGAACATTTCAGGCTCACTAAAACAAAATGTTCTGCTACAAAAACAAAACAATGCATCGTTTTTGAAAAGACAAGTGGAAAAGGGATTTTTAGTGTTTTTTATTTTTATTTTTTTTTTTAAAAGAAATTGCGGACATTGTAAACCGCGTAGCCCATAAGTCCTTGATTTGTTTTGACGCGCGTTAAGCTGACGAATCGAAATTTCAGCTTTAAAAAATGTTTTATTAAATATGAGGGTACAACATCTACCTGTCAAAATACTGAATGGCGTCGGCTGTAGAACCCATGTAGGCTGTCCTTCCCTCAGCCAACAGCAGGATGCTGTGAATCAAAGAAAAAAAAAAATGACAAACGAACCTTTCATAGAGTTGTACGCAAGTATCTTAAAAACAAAGTTTCCTTCCGCTTAATCACCGCCGTTTAATTTGTGTTTGCCACTGAAATTGTTATCTTTTTAACAGCTGCTGGTCATAAATAAGAAGGGTACACCACAAAAAAAAAATAGAGTTGTAAATAAATGAATGAGTCAGTGAATAAATTATGAAATAAAAAAACTAATTAAAAGACTATCGTAGCACATTCATGTAGGGGATCCTTGTCTCCTTGTCTGAAATTTGGAATTTTGCGCTTTTTTCAGTGGAGGGGGTTAACCCCGATGTACCTGGAGGAAAACGTCTTGTATGTAGGTGGAGAACCAAACTCAACCCGTATACACGGGGTCACCAAGGCGTGGCCACCGGTATGGTACCCACGAGTCATTGTTAGAAATTAGAGGGAGATTAACGCTCTCACACCGCCACACTCCTCCTCCAACTCACCTGTGAAACATGGCGTAAACTTCAGATGAAGGTTGGTGAATGGTACAGATGATAGTTCTCCCTTGATCCGCAAGCTGCTGCAATGCCGTCACTAGACTTTCAGCCATGAATGAATCAAGACCGGAAGTTGGTTCATCAGCAAACAACAATGGAGGGTCGGTAATTACCTGGTTAGTTATGACATATAGTGAGTTGGTATAAGAACAAAAAATTGAGATGGGATGGAATAAAAAAAACTGTAAACTGTTTGTTTATAGTGGCAGAGCGCTAAGCTGCGCTAAACTGGATACTTTAAAGACTCTTAACTTGAATACGCCATCAATTAGAAACACTGAATTAATCCAAACTCAGCATAAAAATGAGGCAGTCGATAGGCTACTTAAAAGCAAGCACAGCAGAACTGAATTGAACTCTGGGGTAGAGAGGAACAAATCCAATAATTTCTTAGGACGGGATACGAACACGGAAGTTAGTCGCACTGATCAGTCGGCCACGCTGCCTCCAAGATGGAAAACAGGTAACTCAGGTTATCACAATATCACTTTATTAAAAGGTAAGTGTCCATTCTGGATTAAGTGGTGACCCAGGCAACACATAATGACGCATAAAAGAAAGAGCAAGTGGATGTGGGATGTGTTCCAGCATAGAAGAGTAATCTAAAGGACTAATCTGAAAAGTGTAATAAGAGGCACCAATCGAGGCTTTGAAATTGCTAACTTGCTACCTTACTTAAAACCGACCATTTTAAAATCAACCGTTTTAAGAATAGCTTTATTATCTTTTCATGTCTTAAAGCAACTAACTTATAGAATAGCAGAGTTTTCACTTTTGGCAGCTTGTATTTTCAATCGATAACTTTTTTGAGCATCTCATCTCTTGTTAGCTTTTTTATTCCTTTCAATTTAGATAGGTTAGTTAATGTTTTTGATCTATAATTTAATTTTTGTAACGTAAATACGCAATTCAGTTTTCCAACTACTATGCATTTACGAATCAATAAACTTCAAACTTCAAACTAATTACTTAGTTACTTACCTTGGCAATATACGCAGATAAAATGTTGGTTAATCATACCTCTGAAGCGAATGACAGTCGTTTCTTTTCTCCCCCTGATATTCCGCGTAATCGTCCAGGTATTCCAATGAATGTATCAGCACACTTAGTTAGGCCGAGCTTCAATCAATCAATCAATCAATCAATCAATCAATCAATCAATCGATCAATCACTCACTCAATCAATCAATCAATCACTCACTCAATCAATCAATCAATCAATCAATCGATCGCTCACTCACTCAATCAATCAATCAAGCAATCAATCAATCAATAAATCGATAGATCGATCAATCAATCAATCACTCAGTCAGATAGTCAGTCAATCAATCAATCAATCAATCAATCAATCAATCAGTCGCCAGTCAGTCAGTCAATCAAACAAACAAACAAACAAACAATCAATCAATCAATCAATCAATCAATCAAACAATAAACCAATAGATCGATCAATCAATCAATCAAACACAGCATGCATAGGATAAGTCTGAATAAAAGAACTTGGCTGAAATATCTCGTTATCTCTGTTTTTCTTTTCGATCTCCTGCCTTAAAGAGAAAGCAGTTCACTGCAATAAGACAGGTCTCTCTTTGAACACGATCACAGAGAAAAGTACTGTTTTTGAAGTTTTAGATTCCGTGAATCCTTTGAAAGAAGTATGATATCACTATCGAATAAAATAAAGTTTTGTCAAATTTGTGCAAACAATTAATAAATATCAACCTGTGCAACCCTTTATTTACATGGGTAAATAAATGTGATTTAAGAAAAAACAACTTTTTTTTGCATTCCATTCGAAATGTTATCCCCAAACGAATGACCAGTAAATTAGCCTTGAATGCGCCATAACATAGTTTACTACAAGTTCTCCATGGCCGGCCCAGGATACAACGAGATAAGTCTCCATTGCCAAGAAGGAAAACTTAAAAAAAAGGTCGAATGTCATTAAAATGGACATTTATTAATTTTCAGGCTTCCTTTATATGAGCTTGTTTGCTGATTAGGAAGTGAGAAAATTAATGGATGACCGAATACGTCAGTACTGACAGGTGTTTGCATGCCTTTGGCAGCTGTTTCAAATTTCAAGGCAGTTTTCTTTTTTTTTACAAAGGTTCATACCTGTAGTATAACTTCCTCGACGCGTTCTTTCCGCTGGTGACCTGGGACGTGTTTGTCCATGCGCAGAAAAGCCTAGGAACAAAAATTTATATGAGAAAGAGAAAAATAGGCCATTTTCGAGTTCCTCCGGGCCTCTGTATCAAAACGAGGTTAAGCGCTCAGTCTTTGATATGGAAATGACTTAATTTCATTCTCATGCAAATAAAACTCATTTTCACAAGAAAGGTTGCGCACTTGGCGTCATTTTGAAAGAGAGGGTTTTAGGAACTCGGAATTGGCCTATTCGGTTATCATAAATTTTACTATATTTTGTTTTCTACGATCAGGTTTAAGGCTCTGGAAAAATTCTCTCTTTTACTACAATATACCGACCCATGTTAACCTGTGGTAGTCTCTAATAGTTTATACAAATTAGTTATTACAGAACTCCCTTTACCCCTGGAAACCAGTAACGTTTCTTTTTCTTTGCAAAAAAATATAGCATGCCAAATCCCTTCTTGCTTCTCGACCGGTAGAGACCAGTCAAATGAAGAAAACCTTCGTGATTCGAACCCATGACCCCTTCATTACCCTACCAATAAGGGCGGAGCAAGCTAATAATCCAAATGGAAGCTGGTAAATCAGTCTGTTTATTTTAAACCCGTTTATCAATGAGAATAATTTTTAGGCTTAAACATATAAAATATTTTCTTTAAATCGACATTATTTAGCCAAATCGCTTGGCTTTCATCAGTCGAAGTGAATGCAAGGTTACATTGTAGTCACTTGACCTCAGGATGGTCACATGACGAGAGAACTGTACCATTAGAGTTTGTTTTTAGTTCTAGCCCTCCACCAGGGACAAGACATGGGCCGTCTTCTACAACCTCCTTGATCTTCCTTTTCAGAGTGTTGTCTTCCGGGAGTATAACCTCTACTTTATCATGTGTGATTGAATGACCGAGTGTAGAGCAATGTTTATGTCTTACAGGCGATGTTCATCTCATTGATGTCAACGGAACGTGAAATGAACTTTTTTCGTTTCAAACCCGTTTATGTTTGAACTTCGGAACGAATAATTTAATTATATATATCATTAAAGATCATCGCAGTTATCGAAAACAACTCTTGCGTGCTGCCTCTTGCGTGCTACGAAAAGTAAAGCTGAAAAAAATTAGGCTTGTACCAAATCCGAGTTAGTTTGTTAGTTCAATTGGTAGAGCAATGGCTGGTATTGCCTTAAATCGTACAAGTCTGATATCTTTCACTGAAAAAGTTTTGTCGTCTTTAGATATAAATTGATGGTGTAGCGTTTTGCTGAAAAAAAAAAAACAAAACAAAACAAAACAAAAAACAAAAAAACAAAACAAAACTAAACAAAACAAAAAAAACAAAAACAAAAACAAGGAGACAGAGTGAAGAATGATTACGATTAAAATTAATATTAGACATAAGTTATTTCAAAACAGGGGAAGTTCTACTGAAATAAGCACCGCAAGGACACGGACACGATTTACTTCTAAATCATCTCGTGAGTAAAAATGAATAAATAAACAAAAATATGCAATCAAATAAATTTTAATAAAAACAACAACAAAAAAAAAAAAATGGAGAGAGTATGGGAATCATTTTCATATTAAAATCTTTACATATCCCACGCTAATCCTAAAAAAATATTGAAAAAACAACTGGATTATCTTAAAAAAATCTAAATTCCATTGTCTTTGCAATGCCATTTTTCAGGTAACGACAAAAAAATTAAATATTTCACATAGGTTTTCTTGGGAGTAATGAAAATTTTATGTGAATCATAGTGTTAAGTTAATTGAATAAGAATACAAATTGAAATGGTTAAAGCCGACCTTTTGGAGTGATAACCTAGACATTGATAACTCACCACGTAGCTACAATGTATAATAAACTGGAAAGCCTTTGAATTTCAGGAATGTCTTCTTAAATATCGCAGATCAGGGCATATTTTATTGAGGTTTCCTAGAACATTGCCTCAATATATGGCAAACAAACTTATTCTGATTCATGATCCTTATACTATACATATCATTTGACAACTGTATTCGCAATTTTCGTGGCAATACAGTATGTAGTTAACAAACACTGAGATTTTTTTTTCTAGTTTAAAACTTAAAATAAAGGGTCAAATTTGAACTCATTGTTTTTTGAACAACAGTCTTAATAATTGATTATGTTCCAGTTTGTGCGCTCAGCTTCGTGTCTGAGTAATAAACTTAAATTCACTGTTAGACCCGTTAGTGGAGGGTCCATAAGTGTCCTTAAAGACGATTCGCTGACGGTTTGCTGATGCACTGTAATAGTTAAAAGTGGCCACAACTCCCGAGAAACGTTTTCAGTATGGAGCCTAGCTTAACTGTTTCAAACCGTATTATTTTTGTTTGTCTGAGTCAAATTCTGAGTAAGATAACCGTTCGACAAGTCTCTTGAAGTGAATATCCTTAGCAAGAACACCCAATGCAATCATTGGACAACAATCTCTTCTAAAAGTAATTTTCAATTAATATTTTATAGGGTTGCTCAAAAAGACTCTTAAAAGTTTCATCAGGTTCGTTACCGTGAGGCGCCAATACCCAAGACACGAAAGAACGCTGTTTGCTAAACTAGTTTCATATGCTGGCGATGAAATTGGTTCTTCTATTTATTCCATTTTTTCTCAATGTTGGCTCTGCGCAACAATGCAAAAAAGTGACATATTCAGTACGGGGATATTTCCTCAGAGATCATTTGATCTCTACTTCAAACGTTAAAAATATCGGCCAATGTTTGATCGCATGCTCGCAGGATCAGCGTTGTCGGAGTATCAATTTTAAGTTTCTTGGTTCCATTTGTGAGCTAAATGATGCTGATAGGGAAACCAAACCTGGAGACTACAAATTAAACGATGGGTATGCCTATAGCGATTACCCCATCAAGGTGAGCGTAAAATAAATGTATATGATGCGGTATTTTTAATCTTTGATGAAAAAAATAGCTATTGCAACTCCAAATGTCAAGAAACCTAAAGACCAGACTTCCAAGCATGCATGTACATAATATGATATACCCTAGAGCAATCACGAATTTGAATCCTACATGATCGTATTTAAGGAAAACTGGCAACAAGAAACAGCTACCAATCCTGCAGTATTATGGAGCGTCGTTTTCCCATAGCTATGAAAAATTTAATTTGTGGATTTTTTATGCGTCCCTATCAAGAAAGATGTGCGAATCGGGCATATCAGACACTCTAGGTATAAACTAAATATAATACAACGGAAATCACCAGGGAGCAGAAGATTTCAATCTTTCAGATGGTCAATATAGTTTCAGCCAGTAGAACTACTTTCCACAAGTTCAAGGTATAAGGCAAGAGAAATAGTAATATAAGGGCTCTAGATATCTGAACATAAACCGTGGGCTTATCCAACTGATTAATATGGTAAGACATATCAAGGGATGAAAGTAAGATTTAACACCAAGCGTAACAAATAAAAGATGGAAAGTTGTTATAATATTGAGCCCAGCTCTGGCCCTGTGGAAGTGGATGCTCTCACCCTGACTGACCGGCCCTAGCTACACTGATCTTAGTAGTAAATTTAAGGCCTGAACGTTAACATTATTTTACTTTAATAGGCACCACTGAACCACAAAGTGTACAAGATGACCCCACAGTTGCTCAAGGCGCATGCCTCATACATCGACAATTTTCACTCCATTGACGATGATCAAGTAACTTTTCATGAGATAACACATGAAAGGGTCCCCAAATCAGCTGACATGGCTCTATTGAAAATTCCTTTGATACCTGCTGGAATGCTTCCAGATCAAGCTCATCTCACCGTTAAAATAATTGCAACCAATGAAATCAACACCGGAGTCGACAGCGATCCATCTTATGGCCCATCAGACGGAACCAATTTTGTGGGATTTGAAGTCGTTGACACAAACAATTATGACACCCACCCTCCCTGTTTTGGGACGGAGGGTACATCAGGGTTATTACTAAAAGAAAGAGAGTACATTGATGAGGGTCCTCCCTTGATCAGCAACCGTGTCTATCCTGGACAGTTTATCTTCACTCTGAAACCGCATATGATGTGGGGATCGTGCTTTACTACTCAAGACGGCGGCTTTAACAAGACAGCATTGTACAGCAAGCGACTGAAGCCTAGCAAGGGTCTTATTCTTGAAGTTTATAAAGATGGCAAAAAAGAGAGAGTTGGCATTAAGTACATTGAGGTCCACATAATAAAAAGTGGTTAGTAGGAACAGACGATAAAATTTTCAACACAAAAAAACTAAGAACATTAACTCATAAAGTCATAAAACTCTCCGATGGGTGCTTCACTATATAACTTATTAAACTATGTCCCAGCAATAAATGTGACGATGATGATGATGATGATGATGATGATGATGATGATGATGATGATGAAGACGACGATGGTAATGATGATTTCTTTTACGTTCCTATAGCTCATTCAAGCTAGTTGTCGGGGATTATTAAAAGCTAAGAAATAAAGTGTACAATACTAATATATATACCTAAGAAACATTAAATGAAATGTTTCGTTATAGCGTCATTGTATTTTATTAAGCTTTCCATTGTTTAGCGGCGTCCATTTTCACTGAGCACAGTTTGAGTATTTCTTTACCAATCACCTATACATTGTAGGTTATATATAGCTATTAGTAGATTGCGCCGATTTTGCAAATTAACTTTTGGCTCTTAGCCAATAAAAATACATTATGGGGAAAGCAAGATAGTGACTGAAAAAAAAAAAAATCATTTCATGGGGGTTTTGTGATATCCGGAATAATCAAGGACGAGGTCAGTGTTATCAGCCGAGCCGAAGGCACGCGAGAAAGGCGATACGCGGTAGGGAGAGAGATGGGGTGATTTTCACGCGCGCTCGCGTTTTGTTCGCTCTTTTATCCCTGAGGAAAAATGGAGGACTACTCGTACTCTATCTCTTTACTACAGTGAGGGCTCGACTCAGTTTTTCAGTGTGAAAATAAGTGTTGGCTTTGGAGCTGAAAAATATTACTTGCGATTCCAAGCTCGGATCAGAACCTTAATGGAACATGCGTCCTAAAAAAAGTTTTGGGACTTGCGAGTGCAATAGCAGGATCAAATCAAGAACAAAGGGAATTTTAACGACAAAAGTTTTATCAGTACTGTCAGTTCTTTTTCCAATATTTCATACTTTTTTAGTCAAACGCAGTGGCTACCGCCAGTAAAATAATCTTCCAACAAAGTTACTTTTGGTTTATTTGCTCCATGTGAAAACACATTTTTTTAAAAATATTTTTTCAAAATGCTATTTTCAATCGCAGCTGTTGGTTCAGAGTTTGCAAGTAATTGGCACTGCTTCCAGGACTGTTTCTTTGTTGTTTCTCTAATTTGATGCTCTACATTCATTGGACAACAGCCTTACCTTTAAAATTTTTATATACAAACCAAGGTAGGCTAGGTTTTAGAATTTTTGAAAGGCTGCTTTAACGGTTTCTTTAAACGAATTATAACTTAGGCCGCGCTTAAAGAAATCACTGCCCCTTCCAGATCTCTTCCTATAAAGAAGACTGAGTGGAAAGATAAATATTTCTATAGTCTATCCTAGATGCTTTCATAAAACTGTTCACGATAAATGGTGTTTATATAAAGACGTTAGGCAAAATGAAAATGGGCTACAACGCAAGGTTTGTTAATCACTTGCTAAACCCGGTTTTAATAAGCGACCCTAAAAGTCTGTGCCTTTAAAAACGAAACAAACAAACAAAACAATCATACAAACAAAAACAAAAAAAATATAAAAAAACTTATTTCAGTCTTCAAGTACTATAGTAAAAGTGACAATTTCTCTTCCACAATGCTCAACCCATTGACAGCTTTATATTAATTTTAATTTGTTCATCTAAAGTTCATTATCCAGAAAATGTAAATCACATTGTGATCTGGCAAATATTTCCTAACGCGGTTTAAATTAAAATTTTTAAAATATAGATTTAAAAAATTTAATAGACTATTCCATCGCTCAACTGAAAAATAATCGATTGAAACTTTTGTTAATGAATCTGACAGCGGGGCACAGGATAAGGTTACTATAAACGTACGATGAAAAAAAACACGCATGCTGACTCAATACAGGAAGTCTTGAATTATGGAAACGAAAAGACAAAAATATCACTTCAGAACAATAGTTTCTGGATGACAAGTAACAATTAAGGGGCTGAAAATTACAAAGTGAGTGACTGAAGGGCGTCATGGGGAAGCAGTGATGGTTTTCAACAAACAAAAAATGAAATAAAAAAAACAAAAACAAAACAAAAAACAAAAAAAAAACACCTTTGTACACTTGAATAAAAAAGCGCCATCTTTCATCAAAATTCATTTCCAACAGCTGCACAGCTTCCTTCCAGAACTCTCTGGGCAATCTTAATCAACTCAAAGTTCAGCTAGCGATGAAGCTGGTTTTCCTATTTATACTAGTTATTACGTCTTTTCTCATGATCGCCGCGTCTGCGCAACACTGTAAGAAGGCGGCATATTCTCAGCAAGGTTATTATCTTCAAAATCATTTGATCTCTACTCTAAATGTGAAAAATATCGGCCGGTGTCTAATAGCATGCTCGCAGGATCGTCGCTGTCGCAGCATAAATTTCAAGTCTCTTGGTTCGATTTGTGAGCTGAATGATGCAGATAAGGAAACCGACCCAGGGGACTATAAAGTGAATACCGGTTACACCTACAGCAGTTACCCCATGAAGGTAAATGTTCGGTCAAAAAAAGGCCGCCGCCAGATTTATGAACAGAGATCCCTTATGTTAAGATGCATGTAACTCTTGTTCCCTATTATTAGCCTTTTGTAAGCAAAGGTGGTCGACCTTAATTTTTTATATTTAGTAATAATAATAATAATAATAATAATAATAATAATAATAATATTATTATTATTATTATTATTATTATTATTATTATTATTATTATTATTATTATTGTCATTATTATTAAATTTAGAAGAGAAATCTGCCATCAGAAAGCTCCAAAAAAATTTCCGGGTTCAGAAATAAAAATATAGCACAAGACCAGCGGAGTTCAGTACTTCACACACTCTAACCACTATGTAGTAGATACTTTATGACCAGCAGGGTCGAAATTTTAATTATAATTTAACTACACTAGCCAATGAGGTATACGGGGACTTTCTCGAAATCGGCCTTCCACCTGTGTACAAGACCAAGGCTGTACGACATAATGTTGAAGAAAGAGAAATCCAACATCAGAGGGACAATTTAGGAGCGCTAGCTCTAAGTGAAATTCGAACTCAGAATTCCGGGTCGCAGGTCCTATCCCGGCACTGAACCACTAGAGAGCCTCTGCATGAGTATTTCTTACAACGATCGCTTTGCCCCATTCCAATGAAAAACCGACGATTTGATGAAAAACGGGCGACCAAATCGACGTCACAGGTGCTTATACGCTATGGCGAGCAGGATTGCGCACTTTTTAAAATGCTTTTAATAATTAAGTAACGGTGGAATTTACTATTTTTTTTTTGTTTTTGTTATCATTTTTTTTTTATCATAGATACCATTCAACAATAAAACGTATAACATGACTCCTTTGTGGCTTGAAGCCCATGCTACCTACATCGACGTTCATTACTCCGTGACAGCTCATCAGATAACTTTCGTAGAAGACGGTGACATCCGCCAAGCTCAACAATACAAAGCTGTTTTAAAAGTACCATTATTAGCCGCTGGCCAACTGTCTGACGAAACTCCGCTGACCGTTAACATAACAGTAAACACTGACGTCAGCATTGGACAATCAAGTGACAGCGACCCAATATTTGGCCCGTCCGATGAAACCAATTTTGTTGGGTTTCAAACAGTTGACATAAATAATTATCCAAATTATGCCCCGTGTTTTGGGATAGAGGGAACATCCGGGGATATTCTAAAAGGGACAGAGGAAAAAGATGCGACATCTTCACAGATAAGCGACCGATTTTATCCAGACGAATTCGTCTTTACTCTGAAGGTACACAAGCTACGGGGATCGTGCTTTACTGCTCAAGACGGCGCCTATAACAAGACGGCACTATACAGCGAACGACTGAAGCTTAGCAACGGCCTTACTCTTGAAGTTTATAAAGGCGGGAAACACGAGAGAGTTGGTATAAAATACATTGAGGTCATCATTACGAAAAGCAGTTGGTAGGTACAGAAGAAACCAAAAAGACGAACGGGCCTTCTAATAGACAAACCGCCTTAACTGCATATAAATTGCAGCAGAAAAACTACCATTTTTTTTTTTTTTCGGAATTTGCTATTCATTGATCATGAGCTTTAATTGACTCAAATCAACTTCGATGGATGCTTCACTAACCTACTAACTTAAGTTTAATTTAATATGATTTTGATAAGCATGACAAGAACTATGGCGCGTTTTTCAGATCACTGAAATTCCATTGTTTCGCTCGTTTAACAACTTTGATATTCCCTTCATTCTGATCAATATTCGTTTTTTTTAAGTTTGACTTTTGTTTCGTTTAAGATCACCATTCTTTATTCTAAGTTCGATATCCGTTTTTACAATTCAACTGACATTATTTTGTTTTCCACGGTTTCTCATTCTCCTCGATCTACCTAACTCTTCACATCATACTCTGCTGCCTCATTAAATACATGTAATTAGTATTAACAGCTTTGTTGGTTTCCGCATTACGACGTCATTAAGCGACAGGATTGGTCCGTTGTTTTGGCGGCTGTTTTAGTGATCAAGAAATACCGTAGACCAATTTCGACGGCAGAAGTGTTTTTTTGGACTATCAGCATCAAAAATTTAGAATAAAAGAACAATTTTTCAGTGCGTCTCACTCCGCAGACGGGCTTGTTTCTGTCGGCTCCAGTTTGTGGTGGTCGGATGTAAGTTTAGTTCTGCTTAACGTCAAAATCTCCCCTTTTTCTTGTAGCCTCTCCCTTGGAAATTATTTTACGAAACCAATCCACCAAAACTTTGCGTTTTTCCCGACAATGGATCGAAGACTACTTCCCGCCCCGTACTTCGGCTATTGAACCCAAGCTGAGTTTGCATGCAAACCCTCCGAAAGAAAGAAGTAGGGAGGGTGAGCCAAATTTAGTGCGTGACGTGTAAAAGTTCCCAAAATAGAAACGTGATCTGTGAAACAGGTTAAGCATGTTAAGCGTGATTTAGCTTATAAGATGAGCGGGATTCGTGAATAATTTATCGCATGGCGTGAAAATCAATGATATAGGACAGACAGATTAAACAGGGCCATTGGCTTTATTCTTTGCCTTACTTTTTTGTCTTGTGAAGGGTTTGAACCCAGGAGTTATTTCAAAAGTAGGTTGAGTTTGATCGTCCGGGTGAACGTAGTCCTGAATAGGACTGTTGTTGTGGACAGTTACTGACGTTTCGACTGTGCGGTAGTCATCTTCAGAGTCAAAGTGAGTTGTATCACGTCAGTATAATACAGCCTTACAATATATGTGTTGCACACAAACCGATAACCACTGTACGGCGACTGCTTACTAATGTCAAGGACAAAGACAAAGCGGAGGACAGACAGGGAGCAGTATACAAGATCAAATGCTGCGACTGCCAGGCTTCTTGCATTGGTGAAACCGGCAGAAACCTAAGCACGCGACTGACCGAACACAAACGAGCTACGACGAATGGTGACGTCAACAATCACATTGCTGAGCACCATTTAAAGACGAAACATCAAATTGACTGGGACTCTGCGACATGTATAACGTATTCTACAGACTACTATCAACGTCTTACTTTAGAAAGCTGGTTTACTAACTTAGAACAAACGCCACTGAATCGTAGCCAACAGTTACCAGCGCCGTACAAACGACTTATTGACGAGATCAAGCAAAACTAACTACGAGAGAATGACAATTTGACTAACAATAGACGACTGTTTAACTGTGACAATAGACGGATCGAAACGCACCAATTACTGATTACGAGTCTTCGTAGCCAATAACATCACGGCTTAACTGACAAACGACCAATAACATCACGACGTAATTGACCAATCAGATCAATAACCAGAGTATAATACCATCAACTGACGTGATACAACTCACTTTGACTCTGAAGATGACTACCGCACAGGTTGTCGAAACGTCAGTCACTGTCCACAACAACAGTCCTTTTCAGGACTACGTTCACCCGAACGATCAAACTCAACCTACTTTTTTGTGTTGGTTAATAATTACTACCTAAAGACCGGACCCTAAAACCGCACGTGACCAGTGACCTTTGGGATTAATTATCGTCCATTTCGGCTATTCTAGTGATGCTTCGTTTTCGTGTTAAAACTGAGTGAATTGTCCTAACGAAAGGCCTCGTCGCTGTAACCTGCACTGAAGACACCGGTTTTGTTAGGGCGAAGGAAGAAATTTCGAGGACACACGCGCGTGCTCGAGGGGAGAAAAAGAGTAAAACTAACGAAAAAAACACGCAGGCTGCATTCGCTAGAGGGTAAAAAGAAGTCGCATCGGGGCGTTGATTTGTTTTCACTTTGAATGAAAGATGCCTGGAGACACGAATTTCCCACATCCGTGACTGCTCGTCAACGCCCTTTTAGATCGCCCTTCCGACATTAAGAGGAGAAGCGGGGAGAACTGCAATCGTCAAATATAATGCGAACTGGGATCCAAGATGACTGTTTTTTCGGTTCTTAGCCCCTTTGATAAACATGTGAGATTCGTAACTCGTGAAAATTGGTTTATAACCAAAGTGATACGTGAAATTTATCAAAATTTGTACATGAAATAAAAACATGACCCCCTCCCCCAGGCCTCCCCCCCCCCCCCTCTTTGCTACTCTCTCTTAACAACAAGATATTCGCGGCAGGTCACATTTGATTGATGTGACGGGTCACCCATTCAGTTCCTAACTCCTCCCGACACGGTAAACTCAACTTGAAAGGCGCTATTAAAACCGAGTTTTGCGAGACATTTACTTGTACTTCTAGTATTAGATCGCAATACCGATAAATGACAATAGTGACATTAAGATTCACGTTTACGGCAAACGGCAAACGTCAGATTCAAGTTGAGAATTTCTCAGAATAGAAAATGAGCAGATAAAAACTGCCAAGAACAATTATTATGGATAACACTGGCGTGAAACTACTTACCGTACAATTCCGAAAATAAGCCCCAGGGCTTATATTTTTCAAAGGCCCTTTTTTAAGGGGCTTATTTTTGGAGGGGCTTACATTCCGAGGAGCTTATCTACGGGAGGGAAATTTGCGTTTCAAAATCGATTGGGCTAGCCTTATAGTTGGAAGTAAATTTACCGTTTTTGCCATGTTTTACTTTGTATTTGAGGGTAATTTTCCAAGTACAAACCTCTGGGGAGCTTATATTTGGAGGGGCGATTTAACGGAGGGTTTTTTGCGTTACCAGTTTGGAGGGCTTATTTTCGGAGGGGCTTATACACGGAGGGGCTTATTTTCGGAATTTTACGGTATTTTTGTGTAGAAGTAATAAACAGTAAACGACAATTAAGGGGAAAACTTGGTCACGTGGTAAAAATTCACGTTTACGGTTTGGCGTAAACGTGAATCTTAATCCCTCTAATACTAATATACAACGACTTTACTCACCTGAAATAATAGATGCTCCCTGACAGTGAGCGATCCAACGAACAGATCATCTTGTTGAACATAAGCCGACATGGCGTTTATTTCCCGTCCAATTGGTCGGTCGTTTACCTCCACAGTTCCCATGACATCCATTTGATTGATGTTTCGATGGGCTAACACATTCATCAGGGTGGATTTACCGGCTCCACTGAAAAATAATTAAGAGGCTCACTATGGGGATATACAACTGTACTCATAGTTGTAAATTAAACAAGTAATTGTGTCATTAAAAAATAAAAAAATCTCGAATCTGATTTGTTCTCAATAGCCCTTATTTATTGCTTCATCCGTTGAGTTGAGTTGCTGTTCTTGCTATGGTTTTAGGCAGAAGTTCGGATAATTTATTGTGGAAAACATGTGAAATTTTCCAACAAACCCAGAACGTTTCCTTTACTTTTTTTCACAGAAATATAATGCATCTGTAGGCTCTTTTAGAACTTTTTACCGGCCAAAATGCCTGACAGATTTCCCTTCCCTTTCAGATACTTTAACAAGCTAAATCCCTACCCTTTCATATACCAAAAGTCTGAAAATGGTGCCCCTTTCGGGTGGAGCCGCTGCCCCCTCTTCCCCCCCCCCCCCCCCCCTTCCACGAAAGATTTACTAGAATTATTCCGCGCGCAGATTTGTTCAATTTGTTCAGTATTGAACCATGTAAATTATTTTAGAATTGTATAAAAGTTTCTGATATCATCAAAACAAATCGTCTACTGATATAGCCAAGCACTGGTGGTTCAGTGGTAGAATTCTCGCCTGCCACGCGGGAGACCCGGGTTCGATTCCCGGCCAGTGCAGATCATTTTTTTTCTCCACTTTTGAATTTACCTTAAGGTCGCGGAGGACACCTTGGGCTCATTGTTATACATTTATTTAAGGCGTATGCACGAAGTGCAACGACTGATATCGCCAGGTTTACGAGATCAGTTCATAACTGGATAAAAGATGAGCGCATAATTTATTATAATTATTTATTATAATTTAAGTGTTCAAGTGCATGTGTGGCACGCAGACTGCGAACATATTGTTTATTCAAAAATAATAAATGGGCTCTGAATCAAACCTTGTTTCAGTGATTTTTAGTGATATGGAAGTGACCTAACTCCCGTATATTGTGTGACTCTTGCGTAATTTTATCCAATCAGAAGGCCGTATTCACGAAACTTGGAACAACCAGATTTGAACGTGGTTGGTAAAAGGCGTAACATCTCTCTTCAACTAGTTTCGCAGCAATGTTAAAAAACAAGTTGCACCTTTTTGTCACCCGTTTAACACGTACCGTAGCTCGAAGCGCAAAATTAAAAGTGAAGAGGGAAAAGAAAAGGTATGCACTGACCGGGAATCGAACCCGGGCCTCCCGCGTGGCAGGCGAGAATTCTACCACTGAACCACCAGTGCTTGGTTATAAGAGTGCAGGATTTTTTTGAGACTATAAATGAATTTTCTATAATTTTAAAATAATTTACATAGTTCACTACAGGACAAATCTGCACGAATAATTATGGTACCTGTAAAGGAATTAAAAATCAAGCAAACAAATAAGATAATTTTTATCAGTAGTTTGCAAAGAAGGATGAAAGAAAAGTCAGAAGAATTCTCCGGGCTTTGTTTATTTTAATAAAATTACCGGACTTTGGTTTCAAATAGCTTTAAGTTCCACACAGTTATCAACAGAAGCCAAACCTTTTTTCCTTTTGTTTTTTGTTTGTTTGCTTTGTGCTATCTTCATTGAACTATTTCCTAAGCATCTTTTCTAGAATAATTACAAACTAAAACTGAAGTCGCATTTCAAAGTAACAAAGTTAATATGAACAAACTAATAAACAAAACAAGAAGAAGAGGAGAGTAAGATAAATAAACCGTTTAAACCAAATTCTTGAAATAAATATTTCCTCGAATAATCATTTGAGAGACTTTGTGTAAGGATTAAAGTATTTTGCTATTAGTAACCATTTAATTGGTTCTCGTGACCTTTTCTTGTGATTCTGTGTTGATATCGAGAGGAGAAAATTGACATTGATCACTCTTGGCTTTTAAAGGGTTAAGGCTAAAAAGCTGTTCTCACCTTGCGCCCATAACAGCTAACAAACAGCCAGCTTCGACCCTTCCGCTTACTAGAGAAGGAAAGCAAAACAATTCATAGCACATTAATTAATTTCAAACACTCTTCTTTGCCCGACAGCTGTAGTCCAAACGAACTTACTTTTCTGCTGTAATTGCTAATCCAACAAATGTGCAAATGGCTTGTAATACGTTGCAGCCCCTGAGTAAATAGCCAGCATTTTCAGACACCACTCCTGGTTACCCTGGTTACCCCGTGAAATGACGTCTGGGGAAGTACCACAGAAATTCCTTACTGAGGAAGCGTCATGTCACCACATAGATCTGGGTAATGCTTATGATTGGATGAAGCAAATTTCCCTCGCTGCACGACCCAATCAGGAGCACTACCCAGATCAGGGTAGTAACACGTCATCAGCAGGGAATTTCTGTTCTCGTTTCTCAGACTTAGGGCCGGTTGTTTACATGACACCGAGGCGACTTTCGCACAGGAGTGAGTTCACTCCGGTTCCCTCTAATGGCTCTACATTTGTTTACATGATACCACCATAAAATGTCATGCCGACGCGAGTCACCCCGGCGTGAGTTCACGCCGGTTGTTATACCGGGGCGAGAATTTCACTCCGGTACGAAATCTCGCAACGGTGTGAAATCGGTCTGCCGGTAGACTGGAACGGGTAGCGCATGCGTAATGTTTGCGATTTTGAATCTTACGTGTATTTTATCAACATGAAGTGTACCTTCAAATAACGAGATATGAAATGACCCAATCATAATGAAAGCGAAACGAAATAAAAAAGTCATCCCGGTATTAAACTCGCGTCGGTGCGAGTTTTCTCATGTAAACACCCCTTTAATTTTCTAGAAGAAACCGAAGGCATGGTAACGCCTCGAAATCCCGGGGGAAGGGGACTCCGCATATGAAAGGGGTGGGGATGCTCGTCGGAAATTTTGAATTAAACCCCCAAAGGAGACCAATCTGGGCGTGGCCTAACCTTTTTTGACCCCTAAAAGCGATTATGTTAAACTTTGATTACATGGATCGAGTACATAAAACTAATTGAAAATACATAATTTTTTAATATTTCTTCGAGTACAACCCTAAAAGAGACCTTTACGGGTAAATATAATAGTGTTTTGCCAAGAACACCCTAAGCGAGACCAAAATCCGAAATTTACACCCCTAAGCGAGACGACGAGCATCCCCACCCCTTTCATATACGGAGTCCCCCATTGGGCCGAGTTGTTCAAAGCTGGGTTAAGATAACCCAGGGTTAGAGCGAGATTTGAATTCAGATTTGAAAGCTTCGAATACAAAAGCATTTTAAATTTAATTCTTTTTGTGTACAAGTTGATGATTGGAAGCTCTAAAAATAACAGAGAAAATTACTTAAAAAAATGCTTTAGAACACCAGAAAAAGAAACCCGGGTTAAAAATTTAACCCCGGTTTAAGCGCTAATCGGCCTTCGAACAAATGGACCCAGGGCGCGAATCGAAATGTCGACTGTCTTCTCCGGCATACAGAAATGTCTGTCATGTAAATGAAAGGGTGCAAGCTTATGTCTCACCTCCTCGGTCACGCTCGCGCTAAAACCGCGCTTGCTTGGCTGGCTTGGCTTATTTTTGTTTATTTAGCACATTCCTAGCAAGCCCGTGTAAAATCTGACTAACCAAGCTTGGCAATACTTGCTTGCTTAAAAAAAGAAGCCAGCGTTACTAAACTTCAAAAGATCCGCCGCTTTGCTTTATAAGAGTATTGAGAGTACTGAAAGCGGTCTTGAGCAAGGCAAGGTGATCAAATGCAAGCACGTTTTCGCGGATTGTCCAATCAGGAAACAATGTTTTGACAACTTGATCTTTGTGATCGACTATTTAAAACACTTTTCTCGGTTTCGGCGGAGAGTTTTAATGTTTATTCCCGGGTGTTTATTGCTGTGAGTTTAATGTCTTGCAATGTGTTGAGTTCCGAAAGCCCAGCCGTCACCTTGAAACAAGTTTTGGTTGCTGTCACCAACAGTGCGAACCGTGCAAACTGTGTTCGAAACAAAATTTTACAACCCGTGAGAACGAGGAACAACGTCGGAGATGAATTCGACCGCGAGTGTGACCGGAAGGTATGTGGTTAGTTGGATCACATCTACGAGTCACGCAATTGAAGTTTTAAAAGGCTAATGCAGCCAATTTTTTTCCTGTGTTCCTAAACTGTAAAAAACAACTCTGTTTTTTTTTTAGAATAATAGACCATATGGCATTATGACGAGTCTTTTCTAGGTTTAATATTAATGTTAAATCAGAAGTAAGTCTTAATTTTCTTTAGCATCTCAAGGGTTTACAGGGTACATGTCATAACACATCACTGAAGTGAATGTTCTGTCCGTGGGGCGCCCGTATGAAATGAAGAAGGGAAGCTCGTCGTCTCGTTCCCGGGGGTTGTCAATTAAAAATAGTATATCATTTGGAAAGTAATGGACAGAGTAGCAATATCTTTAACCATGGGAACGCTTAAAACTGTGCGCGAATAAATCAGAACATATAGGAGTCCGGCATTTTCCCCATAGTAGAGGGTGAATTACACTTCGCGCGTGAAAATCGATTGCCACTCGCGAGGAACAGCGCTTTCTACTATCCATTAGGGACAATATTTCTCGTGGTCAAATTTAATGTTGAATAAAGAAAGAAGAAAACATTCAATTACAACTTCTTTATGGCCTTTGGAAATAACCGTAGCTCTTTGAACTGAATCGGTTTGTCTTCCATTGGTATTTAGGCAGATTTAGGAGTTAAAATGATGTGCTTACTGCTAAGAGCCTTTCAAGTTGAAATAAACGATTTACAGACCGCTCGTCAAGGCAAAATCTAACAAGAAAGGTAACTTGGATACATTATACGACCTTATAATAGGATAGAACCGATTTAGATCTTTTTTCTCTAAATTTGTGATTTGTTAACCCAATCATGATAGGTCATGTGATAAAACTCTAGAAAACTGTTTCATATGTTGTCTTATTCTCGTGCATAATATGTACGCCTATTTTATGAAAAGGCAAACCAGCAAATTCCCCTGAGACCTTCATTAGGAAAGCAAAACATACCCAAGCCAAAGAGGTCTTTGGAGAATACAGAATGCATGGTCACGTTTAGGAATTTTTTTAGGGCCAAAAGCACTTAAATTGAGTGACCATACATTATCTCTACAGGGGGATATATACACGTATATCAATATCGGATATATATTTATTGACAAATATACATGTCCTGAACTCGAACAGCACAAGTCTAATAATCATATTCAAGAGTCTGGAGCAATCCTTAGCACAATTGTTTTGAATATTCATAAGATCATACTATTATCCAAACCGTCGATTAAAAAGTTGAGTTGAATACACGTATTTACTAACCTTTGAATAGAATTTGCTTGGTTTTTGGTTGCTCGTTCTCCTTGGTCCCAAAACACACTCGTTTCAAGAACGACGGTCCAGGCACTTCAGCAAAAACGTCGATGTTCTGCCATGAAATTGATACCCTTTCCCTCTCGTCTTCGGTGATTATTTGGCTAGAAATTTGCGATGCATCTTGTCCTTCCTCCGCACTGAACGAAAGCCCACTGTCCACAGAAGCTCCAGGGTCAAATGTTGAATATCCCATTCTCCTGGGATTTTTTCTACGGGGAAGCAGGGATTCCTTGCTGTCGTCTCCTTTGCCCATGGTTAAACCTACTTGACTGTGGTTTCTTTGCTTCTCGTTCCTCCAGCACGCACTCCCACAGCAGTAGCAGCCGGTAAAGCAAGACAGTGCTACTTAAATTTCGGCTTCTTGCGAAGGGTCATGTTATGTCACTAAATAACGCCAACTTGGCCGCCGGGGCATAACTGGCTCAAATTGAAATGACGTATCAAATCATTTATGCTGCTGACTCTTTGTTTTCTTCCTTTATCATTGCAGATTCGAAAAACGCACATGGATTTTGTTTGTCCTCAAAATGAGTGGTTCCAGCGTGATTGTAACCCCCCCCCCCCCCCCGGGGGGAATATGTCCTAGTAATAGGCTAATGGGGATGTATCGCTGGATGGGGTTGCATTTTCACGGCTGAATTGACTATAATGGGATTGCATTTTTTATTAGAGTTGCTAGAATAGGATCGTACATTCTTGGGATCTGGGGAATCAGAGAATTCAGGTATGTAGGGATTTAAAAATGGAAGGATTTTTGCCGCATTAAGTTTAACCAATGTGTCAATTCATTTCAGTACGACCCACCTTGTTAAAAGGCTTTATAAAGTAGATGCGTAAAACGAAAGGCGGTTACTAAGTTGGGATCGCGAAAATTGCATTTTCCTAAAAGTGACTAACATGGGGTCTATATTTGGCCACAGACTACACTATAACGTTATGACGGCTATCAATTAACCCGAGTACCCCTCCCCCCCGGGTTGAAAACACCCTCGTGCGGCAACAGGGCCATGAGACCCTAGGAATTCACGGGTCACCCTCGGTGCAAAAACCAGTGAAGTTTTACTTTGTTTTCTAGCTATTATTTTCCTTGGCTCTATTGTGTTGACTTCTTTCTGGCTTCTTTGTATTAATTGTTTTACGTCACTCGTGATTTTCGCAGGTTTTTACATCGAATAAGAGCCGAATGCACCGTCACAGCGCGTTTAATTTACCAGAATGGCTCCGAAAATAAGCCAGATTTTTTTCTTTTAAATTTGGGTTTGGACCCGAGACTTTTTAAGCCTGCGTGGCAGGCGTCGAAAAAGGAGGGGAACGGAAGTGAAAAAGGATCGGAGAGGCCGAGATTCGCGCTTTTCTCCCTCTCCCTTCCCCTTATTTTGCACTTGCCACGCAGGTTACGGACATGAGCAACGCCTTTTTCTTTCCTTTCTTCTTTGTTTGTTTTAGTATCTGAAAGAATTGGATACTCATTTCAAGCAGCATCAGCTATGTGAACGCAAACACAAGCAACGCGTGCGTACGAGAGTTGTCGGTCCCTCTGGGGTTTTGTTTTTTTATTTTAAATTCACCGGCTTGCAATTTGAAAAAAAAAAAAAAAAACACAGGAACTGGTATATCCAATCCGCACATTTTCTTTGTTTGTGAACCCTAATAATAGCAGTAATGTAATGTAAAGTAATGGCTCAGTCAATTTCAAGCGTGCTCACCCAACCTCTCCGGGCATTTGTCGGGCATTTATCATCTTGTCGGTCCCTGCCGAGAAATGCCCGGGGAGTCAGGGAAGGGAGGGCACGCTTAGAAGTAACTGAGCCATAATTGCATTCATAGTTCACATACATGGATGTGAACTTCTTCTTTCCAATTGCAATTGTGAACTTCTTCTTTTCAATTGCTTACATTGGAAAATTTACTGCGATGATCATTCCTCACTTTCATCTACAACTGCAGTTCAAAAATCAATTATTTTCATATACTTCACATCATTTTACTCCAATGTGTTGCTTCATAGCTCAGTTGGTAGAGCAACGCACCGGCAACGCGGAGGTCTCGGGTTCGAATCCCGTTGAAGCCCTGATTTTTTTTTTCAGGCTTCCTCTTTCCAATTGCTTAAATTGGAAAATTTATTGCGATGATCATTCCTCACTTTCATCTACAACCGCACTTCAAAAATCAATTATTCTCATATACTTCATACATGTATTACTTACGTAAAACGGAGAGGCTGGCGAGAGTGAGGGCTCTGTGATGCCATCAAAAATTGTCTAAAAAAATTATGACAAGGAAGATCGGGCGATGCCATTCATCTAGAACTGATCAGAACTCGAAGGGTCGTGAGTTAGAATTTCATCTCGAGCTCAGAAAGTTTCCTTTTCCGATTGCATCCCTTGATTGCAATAACTTCATACCTTAAAGTGTAAAGGAAAGTACTGGCATATTTGTGTTCTCGTAATTTGAAAGAAAAAAACAACAACAACGACAACAACAACAAAACTGACTTGTAACTGAAATAGCTTTGAACAAGCCTTAAGAGACATCTCTTTTTCGCCTGCAATATGGAAATTTTACATTCATGTCAGCGGCTACCGCTGGACACTTCAATAACCCAACTTAACAACTTACGTGGAGTGTGTCACGCTGCTGCTGCTTTCTTGCTCGCAAACATGGAACGTCACGAAACAATTGCCGCTCTTCTTGGTATGTTATGTCTTTTAACCTGCATGCAGGTTAACATGACAAATATGTTCAATCTCTTTTGCATATACAGACTTCATAGCCTAAATATGCAGCTGGTATTGTTAGAATTTGGTCGCCGAACTGTGGTTTGAAACGTACTTGACAAATCAAGAAATCCCAGACAAGTTCTTCAAAATACAGCTTCGAATGAAAAGGGGTACTTTTGATGCGCTTCTCAATCTGCTTCGTACACCGCTCTCGAGACAAGACACCGCATTGCGTGACTGCATTCCTCCCGAAAAGGTTCTCGCTATCGGAATTTATCGTCTGCCACTTTCGGTGTTGGTAAGAGTACGGCGGTTGAGGCAGTTCAAGATGTCACTGAAGCCTTGTTTGAACTAAGAAACGAACTTATAAAATTTCCAGCAAACACAGGAGAGACCAGATCCTGCACTGAAACATTCCCGGCACTGAGTAATCTTCCAAATGTTGTTGGGGCGATTGGTTGCTCTCATATTCAGATAAAGGCACCCGCGGAAAGCGCCATCGTCTATTTCAGTCGATATCCGGCAATATGATTTTATAGTTCAAGGTGTTGTCGATGATAGGAAAATGTTCTTAGATTTCGCGGCCGGATTTCCTGGAAGTATGCACGACTCGCGAGTCCTAAGAAATAGCACATTTTACAGACGTGCGGAGGAAGGTGAAATCCTTGCAAACCCTAATGCTCAGCTTGGGAGTCAAAATATTAGGCCTTATCTCGTCGGAGGCAACACACATCCACTCAGGTCATGGCTACTGAAACCTTTTCCAGTCTCAATAGAGGATCAAGACGAGATTGCGTTTAACAAAGAGCTATCTGCAGCCAGATTACCTGTTGAATGTGCTCTCGGAGTTTTGACAAGCCGATGGGGGATTTTAGCGAAGCGATTGGACACCAACAGTATGAGCTTTTCTGTCAAAACTGCGACAGTCTGTGTAGTACTTCACAACTTTTGCATCATGAATGGAGATAAGTGGGATCCAAGAGATGGTTACACTGCTGTACTGCAGAGCGAAGATAATGATGAGAATGACGATGGCGATGATGATGATGATGATGATGATGATGATGATGATGATGATGATGATGACCATGATGACGACGACCACGGCAGTATTGACAAGTAAAGTGATGATGATGATAATGATGATGAAGGCGATGTTGTCACTGATAATAAGATGACTGTAGCTCAGGACGGTGACACTGTCAGAGAGGTTTTGAAGTATTATATATGTTCCATGTGAGAGTTAAACCAGTATACAGTTAAAGCGGGATAAAACTGTTTAGTTGTACCTAGATATACAACATCAAAACCACTGGACGCTTACTGCTTCTACTCATGGTAGTTAGCCGTCTCTTTTGATGGACGCTTGTAGCGTGAATGTCATTAAGAGGAATTTCAGCAACGTCGATCGCGAGTTTATGTACGGTTAATGCGAAACATTGAGTTTATGTGAGTTTATTGATTTTATGTGCGGTAAATACGAAACACTTCAATTTGTGAGATACCGTATTACCGCAAGGTACCATATTTCGGGACCTTTCTTATTTATTACCAAAAAAGTGAAATGGTTATTAGAATTCTTTATTTCATTTCTTAAGCCTGGTTTTCACTAGCACATAACCATAGGCATAAGGACATACTCACGCGCAGAATGGCATATTTGACTCAATTCTCGATGACCAGCTCTCCTCAACCCGATGATAAACAAGACGGCGGACAAAGCGTCCGCCATATTGTTTTTGATTTGTTCGCTTCAGGTCTGGGTCAAAGTGGCCTATGATTGGTCCATGGCCTGTGTTTATGCTTGCGCTAGTCAAAGTTACGACATAAGCATAAGCACAAAACACAAGAAAAAAGAACTTGTCCGTTTTTCTTGTGCTTATGCTTACGCTTATGTCGACCCGGTTTTCACTTGCTTACACATGTGCTTGTGCTTATGCTTACGCTTATGCGCTAGTGAAAACCAGGCTTTAGAGTTTGTTTGTCAGATCTTACTACATCATATCTTGTTTAATTCTTAACACTGGAGACCTTTAGATTCGAAGACGACAACGACTACGAGTACGTGTTGACTGTAAATTTTTTTCGCGTATTCTTAAAAAAAAGATTCCTAGAAAAGCTTAATTGTACTTTTTTTTTTTTCATCCAAGGAATGAGTACAGTTACTTTTATTGAAGAAGGTTAAAGCCTTTCCCGGGCGCAAAATGCTAAGACCTCCAACATTTGATAACTTGTTTCCGCCACCGCGACATTTGGTAAAACTCATAGTGACAACCACTACCACAGTTTCCCACCAAAATGACTCTGCTTCAAGCGCGAGCACTACTTAGTCCTTCTCCTCTTAGAATCTAAAGGTCTCAACTAGTAACTGGGAAGCGTAGTAGGAAGGGAATGATAGGCCCATTTACGACGTCCCATGTTTCGTTTAACAGGTTGGGGAATGCCGCGTGTTGTTGATTACGGTCGAGCACGGGGCAAGTTTGGAACGAACTCCCCACCACCCCCTTTGTGTTTACCTTAGCTTTCCCCATAATCCCTTAGGCTCCTATGAGCGACGTACTGACTTTTTTGTCTGTGGGAAAACAAGTGTTAATCTAAAGCGCTTACCCGCGAAGCTTTTTTGTATCGAGTTTTATCATGTTCAAGATGCCTTATTATACATAAGGCGAAGAAACCTCGTTCATTCGTTATACGCTCTAAAGGACTACGTAACGAAGTTTTTGTTCTTGCTTGCAGTAGACTATTTAACGGTTGAATGTGAGGTTATCGTTAGCCTTTTGATACAAACCTCCTTTGTTTTCTTGTGGAAATTATGCTTGAAAAAATGTTAGTTAGTATAAGAACAACATGATCTACAATGGGCTCTTTAGTTATGTGTTTTGCTCATGTGTTGGTTTGATAATTGTAGTTTATTTTTTAAAAAAGTCTTTTTCTTATTTACAATGATCTCTACATGTTCTGCAGACCACAGGCTATTTTAGCCTTATACGTCTTAATGTAAATGATTACCTATGTCATAGAAATAATAATATAATAAAATAAGAAGCTTTCAGTTTATGACAAAAGCCTATAGAGAGTCCAACAAATTATTAAATTAAGATCATAACCGCAGTTAGATCATAAACAGAAAGTTTTAACCCTATAATTGACTCCCAAGATCTGCAGTAATTCTAGTTTTTGGCTGCTATACAGTTATTGTGTATTAGTTAAGAGAATTTGGGGTTATATATATGGTAACCTTTGGCTGATACATTTGCCTATTCTCACCACCTATCTGTTGGAAAATGTATTGGATATAAAAAGGAGACGTTATATGCCAATCAGTTCTCGGAATTAAGGGGTTAAAAGGTTAAAGCTACTCTCAAAACGATTTTCTACACCTTTTGAGGCCCAGCTTGGTCTAAATATTTGTGTGTGTGCGCCGCGCCCCTTTCCTGGATCCGCTGCTAATGTATATATATTTTTTTCTGCTGGTATTTGCTTTGTCGAGCGGTACGTCTGAGGGTCAATGCGTGTATGAAGGAAAAAATGTAAGCCTCATTCAAATGACTTGTCTCGAGAAAAAAACTTGAGGTATTGCTGCATGTTAACTATTCTGTACATATGACGGCTCACACAATCGAGTCCAGTGGATAAAAAAAAAAAACAAACAAACAAAAAAAAAAACAAAGTAACGACAATAACTTCATGGCTTTGTTAATATTTACAGGCCAAATTTTGTACAAGTTTAAAACTGTATTCTAAGAACTAAAATAATGAACTATTTTGTTTTCGACTTTAGCTGCTCTAGTATGATCTGCTTGCTGCTTTTAGTCATTGAGGTGATCACTGTTTCTTGTTAGCTCTCCTCAACAAAAATAAGAAAGAAATGATTCGGAATCCAACCATTAGCGCTATGAGGCAAAAGATGTCAAAAAGGATATTGTCCTAAAAAATAAACAAAAAACAAAAAAAACAAAAACAAAAACAAAGGTCAATAAGATAATAATAAAGAGTTGGCGCGAGTCGCACTGTGCTTTACTCAGAATAGAAAAAAAGAACAGAATATGAGGACAGCGTGGACGAAGAAGCATGACCTGGCCTATGCTACACAGTCAAATAATTTAACTCAGCGCGGACTAGTGATGGAAAAATAGAGTTTTCCTTAAAAAAAGGCTAATAAGTCCTTGTTTGGATTATTTTTAAAGTAGGAAATATTAAATGATTTTTTTTTTTTTAGTTCAAGCGTTTTTACAGCATACGCTGTTAAGTTAGTTTGATACCAATATGTATGAATGCTCGAAGTAACAGCATTCCCTTGACTCATCCAATCTCCAGGGCACTGAACGTAAGACTCGTAGTTGAATAAATATATTATTGCCGTTATCAGACCTCACTGCTTTGGAGAAACCTGCGTAGCAGCAGGTTACGAGAAAAGGAAAATAGCCTGTTCCAGGCTACAAGAAATAAGGGAGGTCGTTGGAAGCAGTCTTGGGTCGTTTTACGTTCGCTTGCCCTTTCGGTTCACGACACGTTTTTTGCTCCTCTGCATTCACCGACAGGGTGACACAGGCTAGAAAGAAAAGAGATATAGCGTTCTCGCTTGCTCACTTCCTCTTTAACTGTAGTCAAAGTTTGGTGAATAACCGAATGTGTCTCGAGCTAAACAGTATGATTCGAATAAGAGAGACAGAGGTTCCCGCGTGCTTAATACTTACTGGTTCAAAACCAAGGAACTTGATTGCCTCATCACCATTTGCTATACAAAACGTTCCATCCCCTCCTGATGACAATCTGGTCGTATTCGTTGAACATCCTATACACAAGGAAGCCCATGCCAGTCAAACCATGCTACGTGTCTTGTAGTATTATCAGAATCTTCTTATATACCTTTTATAACGGCATGACAATTAAGCCTCCTTTATTATGCTTATAGTTTGGATTATTAGTCAGTGATTGTTGGGAATTGCACGAAGAAGAGTCAACTGGATCGAGCCCCCTTTTATCAGAAAGGTGTCATGAATATTCTGTAGACGGTGTTCCTTTGGCTGAATTTTGAAGTGGTTAAGCTCGGCAAAAGTATTAACTTTTCTCTAGCTAGACGAGATCACAAAAATTAGCGCGCATACACTATTAAAGGAAATAGACCAATTCCGATATACTTGGCTGCGAGGCTTGGGGGAATCATCTTGACGCTCAGCAATGAATAATGCATTTTTTTTTTTTTGTTTTCTTCCCCCAGGCCTCAGAGCCATGTATGAATTTCAATATATCGAAAATTTTCTATCTTTTTGTGCGCTTCCTACTAAACCACCCCGGGTGACGTGAAGGTGTAGCCGTTTACACGGCAAAGGCGGTACCATTTTAGTTAAGACTTTGAGTGTTGGTCCGGCCTCGCAACCGAGCCTGCGACCTGTCATTCTGCAGGCCAGTCCTGTATGAAGACAGAACTAATCCTGCCTCAGTCATGTGCAAAATGATGGGAAAAACATATCTAACGACAATTACTCTGAGGTACCAGAGAGACTACGTACCTATCTGACCGTAATCTTTCCACTGATTGATTATAAGAGCCTCATATCCGTACATAAACCATGATATGTACTTGAGCCAAACAAAATAAACAGGTACAGAACTGTTATGAAAGGAACGGGTGAAAACATAAATAACCTTCATGTTCAAGGCTTTAAAAAACCACTCAGATAATCACCTTATTGTCTTGAACTTCATTTTACATACATGTATTTCAGGCAAAAAAAATAAAAATGAACATTGGATTTTATTTGCTTACGTATTCTTGAGGAAGAACCCGCCGAAAATTAGAAGAGGTAAGCTGAGGGGTGTACCAAGGGATGTGGCTGCAGTGACGGTCGGCGCCATCGTTGATACAATATAACCTATAGAAACAAGCAAACAAAGTACTCAGCTGACGTCAAGCTTGTAAACCGTTTTAGACTGTGAAACGCATGCCGTGGATTTCATCCTTGGCCGGAACAAATACGCTCAACTGAGGACGAAAATTTTGCCTTTGTGCTGCAATCGGTTTTATCTGCTTTGTAAATGGATACTTGTCTCACAAGCACTATTGCGTTCTGTTCCAACCCCCCTCCGCACACTCGTAGAGCGTAAAGTGGTCTTTGGACAAGGGCTTGGATGTAGGCCCAGTCTCCAGACGTGGATGCCCAATGCGCCCGGGATTCTCCAAACCTCACGTCGCGGGTGCATCGAGACACCGTCCCATGGGCTGGAGACCGAGTCTAGCTTGAATGCGGCAAATATGATTTTAAACTCATTCTGTGTCGGAAGATGAATACAAAAGTAAACAACTGACAGTCGAACTATTGAACCACTTAATCGAAACCGTAATCAAAATATCAATTAAGAATCACTCACCAAACGAAATAGCGACGTTTGTAACAAGACACATGATACCACAACACACAAGAAAATGGAGAAAGTCATCTCGGAAACCTATGAAAATTCAAGTCGATATACAAATGAGCGTTATAGTCTTTTTAAGATCAAGTTTTAAACTTTTGAGACCATAACTTTGTGTGATATTTCACGCGATTCCAAGTCTACAACCGAGCGATTCATATGATAAGTAGCGTCTCTCAATCTTTTGCATGTTGTTGTTGTTTTTTATGAACGTTAAAGCTGCATTTTTCTCACAGCTTTATTAAACAAGCAATGAATTAAAGAATAGAAGTACCAAGAAAGGGCACTCACCAATCATCCAGTAGGAGATAACAGTTAGTAATAATGTAGAAACAAGGAAAATGGGTATCTGTAATGAAACAGAAACATGTTAGTTTAAACAAAATAGAAACGTAGTGTAAGGCTACACGTCAAAACTATACCAGATAGCGCTAGCTTTGCGTTGTTCCGAAATCCGTATGATCGGATAGGTCATAAGAACAGTGATTTGGCACTGTTTCTGAAGGGAGTAAAGCTGCATGCACCGCGCCGATCTTAAAAGTGGAACGTTATACGTTACATACAGCCTCCTCCTCAGGCGCTTCGTTTTACGCATGGGAGAGGCGAGCGCGAAACGAGTGACTGGTGATGAACCGCAAGGGACCATGGGAAGGGTACGAGGCAGCGTTACATATATATCGAATATGTTTCTTGCGGCATATTGTCTGAGAAGGTGTTCATTCTATACTTTCGGACACATGAAAAGCTATCCAGTATAATGTTTAGGAGTCTTTTTAGATATTATCCGGAAGACAATCACATAGAGGTCAGATATCTTTAAACGCAACGGAAGTCTTGGTAAAGTTTTGATACCGTAACGTTTATTTCTGACGACTGCGAGAGACCTGGGAAGCGGAGGTAATAATACAGCTCTATGACCACCGAAACACCGAACTGCACAGGCTATTTGAATTCATGCGTTCTTTAATGCGGCACCTTTTAAAACCCAAAATTCCCATGTTAGGGGTGATGAAGGACTGCTATAGACTATCTACTAGCGCGAAGGGTAGAGACTAAATCATGGTTGCCAGAGACCGGAACTGGTACTGCAGTTTGGTTCGCACATCGTGACCGTGGCAGGTACTTTCTTTGTGTTGCTATCACTAAGTGACAACAAATGATTGCAAAGATACCGAAATCATACTATCCGTACTACAAACAATAGCTTCCTAGCAATTAAGTATGGGGTACGCTTGACCCCTAACTTGACTGTGTGTAACTGAAGGAATAGTCTTCCAAAGCCTTTCATTGTGTCGTTACATTTGAAGACACAAAACGGCAGCGTGCGTAGGATTTTTCTGCCAATGATGATGACGAGGAATTCCATAGTTGGTGAATTATACCATTTCAGGGATAAACCTACCTCTGCTAATGTTTTTGCCAGGTAGTACACGTCTGTTCTGTACATCCCGTTTTTATGTTCTCGCAAAAACACTGGAAGCTCTGCTGGAAATACCTTTTAAGAAAGACATTTATCAGTTAGAAGAGGATCCAAATCTCCAACATTTTGATGTGGAGTTTGAAAGAGTCCCAGGAGACCTAATTCTTTACGGTCTGAATTCATTTTCAATTGTCTGTCCGGGATTTTTTTTTCAGTGTTTCTTTTTAAAAGTCAAGAATGTTACTCAAAACTCAACTTTCCGTTTGCCATTTTTGCCACATTTAAGGTTTATCAATTTTCTATGCCCTTGTGGTTTCCATGATCACGTTTAAGGAATCTCCTGTTAGCCCTTTGGAATCTGGCGAGAGCTGTGGAGCTTAGCCTTGGGGCATGCACCTGTACCTCCTTTGAGGATGCAATCAAGGCAACTAGTACTTCATAAAACATTCATAAAACGTATCTTTTTTTTATCAATATCCTTTGGGAAGTTGCGCTTTCAGTCATAATGGCTGGTTTGTCAATAGTCCAGTTTCGAATTAAAAATTACCGCTCAATACAAACATTAACGAGACATTCATACAGGGTTAGCCTCGATGTTAAGTAAAATATTCAGAAATTCTGGCAAGTAAGTGTTTAAAATTTGAATATACACAATAGACATATAATTAACAGACATATTAAATTCTGCAGGCAGAATTTTAATACTGCAATGCTGCAATGCAATGCAGAATTTGATATGTCTACATTATTATTTTTGCTGATCAGGCCTTTATAGATCCTATGTTCTTCGGCATATTCGTTTGCGGTCCTTTGCAGTCCTTTGTGGTTAATGTTAGTATATAATAAACAGGTCTTTTTCGCGTTGGAATTTGTGAATATATTACTTTAGATGGAGGCTAAGGATTTAAAAAATGCGTCCTGACTTTTTTAATTCAGCGGTCTTAGCGAACTCGAAAATGGACTATTGAAAAAAAATAAATAAATAAATAAAAAAAATAAACATACGCCATTTTGACAAATCACTATTGATCACCATTGATTTAAATACTTACAAACAGTACTCCATACAGGCTTGAAAATGAGATCGATACCACAAGAAAGAAATAGGCCCCTGCAATGTCTTGGATTCCATCTTGGTTGTATGGGATTTGCAAGTAAATCAATCCTGCAAGCAATCCCGTGAACTACAAAAAAATTAATAAAAATAAATAAAATAAATGTAAAATTGTGTTTGGTAATAGTAGAGTGAATGCTATAGTGAATGCTATAAGAATAATAAAATATGGTTATATGATAAAGAAAACGCTGAATTCTACAGAATTAAAATTAAAGCTGACTTTATAATTTTCAGCTTTTAAGCGCTCATCAGAGAACCTGCGTCAGTGAATACATGTAGTAAATGTTACAGACAGTCACTTATATAGGTGTTCGACTGAGTCAAAGCTCGCTCCATGGAAAGGAATCTAAGATAGTCTTGGATTTTGTATTCCACGCCGTGGATTCCGGATTCCAGGTGCTGGATTTGAGATTCTTGGCCGCGGGAACTTGGATTCCGCATACCAATCGCCAGTGGATTCCGGAATCCTTGAGCTGTATTCCAGATTCCAAAGTTAGAATTTCGGATTTTACAAGCAAAGATTTTCCGCAAGCAAAAAGTCTTGGATTCCGGACTTCCTTACATGTGTCGAATAAGCTTTATTCTAGTTACTTCAACTGTCAATGGATCTTAATAGAAAATAGTTGTTGACCCACAATCTCTCTAAAAAGAGTTGGTCCTATTGCTATAAATATCCAGCAGATTGTCTGCATACTTACAATGGCGCGGAATATTTTTATTCTAAAAATAAGAGAGTCGCGCTTGTTAGTGGTCCATGAACGCCATAACACTGCCATTAGCTGTCGACACCAAGACACCTTGTACCTGAAAAATGCACATTCTAGTTACTTATTTTACTTAATCAATTCTGATCATGATTATACAAACAATGGAAATCATCACATGCTAAATTGTTTAGAAGCACTTACGGTGAGCGTTTGCTAAAAATGACATCATCCTGAAATGAGTTCTAAAATGAAGAGAATAAAACTGTCATTTCAGAACGTGTCGAAGGGGATAAGAGTTAGAAAAAGAAAGAGAGAACATTGTCTCATGTGTTATGGGTTACAAATACTGAGCTGTAACATCTAAGTACGGTTGTTGCGTGGGTTGTAGCCACTCCCTACCTCAACAACATCTCTTCATTTCTTCTGCTTAATTTTCTTGGAGTCGTCCCCCACTATTTGAAAGCCTAGAGCAGCCGGCTTCGTGGCTGGATTTTAGGTCCTATTCTCGACAGCTATACAAATGACGCACACCCTAAATATAGATTTTAGGCTGTTTGGATAGACGAGGGTATACATAAGACTGAAATGGTGTTTCATTTGATTTCAAGTGCGATACAAGAAACTATTTATATCAAAAAAAGAAGAAAACAAAAACAAAAACAAAAAAAAATGCTTAGCACCATACTATGACAAATGCCATCTGCCTGTTCTTAATATACTTTGAATGATATAACTTGAAACAAACCTGCAGTTCAGTGCTTTTTTCCTGGATTTTGCAGCTATTCTCTTGTTTTGCCTTTACTACCTCACTTTCACTAAATGCATCACAAATTTCCTATCAGAATAAGAAAAAAAATGATCATATAAGGGTGTCCCTACTGTATTTATCTTGAATATCCCATAAACATAGTAGAGGCCTCAGCTCAGCTGGGTGTCTAATAAAGGTATTTCACCTTATTACCTGGCCTGTAGGAGTGTGCCATTCATAATGCGACTTCCATGTCCTTTCACCAAGAGAGGATAAAGGGGACAGAGAAGGCATCCCCCATACACCCGCTATTTCATAGGTAATTCGTCTCGAGTTATTTTGAAGACCACAGATCCCAAGGGGGATTAGACAACAATGGATGACCCACGCTAAGAGCCACGCGTCCTTTACGAATTGACGCTGAACAAAATGGCGGAAGACACGGACAGCGATATTGCTATTTGTTTTGTCGACGAAAACAACTAAAGAGAGATTTCTACTAAAGCGGTGTCAGCGAAATGGAAATTAAAAAAGAATCGCCCTTCCTCTATTGTATAGAGCTAACAGTACAGCAGGGAAATCCTTAACACACTGAATATTCTCTCAGGATCGTTTATAATTTACAGTTTGAAGAGAGCAATTTTTGGTTTGATATTTATTCTTTTATTAGTCTTTTATTATTCAACAAAAATAACACTTGGCGCCCTACTTGCTTTATTGTACAAGCGGCCGGTTTCAATAGACCGGCGAAATTTCTCATTTTATTAAAGCAACGCTGAGGTTACGACAACTTCGAGTTAAACTGATTGTCAAAGAGTCCAGCGATTCCCTTTTCCCAGGTGAGCGTCGACTCATTTCGCTTCAATATTCAGAAATGCTCTCGATATCTTTACGCTTTCATTGCCTTTCCCCCGACATGCTTTGCACGGCATTTAGTCATGCGAAACCTCCACGAAACATCCACGCAGCGCGCGAGGTAACTTTATCCCGATTCTAAAAATAACTCGAGTTGAATTACCTATGGAATAGAGTGTGTATGGGGGATGCCTTCTCTGTCCCCTTTATCCTCTCTATCCTCTCTTGCTTTTACTTATTTTTTTATTTATTTAATTTTTTTTTGTTGGGGGGGGGGGGGGGTTCATCCAGACCCTTAGATGGGGGGGGGGGGGTGGTGTCCAAATTTTCTTTTTTCGTCCCTTCGGGGCCTCAGTTTGGTTCAAAAATAAGGGGGGAGGGGGGAAGCGGGCCCCTACCCTGGATCCGCCACTGCAAGAAGCTTAGGTCAACAATTCGGTAGTTAGGCGCATCGAGATAACATTTTGAAAAGTCACTGAAGTTGCAATACCTAAAGCAACCGCTTGGAAAGTTCTTACTTTAACTCTATTCTTGGACTCTTCCTCTTCTCCAGGTACAATAGCCAAGGTGTTAACAAAATAATCAGCTGGATTAAAGTTCATTGGACAAGGATACCCGAGCCTGAAAAAAATATCAAAAGGCAGTCATTCTGACGTTTGTCCATTATACAAGTGTAGTTTTTTAGGAGACACTGACTCATGAACAAGCAACAAAAGTAACGTTACCTCAAGGCTGCATGGGACAGTAAACAAACTTTGTACGTCAAATTTTAAATCTTCCAAGCCGAGAAAAACAAATTCAACTAACTTAGAACTAATCAGTACTGATCTTCGCGAATTAGTATCATTTACTGGACATTGCTATCTTGACTATATTCTGATGACCCTGTTTCCAGTCTCCCTCCCCGCCCCGGCCTGTGAGTAGATAATAGACAGCTAGTTTTCAGATTAATTTTAGCCTTTTTCTCCCTTTGATGCCCAGAGAAAAAACTAATTGTACCTTTCAAAGTAAGGTATCGCTTCAGCTGTTGGTCCCATGTAAGCTGTCCTTCCTTCAGCTAAAAGCAGTATGCTTAAAAAAGAAAAAAAAAGGGAAAATATTTCTCATTTGAGACAGTCGGAAATGTTCAGTGGAAATGATCAGTCCTTTCCATTCTTGAATACTTTTAGTACTTTGTGTAGTAAAAGTTGCGAAAAATACAGTATAGATCTACGCAGACCAGGAGCCTATGACCCAATCAAAGTCTTCTTAAAGCTTTTGTGCTTAACAACAACCTCTCTTTAAACGTAAAACCAATGTTTCATACTAAATGACACTGCCAGGTGTCAACTGAAACACAATATACAATTCAGCTACAAGGAAGACTTAACTGACTACTGATACCTGTCAAACATGGCGTAGACCTCAGATGAGGGTTGATGTATAGTACATATGATGGTTCGACCTGAAGCAGCTAAACGCTTAAGTGATGCTATCAAATTCTGAGCCATGTATGAATCAAGACCAGACGTTGGTTCATCAGAAAACAGCAATGGTGGGTTGGTAAGAACCTGGAAAGGGTATTTTAGTTTGAAGTTATTTCATATGACATTTTCAGAGGCATTCCCCTGGGTTAACCAATATTGTTTAATAAAATGTGCTTAATTCACGTGCCATATTCATTCACGTTTTAGGGTGCCAAATCTACTTGGTGAGGAGAAGAGATTTCAGCACCAGATAGCGAGTGTTGACTCAAATTATAAAGCAAATAACTGTAGCTTCAACACTCAGGCCGATGGCAAAGTTTGTCGCTTCCAAAGAAAGTATGAAAACTGAACGGTTTTTCGCTTTATGTGTTTTTTGAGCAAGCTTTTATTGCCCCTATAGGCTGCCGCCATGTTGCAGCTGTGAGCTCGTTATGGTTGATGCAGACGTTCCGCTTCGGTCAACAAAGACTTTTTGCACTACTGAGGCAAGGAGGCGGATCAATGTTGCTCTAGAATCCTTCAAATGTTTTAGAGATGAGGCCAATAACAATATACTCACCTCCGATGCAAATGCCAATCTCTTCTTTTCTCCTCCAGAAATTCCCCTCACTCGCCCTGGTGTCCCAATGACTGTGTCAGCACAGTTCTTTAGGCCAAGCTAAAAAAAAGTAATAATAAATAAGGACAATGGTTACACCCTGTAAGTGGTCAAATATACTTTTCCCACGTCTGAAACTCTCTTTATTCAAGCGGTTCCATCCATTTGTAAATAAATGAACTGATTGACTGCTGTGCTTCATACTTGGGTGTCCTTTGGCTACTAAGCATAATTTTGTAGCTGTAACAGGTGGGATATGTGTTAAATGCACCTGCCTTTGGACAACGATTGGCATGTATAGTGACCCTCTAGTTTTTCTGTCCGACGTAAATGTGACAAAGTTAGTCGGGTCTTTCTTCAATATTTTCAACCATTAATGCAGTATTTAAAATAATATATTGGGAAGGCTCTACAACCTCCAGTGTGAATTTTAAGCCAAGATAGTGCGGCAATATAATAGTCGGTGATTCAGTAGTGAATAACCACATGCGGGAAACCTCGAGCTTAACCGACAAACTGCTTGTCTGGATCAGTCATGTATCATAGATTAATCGCATTTCGTTGGCTCTCCTTGTGCGTGATAGAAACGGAAGGTAGAAGGACTTAAAAAACAAGCAAAGAAACAAGAACTAAAATAACATAACGATTCAGATTTAACAGATCCACCAAGTGGTTCTTGGTCTAATCCTTGTCGAGTTGGAATTTGGAAGAGATGGTTTTTGAGGAGAGGGGAAAACCGGAGTACCCAGAGAACCGACATCAAGCTCAACCCATATTTTTCGTCGACACGGGAATTTGAACCCGGGCCTTTATTAGGGGGAGGTGAGTGCTCTCACAACTGCACCACCCTTGTTCTCAAAAAATATACAATTAAGGAAGCAATAACCCTTTTGGTTATAAATAATGGATTGTTAGGTCACTCGGCTCTCCTTTCTGGCTGATAGTTATTTGCTAAACAGTCGTTTTATCACCTAAAGCCCTAACATTAGGCCTTTTCTGATGTATAATAATTATATTTACCTCATGAATGACCTCCTCGACACGATCCTGTCTTCTTTCCTTTGGCGTGTGTTTATCCATACGAAGTGCAGCCTTAAAAAAATGAAATAAGGAAGACTTAATGTTGTTGTTATTTTCGTAAAGTAAGAAACATACTGCCGTACAGTAAAAGCAATTTAATAAACAATGACACTAATAATATAACCAAAGGTTAGGGATTGTGGGCGAGATTGATGCGACGGAACCTGTTTTGCTCGAGCACTTTGCTTTGCGTAAGTTCCTCTTGTCAGATTGAGAGTGATAGAACTTACAAAATCGCGTGATCAAAGTAGATTGCGTTTTGTGCTTCCCATGCATTCCCATGGAAGTTCAAGCAAATGCTGGCTACATACGTACCGGTCATTTGTGATAGCAACCTGTCGTTGGAGACTATAAGAATCTCGGCCGTCCTCTCTGGTCGTCCGCGATTATAATAACATAAGGACAACCTGTCTTTTTCAAGTTATTCCCTGACAATCACATAAGATTTTATTATTAAGTGATATAGCATACTGAAAAAGCTAAGCCCTAGGTATGCGAATTTATTCAAATGAATACGTGGAAGGTTATCATTACCTGGAAAGTCAAATGTTCTCTGACAGTGAGCGATCCAATGAACAAGTCTTCCTGTTGAATATACGCCGACACAGTATTGATATTAAGGCCAGCGGGATGTCCATTCACTGCAACTGTTCCTCGTACTTCTATCTGAGCAATATTCCGATGTGCTAACACATTCATTAGAGTAGACTTGCCAGCACCACTAAAAAATATAGAACAGTTTCATATTTTTTTTATTGCCTGAGAAAAATGTTATGCCTTCCTGGAGGAATAAATCACTCCTGAGGTGGCATTGAATTTAACCGTTTCGCTATGAGCTGTTTTGCCAAAATTGAGAACTGTTTCAAAAGTTTCCTTTGTAGGTGAGGTCAAATAACCTCAAAGGAAGCGCAAATTATCAAAAATATAAATTCACTGATTGCATGGCAATAAGTTTTATTTTAACTCTGGATTTGGAGTAACCACGTAGAAAACACCCATTCAAAACGGATTAATCTGAGGCTAAAATTTCAACTCGTCTTTTAGAGTTTTAATAACTCTTGGAAAATTACTGTGTACATGTAGCAATACTGAGAAATGATCCAACCTCCCTCACGTTGCATGTACTATATAACATGTAAATCATGGCAAGAAAGCCACCTTGTAATAACTTTCTGTGCATAGTCTGTTACTATAAATGTAAATGTAATTATCTTATTATTCATTCCCCTCAGGACTTTTAACAGGGATAATTTACAACACTAGTTGGGGGACTTTGCCAAACTGCTCATGATGCAGTTTACAAATAAAATTGAAAGAATATGTAATGATATCCCCCAGTATGTAAGTGTGAATTTGAGACGGACCGCTACAAGGGGACTACGACCCCTACTCTTTACAAAGAGTGCGTGGGTTCTCTAACGTCCCACAGAATCTATCACATGCACAAACGCATTTGCTTACCTAGTTCCCATGACAGCCAACAATGTTCCAGGCTCTATTGTACCACTAACTGTGTATATAAAAAAATAACAGCATATTAACACGTTCAGTTTTTACCTGGTGTTATTTTTGTTGACTCGAAGGGTAGTCTGTGATCAGTTCCCATACAGGATATTTTAACGGGAAACAGAAACTAACACAGAAGACACGTGACTTGCAAGGGGCATCAGCCAATTTTGATTGTGCTCTTGACTTCCCCAAGACATTCAGGGATGCGCATGTACCTAATTTACCCTTTATTCAATTTTCACAGGCCCCACTTTTTTCCTTATAAGGACCCAATTTTTAGCGCGAAGAGGAGACAAATTGAGCCTTTGTCAAATTGACATGTGGTTTTTTCTTTTATTTTTTCTGTGTGCTTCAAGTCAGTTTATCAACATCTATACAATCACAGGTGCCGAACATCCACATGTGCTAGAACATTGAGAAACCGCTTTCCCGGAGTCTGGGAAATAGGTTCCCGTCAATTAATCATAGTCTTTGATTGTAGTGCATTACTAAGGCTGTGGACTATCCTGATCCCTTATTATTTTTGAGATAGTTGCATAATTGCTTACCATCGAATAAGATTTGTTTGATTTTCGGCTCGTCATCCTTGTCTCCACAATACAACCGCTTCCATACAGACGGTCTCGGTTGAGGAACAAACACATTAATGTTCTTCCATGACAATGTTACCTTCTCTCTCAGGTCTTCAACACTCGTTACATTAGCGATGACGTCTGTGCCAGGGTCTGTGTATTTTGCGTTAAACGCAAGACCATTTAGACTGTCAGTTGACCTAGACATTTCAGACTTCGATGGAACAATGTTCGCCATTGTTTTTTTCTGGTCTCTGAGTGAAAGACACCCCGCACTGTGCCCCGTGGTCAATGAATCCTCAGCAGTTTCCCGGCACACTACGACAGCAAATAAATGTATAGTTTTCTGATTTACCGGCCTAGATCTCAACTACAAGCCGAAGGCTTATCGTATCGTTTCAAACTACGCTTGGATGTTCAAAAACGATAATATGACTCCCTGTTGTACAAAATATTCTCTAAACTACAAAAGGAAGATAGTAACTCATTCTCTAAGATTGAAGCAAGGCATAATCGATGCCTTTTGAGTGTACTAGGCTCAAAAACACAAACATCCTTGAAAATATTACTCCTATATTATATAACACAATAAATCTAAAATTCAGTGTTATTCTCTCCATCCTCAGTTTTTAAGAACCACATTATTCATCTTTGAAAAGTTGTTGCTGCGGAGCGACCGAAGGGTTTAAAGGAAATATATAAGGGGCGACGAATTCTCGAATTCATCACTTTTTACCACAATGCATTGCATTTAACCACACTTTTTACCACAATGCATTGCATTTAACCAGAGTGCATTGCGCCACGAACAACTCAAATAAAAACACGGGGAAGTTCGGTGGGTGAGAGAGTGCATGGTTCGCTGCTTAGACTTAGAGCTTTCCTTGTGGCAAATTTTCTACAGCACGGTTAGAGGTCTTACCAAATTTTAAGACACGCAGGAGTCTTTCAGATGAGTACGATGGTTAACTTGGGGATTGGATTTCAATTCAAGAGCCTTTGACTCGTCCAGGTGTTAAACCTGACGAGAAGATGAGCATTTGCTCTTCGACTCCGCAACACGGGAGATATACAAATTCCAGCTTGCTAGAAGGTGATGTGAAAGTGAGAAAATGTCATGCAGTGCTATTCTTAAGAAACTGTCTGAGCCGAAAGTGGATGTGACCATTCGCTTCAAAATAACAGCGGAAATCGAGATAACAAAACATATGTTTTGTGTCCTACTTTGCAGACGAGGACGTGTATCGGCGTTGTGAAAAGCATAATTATGTTTTTTCTTTCATTCATTGCCATGGAATATACGTTTACATTGTTTTTTCACTGTTAATAGCTCGGTTAATGCGGCTGGCGATCATCTTGCCGGCGGAAGTTTCATGGCTGAGAGGAATAAAACGAAAGACTTTTCCTGAATATTATGTGATCAGCCTCTGTGGTGCAGAGGTTAGGTGTAGTCGCGTCGCGCCGAAGGTGCAGGGTTCGAGTCCCAACGAATCTTTATTCCTTCTTTCTTTTTTTTTTCCGTTTTTTGTGTTGTTGTTTTCTATAAATATATAGCTAAATAACTGTTACTTAATAAAGTGCAACAAACAGCAAGAAGAGTATTGTGTTTCCAGAGAAAATATCATGCACCGTATATTAAATATATGGATAAACAATCTGAATTTCTATTATTTTCTACAATTTACTGTGGGAAAACCATAGTTGTAACTACTTGATCATTTTCTAAACAACGTTCCCACGAATTCTTTCTATAGACTGATAGTCATTATTCTAGTACTTTCCAACATGTAAATAGGACATTCAATGTCATTTTCGATTCTTTTAAGTCTCACTGCCTAACTAATGCCAGTATCAACAGAATGTGCCGCGGCATTACTATCTCTTAGATACCCTAGTTTTATTATGTATTATCCAGTCTAGTAAATTTCAACCCCCAGGATACGAATTGAGTGGATTCATATTGGCGCAAAAAACTATAACCCTTTAAATAACAGTTTGATATTGACTTAAAGTGTTCCGCTTCAGCGTTTAAACCAGTCGATAACAGGTGGTTCTCAAGAAATTACAAACAGTTGCGTAGATCGAAAGTAGACGCTTTTCAGCTCTAAAAAGGAATATTGATTGAAGCCGCGCAATAAACAGATGCTAAATAGAGAAACTGTACAACAAAATTTCCAAATTTAAGGGAGAGTTCGACTCGCTCATAGTTACAAAAAGGAAACAAAAAGAAAGTCAGATAAATTAATTTACTAATCTATTTATCATATTGCTATATTTTGATTACCCGCTTTAAGTTCCTTAAATATCAGAGTTTGGAAATACTAATAAACATAACCCTATAAGAACAACGACTGTTCTTAAATCCATTTTTAATTTTTAGATTGCGTTACACCAATTCTTACTGACCTTTCTCGGGTGGGGGACTCGCATTCGTAATTGTCCACGAATTCCAACTCTGTTCGTCAGACATAGGTGTTGAAAAGTGTTGGACGAATGGGGAAAGTGAAGTAAGCAGGCACAATGCTTTCAGCAACTGCTATTTGTGAATCCTTCTCTGTGCACTGACAAGACTGAAGCAAGATGGGCTATTCCGGCGACACAAACTGGCCAAACTTACTTTTATCAGTGTTTATCGGAAAAGCTGGCTTTGGTTGTGTACTTTAAATTCTTAATCATTTGTTGAGCGTTATCCAGTCATCCACGACTTCTCTCTACACCAATTAGAATCACTAATCCAAACAAAAACCGAAACGAATTGAGTTTCTAAAGTACTCAGCTGATTTGTACACTTAACTAGAGTACTAAATCACTTTTAAACTATTTGCTAATATTGCATTTCAGCTAAACAATAAGAGCTTCAATTCCTGAGAAACAAACTGAAAAAAAAACTTGAGTTCATCAAGTACCGTGTTGTTTAAAACACTTCTCTTGCTGATAATTACAATTTTGGAATTATTTGGCTATATTGCATAGTCATCCACGACTGGATAATTCAAACCCGTTAGGAGGAATATTTACATTTATTGAAATACGATAAAAATCATTAAATAAAACGTAGTTTACAGTTAATTTTCTTCAAATACGTTTTGGGAAGTTAGTTGCAGTTGTTGTTGTTGTTGGTTTTTCAGTTTTAATTTTCTTTCAACTGAGTTATAACTGAGTTAATTGGCCACAATGGAAAGTCACAATGATTATGCTATAATATGCCTGCGTATTTTTAAGAACCGAGGCTGTAACCACTTGACAAAACCTGCCGTTATATCTTTCAACTGGTCGAGTCGTCTATAAAACTTTAACTGAACAGTATCTGCAACATTTCTGCACAAAATTCTGTACTCTTCTCAAAATTCTACTCAATAAATGAACACAATTAATTTCTGTTTCTTGGTTTGACGAAAGAAAATAATAATTTTTTTTAATGGGCCAGATTTCGCTGACAAGGGTAAAACAAAAGCTGCTATTATGTTACGGATATGTTCTTCAAAGCTTTCAATTTGTTGAAGTGAAAACAGCTATTCGGGGAAGACACACACTAAGTAAACTTATTTCACTGCAAAAAGTGTTATTTCTTTCTAACTAATTGACCAGCTATATTGTCAGGTCATCCAAAAATCAATGGTCTATTGTTATATAATATAACCACTCAGTTTTACTTGATGTATATATTTGATGACTGAAACAACGTAACTGAATAGTGCAGTACTTATTCAACCTACGTAAAATGTTCATCTTTGATAGCTTAGATGAGTGTTTTTAAATAAAATTGGTTCTTTCCCATTTACAAAGGGAAACCGGTCGGCTTGTGGTTTGGCAGAAGGTGGAAAACAACGTTGAAACAACATTAACCAATTCTCGTTCTCATAAAAGTGACAATGAAAGCATAACAAAGTTGAAGTTAAGTGCAGTTTCATTTCATCTTCCGAAAGTATTCCACTGCAACGGCAACCCGAGAATTCCTGCCCAAACCTTCACTTCTTTTTCAATGAGGAGAAGAAAGTAATACTGTCATGGACGGATAACCGACACGGTCTTGGACTGTTACCCTCTATTTATAATTTGAAACAATCGACGGCAGACTGATCTGAACGATACTGAAAAATAGCGAAAAACGAAAAAAAAAATAAAAAATTGCTGAAAAATAAATTTAAATATATCTAAACAAATTTGCGTAATATTTTATTTTGTTTATTTGTGGGCAAAAATCGCTTTGCCTTTGGGTTTCTATTCCACAGCACCACTGGGAAAACGCCGATTTGTGGGCAAAAATCGCTTTGCCTTTGGGTTTCTATTCCATGCACAGCACCACTGGGAAAACGTATCACTACGCAGACTTTCACTTGAGTAAACACTAACGAAAAATACGTACCGATTTTCGCCGACATTGATACGAGGCAAAAGTATTTACCAAGCTTTCTCTACATGGTCAAACAAAAACGAACAAAATTAAGAAAGATTGCACTGGCCGGGAATCGAACCCGGGCCTCCCGCGTGGCAGGCGAGAATTCTACCACTGAACCACCAGTGCTTAGCGTTCACGTGCAGAACAACAATAGAACAACATAAATCAGTCAATTCAATTAAGTTTTGCTCACTTGTTCCTTTCGTCAAAGGGCTTCCTGACCAAAGCCCTAATGCCGTTTACTCATTTCAGTTAAGATAATATTTACTTTATCACTCACCAAGTCTTATTTTAAAATTGTAAATTTTCCATGCTTTGTATGAATCAATTGCAAAGGCAGTAAAGTTGATAAAAATACCCATGCACAAAGAGTTCAAATACAAAGGGTTCTGTACATAAACGGCGCTTGATAGTGAAACTTGCTCTCCTGGCGACTGAGGTAAAAATGAATAACGATCAAAGGCAAGACGGAATGACGCGACATGTTAGGAGGTTTGAAGTTGAAAAGCCGTGGGTAAAAGTGGTGGCATCTGGGTCAGAGCAGAATATCGTTAAGGTTTTAATGATTTTGAAGGCTCTGTTCATTGAACGTTCGCACATTAGAAAGTAACAATTATAAGTGTAAAAACAATGGCTACATTATTTTGTAAATTGCACTTTTTAAAGCTTTATTGAATTTACTCCAAGTTAATTGTAGAAATACAAAAAAGGTGACTTCTGACTTAAAAAAGGAGAAAAAGTCGGGCCTCTTGCACTGGCCGGGAATCGAACCCGGGCCTCCCGCGTGGCAGGCGAGAATTCTACCACTGAACCACCAGTGCTTCCCGGTAGAAATAATTCCTTCTTTGTTGAAGCGTTTCACTTTTTGATCAGTTGACTTTAAGTTTCTTTTTAGTTCACAGATTCCAAGACATTTTTATACCTATTATAAAATAAACAAGTTGACTCAGATAACATTTTTTAAGACCCTGTCAGTAAATTAAAGCAAGCGCTACTGTTAGAAATCCTAACTGAAGATTATCGCAGCAATTGAAATTTTTTAATGGATGGCAATTTGGCTTAAACCTGGCAGGAAATCACAGATGTCCAACCGTAACGGTTTTATTGAGCCTGGTTCTTTATTGGCGTTAAATCAGTCAGAAACAAATTTAACCTTAAAAATCGAGCCCTATAGCTGGTAGTTAAGGTACCCTCCCCCCTCCGCCTCTAGTTGTAGCTGAACTGGACAAACGGAATCTCGTCACGGCTGTAAAGGCTTTGAATTGTCACGAGAGTATAAACAAGTGTCTGTAAATTAAACTGCAATAACAAGATTAAAGCTATGTAAAGTTGATTTAAATCATATCATCTTGTCGGATTGAAAGCTTGAGCATTGATCACCATCTCTGCAAACATATTAATATCTTAGTGCAGACAATTTAAAGATAGAAACGAAATCAATTGAGATTGACGCCTGAATAAAGCATTCTTTAATTTGAGGTAAAGATATCATTGTACTTAAATGCTTCGAAGTTTCTTTACATATTCCATGCTTTTTAATCGTTTAATAATAATAACACCCTCCAGGATCTGCATAAATCTTCATATAAAAGGAAAGCCAAATCCGCTACCTTGTGTATTATTATTCGGTCAAATATTTCCAGCTTAAAAAACATGCTTACTTCCATCTTTATCTGATGTTCCCGTCTTCATATATGAGTTGGAGTGAAGGCCTAAAATAGACTGGTTTCAGATACAAAAGTTAGGGAATTGAGAGCAATTTCCTTTTATAACACTCCAATCGGGAAAGGGGCCGCCGTCTCATTTAAAAATTCCACGGCAACGACTCGAAATGTATCACTTTGCAATCAGGATTCCTTAACATAATTATTGTTAATGATGTTAAACAGTCGTTAACGTTATCAGGAGAAGAAAGGAATAATCTGCAGAATTCAGGACTATTTTTGTTCACATGGACGGAGTAATTAATAAACTTGTCGCCCGTAAACACTTAGTCTAGCGTCTCGTCTCAGTTTTATCGTCTTTTTGTCCATTCGCCATTTTCTGCAGCCGAAACAACAGGGGCACCCTATGTCAATTTTCGGAAAATATCTGTTCGGAAGACGATTTGAGATCTAGAATTTTCAGATCATTTGTCGTAAACTTTCTTGCTTGCCTGCCTCTCCTAGGACTTTCGAACATCTAAAAAATGGTTTAATTTCCCATTTTTAACGGATTTTTACCCTTAGAAGGTCACCCAGAATTTTCGGGAGGCTTTCTTCTGGCTGAAATTTTCGAAAAGGTAATTTTTGATCCCTATAATTTTCGGATCACTAGACTTTCAGCAAGGAAATCGAAACAGATGAAAAATTATTAGGGGAGAAAAATATGCCTATATCTACCGTTTAACTACTAAAATACGCTTAACAATGCTATATTTAAGTGGTTTTGAGCTATATTCTCGCTGGGTGCCCCTGAACCAAGCCATGGTTGCTGGCGCTGCTGAATCCCTTATGGGCTTTTATCAGTAAATACATTAAACGTTGAAACACAATAGGTGCGGTCACACTAGCGATTTTACCCATGGGCAAATAGCTGTTGCCCATGGGGAAGCAATTTGCTCACCGTATACGTCTTATTATACTGCATCATGGGAGATAGTAGAGCTATAAAACAGGTTTTCACTTGAGTAGACACTTAGGGAGCTTAAGCAACGACCACGGCGACGGCAACGAGAACGGCAAAAAAAGCAGTAGGTTTATTTGATTAAAAGAAACAACAACTTTGCACTTGCATCACGCTCTTTTGTACATTTCTTTGCCGTCGTTTCACGACTACGACGTGAAACTGCCTAATTTGACGTTTTGTGGAGGACGTGAACAAAAGACAACGACCCTCTTTTAATTTTTTGATTATTGATAGAGTCCTTTAGAATTCAACTCCCGAAAAATTCGCCAAGTTTTGACGAAATTAGGGAGGTGGAATAAGCGCAATTAAGATTGAAGCAGCGCGAACGCACTGTTTACACTGTTTACGTTTTTGTAGCCGTCGCCGTCGTTGTTGCTTAAGCTCCCTACCTATAAAAAAACGTTTCATTTCAGTGACCGGTAGCTATGCAAGTTTGTTGCTAAGAAAAAAAAAAGTGTCTTTACATACGAAAAAGGTTCTATTCCCACAGGACTGGTTGCCGTTTCACTGTTTTGGGGTACTAACCAGTAGCGCACTGATGTCATATGAAAACGAGCTATTTCTGACTGCACGTTAAAGAGCAAAACTTGTGCTGACACTAGTTCTATTTCAGTTTCAAGAACTAAGGATATGATTAAGCTTTCTATATCAAGAAAATGCTAACATAAAAGTAATAAAAAGGTCTTGCACTGGCCGGGAATCGAACCCGGGCCTCCCGCGTGGCAGGCGAGAATTCTACCACTGAACCACCAGTGCTTTTACAAACACACATAATGATATGTTTAGACATCTTAAAAAAATTTCAGAATTCTCTAAGATCTCTAGTTCCTAAGTTTATTCTTCTAAACTGATGATTCTCAAAACATTACCAACAATAGTTGTAGACAATATGCGTTATACATCTACTTTTATTTTCGAAAAAAAAAAAAGCATATCAGAAACAGCGGCACTAGCGAGGAAAGAGCAACGAATCCGTCATTTTTGCAATCCAAGGATCGTAGGTTTAACATAACTTAAGCAAAAAAAAAAAAAAAACGCTTGTTCACCAAACTTTATTGTTTTTATCGGGTTAGGGTCCATTGTTACTGTTTTTTGTCAGCCACTCATGTAAGGCCTTGTGTGTGCTATATGTACCGCACTTCTCGTACGGTCAAGCCGTCCTTCTTCAGGGAGTTGTACTGGATAAAAAGACAGAGATTCGTTACAGTGTTACTTTAAAGCGCAAAAGCCCTCAACTATAAACATAATGAAACGTTTAAAATCTATGGTTGTAACAACGATGTACGTAACAGCAATATTTCATATTTGTAAACATTTAGGTTTGTAAAAAATGAGCCAGTCAGTGAAACAAAAGAACCATTTTTTTTAAGAGCCAATAAGCTTTTGATTGGCACATTAATATCAATCGGTGACGTAACACGAATCACCCCAATAAACGAACAGGCCCGTAAGATAAAATAACAAGTTCAGAGAATTATAATATAGAGCCAGATTGTGTTGGCAGTTCATCGAATTTTAATATTCTGTGTGCAAGCAAAGCAAAAGTCGACAGGAGTTTGAACAAAATTTTTTTCCTTGCACTGGCCGGGAATCGAATCCGGGCCTCCCGCGTGGCAGGTGAGAATTCAATCACCGAACAACCAGTGCGTTTTGGTTGTATACCATCTTTCTTCATTGAAGAGTTTTATTATCAATCTACTTTGATTTACAGTTTAGTCTTCAGGTGGTTCTAGCTATGGGGTGTTACATCGTCAATACCTCCTAAGTTTGTGCTTAAACTATACTCGTCGCGGCCATTAACAAAGATTTTGAAAAACTACCACCATAACTGTATTAAACAAGAATGAACATGGGTAACAGTGACATCGGAGTTGCCATAGCAACGAAATGACGCCATTACCTATTTGGAAATTGAGAAACGGTTCTTAAGAATCCACTTCTGGATAAATTCATGCATTTTGTATTTGTATTTGCTTTGTTTTGTTTTGTTCTTTTTTCAGTGGCGGCACCTTTCTCTTTAATTCATCATCTCAGTCTATAGATCTTTTAGCAGTTTTGCTGTTTCATTTTGGTTACATTTTGCCTAGACTAGGCCGCAAAATAAGATTTCCCGAATTATCATTGACGCACAGGCCCTAGGGTTTAATATTGGCTAAAAGTGTTCCGCTTCATTGTTTAAACTACATGTAGATGAAACTGATTGTTCTCATTGAAATTACAAACATGAGTTACATTATTAATTCAGTTCTGCTAAGCTTACATATGTAACATATTGATCGGGGCTCAGCAAACTGTTCCTAACTGCAAGAAGTATACGACAAAAAACGGAAAATGTAAGGAAGACAAAGCGCGAAGTTAGATCAATTCATTCCAAATCAAATAATTATTGCTATATTTCAATTAGCTGCTTAGCTCCACCAATATCAAAGTTTGGAGTTACCAATAAAAATAACCTTATCTAATAAGAACCACGGTGATTCTAAAATCCTATTACAAAATCATAAATTTCCTTGTTCTTTTCCTTCTTTTATTTTTCGTCTTCTATAATCCTTACCCCTCTCGGACTAGGAACTCACGTCCACAATGGTACAAGAATCCAAGTTCCGTTTTTCAGCCATGCATGTATTTATTGAAAAGTGAACGTAGAAAGTGAAACCGTGAAATTTGGACCAAGAGACACAAAAACGGACGGTCTCTCCAACTATTATTTTTAAATACCTTCAATGTGCAAAAAGAAGCAAGATATTCTGAACCGAACTGAAAAACTTTCGTTTATCTAGTTATAATCCGAAAAGCTGTCTTGATTTGTTTACTTTTATTTTTTAATCATCTGTAAATCGTTATCCAGTCATCCGCGACTTGTTTGTTCACCAATAGACCTTGTCACGGTTTTCGACGTCATCTTGACGAGTAGGCAAACGCGCTAAAACTTACAGTGTTTGTATGAGAATCTAACGTCGAATAATTTCCGCAGAACGGCTATTCTGAAAAAAATATCAATTGTAAACTAAAGCTTCACTCCTAAGGATTCTAGTGAAAAAAAAAAAAAAAAAAAAAACTGAGCGAGTTACATGCGCTAAAAGACCTAGAACCACTTTTTTGAATTTTCTTTACATTTGTCTGTAAGAAAGTCCCGGGAAAATTACGGACAAATATGTAGAAAATCTAAAGCAAGCCTCTGGAGAAATTTAAGCTTAGGTACGCCCGCATTTTTTTTAGTACAATCCTTTGTTTCGTAGCTTTAGTTTACAAGTCATATTTTTTTTCAGAACAGCCGTTTTAGGGAAATTATTCGACATTAGATTCTCATACAAACACTCTAATTTCTCACACGTTTGCATACTCGTCAAGACGGCGTCGAAAACCGTGACAAGGTCTATTAGTATCAGTATTCTCGAGGCCAAAACTGACAAGAATTGAATTTTTCAATGACTGTGTTGATTTATAGACTCAACTTGAATACTAAATCACTTATAAAACTATTTGCTTATATTGCATTTTGTCCACTTAGTAAACCAATTAGAGCCTTGGAAAAGCAAGTACCGATTTGTTTATAAAACTTTTCTTGCTTGCTAATCACTTGAAGAACTATTTGCCTATATTGCACAATCATCCACGACTGGACAAGTAGCCATCGGATGTAGGAATCACTTTAATTTTTTATTTTACAATTTAAAAGTAAGGTAAAAATCAAAGAAAAACTTAACTCTTTCGTCGACTAAGTTTGAGGGCTATGTTTGGTGAACGTAAATGCATTTTGAATAAAGAATTTTAAACCACTTGACAAAACCAGTGGCACCCAACGCCAATTTTCGTAAAATATCTGTTCGGAAGACGATTTGAGATCTAGCATTTTCGGAACATTTGTGGTAAAATTTCTTGCTTGAATGAAATTCCTAGGATTTTCGAACATCTAAAAAATGGTATAATTGCCCATTTTTAACGGATTTTTTACTCTTAAAAGGTCACCTAGAATATTCGGGAGCCTTTTTTCTGGCTGAAATTTTCGAAAAGGTAACTTTTGATCCCTATAATTTTCGGATCACTAGACTTTCAGCTAGGAAATTCGAACAGATGAAACATTTCTAGGGGATAAAAATATGCCTATATCTACCGTTTAAATACTAAAATACATTTAACAATGCTATGTTTAAGTGGTTTTGAATTATATTCTCGTTGGCCATGGGTGCCCCTGACAAAACGTGTTGGTATAACTTACAAATGATTTTAGACTAGTCCTATAAACATCTAGAGGTGAACAGTGCCCGCTACAGTACAAAATCGTTTATTCTAGCCAAACGTATGCAAGTTGAAAGAGCCAAATTCTATCCTATTTCAGCTATTTATGTGTTTGATGAAGAAAACAATAAAACTGAGTTTTCAATGAAACAAACTAGATTTCGAGGTAAGGTAAAACAAAAGCTCGGTGATACCTTGGACATGGTTCTATCAAAGCTTTAATTTCAAATCAGTGTGATGTTGATGCGAAACCGCGACCAGCTATTCGGGGGAAAATTAACTATAGATTTATTTTTTTTCTGCTATAATCTTCAGCGATATTGTCAGGTCATCCAAAAATGATCGATTAACCACTTAGTTTCACTACGTCAGGCTAAAAAAACATAATACAACCTACGTAAAACGGCCACCTTTATCAGCTAAGATGAGGGGTTTTAATGATAAGGGTCATTTTCATTCACACGGGAAAAGCTGGCGGTCGGTTGACAGGGGTCGACACTCTGCACCTGACTCTGAGGTGTCTATTATTTCAAATAGCACTTCTCATTCTCAGACTAGTGACTACTAGCCTAAATTGGACTTGTTTCAGATGCGAAATTTAGGAAAATGAGAGCAATTTCATTTTAGAACATTTCAATCATGAAAACGAGCGGCCGCTGGCTCTTCCTTGAATATTCCACGACAACGACACAAATGTACCACTTTGCTATGAGGATTCCTTAACATAATGAAAATGATGTTAAACAGTCGTTATCAGGTTCCCTGTTAGCAGAGGTCTCTCACGAAGAGGCAAAAATTTTGCCTCGTCGTGAGAGACCTCTGCTAGCAGGGAATTATCAGGAGAAGTTAGGGATACTCTGCCGAATTCAGAACCGTTTTTGGTCAACATGTATGGATGATTAATATACTTTTCACTAATAACACTTGTTTAGTATCTCGTCTCAACTCGATAGTATTTTTGTCCATTCGCATTTTACTGCAGCCGAACCAACCAATGAGTTCCAGCACAGCCAGATCTCTTGCGGACCTCGATCGGGTAAATACAATATAAAATGTACGTTGAAATCAATCAATATTTGACAGAATTATCCCAACGGCTACAAAAGGTAAAAACGAAATGGCAATCTATTTAAAAAATGGCCAAAAACTTTACTTTCCCGTATGCATCGTATTCAACTGCATCATGGGAGAGAGTAGAACGTTCTCACTTCCGGGCCAGTATCTATGCAAATGTATTAAAAACAAACAAAGGCTTTTACATAAGAATAAGGTTCAATTCCCATACGACCGGTTTACATTATTTACACTGTTTACAGGTAGCCATTACGGCACCTGAAAGAGGACCGATAACGCACCCAGCACAGGAAGGGTGACCACATCACCGGGGTCTGCTTCCCCTACTCCTTTCAAGCGAACAGTGGTGTGAGCTCTTTTACGTCCCACAAGAGCCAAGTGGAAGTGCTGTGAGACGGGACCTACACTTTAACCTCCTTATCCTTGGTTATACACCAAAATCATGGATGCTGTTTCATTGTTTTGGGACACCAGTCAGTGGGGAACGTGACGTCATATCAAAACGCTCTATTTCTGACCGCAGTAACAGTTCCAAAGACATAAAAAATATTAAACTTTTTATACCAGGCAAAAGCAAACCGAAAATAACAGTGATAAATAAAAATAACTTTGCACTGGCCGGGAATCGAACCCGGGCCTCCCGCGTGGCAGGCGAGAATTCTACCACTGGACCACCAGTGCCTTTACATACATTCCCAATGAATTGGCAGGATTGCTTTTGAAATCCTTTTGAATAGTTCAACATCAAGAAAATTATGCACAAAGTTTCCAGAATTCCCTCAAGATCCTAGGTATATTTCTCTAAACTTTTACACATCTCAACGTGCTTTAGATTTACTGTAATTTTCGTAAAAAGCATAATACAGAAAGACATCGGAAACGGCAATAACGCGAGGAAAAAGCAACGAATCAATTATCTATACCATCCAAGGATCGTAGGCTATATAGCTTAAGGAAAAAACCGCTTGTACACTAAACTATAGACAAAAGCTGCGAGCAGAGCTCAAATAACAAAAAAAGCAAAGTCAAGGAGAATTACTAACAGTTTCCGATATTTAGTAATTCTTTACGCAGCACTCTAGAACCTCTGATTTCATAAGATCTCCAAGCTCCATTGTTTAAGGGCTAGGATCAATTGTTTCTATTGTCTCTATATCATTTTCTCAGTCGATCCAATGAGGCGTTGTTACCGACCATTTTCCTCTACGGAAATTCGTTCATTGTTTTCAGCATAAGCTAGTATAAATCCTGTAAATTAGAAATATAAAAAAATTTTGAAATTTATGCTCGTTACTAAAACATCGCTAGACGTATCGGTGTATTTCGTGTCTGCAATCATTCCGTTTCGTTATTACGGAATTAAAATGTTCCGAACACGGGCACAAAATTATCATTGTTTCAGAAGCCAAAAAGCCTCTGGCTGGCACATTCAATCGGTGACGCAACACAAAACATTGCAAAAAGAAAACGAACACTCCTTGATAAGATAACAAGTTTAAAGAAATATAAACAAGAAGGTTTAAAACAAACAAGTTTTGTTTGCAGTTCCTTGAAAATAAATGAGCAAGTAAATGAGCTGTGTGAGGGCAAATTGGAAAAAAAAAAAAAAAACAACAACAACAACAACAAACAGAGAGAGAGAAAAAGAGAGAGTTTTGGACAAAAATTTTCGACTCCTTGCACTGGCCGGGAATCGAACCCGGGCCTCCCGCGTAGCAGGCGAGAATTCTACCACTGAACCACCAGTGCCTCTCGATGGCGTTTCCTCTGTATTAACAAAAAAAAAATTGCTTAATATCAGTTCAGTTTCAGTAGCAGTTACATTTTTTTTTTTGTTCATCTATTACCCGCGAAAAGGCTCGACGTGCAAAGCTTAACAGGGCTTTAAAAAAGGTACTGGATATAAACGTTTGGTAAGTCTGTTATCCAGTCAGGGGCACCTTGGTTCTATGGCGTCCTATCAGTATAATCTTTGTTTTACTGTCCGTCAGCAACCTTACTCCACGTTCCATGGAAATTGAGAAACAGATTGAAATTGTAATGAATTGTAAATGTCTGTAATGAGTTCTAACTGTTTGTGTGTAAGGAATAAAAAAATGCTAAAAATTAGAAAAAGCCTGACTCTTTATCCTTTACATTTCTCTAGATTCGGTAACTATCTTTAATACTTTCTTCTATCCAGGAAAGTCTAGCTTCTTTTCCTCTATTTATTCCCGTCTTTATATTTCTCGATAGTCCAGAGTCAAGGCAAACAGACGGCTACCATCATCGTATTTGAGAAACCGCTGGGGTAGTGCCAGGGGTGACTCTCGTATGAAAGGAACGGCTTCAATATGAAAGCGTTTGGCCTTCAATTTTTCTCTCGGAACACTCTAAGTCAGACCAAATTCCGCAAGTTGCGCCCCTATCGGATCTACGCCTCTTTCGTATAAAAGTCCCCACAAGATATTGTACTCGATCTGCCCACGCTAAGCCTAAACCAGTTCCTACTTATCTTTCTATTTTACTATGTGAAGCGGAATTTTTACTTTAATTTGTTATTTTAGTAATTAAAATTATTTTGTCTTATTTTGTGTCGAGAATAATTTTCCATTCAAAAACCGAACAAGAAGCAGTCATTCAAAAAGAGAGACAGTATTAAAGATAATGCCCCGAATTTAGTTGTTATTTATTAGAAAACCGATTATAAAGCCAACAAAATCCAACAAGATGAAAACAACTGGGCATGTGGTTGATGTTAGAAACTCCCTGGACTTGAGCAATTGTTTGTTCAACCGTTTGTTTTCTACACTATAATGGATGAGAGAATTACTGTAACCCTGGATTAGAAGATTTAAGTGCTAAAAATCCTACTTAATGCATGGCGCTAAGCGTTCCATAAAATGAGTGGACCACACGAACAACCTAAAAGAACCAAACTCACGATATCCTTCTTTCTGCGTCAAGTATACGGCTGCGCTATTTATCACCTTACTACTCAAATCTAGCCCCTACGAAGGACCTTCGTCGGTGGAGACTAAGTAGGGCTGATAGATCAAACTCGGTGGCCGTGGGCTCGAATGCTATCAAGTTGAAAATACATTTCCCCCTGTCTGATTTGGAGTCCTAGTAGACCAATTTTGATCTATTGAAATTCATTCTAAGCCTCGGAACAAAGTATTAATTTTAACATATCAAAATTGGCCTATTCCCTTTATTAACTTGATACAGTCTAACGGTCAGGAGGGTAAAGTGCTTATTTGCATCACTTGAATTATCATTCCAGAGTTAATTCTCTATATTCTACCATTTTGTTTTTTATTCACTCGTTGTAAGATAACAGGACCGAAAAACGCAATAAACAACAAAAAGTAAAAACCCGCATATAGGAACCTAGTGATTTAAGAACCTACCGGCTGAAATTTGGCATTTAAATACCCAACAATATAAGAGCCTGTTCAGCCTGGCAAAGGAAATAGATTTTATACAAAAAAATCACTCCAATTTTGATGGTCAAACTTCTCCATTTTTATTGTGTGAGAAGTTTTTGACAAAAGGTTATTGTGTATATCTTTTCTTTGATTTACATTTGTCTGGATTTTCACTAGAATTATGTTTTTCATAGAGCTGCCGCGCAATATACGGTAAAATTCCGAAAATAAGCCCCGGGGCTTATATTTTTCAAAGGCCCTTTTTGAGGGACTTATTTTTGGAGCGGCTTATGTACGGAGGGGCTTATCTACGGAGGGAAATTTGCGTTTCAAAATCGATTTGGCTAGCCCATAGTTGGAAGTAAATTTACCGTTTTTGCTTTGTTTTACTTGTATTTGAGGGCAATTTTCCAAGTACAAGCCCCCGAGGGGCTTATATTTGGAGGGGCGATTTAACGGAGGGTTTTTTGCGTTACGAGTTTGGGGGGCTTATATTTGGAGGGGCTTATACATGGAGGGGCTTATTTTCGGAATTTTACGGTAGACGATTTAAAACCTTAATATCTTTTGTTATTTAAAAAAATGTAGAAAAGTTTTGATGTTTTTCTTGGACCTTGATTGTTTGCCATTATGTATTAGTAGTACAATAATTAATGCCAACGGTCACACCAATGGTCACTGCAAAATACGAACCTTCTAATCAGCCTGAATTGTGAAAAACTACCCTAAAATATAAGAACCTGTTCAGCGTGCCCTCGAAAATTCTAGGCTCTTATATGTGGGTTTTTACTGTATAGCAATAAACTTTGATGGGCTTCAAACGCCAATGTACAATTGATTCTATCTAGAAGGCCTTTCAAAATTTGAAACAAATGAAACATTGTAATAGGAGGAAAGCTGACTCAATGTTTTGCGAACGTTGAGAACCAAACAGAGACGAAGACTCCGCCCAGAGAGATTCCAAAGTAGTTTTAGATGAATCCACAAACTTAATATAACTAGTCAGCGAAAAGGGTAAGTTAGCTAGTAATCTGACAACATTATATCCTTTCATGCTGTTGAATAGACCTCTTTAGCCGGTTTGTACGTTTTGTTTTCCCAGAGAAGTTCATGTTCACGTTTTTAAACATCCAGTCTTATTCACGTGTATGCGCACGCGTAATTTTAGTTTGAGACCTTCATTGGGAAAACAAGACATGTAAGCTAAAAAGGGTCTGGGTAACCCCTGGGAAAAGGGGTTTCAAAAATATCACCCTCGTTTATAAGTATGTCACTCAATTTATATCTCTATATTTTATGTCATAACTGTAATTACACTTTCCGTTATTTTCAGTGCATCAAATAATCGAATCCACAATAATAAGAAAAAAATGCGCTAGCCGGGAATCGAACCCTGAATTCACAATTCAATAGAATTCTGACACTGGTTGGCCAACTTGTTTCCTTAATGGTGGCATTCTGGTTGAATTTATCATTATAATATAAAAACAGGTAGAAAAGGGTGAACAAATAATCCCAGAGTAGAAGCTGTTACATGTATAACACTTGTCTTGTTATGTTGTGGAGAGATGGGCGCGGCTTATCGAAACTTTAACTCACGACTTTTAATTTTCTCTTCATATCATTTTGAGATCACCTTCAAATCAAGTGAAGACCTGACCCTTCCCCAGTCCCCTCTCACTACTTAAGAGATTTATACCGGGGAGAAATGGAAAGGACGAAGAGGAAAGTCCTCTCCAGTTCTCTTTAATTTTTTCCCTTTCCGAAGTTTCCTTTAACAACAAGTGAGTTACGTTAGTTAACAAGAACCTACATAAGTGACATACTCGTCAACAGCTCGTGTGTCACTTTTAATGAAAGGTAACCGGCTCCTGTAAAAAGTAAAATGAAAGATTTTTCATTTCATTGACACAAGTGAGACCGAAAAAGTCTTTCTTAGAAGAAATAATGACCATTTACAAGGCAGTTGGTCAGCGGGAAAATTGCAACAATATTTATATTCCTTTTTTTAAGTACACGGTAAAACCCCCAGTAAAAGCGGATATCTCCCGAATTTCCACTCACTTGTTGAAGTCATTTCCACTGTCCACGATTCTCAAAAACAAGGAGGAAAGAAAACATACGGAAAAAAGGGATGAAGGTTCAGGAAGTGAGTTCCTAAAAATGATGTATTGCATTTGTAAAATATTGCTTTGATCATTCGTTAAGAAGGATTGAACTCTTCTGGGCAAAGTATTATTTTAAATCACAGCAAAAACAGCCCAGATTGAACGTGGTTAGAATCACGACCTACGTGCTTAGATAGGGGAACTATGGGGAGGTCACGACTTAACATTTTTTCTCTCCTTTTTAAAGAGTTCATTACTATATTGATAAATACTTAGCAACACGTACAGAACCTTGAAAGAATATGACATGTAAACACCCATCCCTTAAAATCATGATTAGATAAATAATCTAAAGGTTATCCCGTCTTTTAAAGTTCCTTATTTGTTACTCGATATAAGCATAGTGGTTATTAGGGAACTTGTGTTGGCTTTTTTCAGTTCTTTTGTTGCTCGATAATCATGAAGTGGTTTGAAGATAAGCAAAGAAGTCGTAACGGAACTTCATTGTTTGGCGCTGAATTAAAATTCTAATCAATAACAAGCAACATCCACCCTGAAGCAGTTACTGTAAAGAGGTTGTAACCTCAAATATTTGGGGATGATAGAGATCAACAAAAACAAGGCATCATTCATCATTCATATGACATTGGATTGGATTTTCAAAGTTGCTTTAGTCAAAACTACGTAATCGTTTCAGTGCGATCTCTCTTTTGGCCACCTAACATCTCTACCGCGGGTCTACCATGTAAGCATATAGACATTAGCTTGTAATAAGAAGCCTTTAAAATTACTCCACGAAAAAAAAAAAAAAAAAAAAAAAAAGGACACCTCCTAAAAACGTGCGTGTCTTTGCATACGTGAATAAAATGATATGGTGATAATGAAGATAAAAATTGAAACAATACCTACACGTACAACGACTTAATTACTTTCAAAGGAAACTTTGCTCGAGAACGAAAACAGACACGTATTACTACCATAAAAGGAAATGAAACAAGAAAGTAAACAGCAACAGTAAAACAGGAACACAACAAATAGTTACTATTTTAACTGATGAGCACGTAGCACTGGTCCATTCAGTGTGTTCTGGTTCAACTCTCATCATTATGACGGTTCAGTCTTTCGAGCTTTTGTTGATTCTCTGTATTTCTGGGGGATCACTGGGAACAACCACCTCACCTCAGCGACAAAACACCGCAAATTTAAAAGACTTATGCAAGGTATGAAACAATTTATCTGTTTTTGCTTACATTTTTGGCTCACTTTTTGGACAGTGGGTAAAAAAACATTGCCTAAAAAAGGTTTGCTACGAAGTATGTATTGGCACAATCGTAAAGCCCCCTGTTTCATAGCCTACGGTACTCTCTCTGTGCTTTATGGGTTTTGAGTTCATATTGGTGATATCATTGTACAAATTTTGGTCTCAGGTCTTGTAATCAGACTTTTCCTATACACTTCTACACCTCTGTGAAGTGTAGAACTAAGTAAATAATGACAATGTTCTCTTGACTAGGGGAAAAGTGCGACAATATCACTTTGCAATCAGGATTCCTTAACATAATTATTGTTAATGATGTTAAACAGTCGTTAACGTTATCAGGAGAAGAAAGGAATAATCTGCAGAATTCAGGACTATTTTTGATCACATGGACGGATAATTAATAAACTTGTCGCTCATAAACACTTAGTCTAGTATCTTGTCTCAGTTTTATCGTCTTTTTGTCCATTCGCCATTTCCTGCAGCCGAAACAACAGGGGCACCCAACGTCAATTTCCGGAAAATATCTGTTCGGGAGACGATTTGAGATCTAGAATTTTCGGAACATTTGTCGTAAACTTTCTTGCCTGCCTGCCTGC
>OZ037995.1:24834299-24876799 GCA_964035705.1 Porites rus
CAACATAAAAACGAAACTACCCCGGGCTGGGCTGTCAGTCGGCTGACAGTCGTTTAAAGTTATATTGGCAAGCCAAATTACGGTCAATTGACAGCTGTCAAAATGGGATATGTGCATAGATTAACTTGGGCTCAGGTTCGCTCAGGTACACGATCTGTCATTTTCCACTACAAGCCGGACGGATATGTCTTACTCACACTCGTAGTCTGTTAATTCGAATATTCGCCATTCTAATGAAGGTTAATTGACAGCCGTCAAACTAGAGTATACGCTGACCATCATCACCTGACTGTATCGCGGGCTCATTTTTCTATCCATTGAGGTCACCCATAGCTTAGAAAAGCTATCTATCCTAGAAAATGCGGCAATCACGTGACCTACATCGAGCACCCGACCTTCCGTCCGTCCGCACCACGGGCATACCAATGTTTAACTCACACTTTCTAGCTAGTTTGGGAGCCTGCAACCTGATATTGTACATCCATGTTTTGATTAAATGACAGCTGTCAAAATAGTGTTTCTGCTGACCAGTATCGCCTGACCGTATCGCCGGCTCAGGTATCGACCCACTGAGTTCGATTGTTTTTTGAAGTAATCCGCTGACAAGTTGCTACTTTTTTAAATGATCGCAGGCTCAAGTTCAATTTTTTATAATGCATATAAAATAAGTCGTGTTCATGAGCCGCACTTTTAAAATTTTGATTTCGAACTGACCTCGGACGCGAAAATTCAACCGGCTTTTACACGCAGGGAAGGCAATCGTTTTTTACTTTTCTCACTGTCACGCGTTGATCACGCTCTAAGTCCAATTTTTGTGTTCTGATTGGTCAAAATTTGACAGGTGAGTTCATGCGCCAAAATTTATGCAGCGTCTGGAAAATTGTTTACTTTGACAGTTGAAGCTGACAGAGTTTTGTGTCAACTTGAGATGTTTTTAATTGTCTTTTTCCGCTTTTGTACAAAATGAAATACAGCTGCTATCAAGATTGTTCTGTAATTCATGGCTGGTTTGTTTATTGCGCTTTTATTGACAAATGCACCGCTTGTCAAAGTCTTTGGAAAACCGATTTCGGATGGCATCGTTTTCAAAAATGAGCCTACTCACTTGCCCTTGCTTGAGGCGTAAGAGGGTTGAAAAGTCTCAAGCGATTGTGGAACACTTGGTGACCTTCAGAAGCAGCATCTCGACTGGTAAGCCTGAGCAATTATTGTCTTGATGTGTGTTTTTTTTTTCGGTTTCATGACGTCGAGCGTATTGTTTATGCGGCTTAATAAGTTTATACACGAGCAATGATCTAACCTACAATAGTATCAGGTTTAAAAATCCTTTAGACGTCTTTTGACCGCAAATTCAAAGAAAAGGTTCCGAAGAATATTTAGTTGTGGTTTTGGCTGTAAACAGAAAGCTCTGAGCGATTTTCTTGCCTCGAGTTCATCTTGCAAAAGAGCAGACACCGGGAAGCCGGCTTAAAACATAAATAAGCTTTATATGCTTACCTGACTCATGATTTTCAGAGACACTTTACTCTCAATAGTTGTCTTCGTGAATGAAAATTATTGTCTCTGTACATGTTTCACCGAATTATATTTATTTTATTGATTGTTAGTAGTCCCTCTCGCAATTTTTATCGCTGCACCGGTTGTTTTGAGTCGAACATAAACATCGCATGCAGGAATACTCAAAACGCAGCGCGTAAATAATCACTAGCTTTTAAAGATTACACATAACAAGACCATAAACAGTTTTAAAAATACAGGGAAATAAAACCTAAACATAACAAAATCTCTATCATGTTGAAGCGTAAATGGTAACTCTTTTAATCGCACTGCAAATTTGGTGCCTGTCAAAAGTGAAGAACCCGTCCGGCTGGCCGAAAAGGTGATTTTGGGAATTTTTTTCATCGTTTTCACTAAAAGCCCATAATAATTAAACTGCATATCACATAGGAACAGATTTTTCTAACTGAAAAGTCCCGGCATTATGGAATTCTCTTCATGAAAACGTTTTATAATGTGCTCAATGCTATAATTTGTTGTGCAAAGGAAGGGCGTGCTTTGATCACAGGTAACCCAGGCTCACTGTTAGTGGCACGTTCGGATTTCATAACATGGTTAAATATAGAGAACATATTTGGCGAAGTCTAGGTCTGAAAATTTGCTAGAAAATGGAAATAAAAATCGATGAAACTTATCATGTGGCAAGTTGTTGTTGTCCTTAATGTGTACACGAAGTTTCGGGAAAAATAGTCTGCTTCACCGTTCCTTCATGGTATTATATTTCAGGGTTGTCCAATTATTACTCTCTCAAACGGAGCAATGTTGGAGAGACTGGTGAATGCCACATTATGATGCAACAGCTAATGCAAATACAATACACTTTCCAGGCCTAATCTACTGTGATCGAACATGATTGCTATTTTTGGGTGTACAAATAAGACTACTAACTCAATGTAAAGTTTGTTTCACTCCTGGACTGTCAAATTATTTTTCTCTAAAATCACTTAGCCTTTGCCTCAAAAGTCACATGAATGTACCCTGATCTGTGGATTGCAAGTTTATTGTTTGATTTAAATTATGAATTTATTAACGGGAGCTTCGCTTTTAGCCCTGGCTAAATCTATATATTAACTCTATGGGAACTGCAACCCCATTATAGTCAATCCAGTCGTGAAAATGCGACCCCATCCAGCGGCTCATACCCATTAGCCTCTTTTAAGGAAATGACACCCCCCTCTCCCCTCCCCCCTTCCCACCACCCGGGTCCAATTCATAAATGCGAACCGGAAAAATTGTTTTAATTTTATTGTTTTGTTAGTGTTTATGTTATGGTACTGATAGAAAAGGTTGCAATGGAGAAAACATGAGCAAGAGATTGTAATCGTTGGCAACAGTAAATGAGTCAAAAATCATCATTTTGTGCTCAATTATCTCACTGTTTTAGTATATACTAAAACAATTATTCACCTCAGTGTCGGTGGCTAGTACTGGATATTTTTAACTCGCCGCTTCGCGGCCTCGGTAAATATCCAATACTAGCCACCTCTACTTCGGTGAATTATTGTTATTTATTACTAGAAATACGCATCTCGCAATAACCCTCGCGAAACTCGGTTTTGTGTATTGAAAAGCATACTTAGCATTACTTCGGTCTCCGGATTTAGAAAAGAAAAAAACAAAAAACAAAAAACAAAAAACAAAGCACAAATATGGCAGTGCAGTTCGCACAAAAATTATTATACTTCGGACCGTAGTACAGAGTTGAAACTTTGCAGGCTTTGATCTATATATCGGCGGGGAAACCGGCAAACTATTAAATGTGGGTTTTCCACAGTCGTAAAACGATCATAATGCCTCTGATATTCCAGTCTCCTGTTCCTCTGTTCCTCTGTCTTTTGTTGTCGGCTTTGCCTTTGCTGGCCGGGCTAAGCGGTTTCTTGTTGACGTCTTCTCCTTCGTTGTTCACGCTGAATTTTAAGTCGGCGTTCTCGCTCCACAGGAGTTTCCGTGGAAAATCTTCCTCGACGAGGATTTGGAGCCACTTTTTGTGCTTGTGTGTCATTTGCATGGGAAATTGTTTGTGATTCACCGATAGTAAACATTGTTTCACAGGCGATGAATAAACACAACAGCCTTCCATCAATAATACATGAAAATGCGTCTTAGTCATCGGCGGCAAAGTCTATGTTGCCTGGAAACGCATACTGCTCTATGACGTCATTGGCAGACACCAAGCATATATTCATAGAAAGATTTATTTATTTATGGGGCATCGAATTGTGCAGTTGGCTAAGACCACGCGCAGTTAGCAGACTATGCGCGCGCCTCGCACGCGACGAGATTATAAAGTCGCTACGCTCGGAATTATTTATTCTCCAGGGTACTGCCCTTGGACCTATTCTATTCCTGCTTTAGATCTCACCCTTGGGTGATATTATGAGACACCATGAATTTGACGTTCATTTGTATGCCGATGATACGCAATTATACAGTCACCTTTGAATCATTCTCTGCTAGCCTAGCAAAATTAGCGACAGAAGACTGTGTGCGAGATATCGATGCTTGGATGACAGTAAACATGCTTAAAATGAACAGGGACAATTTAAGACAGAACTAGTTGTCTTAAATGCGAGTCTTGACTCACCTCCGCCCCTGACGTCAATTTCGGTTTGTGATGAAGTGGTTAGCTAGTTACGAGGTATATTCCTAGGCCCAACTTAAGATCTGCTAATACCCATCGCCTGCTTGATGTCAGGTATAATCTGCAAACCTATGGTTTTCATTCTTTTTCAGTATAGCGTCACCATAGCTGTGGAATGACATGCCACTAGAAATAGGATCTTGTGACAGTTTGAAAGATTTAAAGAAAAAACTGAAGACTTATCTTTTTAGGAAAGCGTTTATTTTATTAAATTAATTCTTTTTAGATTTTAGTCGTTCCAATATACATATATATATATTAGTCCTTTTTATCTTTTAGCTTTATATTTCAAGTTTTTATTAAATTAGTCTTTTTTATATATATTTTAGTCGTTTTAATTGAATGTAATTTTTGAATACTCTTGTGAACAATATTTGTCATTTAGTAATATTGTAAAGCGCTATTGAACATAGCTGGAAATGGCGCTATAAATAAAGTATCATTATTATTATTATATTTAACATTAAGAATAGATACACAGGCCAGCAATCGAACCCGTGCCACCCACGTGGCAGGCGAGACTTCTACCACTGAGCCACCAATGCCTTGTTGAATTTTTGATGATGATTAAGCAAGTTCAGTACCTAAAGTGACTACATCGCCCGTTGTTTTTTATTTCCTCTTTCGTGTTTAGTATTTCAGTGAATAGTAACTGCCTAGGAGCTGAACACAGTTAACATATCTTTATTATGACGACATATACAGCCAGTAAGCTTTTAAAACTTTTTTAAAAGAAAATGTGCGAAGAAAAGTTGAGGAAAATGCTCAGAATTTCTTAATAAATTTAATTCTCTTTTTGTCTCCATTGACATATCACGTGATCTCACGCGCACAAGTTTTGAGCATGCGCACTTAGAGAGCAATGTGAAAGATGTCCATATAGTTTCAGACGATTGAGAGATATGGGAAGGAATTAGTCAGTAATTAATATTCTGACGGCACTGTTCAGAGGCGCGCGGAGGCTAGAGGGATAGTTTCGGACTATTTATGGTTTTGGCGCGGGATTTGTACTCAGTCGTCTTGTTCGCTTTCGTTTTGTTTTGCATACCGTCTCTCCGATGGTTTATACCGTAAAATTCCAAAAATAAGCCCCTCCAATATAAGCCGCAAAAAACCCTCCGTTAAATCGCCCCTCCAAATATAAGCACCCCCCCCCCCCCCCCCCCGGGGAGGGGAAGGCTTGTACTTGGAAAATTGCCCTTAAATACAAAGGAAAACAAAGCAAAACGGGTAAATTTACTTCCAGCTATAACGCTAGCCCAATCGATTTCGAAACGCACATTTCCCTCCGTAGATAAGCCCCTCCGAATAAAAGGGCCTTTGAAAAATATAAGCCGCAGGGCTTATTTTCGGAATTTTATGGTATTCTTACGTGATTGGATCTGCATATTTTGGAAAACAGTAATCTTGTCTTGCATTGGTATATAGCTTAGGGCTTATGTATTTGGGTTTCTGGACCAGTATTCTTCGAAATTAGTCTAATTGGAGTAGTCTACGTAACAAGTTATTCACTGTTTTCTGTTTTTTCCCGTAAACCCTTTCGAATTACTCGTGGTATCGTGCCACTGCATTAGTAAGGGAATACGTTTCCACACAATTTTTGGCCACTTCTCAAGGGTGGTTTTTAGCGGGGCTACCGCGCGCGCGAAGCGCGCGTGGGACAGAGCCCCATACCCATGGAATATGGTCAACCTCTTTTCGCTTGGTTGTCACGTGACTGACCGAGCGTACGTACGTACGTACGCGTCTACAGATTGAACGGGTAGGGTAGGGGAGACTATCAAAAGGAAGGGAGGGGTGTCTCAGGCGTGTCTTGGCAAGTCCTCATCTTTTATATATGACACTCACAATATGGTCAATTGACAGCTGTAAAAACAGTATAGCCACTGACCAGTATCCCATGACCATATCGCGGGCTCGTGTGTCAACTCATCGAGGTGACGTGATTTATTTGGAAGCTGTCCGCTGACCAGTTAATCGTTTTACTAGATCGCGAACAATGTTCAATCTCATGCTTTTTAGCTAGTTTGGGATCGAAGCACAGGAAAACTGATACACACATTGGACATCAATGTTGTGATCAATTGACAGCTGTCAAAACAAGGTATCCGCTGACCAGTATCACTTGAGCGAATCGCGGGCTCAGGTGTCGACCCATCGAGGTCAAGTATTTTTTGAAGTTATCCGCTGACAAGGTACTGGTTTTCAAATGATCGCAGGCTCAAGTTTAATTTTTTTTTTTTTTTTTAAATTCATATGAAATATGTTGTGTTTATGCGCCGCACAATTAAAATTTTGATTTCAAACTGACCTCGGACGCGAAAATTCAGTCAGCTGCTACAGGCAGGGAAGACAGTTGCTTTTGACTTTTCTCACCATGTTCACGCGTTGGTCACGTTCTACGTCCAATTTTTATGCTCTGATTGGTCAAAAATTGACAGGTGAGTTCATGCGGAAAATTTAGGCAGCATCTTGAATCTTGTTTACTTTGACAGCTGAAGCTGACAGAGTTTTGTGTCAACTTGTGATGTTTTTAACTGTCTTTTTCCATTGGATGTACAAAATGAAATTCAGCTGCTATCGGAAGTCTTCTGTTATTCATGGCTAGTTTGTTTATTGGCTTTTTGGTTGAGAAATACGTCACTTGTCAAAGTTGGAAATCCAATTTCGGATGGCATCGTTTTCGTTTTCACCTTGCTTAATGCGTAAGAGGGTTTCAAAGTCGGTACTGGCCTTACATGATACCTTTGAGGAGCTGCATCTCGAGTGGTAAGCCTGACTAATTATTGTATTTGATGTTTGTTTTTTTATTTCTAATTTAATGAAGTCGAGCGTAGTTTATGCGGCTATTTTGTTTACTCACGTTTGTAAGATTTGAGACAATGACCTGACCGAGTATCAGGTTTATATAAGGTAACAGATCTTTAAAAAGCCTTTAGACATTTTCTCACCGCAAATAGAAAAAACACGTTCCAAAGAATTTTTAGTTATAATTCTGGCTGTAAAAGAAGCTTTGAGCGATTTTCTTCCCTCGAGTTCGTCTTTGAAAAAAGCAAACACCGGGAAGCCGGCTTAAAACAAAAACTTCAGCTTTAAGCTCGAAGACTCAGAATTTTTAGAGACACTTTAACACGTCTTTAATACTAGTCTTCCTGAATGAAAATTGTCGTCTCTGTATATGTTTCACCGAATTTTATTTCTTTTATAGATTATTAGTAGTCTCTCTTGTAATTTTAATCGCTGTGCCAATTGTTTTCAGTCGTTCAGTGAACAACGCTTTCCAGAGTACTCAAAATGCCGCGCGTTAAACCATTTTAAAATAAAAAAAATAAGCATAATAAATTCTTTATTATATTGGAGCTTAACTGTGTTAATGTTCATTGAAACACTCGCCACAGCTGGCACTGCAAAAGTCAGAACCGGCTGGCCGTATAGGTGATTTCGGAAATTTTTTTAACGGTTTAGCTAAAGCCCACGCGTGCTTCGATCGTCCTGAATATTGAATGATAGCAATTTGTATTGCAAAACTGTCAAATACTGCATTCTGCTGTCCGAGGTCTGTATGATAAAAACAGTGCCTCATAGTACTGTTTCACCTCAGATGTGATGTATAAGTGATATATAAGGTTGGTTTACACGAACCCAGATTTGTTGGCAATATTTTGTAAAGTAAACTTGTCGAACGCAAAAAATTCGGCCGGAGCGATTGTCAGTTTTTGGGTATACATAAAAGGCCATCAACTCGATGTAAGATTTTGTTCACTCTGGGGTTGTTTGCAAATTATTTTTGTCTAAAATCACTTAGCCTTTCCCTGAAAAGTCACATGAATGTGCCCTAAAGTTAACTGAATTGTGGAATACAAGTTTATTGTTTGATTTAAATTATAAATTTATTAGCGGAGCTCCTTGCGCGCGCGAAGCGCGCGCGAGCGGAGCACCATAACTAAGATAAACTACCCATCCGAGAAATTTTGGTTATGACGTCAGCGTACGTCCGTCGGTACGGACTTTCCGGGTAGTGGAAAGTAGTCCGCATGGACTCTTGGGGTAGGGGAAAGTAGAGATTTTTTGGCGGGAAATCGCATGGCGCAACGTCGCGCAATAATATCGCGCAACTGGTTTTGAAAAAAGAAATTTCAAAGCAACTTAGCAAAAAGATTTTTCGACAGAGCCTTTATAACTGTTTATTACAACTTACGAAAGCTATTATGTCAACAAACAACAGTAGAGAGATTTTAGCGTGTAGATGACAGGTTTTAAGCAGAGAGCAAAGAGAAGGTGAACGGCAGAGAGCAAGAGTCAACACGCGTAGAACAAGCGAAGACGATCGCCAAAGAGAGCGCGTTAGAAGTAGAGGAAAAAGACAACATTTTAGCGAAGAAAGTCGGCAAGTAGAAAGAGTCAGAGCGAGAAGAAGGAGAGAAAATTATAGTGAAAAACGCCGGCAAGCAGAACGAGACAGAGCTAGAATGAACAGACCAAGGCAACGCGAAAGAGAAATACAAAGGCAAAGAGAACGGCAGCAACATAATGACATGATGACAGAAAGTGTTGTGTTAATGTCACTATGGCCCGCGTTATTAACATTTTGATTTCAAACTGATCTCGGACGCGAAAATTCAGCCAATCATTTAAAAACACAAGCAGGGAAGACAGAGGCTTTTCACTTTTCTCACCATAGTCACGCGTTGATCACGCTGTACGACCGTCCAATTTTTATTCTCTGATTGGTCAAAATTTGACAGGTGAGTTCACGCAGAAAATTTATACAGCATCTTGAACCTTGTTTACTTTGACAGCTGAAGCTGACAGAGTATTTTGTCAACTTGTGATGTTTTTTACTGTCTTTTCCCACTGGATGCTTAAAATGAAATACAGCTGCTATCAACAGTCTTCTTTGATTCATGGCTGGTTTGTTTATTGAATTTTTAGTTGGGAAACGCGCCGGTTGTCAAAGTTGGAAATCCGATTTTGGATGCATCGTTTTCGTTTTTCACCTTGCTGGATGCGGGGTTGAAAAGTCCCTCAAGCGATTCTGGTCTTACTTGATAGCTTTCGAGAGCTGCATCTCGAATGGACAGCCTGAGTAATTATTGTATACAGTGTATGTTTATTTTTTTATATCTAATTTCATGAAGTCGAGCGCAGTTTATGAGGCTAATTTATGCACGTTTGTATTAAGATCTGAGACAATGATCTGATCTAGTATATATAAGCTTACAGAGCTTTAAAAAGCCTTTAGTCGATATTTTCTCTCCGCATATAGAATGAAAAAACGTTCCGAAGAGTATTTAGTTATAATTTTGGCTGTAGAAAGAAAGCTTTGAGCGATTTTCTTCCCTCGAGTTCATCTCTGAAAACAGTAAACACCAGGAAGCCGGCTAAAAGCTTTAGGCTTAAGCGTAAAGACTCAGGATTTTTAGAGACGCTTTAATACTTGTCTTCGTGAATGAAAATTGTTGTCTCTGTAAATGTTTCACCGAATTACATTTCTTTTATTGATTGTTAGTAGTCTCTTGCAATTTTAATCGCTTTGCTGTTTGTTTTCAGTCGTTCATAGACAACGCTTGCAGGAGTACTCAAAATGCCGCGCGTTTGCACATCGTTATAAAACCATTAAATAAAAAAAATAAACAATAAATTCTTTATTTTGTTGAAGCGTAACTCTTTTAATGTTCACTGAAAATTTGGCGCTTGTCAAAAGTGACAACCGGCTGGCCGTATAGGTGATTTTGGAAATGTTTTGAACGGTTTTGCTAAAAGCCCACGCGTGCTTCGTACGGTTCTGAATATTGAATGAGTGCAATTTGTCTTGAAAAATTGTGAAATACTGCATTTTGTCTGAGGTCTGTATGATAAAAACAGCGCCTCATATTACTGTTTCACCTCAGATGTGATGCATAAAAAGTATGAAATGTTGGTTTGTACGCTCCCAGAGTTGTTGGCAAGATTTTGTTAAGCAAACTTGTCGAACGCAGAAAATTCGGCCTGATTTGTTTTTTCCATGAATTTGTTTTCCAGGCCTAATCTACTGTGACCAAGAGCTATTATGATGATTGCTATTTTTTGGGTGTATATATACCGGCTATCAATTCGATGAAAGATTTTTTTTCACTCTAAAATCACTTACCCTTAGCTTTCCCTAAAAAGTCAGATATGTGCCCTTAAGTTAACTGATTTGTGGATTACAAGTTTATTGTTTGATTTAAATCATAAATTTATTAATAGGAGCTTCACTTTTAGCCCTGGCTAAATCTATATATTAATGGGAGCCTCGCTTTTAGCCCTGGCTAAATCTGTATATTAGTGCTTTTTCGTATCTGGGGTGGCACACGGTCTAGCCTAGAATGTGTAATAGTGTTTTGCTGGAAGTATAATATTGATGTTGGTTAACTAGGGTACATCTAGATCAAGAGACTATAAAGGGGACAGAGAGGGCATCCCCCATATACACCCTATTCCATAGGTAATTCGTCTCGAGTTATTTTTAGAATCGGGATAAAGTTACCTCGCGCGAGGCGTGGATGTTTCGTGGAGGTTTCGCATGACCAAACGCCGTACAAAACATGTCGGGCGAGAGGCAATGAAAGCGTAAAAAGATCGAGAGAATTCCTGAACATTGAAGCGAAATGAGTCGGCGCTCACCTGGGAAAAAGGAATCGCTATACTCTTTGACAACCCGTGAAATCAGTTTAACTCGAAGTTGTCGTAACCTCAGTGCTTTAATAAAATGAGAAATTTCTCCGGTCTATTGAAACCGGTCGTTTGTACAATTTAGGGAGTTTAAGATCTAACGACGCGGACGACAACTAGAACGTCAAAAAAACAATAGGTTTAATTAGCAAAACAACAATATCGCACGTGCAACATACTTTTTTGTTCATTTCTTTCCCGTTTTTGCACGACTACGACGTGAAAATGCCTAATTTCGCGTTTTATGGAGGACGTAAATAAGCAACGACGAAATTTTATTTCTCTTTCTGAGCTTGAATATGGTCCCTTGAAATTCAGCTTTAGGAGGGTTCGCCTACAATTGACAAAGTAAGTGGGTAGGAATAATCGCTACAAAGACTGAAAAAAATAAACAGCAAACCAGAAATTGCTCTCTTCAAACTGTAAATTATAAATGATCCTGAGAGAATATTCAGTGTGTTAAGGATTTCCCTGCTCTAATCTTAGCTCTATATAAGAGAGGAAGGGCGATTCTTTTTTAATTTCGGTTTCGCCGACACAGCTTTCGCAGAAATCTCGTTGTAGTCGTTTTCGTCGACAAAAGGAATAGCAAAATCGCTCTCCGCGTCATCCCCCATTTTGTTCTGCGTCATTTCGTGAAGGACGCGTGGCTCTCAGCGTGGGTCATCGACGCGGAACACATTCGCGCTATGTGATTGGCTGTTGTCTAATCCCCCTTGAGATCTGTGGTGTCAAAAATAACTCGAGACGAATTACCTATGGAATAGGGTGTATATGGAGGATGCCTTCTCTGTCCCCTTTATAGTCTCATGATCTAGATCAGATGACTGACTGACGCATCCTAAATAAATTAACTTGACACTTGAATGTCTCGTGTCAGTAGAGTCAGAATCACTTATTTACCATACAGGAAACCTAATTGATGAATGGTCTCCTTTATATATTTTGTCCATGCCAAATTTGAGTATTACACCCGAGTCTTATACCCGGAAATTTTTTGAAATAAATATGCGCTGAGATGCAATCTGGTGCATTTTGAGACCCAATTTGAGAAATGTTACAGTGGTATTTTATTTTATTTTTTAGTCGTTATCACGTTCTGACAATGTTACACTTAGCTCCGATATTTTTTTGGGGGGAAGCTGGGCATTTTTGAGGGGAAGCTTCTACCCCTCAAATACCCTAGATAGAACCCTGCCCATTACGTTAAAATCAAGATTAGAAAAAAAAAAAAAAAAAAAAAAAAAAAACAGCAACAACAATCTAAAGGACTCGTGAAGCTGGCGCTGAATTTAAATTCTATAATTTAATACTAGTTCAAGTATCATTAAATTGGAATGTTAAAATACAAGCCACCTAGAATGGATGCATGGATGCACGCCAAACATTCAAGGTACAACCTTAAATGTTTGGCGTGTTGAAAATATATAGAAAAGAAAACAAACAAACAAGCAAACAAGGCAACCTCAAGGAAAACGAAGCAAAAACTATTGGGCATACACTGCAAATCAGAAAGACCCGTTTTAGCCTACAGACCCAGGTGGAAAATTAAACTAATCAAAATTATGGAAGTTTACAAATGTTGAACATTAAAAGGCTTTTTCCCAAGATTTTTGTTGGAGTATACTAATAATTATTACAAATAAATGCCTTAAGTGCTCTTTTAAAGGAAAAAGGTGAGTAAGCGTTAATGATGTTGGTGTTTATAACGTGTTGTAAAATTTAGGTCCTTGATAAAAAACGCAAAATTGTTTGGTTCGAGTACGACAGAAAGGCGGACGAAATTTACACGAGTTTCTCGTATTATACGAATGAATTGACTTTGTCACGTAAATTTACAATGAAATTTTAAAGGTAATGAGTATGGTTTTGATAGGAGTACATGAATAAGCCTAGTTGTATTCAGTATATATCATGAAATTTTAAGATACCAAGATTTTGAAAGATTGAATCAGTATGTGCATCGAAAGTGGTTTTAGCTATAGTTCTGATCACTCGTTTCTGTAAAATCTCAAGACGAATAAGGTTAGTTCTGTAAGTAGAGGCCCAGACTAAGTTGCAGTAAAAAAAGTATGGATAGACTAGAGAAAAATATAGTGTTCGTAAGGTTTTCGTAGATAAATAGAAACTGGATTTACGAACTGAATCCTGTGCATTAAGAAACTTTATTGGCGACATGTGAGATTTCAGATTTCCAATTTAAATTTTCATCCATGATTGCTCCCAAGAAAACAATTCATTCGAGGAATTCTTGTCAGCGCTTGGTGAGCAGCCGAATGTCTTAGAATTACGTGTTTCTGGCATAATTTTGGTGCACAGAAAAAACAAAAATATTGACAAATCGATGAAGTAGGCAAGGAAAAGAGCGAAATAATCAAAATACGAGGAGCTAAAAAATTAGCGTCCGCCCTCCATAAATATGCAAATTTAGTAGTATGGGCTGGAATAGCCTTTTGATTGGGTTGTTTTGGCTTAACTTGTGCTCAAATAGCTCCATGAGGAATACTTTGGCCTGCAGGGTAGAATTGGCACTTTGGGGCTGAAACAGATCTTTTGACGTAGCAATTGTCAAATTTTCATTTCAGTTTTTTTAGGTGGAAAAAATTACATACAGTTCGTATGTTTAGTAGTGTCTCTCTTTTGATCGCCTAGCTTCGCTCTTCCTGTGGAGTGTGAATATAAACATGAACATATAATGAGAAGCTACACAGGTTTCTGCAGGAAAGCAGAACAGTTAAAACAAAAGTGCAGGTGCGTACGCTGCTAATGATACGGGGATTTAAAGATAAAAAGGAGAAACAAAAAGTAATATGTTTTGGGACTGTTTAGCTCGAACTTAAACTGACCAAAAGCTCAGGTTTCTTTATTACGTGTATATGAACTCCTTTACAAAAGGCCGGACGTTTTACGATGTCGACTGAATTAAATACTTGGTAAGACAAGATCAGTAGCTTTTTAAAAGATTAATACCATAAAAAGAAATGAAAATAAACAGGAACACAAGATTAACTTAAAACATTCGTTGTTTAACTAAAGAGCACAAAGCACGGATCTCAGTAAACACCGGTCTACTGTTCAGCTCTCTTAATGGAGCATTATCTCGCGGGTTTGTTGATTCTCTGTATTTCCGGAGAATCACTTGCAAGTACCACCTCACTTCAGCAGCAAAAAAGCGCAAAGATAAAAGATTTATGTGAGGTAAGATATAATTGTCTTGCTTTGGCTGAAATTTCTTTTGTCTCCACGCGCAGTGCGTAAAAGCAGCCCAGGAAAATTTTCCATCACTTCTCCTCCGATCCTGAAAAACACGTTCTCACTTACCTTACCGTGACCGTTCAATGGAATCGCAACTACCACTTAATAGATGATATTGCACCCAAGCGTCTTTTTTTTCTTTCTGAAATGGGCTGGAATCCAATTTGTGACCTACTGTTTAGTCAATGTCTACTTAACATTGATAAGCTCGATCTTGGAATTTAGGGCACGTTTCTTTACTAAAATCCAAGATCAGATAAAAAATCTGGATCATTAGGAGTTTTCGTTAGGAAAACGAACGATGTATCCAAAAAAGGATTTGTTTTCATTAATTTCCATAGAAACGACCCAAAATATCGACGGCCTCCCGGACAAAGAATAACACGGCTGCTAACAGTATTGCGAGTTCGCTGATCTTTCATTGTATTCTGACGATTAGGCCAAGGATACTGCTTTAGACGGGCCAAATAAAGATGATTCTTGCAATTAGATCTGTACTGGAAAAGTAAATCCTTACAAGACACGCGGATGAAGTTGTGTAGCAGTTTGTCTCACAGCTAAAAGAAACCATAGTTGGTGGATATTATGGAATTTAGAAGCCATTTCCTTCTTAAGCTCTCCACTAAAATACAGTTACTTCATCTTTATTTTCAGAAATCAATACTGAGTCATGGTTTTCCCAGCATTGTAGGATCAAATGGCATGCCCGGAATGCCTGGCGTTCCCGGGCTGCAAGAACTACAGGGAAGGGAAGGCAAGAAAGGACAGATCGGGGATAAGGGAACACGGGAAATGTCGGGACCACGGAGAGACGGAGGGCGTGAAGGGCCTCCTGGGAAGAGCAGACTGCTAGGAATGAAGGGCATCAATGGTGAACCGGGACTTGGGAATGAAAGGAGAAACAGGCATTGTGGGAAATCAAGGAAGAAAAGGTTCGGAGACAAAGGAGAGAAAGGAGAAAGCGTCAAAGCAAGTCAAGCAAGTGTAGTACCACAAACCAACTGGAAACAATGTGTGTGGAAATCACCAAGCGGTACTGATAACGGGAAGATTAAGGTAAACAAGAAGCGCGCTTTACGCAGTCCCTCGTGAGTGGGGTGGATGATCTCAATCAGTAGAATGAGGTTGAAAATTCAATATTTTGCTTAGATAAACTTAAGGAACAATTTAACAGCAATGAGGTTAGCAATCCCTTCATCCTGTAAACCTTCAATCCCATTTAACCTGCCTCCAGCTGGAATTAATTCCCTGCGTAATGTCATGGGTGACGAATTACTCCTTAATTTTGGTGCGAAATTTCCGCAATTTGATTGGCTTAGAGCAGTAGTATTTCAGCTTAATTTGAAATACCTACGTGTGAAAATTACAAACCTTTTGCGGATAGTAGTATAAACAAATAATAGCATGATTTGTATCTGATATTTGGCAGAAATACCACTTGTGATACTTCAAAATTGTATCAAATCTCGCTCGCCTAACGGCTCGTTAAATTACGTATAATAATTTCGAAATATCACTCGTGGTATTAATGCCTAATATCACTACTAATCATGCTATCACCTATACTAATATATAATTTCACATTTGAAATCACAAAATTGCCATGGCAACCTTCTTTATGTCTCAGTGCCAAGATCGCTACGTTTTTTTTTTTTTATGAATGAAGATGTCACTGGGACATTAAAAGACGCTTTAGAAAACCTATAAACACACGAAAGAGCACTTCCAGAAGGATTCTAACAGGTATTTTGTCGAAAAATTCTGAAAATTCTGAGCTTGAGTCAAATTTTTAAAGCTAGAAACTTTTGAGAGCGTGGAGTTCTCGATCGCCAATTATGATAGAACCATGATGAACATATTAAAAATCCAAGATTGTGAAAGTAATTTGTCACCCAGGGTAATCAAATGGTCCATTCGTTGAACTAGGGAGTAATTTCATTTTCGTTTTGTCCAATTGCTAATAATTTCCGGAGCTTTTCACCATCAGGGGCACTCAACCACTTTTTTTGTGTAAAATATCTGTTCGGCGAAGCAAAAATTTTATATAGCTTGATTAAGGTTAAAAATTGCTAGATGACCTTTCCATTTATGTACAATTTTCGAAGCTTATCTAACAAATTCCCTAGGTTTTCTTAAGCTTAATTTTCGCATTTCACTCTCAGTAAGTTTAATCTTATATTAAGCTTTTTCAGAAACTCATAAGAGGTTGAAACGTGTAACTCTCATATGTTTGCTTTGTCCGATGCTTGTGATTATTCATTTTCTAAAGTACCATATTTGGAACGAGAAGAAGAGATAACTGACCAATCAAATTTCGTAAACAACGTGACGTAATTTTCCTTCAGGTTCCCGCGCCCACTTAAAAAAATGGCCGACAAACGGGAGAAAAACTCCCGAAAGCCGAGAAAGCTTTCGAAGGTTGAAACCAGGAATATTACCGAAACACTGAGCAGGATATTATTGCCTTACCACCCGGGCCAAACGTAACATTATGAAACCCATTGACGGCCTCGCAACTTCTTGAAGTTGTCACTTCAAAAAACGGTGCCTCGTTGGCCCTCTGCACAGTAAACTTATTGACTATTTTCCAATTGCCCATAATACACTCTGTTTGCCCCCCAAATTTTGCATAACTTATTGTCTTAAAATGCTCTTGGGAAAATGCAATAGTCCCAGGAGCATTTAAAAACAATGGGTTATGCAGAATTTGGGGGGCAAACAGAGTGTATTATGGGCAATTGGAAAATAGAGAATACTGCAAATAGGCTTTTAAAATTCTTATGCTAAAAGTCTAGAGAATAAATAGTGAAAAATATTTTCGAATAAAATTCATTAGCTGCTTATCGAAAAGTGTCCAAAACCTGAACCTGACATCTTCGCAAAAAGTGATGCTTGTAATGAATGTGAGAAGCATTTTAAAAGCTTAAATTAAACTTAGATGTTGTAGTCACGATCGTGTTTTGAGCTAATTTTATGAATGAACAAACTCAAAACAATAGACGGAGAAGCCCTTTCTTGAAAATTTTTATTCAAAGTCCAACAAGTTAATCCTTTAAAGCATTTCGGAAAACACTATCTGGATCGTGGATCCGTTCACGCAAGTGAAATCGGCTAAGCACAGGGCAAAATTCAGCACAAAATCCATCTCAAATCAGGGCACATTTTGTAATTTTTCTTTAGCGCCGAAGCGAAAAATTTATAAAACGTGTATGAAACATTTAAAAATACATAAATTCCCTTCCAAAAACGTAATTGTCTTGGCCATAGAGTGCAAAATGTACCTGAAAATTCAGCAAAAACTTCGCTGACTTGGTTGCATTTCAAAACAGACCATGGGCTTCGCCATGAAGAAAACAAGGTTGAATTCCTCGAAGGACTTTCTCTTTCCATTTTTGTCTTTTAACGGTGTATTTTTAAACTTGAAAAGCAGAACTCCTGTCTTAAAACATCTGCATGGTGATCGCGCAGTAGTCATTTTGTTGAAAATGGATATCGGTCACTAAGGTTTCCAAATATGGTCAAAATGAATATTCACGAGCATTGAAGGCGAGTTACACTTTTCAACCCCTTATGGGTTTCTGGCTTTTTTTCACAGCAAAAGGAAACCTAAAATTTACGGGTTCGCAAATGCGATGGAGAGAGGAATCAGAAAAATTGTTAATTTTGCAAAACTTTGAATTGCAACTAAATTTTCAGCAAAATAATTCAGAAACCGTGGTAATTTCGAAAAGACTTAAGTTGCCCTAGGATGAAAGAACAGATACCAATTTATAGCGCCGCTTAGAATATAATAAAAAGTGTTTTTAATGCATTTAGGAGGAAACCGTCGTTGGGTGCCCTTGTACCATTTCATTACACTTGCTTAATGTTTAGCATTACGAGTTGAAGTCGGATACAGCGCTTAAGGTCTCATCTTTCCAACATATTTTCCCTCCCCCCACCCCTCTACATAAATAATGACCGGTCCCTAATGACTTGAAATTTTTTGGCTTACCCCTGCCTTGGAGAGTAAAAGTAACACTGCACTGTTCCGAAGAACAAAGCAACAGCTATCAGGACAATCGAAATTTAAATGCTCTTGTATTTAAAACAGATGGGTATTTCTTTATAATACTAAACCCCATCGTCTGTAACCTCTGACCCCTGCTTGCGTGCACGTGAAACAGACCTGTTCAAATCTTGAAAGACAACAGATGAAAACAAACAGATTAACAAAGGAAAGTTATTGCAATCTTAAACTGAAGTGTCTGCTGGATACTGGGCAACATACTGTATGTCATTAAAACTCATTGCACCAATCGCAGAATCATAGACGAGAAGTGATATTTCAGTCTTTGGCGATGATGGTATATCATTTATATCTACTGTTTCTCTACATGGGATGAGTTTATTGCTAATAACTACAACACCTCGGCAATAGAAGGGCATCGAAAGAGCTCAACCTCCACCCTGAAATCATGATTAGAATTATAATGTAAAGCTGGTCTTTTTTAAGATTTCTTTGTCACGCATATAAGATGCTGTGAGATAAGGAGGTTTAAAGATACGTATGGCAATTATGTCGCTGGATCACTATTTTACTTTCATGATAAGCACTTCTTACCTAGAGGTGGATGGTTTTAGGAGGTTGCAACCTCAAGTTTATGGCGTGTCAGAAATATATAAGAAAGCAAGGCACCATCAAGAAAAAGGAAGCAACAACCATCATGCAACATAATGATGTCAACAACGGATCTTAGAGATCTTAGATCTTTCGCCCGGAGTAGTCAATCGATAAGACTCGGTATCGATAAAAATCGATGCAATCAAGTGATTTTTATCGATCGATAACGGAAGTCGGTGAAAATCGTTAAACTAAATTGCTGTGTCAAATAGATATTATCGATTTTTGGTGATTTTAACGATTTTCAATGGAAGTCCGACATTGTTGTTTTTTGACATAGGTTATGTAGTACAGCTGATAAAACACATCCACGAGTAACAACTCATCAACAAACATGAAAATAAGATATGTAGAAACTATCACAGACACAAGATTCTCTATAAAATCCTTTTGCACATAATAACAAAAACGGTTCGGTTTAATTACATTGCAGTTCTCGCAGGAAAGTATACAACCTCTGAGATAAAAGATTTCCTAGCCTGAATTTTCGAACATCCCCTAGAGTCGAGGGGATGCCTAAAATTCAGGCTAAAAGATTTCCTTAGATAAATTTTCACCGTTTTCCGTTATCAATGGATAAAAATTACTTGAACGCTGGCGATTTTTATCGATTTCGATTTTTATCTTTAGGCTGCTCCGGGAAGAACTACACGTAGAACTGACGTTTGAAATGGTGGCAGATCTAAAATGTTAAAAGGAGGGCGCCTACAAACCTGGCCAATATCGGCCATCAGAAGAACACTTTAAAAAAGGTTTTAAAGAAAGAATAAGAGTCTTTTTTGAAACTCTATTTATTTATTTATTTATTTTTTAAAGTGATAATTGTTTGATCCTTCGACTTCCAATTGCAACTCAATATTGTCAACAAATTCACTGTTTGCATGAAATCAGTTTTCATTTTTGGATGAACAGAAGAACAGATGTATCTTCCGATATAAATCGATGAAATCGATAAAATCTAGATAAATTGATAAACGAAACGAGTGTGTCATCGATTTCTACCGATTGATCGATACAATCGATAACAATCAAATCAGATCTACCGATTTTTATCGATTTATCAATTGATACATCGATACCGATTTTATCGCTTGACTACACCAGGCTCTTTCGAACACCTAAGTTCTATGCCTTCCAAGCGCAACATGAACATGTAATGAGCGGCTGTAAATTTAGGTTACTGCAGAAAAAAAGCGAACTAAAAACAAAACGCGCGTGCGGGTCTAAGCATAAGTGAGTAAATGATTTGGTGATTTACAGATTACAAAAATGAAACTCTAGTCACGTATTATCCGACGTATAACGACTCACTTAAAAAAGGGTGAAGTTTGTTCGAAAACGAAATCAGTAGCTGGCACGATATTACTACCATAAAAGGAAACAAAACCAAAAAGTATTCCAGCAGTCATTAAAACAGGATCAAAACAAATATTCATGGCTATTCAACTGATGAGCATGTAGCACTTATTTCAGTTATCGCCGTGTTCTGGTTCAGCCTTAATCAGCTTTAATCATGGTTTGCTATTTCTCTATTTTCTTGATCTTCTCTATTTCTGGCGGTTCACTGGGAACAACCACCTCACCTCAACAACAAAACACCGCAAAGTTAAAAGATTTATGTGAGGTAAGAATTGATTACTTTGTTTTAGCTGACATTTCTAGATCTCGGGAAGGACGTGAATAAAAACCTAATTAGAAAGGTCTGCAATTACTGGCAAAATAACAATGTCTGCTTTGTCAAAGCCTCACGCGCTTTCTCTACGCTTTACAATTTCCCTTAGATCAACTTTTTATACTTTGGTTATGGATTTCAAATTTCGTCTCACGTCTTGTACTGGCCTGCCTTTTAAACAATATATTTCGCAGTTCTTGATAAAAGACGAGTATCGATAGCCCGTCGTGGCATATTAATCGAATTGAGGGTGAATCGGTACTTTTTTCAGTGACATCATAATCATAATCATTATCATTTCATTATTATTATTGTACTTTACGGGGTGGGGGGGCGGGGATGGATTCCTTCCCTTAGGTTTTTGATATGTTCCAGTATTTCGAAAATATTTTACCTTTCTTGGAAAGCCTTTGATCATCTCGACAAGATGAGGTATATTTTATGAGTGGTGGCGCTGCTAAAAGACTGTGACGTCACCAAACATGGTCGCCATCTTGGATTTTACCCATAGTTAGAAATCAAGTAAAAACGAAGAGAATTGGTACTTTTTTGGTGCTTGGCATGTAAAATAAGACATAAATAAGTACTTCTTTTTATACCCCTTTTTTTTTGCTTTCATCATTAAAACAAGTTGAAAGACATGCATTTCCACTCAAAAATGGCTTGACCAGCAACTAATTATGACGTCAAATCTCGGAACTATGTGACTGGTCATCACCAAACTGTTGTCAAAATGCGGGCGAAAGATAAAAGAACAGCTAGTGGAAACGAAGGTGCTGATGCTTCACAGTCAAGGGAAAAACTCAGAAAAACCTCATGCCATCATGTATCGTTTATCTAGGAGTTTGCCCTGAATTAACTAACGCCCGACAAACCATTTGACCCAACCACTTTCTTATAGCCCTGAATAAAACAATACTTTATATACAATTCCCTCCAGGTTATTATTATTATTATCATATTTTTTTTCTTTTAACGTCCTATTTCAACAGTGAGGTTTTCACAGGTCTCCATGAATTTCCCTGCCACCATATTTCACTACTTGCTGTCATTACTTACACTTTCTTTGCTACCTTGCTTCTGAAAAAGACAATAGCTCTTTCAATGCATTACCTCCATTCGTGGCTAACTTAGAATATTTCGAGTGAATATGTTATTTAAGATGCACATTTCTCTTTTCGACAGGTCATTTAGTTACAATTCATCTTTATTTTCAGAAATATACACTGGGTCTTGGTTTTCCGGGCATCCCAGGATCAAATGGCATTCCGGGAATGCCGGGCGTCCCAGGGCCGCAAGGACCCCAGGGAAGGGAGGGCGCAAAAGGAAAAATTGGTGATAACGGATTACAAGGAATGCAGGGTCCAAGAGGAGACAGAGGGCACGAAGGGCCTCCTGGGAAGGGCGGACCGCCAGGAATTAAGGGAGTAAAAGGTGAACCGGGACCTGCGGGTATGAAAGGAGAGCCAGGCATTGTGGGAAATCAAGGAAGAAAAGGAGAGAAAGGAGAAAGCGCCAACGCAAGTCAAGAAAGTGCAGTACCACAAACCGACTGGAAACAATGTGTGTGGAAATCAAACATCCCTATTGATAACGGGAGAGTTAAGGTAAGCAAGGAAACGCGCACAGTGAGTACTCACATGAAAGGAAAGTAGACTGGTGTGAAAAGGCCGGGAAAAATGCAAGCCTTTGCAGAGATTAAAATCTAGCAGCAATCAAAAGATTATAATTCTCTGCATCCTTTCAGCCTTAACCTGACTTTAATTGATAGCGGAGCATCATGGGTAAGAAAAATGACACCAACAGATCCTAAAGGTTTGGTTATCACGTGACCGTCAGTCCGTACATATGTATGCACGTACTTACGTACGTCCGTCAACCCCGTACATGTTAACCGATGTCAAATGTAACATTTACTGCTCAAACGGCCACCTGGACTTTTAGAGAGAAAATAACAACAACAAAGCCGAGTCTTTTTTCGACTAAATTTTTATGTATAACATGGATAACAGAGAATGAGCTAGCTTGAGAGATAAAGAGATAAAAAAAAAAAAAGAGACGAATTTCGCTGGAAGAACAACATGGAATTTTTATAGCGGAGGTGAGAAAATGAGAAATGCTGAGGAAAAAAAAAGCGTACAGGAACACAATTATTTATTCACTACGTTATTTGGCATTTCAACAGATACAACCTTACTAGATATATATTTTTAAGTCTTCTTTTTTATCTATTATTTACTTCTTTATTACTGTTATAATAATAATAATAATAATAATAATAATAATAATAATAATAATAATTATTATTATTATTATTATTATTATTATTATTATTATTATTATTATTATTATTATTTTCCAGGGGTGTGCTTTTAACAAATTGAAGTCTAATTCAGCACTCAAAGTCTCATTCCAGGGAAACATGAGGGTGTCTGGTGATAATCAGTGTAATCGGTGGTATTTCAAGTTTAATGGAAACGAATGTAGTGGACCAATGACGATTGAGGCTGCTGTTTACAACAACTGGCCATCTGGGAACCCTCATCTGCTGCATCATCGGTCTTTTGAGGGGTACTGTGAAAACATTCCACAAGGCGCGGTTAGAGTGGAATTATGGGTAGGAGAGTGTAGTGGCGAAACCTTGGGTGATGCTCACACCGGGTGGAATTCAGTGTCCCGGATAATGATTGAAGAAGTATCTAGGCCCCAGTCCTAATAAGAGTATATTCTTTGGTGAGATTTTGTTTCCTGATCAGTGTTATTTCTACAGTCGCTGAATGTCAGAGTCAAAGAAGTGCAGATGTCTGCAAGAGCAAATTGCATCGTCATTTTTCAAACGTTACATGGATAAAAACTCTATCAGTGTTGAGTGGCAAGTTCAAGTTATCTTTTACCCTGAGATCGACCACATTCTTAGACGTTGGGGTCAAAGCAAAGATCTTAGAATAATCGTTCCTATAAATAAAAATAATAATTGAAAAACTGTTTCAACAATTTTTTTTTTAATATATTTCCTTTCTTTGTTATATGTTCATGCTTTTCGAAAATTAAAATTACATTTGGCACTCAAACTATTTTAAGACGCATTCAACTAGCCAGGAAATGTTAGTTCGCGTATAGGCAGTTTAAACCAGACGTTATGACGGAAGAACTCCGCTTCTCTGAATGTTAAAAAAAAAATTATGTAATCGCTCGATTTGAGAAGGCAACGATCTATTTGGTGAAAATCGACTCCAGCAAATCCATGCGTCCAGTCGTCTTTCGGGGCTGGAGAGCGGATTAATTTCCTGAAAAGGGACTGGTCATCAAGCTAATAATGTAACGAAATTTGTAGAAACATACTTCCCTTGAGCGCTCTATGAGTTGTCGCATGCCCAAATTCTCCGTGGAACTTTGAAAAAATTACCATAGTGAGTGCTACAGATTTTGTTTGCTTTTTTTTCAAACCGGTTTCATAAAAGGGATTTCGAAAAGGGCATTCTAGAGCCATGGCATGGTAAGGTACAAACGCAACATTTTTTGGTGTGGTATCGAAGAGGGAAAAAGTGACAAATTAAGGCACATTTAAAAGGGAAAAAAAATGCACAAAGTAACAGCTTTTAAAGCTATTGAAAGTTTGATGTTTTTGATGTTAAAATATCCTCTGTTTATGTATCTTCAGTCTCCGACTTGCCTGCCGACCTGAACAGAAACTGACCTTTTCGAACCAACGATAAGAAACTAAAACACAAAGAAGAAATTCGAGATAAGTTGATATTCGCTTTTAATAAATACCTCTTATTAGCCGAGTTTTTGGTCCGTACTGTAAATTACGGACCGAGTTTTTTTCCGCTTGGGCCATAAATCGATGGAAAAAAACGAGGATCCGTAATTTACAGTACGGACCGAAAAAACGAGGCTAAAAAGATGTTTATTACATGACTTCTTCCTGTTTGGGGGACCTTGCTTTAAAATTTTCAAACACTGACTAGAATTCTCTTCCTCGGTAAGGTTACGATTCAGTTTCTACAACAGCTTCGTTCTCATTAAAACAAATTAAAGCTAGGTTAAAATTCGGAAAGGCAAAGTCAATATCCCAGTCCTCAGGGTTTACATACATATTTCAAAGTTTATTCGGTGGAAACTAAGAGTACTGTAAGTATTCACTCGTTAATGTGACGCTGGAGTCTTTTGAAAACTGGACATTATTGTGTCTGGCTCGAACTCGCTTCTATCTTTCTTTCGTTGGTCTTTGAAAAAACACTGCAAATGGCAAAGAAGCTTGTCAAGATGATCGGGTGCAGGTATGTTTGTTATCATATTTGTTGAAGGAATTACTCATTTTCTCTTAGGCAAAACATCTCGAATCTCTGTCAGTCGATTTTCGTCTTCTTAACTGTGTACTACGATAAAATTTTCGAACACTGACTAGAATCCTCGTCGATAAGATTACAAGTTAGTTTCTTCATTTCCTTCGTTCACAAATAAACACAGTTTAAAATGTTGAAGGCCAAAGTCAACATGCATCCAAGTCTTCAAGGTTGACAGGCGTCTTATAACTTTTTTAAAATCTTTTTTCCGAGGTAAAGAGATTTAGTGCTCCGAAATGAGCGTTTTCTTTAAAAATTTTGGTCCGTATTGCAATTTACGGACCGCAAATTGACCAATCGCAAGGCGAAAACAGACTCGGCCATATAATAAATGAGCTTATAGCATTATAGCATTTAATGCATCATAATATTTCAGTCCTTATATGCCGGACGATACAATATTTCGCTTGTATTGTTATTTCTTTCAAGCCGTTTCTGTCTTTAGGCGCGCTGTTCATTATTTCAATTAACTACTGCAACTCAAAAACAGAAGGGTATCGAAAGAGATTATCCTTCATGGGACGAATATAAAATATAAAGACCCTATACAGTTAAAGACATGGTTAGAGAAATAATTGTAAGCTAGACCATGTTTAGCTCAGAGGGTGTGAGATAAGGTGGTTTAAAGATCAACATTTTAGTGATGTAATGATCACGTCTGGACTTATTTAGCTGGCGCTGAATCAAAATTCTAATTTAACATTTAACACCACTCACCAAAAAGTGGATGTATGCCAAAAATTTAAGGTGAAACAATAGAAAACAAAACATGGCCCAGAGAAACGAAGCAACATTTATCATTCATATAACATTAAGCATCGAATTCTAATGTTGTGCAAGTCCTCACATACACTGTTAATGACTCGGTGATTTGAAGATAGATAATTGATGTGGAGCTTGGTCGAAACAATCATGAGGGACCGTGAAGCGTCGTTGAACCGATCGCTTAAGCATGTGCATACAACTATTTCGGTATTTCGGGGACATGTTCCTCAGGGATTTTTTTTTTAATTTAGGCCTTCTGATCCTTATATATTAGTAGTATACTTTGTTGAAAGATAAGCCCCGTTGGTGGATTCCCTTTGGATTCCCTCGCAAAAAGTGGATTCCCTTTATCGATATGTATAAGTGTCCTCCTGCATAATAATAAGTGCCTTCCTCCATATATAAAGAAGTGGATAGGTTTACTAATGAGCATCTCTCTACTACAGTAGAAACAATAGGCTTGCGTAGACTTGCCCGGTAAGTAACTTGAGCCCGGTTTGAACGTCTATCAAAAGAGAAATAGGAATAAGAGAAGCGATCACCTAGCAACGCGAGATACGGCTCCCTATATCTTATTTAGCGCTAAAACTCAGATACATAAACAAAACACATACACAAAGTGGAGTTGAAAAGTCTTTATTTCAATTTAGTTTACGTCTTCTCATTTAGCGCTAAAACTCGGATATGTATAAACAAACATACACAAATTGGAGCTGAAAACGCTTTATTTCCAGTTTGTCTGACTATTACAGAACCGTTTTCTCCCATCTATCTCGAGGGCATGAAAAACTATTAAAGTCTCAAGGTTTCACGCGCCGTTAGTAAGGTAATTATGCGAGTTCACAAGCCCACAGTTGAATACAAATTAGCTCTACAGGAAAAACCTCAAGGGAGCAACCTTGACGTATTATTATAAAACAAATAACTTAACAAGGATCAATTAAAACACGCGACTCATAATTGCTAGCAATAAAAAGACAAGAGAGATACCGTTTTAAAAAACTTTATTAAAAACAATGTAAAAAAGAGTCAAATACACAGGAATGGAAATTAATTAATCCTCTTCTTCGCTCTCCTCTGTAGAAGGGGAATAGAAATTGGTTTCCAACGTCTTCGCGTTTTTGTGTGTAACTGCTCCGCAATCGTGACATCGAAGAAAGCCCTCTTTCATGTTATGTCTCCCCTCGGGAATCTGGTGATCGCATATAGGACAAATCTTATAGTAATCGTGCCAAAAGCATTTAGGGCATTTCATGATTAACGTCCCGTACACATTAGAGATCTCGCAGTGTTCACAGGGACGTTTAGAGTGAAAGGTGGTGGACGTTTCAGGGCTACTACTTTCTATTTCCTGACTGTTGTTTTCAGTATCGTTGTCGCTTTCTTGGGTGTCTTCCGCTTCAACGCCATTCTCAGAAGCCACTTCCTCCTCCTCCTCCTCCTGATTTTCAATATCCGATGAACTCTCCTCATTATTACTCTCGTTATCGGAAGTATTTTCTACATTTTGGTAGCCTTTTTCCTTTTCTATTAAATCACTTAACAACTTTTTGTTCTTGATTAAACCTTTATCGATTCCTAACTCTGCAAGTCCATCTAAAAACGTATTCAGCGCACGAGGCTTGGTAACGTCATTGTTATGAGGGAGTAACACATACTCAACTAGCTCAGCGATGTTTGTGACGGGAATAGTGCGTTTATTTCGAAGTAATTGTTCGCTGGGGGTCCAGAAAAGAATATCTTTGGACGCAGCCATACTATGCAGCAAATCAGAAGCACGCTTTTCCGGTACTGCTCGGGAAAGATGACTCAAAACATCTTTTATTCTTGATTCTTCATCCTCGCTTTCATCACCAGAACTTTCGCTTTCTTCATGTTCACTCTCGTGATCTTCTTCTTCAACCAAATCTATCTTTCTCTTCATTTTGATGAGTACCCGTGCCAGACTTAGCATCGAATGATCAACCTAGCGATGTGTCACCTCTTTTATAGCATTAGAAATCCTAAGCTTGAAACGACAGGGGCTAATACATCTTCAATAAAACCACTACCCTCTTGAACAAGGACTCGCTTCTTTGTTTTGAAAGGGACATTTGGACTGGCCAGGTTAAGTAAAGCATCCTTATATGGCAGCAATACCCGCTTACTTTCTTCGGAGATAGGAATGTGTCCCATGAGTAAATTGTATACTAGAAATACGTGTATCGCAGAACCTCGCGAAGGTCGGGGGGGGGGGGGGGGAACATAAAATGTCAGGGATTGAAGGGGGAGAGAATTGGAGTAAATGTACATGTGTAATATAGTAAAAGAAAATGGGTGTGAGAGGGAATAACTGCAAGCGAATATGAGGCAAACACATGCTATCTTTAATGAATATGTGATATTTGTCCTAACGGAGCCTGGTCCCAGGCTATGTCATTAAGGATGCAGTTGAGGAGAACTATGAAAGTGATCATGACTCATGATTACTGAATATGCGGTACCCTCATTAGCACTGAATTATCACAGTAAAAAATACCAAATCATTTATGAAAGTGTTTATATAGTTTACATACTCATGCAAGAGTGAATTTGTATGAAATGTCCACATAAAAGTAATGTTGAAGGTGATCGGTATTTCAATTCTCGATCAACATGCATGAGCTTGTTGAGACATGGTTGCCAGAGGCATAGTTTTTTTAAATTTCCAGACTGGCAGTCAAATGTACACTTTCCCTGACCAAATGAATTGACAATTTGTGCAAATATTAATGGATTCCAAATTCTAGTCAAAACTTCGTGTACTGGACACAGATCATGTAAAGCAAAAGACTTCTTTGTTTTCTGTTCAGGGAAAATCTGCTTGGTATGTTTTCATGGTTTGTTCTTGTGTTTTTATATGGTTTTGGGGAAGTAAATGTAATGAAAATTGTAAAAGAAAATGTTGTTCAGCAAGGATTTTGTTTACAAATGTAACGCTTCCCTAAACATGTCACACATCTGTGCCTGTTACACAAAATAAACGCCCAAACTCCCATCACAGCCAACCTGTCCACCTAATTAATACATGAATTTCTCGTGAATGTAAAGTGTAGAATGGATGAATGGATTACGGGGAATGATTAATTTTCCTGACATGTCACACACTAATATTGTGAGTAGATCGGAAATGGAGATGTTCTTTAATTTCAAATATTAAATAGGATCGAAAATAGGAGGCCAGCAATAATAAATTTTTGTTATGCTTGACTTAAAAGACACAGTTGGTTGATGTATAAGGCTGCAATACAATGATAATATATTTTACTTGGGATGGTTTTGGGGAAGTAAATGTAATGAAAATTGTAAACGAAAATGTTGTTCAGCAAGGATTTTGTTTACAAATGTAACGCTTCCCTAAACATGTCACACATTATCGTTGTTCTAAACTGTTCATTGTAAAATACAGCTTACTGTAAAACCCATTGTTGCTCATGGTGTAAAGGCCGATCGGCTGTCCCGAGTCTTTGGAAAGATATTCTTGAAGTGCATAATTCTTGCTGCCTATCGCTGCATCGAAGAAGATAATTTTGACTGTAAACTTTAAGCGTTTCCTGATCCAGTCCCGTCGCTTTTGTAAGCGTCGGCAGTCGGTGTTCCCTCTCTTCATCGGTTTCGTTTACAATGTAGTTGTAGTATTTTGTCGCTGCCTCTGTACACGTTTGTGGTCGCTGTGTTGACGACGTTGCCTTCGCTGTGCTAAAGCGATGTTCTCTGCTTCGCGGTTGTCTTCTTCGATCCGCTCGCCGATAAATTTTAATCGGCGTTCTCCCGAGGAGTTTCAATGGAAAATCTTTCTCGGCGAGGATTTGTAGGCACTTGCTGTGCTTGCAGTTCTGTGTCATTTGGATGGGAAATTGTTCGTGATTCACCGATGGTGAACATTGTTTCACAGACGATGAGTAAACACAACAGCCTGGCATCAAAATTACATGAAATGCGCCTTGGTCATCGGCGGCAAAGTCTATGTTGCCTGGAAACGCAAAATGCTCCATGACGTCATTGGGGGCTACCAAGCATATATTCAGAGAAAGGTCAGCACTCGTTAACATCCGTCGAAAGGCCCTCTTATCTTCGGTCGGATTTCGTAACGTATGACGTCATGCTCGCCTCGTGGTTCCCCCATGTTTGTTTCGAGGTCTTGTCTTGCCTTTTCGATCATCCACTGCATCCGTTTGGAAAGGATGTTTCATTGTTTCGCCTCGATCAAGCTTCTTGGCGCATCAAGAAGGTCCTTTCAGCGGATGTTACTGAGTAACATCCCTTGAATGGCCCTGGATCGAATGGCATTCATGAAGAGATAACACGAACAAGCAAATAAAACTCAAATGAACCGCTGCCCCATTTAACAACTTTTTCAAATATTGGCGGGAATATAAAAAATAGAGAATCATCCATGTGTGTAATGTCTGTCTCTGTCGAATAATAATGAATGCTTGCAGCAACAACAACAACAACAACTTTATTTGTACCCAGCTGTACCCTACATTGATTTACATGATACAAAAAAATTAGATTAATATATAGAGAGAGTACAGGCTGCCCATAAAAAAAAACACTGAGGGCTAAAAAGATAGGGCAGCCACACTTAGGTTATTTATAAATGATTATATTAAAGGGTAAGGTACCGCACACCACACAGCTACAGAAAACATCCACAAAAAAAAAGTAGAACAAGAAAGACAGCAAAAGAAAGCTAGGTGTGCCAGTATTAAACAACCGAAAGCCAAAGCTTGCACTAAGTTGTCTGATAATTTATATTCTGTTTCATCCGCTGAAGAAGCCCACAAGCTAATCGAAGATTTTGAGACTCAAAATACCGTAAAATGTTCCTGCTACAAGGACTACAAGGCAAGCAAAGGCTTTGGAGGCACAGGTGATAAGATAAGAGGGAGGGGGGGTGGAGGGCTGGTCTAAAAATAAGGGGGCTGGGGCTCCCTGGGCCCCTACCCTAGATCTGCAACTGTTATATACAAAGTGGGCCGTAGACCATAGCCCTACTCCAGTTTCTTAAAAAGTCATTTGCTTAGTTTGTCGGCACAAGCAAACCTCTTTGAGATCTTAACAGTGTCCATAGAATCCCCAATCGACAGCTGGCAGGGTACGCATAAGTAGGAAGTTATTCAAACAAAGGCTAAGACAATACTGCTTCATGGTGCTTCTTGAGTTGTTGGAGGGTAGAAAAAGTATGCCCTGGATCATTGTTACAACTGGTGTTCATTTAAATCTTAACTTTTTCACTTGACCAATTTTGGGTTGAGAAACATGGCTGCAGAAGGGGGACGGGGGCATGCCCCCCCCCCCCCCCTGCTATTTACATTAAAGGAAATTCCCTTTCAAGCAAACAGCTATGACTGCAGCTGAGTTTGTCTGCATGGTAAGCCTATTTTGCATAGTATTGCCAAAATTTGTAATAGCAATGACTATAATATTGTAATTGATTTAAGCAATAGACTACACTTTCTATGGGTTTACCGGCGTGATAACCCACGCGGGATGTTGGGAGAACATCCCAAGTGGGTTATCACGCCGGTAAACCCATAGAAAGTGTGGTCTATTGCTTTTATAAAATAACTTTTAGTAGAATGGAGTCTTTTAGGTAAAAAATATGGTTATAGTACGGTGATCAAGTCATGTCTTCTCTCTAAAGTCATCATAAGCCAATCATGACTCACGATTTTATAGCGCTGAACTTTCTCAAAACTCAGTTCAGTCAAACAACAAACAACAACACTTCAAAACACGAGTTTTTGCACTCATTACATGATAACTTATGAAAGCTGTTTTACTGGAAAAGTGAACATTTATTCATGCGAACGTACAATGAAAGAATACGCTCATGGTTTGTTTACTACAGAAGAAGAAATTAATCGAACATTAGACTGTACGCAGCTGTTTGTTGAGTCGATCCGTAAGAATTTCGTGCTTACAGACGGAACTGGCAGCTATTGTAATGGAGGACTTCATTCACATTTTACAAGCCGCAGTGGTTTAAGATCTGTTTTCTGGACTTTATTATGATTAAGAAATGCTGCGGTAACGACGTGGCTGCATTTGCGAAGTTGTCGCATGTAACTCTATATGCACGTACAGCGACCGGTAGAAATATGTCAGTGGTGGAGAAAAATTTCTTTGCCGTAGCCACATTATGGCGTTAATATTTGTCGATTTGTAAAGTCAGGTGGTTTGAGGTAGGTTATGGTATCGATATCACCGAATAATTTGTGCAAATGTTGGAAAAAACCAGCCCGAAACTCTGACATCTTTCATCATCGTTGGCAGCTTGTTTACAACCTACAGAAGCCGATTTTGTACCATATCTTGATCAGAGATTTCTTTTTGGAACAATTTCTTTCATTAAGGAATTTAATTTTGACATGAAATAAACCAAGAATGCTAAAACTATCCGTTTTGTTGCTGGTTGGCAAATGGCTAAGTTTTCCTTGAGACTTTCTACACCAGAAATTCACACAGTTGTTGTCTTTCTTTGCGATTTGGCATCGTTGTGAAATGTAAACTGCTTTCCAGCTTTGTACTTTATTACTTCTAAAGCTATGGCGGTAATAAAATGTGGAAACCAACGCTTTTAATATTAAGAAGGACTGGGTAAGTAACTTGTTCTGTTTTTCAGCCTTTCTAAAATCGTTGTTTGCAGATCAACAGCCGGATCAATAGCTCGTGGTCCGGATGCCTTCTTCTATGGGTTTACCGGTATAATAAACCATAGGTTTTTGACCAATCAGATCACGGGTACTATCTCAGTTATTTTATAAACAATAATAATGTAATAGTAATGATTATAATAATTATCATTTACATTGTTAGACAAAGTAATATCTTTAAACTTTCAGTATTCTGAACATCACTCATGTTCTTAAACTACTGTTGTAAGTGGTAGCATTAACATGTATGACATTCAGTTAACACAGAACTTGAGCAGGGGAAAAAAATCCCACTTTCCTTCAGGTAGTGTACATAACCTCTGTTTACAGGCACCACTTATAAGCTTACAAGCACCTCTTACTAACAGACACTAATCTGGGTTCACAGCAATTTCTATGTTAAAAATCTGCATTTCCAAACTATTGTACATGTAAGTAAAGACATCTATTCTTGGTAACAAACATCCATATAGAGGTCAAATCAGACCCAAACTTCTTTCCAGAATAGTTGCCTACATGATAGATCATAGCTAGCAAATACTCCTCTATCTCTCTATGGGGCACTTCGGTTGAACAGATGCCTTTCACAAGCAGCATAATTCCAGAGTAATTTGGTCAACACTTTGATACTGAATAAGAAAACAAATTAACATATAGAGAGAGAAAGGAGGATTGACAGTTCACCAAAACTCAATCCATCAGTCAAATCACACAGTCAATAACTCAGAAAAAAACTGAAGGGAAGTTTAATGATGATCAAACCAGGAAAAACAATCTTACTGTTGAATAATACTTTTCCATGTTTGTTTTTGCTTCAAGAAATTAAATAGCATTAATTTGCTCTACTTGATCAAATGACAGAGCATTTTCTTTTTTTCTAGAATGACATGCCTTTACTGAGAAAGAAAATGAATAAACAATTACAGCAGAAGAGGCTATATGGTGCACTTATAAACTAATATTCATGCAAAACCTCAAAGAAATCAGGGAGTGGGGATTATTTACAGAGAGTGAAGGGCTAATGCAGATGGGAAGATACCATTTCCAAATTCTTTGGACCCTACCCTTTCAGTTTTTACGGGACATTTTTGACGAAACAACAAGAAGCCAAGTCAAAACTCTGAGGGGTTACTTAAGTTGAATTAAAAATGTTGATTCCACCATTCATTCATTTTCATGTACTGTTAAAGAAAAGTATTAAAAAAGTCTTGAACAAATCCATTAACCTGATAGGCAGCCTTTCCCAAGAAATAAGTTGTAGATATCATGTAGATGAAGACTTCATTAATAAGTATCAATGGCTTCAAACCAAAATGCTCAGTTTAAGCACATTTTCATTTGAAACCTTAATAATTACAAAGCATAAAATAAGTAAGCCTAAATAAATAAATAAATAAATAAATAAATAAATAAATCTGACTGAATTTATGTACACATGGCTTCAGTGAGGTTTTACAGGTCCTACGCTAAGTGTGTCCTTGGTACCAAGACTTTGATCCTTCCCACCCAGGACAATGGGTGACTGTCTGTGCCTCCCACTGAGCCCTGCAATTATCAACACCAACAACAACAAAACTTTATTAATAAACAAATAAAATTACAGAGGTATATTTACCCACAGCTAGCAAGGATATTCGAGGCGGGACAATGCGTGCAAAATATATATAACATTACCATTCAGCAGAGGCCTGATTCAGCTCAGTGGCTAGGGCAAATTAAGAAAAAGGTACTTGCCAGTCAAAGACTCTAGTGAACAATGCTGCTTACTGAAGGGGTTGTGTCAAAATAGCCCCCTCCCTACCCCACTAATTTTGGCCCCCAGGCCTGATCCACCCACCTACTGTTAGGGCAGTCCCTGGGCTATCCAGCTAAACCGACCAAGACAACAAGCCCCCTAATTTTTGAGCACTTTTTTGGACACCGGACTGGTCTGGTGCCGGCGCCAGGCAAAAGCCTAGTGACCACGTTTTAACGAAATCAGACAGAAATATTATTAAATAATATTATTATTATTATGGCCTCATATTTTGCGCGTTCTCTTGACCTTATGTGGTAAAATGACATAATAGTGGAATAATAAATAACAATATTGATCCTTCTCCTCAAGTGTGTAATATAAGTAAGGCGATTTTATACAGTACATGTATTCAAAAAGGAAGTGATAATGTATAATTGTCACCTAGATACACAGCCTGGTGATCTGGGGCCATTCAAAGGATGTTATTTAGTAACATCCACTGAAAGGTCCTTTTCCCCGCGGAGTAAGAAGAGGCTTGAAACATCAAAACATCCTTTAAACGAAGGCAGTGGCATCTTCTTGTTTGAATACATTGGAATCGATCGAGGAATGATCAAAAAAGTGGGACAAAACCTCTCACCAAAAATCAAACAAGTCGGATATAGACGATCCAAGTGCAGATGAATCACATATTTTAATGTATTAAAAACTTCAAGGCGAGCGTGACGTCACAAGTTTACGAAATCCGACCGAAGATAAGAGGGCCTTTCGACGGATGTTAACGAGTGCTGACCTCAGAGAGAGATTCATTATTGCGCCTCGAATTTGGCAGCTGGCTAAGACCACGCGCGGCTAGCAGACTGCGCATGCGCTTCGCTAGCCAAAAAGATTATAAAGTCGCTACGTTCGGAAAGACTGGGACTAGTGCATGAAGTTGCTGTGGTGTAGCTGTCTTTAAAAGAAACTGGCGCTGATAAGCAGGGCAAGCAGCTAACAGCTGAAGAAAACCACGATTGTTGTTCACTACACGAGACATTGCTACAAAATGAACTAAGAATGGCAGTTGGTTGTCTTTTATATAATCTGGTGGAGGGAAAACAATAGAAATGTGGTGGTGGTGGTGGAGGAAAGAAAACAATAGAAATGTGGTGGTGGTGGTAGTGGTAGTCTTGGGGGAGGAAAACAATAGAATTTTGTGGCCTGAAAACCTATATAAATGCGCAACATTCTACCTCTTTCTCAGTCTACATTTTGCTTCTGAGGAGTTGACATGAGTTGGCTCTGTTCTGTCTGCGAAAAATCCTTTAGTAGAAAAGATAGTATGCAAAGGCACGTGATGTCTGAACACCGCAATGCTTGTCTCACTCCACTTCAAACAGTTCCAATATTTTCACAGAAATGTCAGCGGTTTCGCTTCGAGCACCCTTTCACCTCCATGATTGTCGGAATGACCGGGTCCGGAAAAACGGCCTGGGTTCGATCTCTATTGCTACAAGCTTCAGAGACCATTTAACCTCCCCTGGAGAGTATCGTTTGGTGTTATTCACAATGGCAGCCTGCGTATTTACAAATGTTAGTCACCATGCCAAACATTCGTCAAGGGAATTCTTACGGCTTTGGAGCAGGATTCCTATTTTGATGTGAACAAACGGAGTTCGATCGTGTTTGATGATCAGATGATTGACGCCAGTAAAGACAAGCGAATTGTGAACCTCTTTACTCGTGGTTCTCATCATCGCAATCTGAGCGTGATTTATATCGTGAAGAATCTATTTCATCAGGGGAAAGGTAGCCGTAGCGTAAGCTTAAACAGCCATTATCTGGTGTTATTCAAGAATCCAGGAGACAAATTGCAAATCTTGACCCTGGCGAAGCAAATGTATCCCGGGCAGACGGATTTCTTTTTAAATCAGTACGAAGGGGCTGTAAAAAGACCTTTTGGTTATCTTCTGATTGATCTGAAAACTACTACCCAAGATAATTGTCGGTTGCGAACAAACGTCCTGCCCAGTGAAGAAGGCTTTAACCAAGCAGGGTTTCACGAAAATATTCCTCAAGAGCTCCTAAAATGTCTGAAGCAGCAAACTCTTTCGCCTGTCCCACTTCTTCCAGCTATGCAAGAAATACAGAGCCACATGGATGACGTGCTTTCTCGAAACGATCTTCAGGACGATGAAAAAGCTAAGCGATACCTTCAGTTGCAAAACAGATACCTGGCTTTTAAAGAACAATTAAATACAAGAACGCCCAAAAAGTTTTTCTTTCCCTCGGGCCTCAATTTGGTCTAAAAAAATAGGCGGGGGGGGGGGGGGGGGGGGTCGCAGTGCGCTGATTTCGCCCATACCAGGGTGAAACATTTCACGACTGCTTTGTGTATTCTCTGTATTTTTGGAATTCACTGCCAGGTATGAAGTAATCATGTTGATGTATTTATGTAGGACATACGTCTATTGGTCTCGGTTAATGTGAAACATCGCATGAAAGCGCCTGCAACGGAGCCCGGGGGGGGGGGGGGGGTACTTCCTAGTAATAGGCTAATGAGGATGTGCCGCTGGATGAGGTCGCATTTTCACGGCTATAGATTGACTATAATGGAGTTGCATTGTTATTAGCTCAGAGTTAATAGAATGGGATCGCACATTTTCGGGATTTGTGGGATCAGAAATTTTAGGTAGGTAGAGGCTTTATAAAGTAGATGCATAAACAGAAAGCTACTAAGTTGGGATCGCGAAAATTACATCATCCTAAAAATGACTAAGATGGGGTCTAATATTTGGCCAGATAATCGACTATGGCTGAGGTTCTGAGAGGCCAGCGGCACATAACCAAGCAAAAATTAACTCAAGTAACCCCCCTCCCCCGGGCAATGGAGTGTATGGCCATCATTAAAATGCGTGCTTTGTTGCGCTTATCAAGTCCGGCTCTAGATCTCTGTGAGTTTTGTTATTATTTCTTTAAATAGATATGGATTTGGGGTCGATGTTTAATCATTTCCGAGAAAAAAAAAGAAACAAAAAAAAGAAAAAAAGATAAACTCCTGAAGTAATCTTTATCCATAACATCGTCTACGAATTTGGCTACCATATGAATTCTTTTTCTTTTTCAAACTTTTCTAGAACATATAATTACGTTCTGTTAGTCAAATCTCTTTTGTTTTATCTTTATTTATTTATTTATTTTAAAATAAGCGCTAAAAATTTGAGGTGCAGTCTAGAATTACACAGCTTAGATTTTAAAGCACGCTAAGCCTTGATTTCAGAGTGTTGTTTTTAACCAAATGCGTTGAATCCTTCTTTATAAGGCGAATTTAACTAGGGGAAAATACTGACTAATTAGTTTACCGGCTTTTGCATTTCAAACCACATGTTTGGACGTGAGAACTCTGAACGTACACGGTAATCTGAGGTGATTGAGGTGTGCTTAAAGTAAGTTAATAACTGGCTTGAAATAGACCAAATGTAGAGTAATTCATAGGAAACTTGAACTTAGCCGTTATCTTCATTAATTTATATTAATTGCAGTGGTTAATACTCGTGAAGATAGGCCAAATTCAACATCACGCAACGAGTCTTGAATTGCTCTTAAGTAAATTTCATAGCAACTGCTTTTGTCTCCGCAGAGGCTCTCACAGGTTATTTCAACGAAAAACAGAATTATACAAAAATTGTAAGAGCACGGTGGACGATAGGAAGAACGAAAAGGCCTATTTTCTTCTCTTTCCTCTTTTCGTCACTTCCCTTTCCCGCGTCCTGTTTTGTTTTGTTTTTTTTTTTTCCTTCCCCCATCCTGCCTACGACATAAAAAAGCCTCCGCGGAAGAGAGAGTAGCAACTCAGCTGAAAATTTTAATATAGTTATAGGAGTATTCCTTTAGTTGAAAGAAGTGGAAATTATTTTCCTTGTGGAAGAGGGTTTTTGTTATTATTCCTTTTTGTCAGTGTATTCTCTTCAATTGGCAAGGCTTTCATTAAAAGGTATAGTAATTGCCCTAGCTTTCAGCGCAATTTGTTTTTGCTGTGTTGATCTCGCCTTCTTTTTAAGGTCAAAAGCCGCTATTGTTCCGGTCCACTCCTTGGCTGATTTTGGATGGCAAACTGAAAAGTCGTCAAAGTTCCCGATACCTTTAACCTTTTCCTTCGTCAAAAACATGAAAATACCACGTGAATTCCCCACGAAGTTCGGTCGGGGGTGCAGGTGTTTACAGAGGCTGGTGCATAATGTTTCAGTTTCCTTTACATTCAGTCTCCTACATTCCTGTATATGATACCATTAGCGTCTACAGGAAAATTACACATACCGGTCATTACGAGGTTATGCGACTGGTGACGCGTCTTGAAATCGAACCATTAATGCTTGTGTCTAACATATATCCCTTTTCTTTTGTATATCATGGACAGTACTTTGCAGCATTTTTTGCTATATCTTTGCGTCTATCACACTGGGCGGTTATGCGACTGGCGAAGTGTCTCGTGAACAAACCATTAAGGTTTGCTTTGAACAGACATCTCTCTTCGTTTCTGTATCATGTTGCATGGTTAATTTTAATATATCATGTATCATGTATCAAATTTTGTTTTTTGTCTGTTTTTCTCCCTGGGCAGAGTTCATTACTAACAATAACTAAAACATATTGACAAAAGAGCACCGCCAAAGAGATCAGCATTAAAGGAACGTGAAATACTGATGGCCTTAAAATCATGATCAGAAAGAAACAATCTTAAGGGCTTGCTTATCTGGCGCTGAATTAAAATTCTCATGATCATTAAAGAAGTTTTAACAGCACCCACTTAGAAGTGGAGACACGCAAAAAAGAATAAAGTGACCTTAACTTTTTGATGTTTTTGAAAAAGAAAAAATAACGACAACAAAAAAAAAATATCTCTCCGTGTCCGCCCATCTTCGCACCTTTGAAGTATGAATGTGAACATATAATAGTGAGTTTACGCAACAGGACTTATGTGTTTTTCGTGATCTTCACTTAAGTTAATGTTTTCTGGTCTTTTACAAAAAGACCTGTTTAAAGGAGGGTGCAGTTCGGCGGAAGAGTTTTCCAGACAAAATTATTGTCACGCTTGTCACAGAAGGTTCTCCGTCTTCTTTTCTCTCCCGTCCTGTTGCGTAAGGTCACCAATGAGAAGCTCTAAAACTTCTGCGAAAAAGCCGAACAAACAAAACGTGCATGCAGCTGGGTAATCAGACCGGTCGGGTGACTGAAAGATGAAAATTGAGATAGATACATAGACACAAAAACTATGTGTTTAGTAAAGTTTAGGTTTCTTCTGTACGTGTATATTATTGAACTCCTTTCAAAAGGCCGGAAGTTTTTTTAAAGAGGTCTGAGGTCTGCTGAATTAAATTATTGGTATTTTCGAAAAGAAAAACAAATGCTTAAGACAAAATCAATAGCTTTAAATATAAATATCATAAAAGGAAATAAACAGAAACACAAGATTAACTTAAGATATTCGCTATTGACAAGCACAAAGCACGAATCTCATAAACGCTCAGTGTACTTTTACTTTCTCGTAATGGCACAGTATTTTGTGGTTTTGTTGATTTTCTTTATTTCTGGAGAATCTTTTGGAACAACCACCTCACCCCAACAGCAAAACATTCAACAGACAAAAGATTTATGCGAGGTAAGAGTTAACTGTGTAGCTTCAGATGACAATTTTTGGCCTCCACGGGCATTGCGTTAAACATTGCATAAAAAACATTCATCACTTGTTATCAACATTTTCCCATGCTCTGGAAAACGTTTCCTCACTTAACATACGGCGCTCGAGCTTACGAATTGTGAAACACCCTTAATTTGTTAATTAATGGGAACAAAGCGTCCATAGCATAGATAATATTACGTCAAGCGTCGTTTTGCATTCCCTGCGTTCTGAATGGGCCGAAATTTTCTCTTGTGACCTCGTCAATATCTTCTTTGCATTGATAAACTCGATCTTGGAATACTGTTGTGTCATGAGGACAAAAAGCCTACTTGTCTAGGCTTTATGTAAGTAAAAAAAGGTTGATCAAGTCCGGAAAAGGGGATTACGCATTCTTTAATCCTGAAGGTTAGCTATAATGACGCGAGAGTAGGAACATAACAAGAAGGAATCTTTCCCTCAAAAATTGTGACCACTGTCGTCTCTCATAGTTAAACATAGCCTTCACTGAAGTTTTCCTTAAAATAAAATTCGTCCTAGTTCAACACGAGCTGGTTTAATTTCATATGTTTCTATAAATTCTAGGGCTTCCCACAAGTTGCTCGAGCATTAGTTTCCTGTAATTTCTCAAAAAGCTACTGAAATGTTGCTCAAAAAAATGGCAAAAGTTGCTTTTTGTTACGAAAGTTGCTCAAAAATTGCTACTAGAAACAAGAAAAATTAGTTGCTCTCTTCCTTTAGTTGGTCGGATGCAAAAATCTGACAACTGTACAGCAACTGAGTAAGATTGTGTAATTTTGCTGCGTAACCAGCGTTGCCATAAGCCATTAAATTTGTTGTTGCTGTTCAATGTCAAGACTTCTATTTTTCATGTAATTTAACAGCAATCCGGGTTAAAATTGAAATTGAAATTAAAACACGAAAAGTCCAAAGACTACTGCAAAGCTGATCATAACAACGTGTATTGTTTTTTCATATAACAATATTTCGACTGGCCATATGAGCCTTCTTGAAATTTACAGATATTACTGAATTTATGATAGTAGGTGTTACAATAGTATACAGACGGAGAATTTCGCAATAAAAATTGCCTAAAAGGGAGAGGAGGAATGACGTACAGCATAAAGCATAAAAAAAAGAAAACAAAAACTAATAAGGATACAGATTACAACAATTCGTCACGGCGGGTTTAGGCCATTAGGTTCACGAGTCATGGACTTATCAAATGTGACTCCCTCGCCTTACGGACTGAGTAACGTGAAGAATTAATTTTCTCTAGTGGGATTAACTGCATGTCAGTGTGAGAATGGTGAGAGTGTGAGTGAAAGTTTTCAGAAAGAGTAGTGGGTTAACGTTTAGATTTAATGTTAGTTTTGTCGACTGGACGTCTGTGTTCGTTAAATCTGTCCTTTGGGCGTCGCTTAGTTTCACCTCTATCTAGCCGGATTTTTGAAAACGTTATCGCCAAAGGGACCAAGGGATCTATAAATTTTGCGTCCAACAGTTTTTTCGGCCAAAAAATATCTCTAAAGTAGCCATTATAAAACTAAGAGCACTCCTTTGTTACTGTGATTTTGGAGCTTATCGGGCTTAAAAAACCGGCTTATTGACGCCTTTTCACACAAATGACTGCCAATTTCGCTAGGTTGGTTTTCAAAAAAAATCGGCTAGACATATTATATTGAAATTGCCGCTTTCGCTGGAGTATTCAGTTTTGCTACTGCTTCTGCGGCTTCCCTCAAAGGACCCTTTTTCACCTGAGGCACTCGAGTGGACTAGAGTGAATCTAATGTCCTATCCAGATCTCTTGTCGACTCATTGACGGGAGATCTGGGTACAAGCCGCTGTGACGGAGATAAAAGCATCCCCGAGTTTTATGCATCCCCATTCCCAAAACCCTAATGATATGGGATCCCTTTCTCATATTACCTTAGCGAGTTGGGTAAGGGTTAGGATTAGGGTTACAGGGCATGCCCATATCACAGAGGTTTTGGGAATGGGGATGCCCAAAACGGGGGAAATGCCAATAGCATTGTGACACCGCCCTGTTGGAAAGCGAGAAGACGTTGGGCACGAGGTTGATTTTTGGCATTTTGAATTTTCTTTTAAAAATCGCTGACCTAGCAGTCAGGCAGCACGCATCTTGCGCCCACAATAGCGCCAGGGGATCTTGTTCCTTTTTCACCGGAAATTCTTAAATTGCCTACTAAAAAATTGTGAAAAATGTAAGTAATTTAAGCTTCATTCTGATATCTCAGAATTGCTAGAAAACTAGAAACTGCTCAGGATGCAAAAAGTTGCTCGAAAAGAAAAAGTTGCTCGACACATGAGAAGTTGCCAAATAGTTGCCAAGCAACTTGTGCGAAGCCCTAATGAATTCACATATTGCAATCTTTTCCCTACCTACTGACGATATTCACTTTATTTCTTAAAACAAGTGAAAGTGTTTTAATCTCTGTTAATCTTTATGTTTAGAAATCTTTACTGGGTCATGGTTTTCCAGGCATTCCAGGATCAAATGGCATGCCTGGAATGCCAGGCGTGCCAGGGCCGCAAGGACCCCAGGGAAGAGAAGGCGATAAGGGACAAATTGGTGATAAGGGATCGCAGGGAATGCCGGGTCCAAGAGGAGACAAAGGTCACGAAGGGTATCCCGGGAAGAGTGGAACGCCAGGAATTAAGGGAACAAAAGGTGAACCGGGGGTTGTGGGGATGAAAGGAGAGCGAGGCATTGTGGGAAATCAAGGAAGAAAAGGAGACAAAGGAGAGAAAGGAGAAAGCGCCAAAGCAAGTCAAGCAAGTGTAGTACCACAAACCAACTGGAAACAATG
>OZ037995.1:24881799-24911799 GCA_964035705.1 Porites rus
GTTGTCTTGACTACTTCTAGATAAAGCTGGATTAGGTTCAAATTTCCTCGTCTCTACTCTCTTTACAATACATTGGTGGTCAACTTGACGCTGGTAAACAAATAGGCATTATATATCTCGACACGAGTAAGACTTTCGACAAAGTGGATCACGCCAAGTTACACTGGTCCAAAACTTTGGAATTCTCTATCTATTGATGTTAAGAAAATCAAGCCGTTTTCCAGTTTTCGCCAATATATGAAGAATTCTATGATTGATGGTTATAACACTATTGTTGATTCCTAATGTTTTAGTATTATATTATCTTTAACTACTATTTAATTAATGAAGTAATACTTTTTATCTAAAACAACTGTTTTGTATCAATATTCCTTCTACTCATATTCTTGTTTGGATCACCTACTCGGTTAGTTCCACAAACTATTTAGGTGTCGCAAACTCTACACAATGAGCGTACAATTGAAAATTTCTTTTCCTTCACAATCTCTCGAATTTATAATTTAAAGCACCAATTTGTATTAATCATTATTCTGTGTGAGTTTAAATAAAAATTAACTTGACTTGACTTGACTTGGAAGGTTGCACTAATACGGCATTACCGGCAAACTTTACGATTGGTTCCGTTCACTCTTACAGGGACGCTAGCGACAGGATTACTCTTCCCACAGCCACTCCCCGAGAACAGCCGGTTCACCCGGGGTACCATAAGGGTCCCTATTAGGGCCGATATTGTTTCTGCTGTTAGTGGAGGATCTACTCAAACACTGTTAAGACATCGAGATTTTCCTGTTACACCCATGGTACAAAGATCTTCAAGAGCATCGACTCTACCACAGACTGCAATGCCCTGCAATTAGCCCGCGTAGCAGAGCGTTTTCTCACGAGTTCGTCGAGAAAGTTGGGAGGAGAGCCAAAAAATTTAAAAGGGAATGACGGGGGAGGGGGAGGGGAATGAAGGAAACGCTTGCCCGAAAACCCCACGATTTTGTAAAACTGCGTTCGCCCACGAACGCAGCTTCTGATTGGCGCGATGCTGGTAGTGTTGATTACTTAGCACTCGAAACATCAATCAAACCAGGTATGCTTTGTTTACGTGCGTCACAGATCTGGTTTCATCTGATTTGTGGTCGCAGATTACAAATGCTTTGGACTGATGTTTATTTGAATCGTGTTTGTGCCAAGGTTTATAGCGGAGCTCTGGCGCGCGAAGCGCGCCTGCGGAGCACCATGGGTAAGTAAATCTACCCATCCCAGAAAATTTGGTAATCACGTGACCGTACACCGCCCTCAGCCCACCCGCCCGTCCGTCCGCACCACAGGCATACCAACGCAAAATTTGGGGTAGTCTGTGAGCGAGTTTTTTTTCTTTTTTGGCGCGAAAACGAATGGCCACCCGCGTTTTGTAAAGGGTAATCTTAAAAGTTCAGCGAAGTCAATTCAGAACAAAAAGAAATTTTTCGTATCGGTTGACGGAAATTGTTTTTACTTCTATATTTTACTTCTATATTTTCTCATTATGTCCTCTTGTTTGGAGTATAGAGACAGAGAGAGACAGAGAAAACGAGAAAGTAGGCGGCAAGCAAGCCAAGCTCAACGAGAGAGAGAGCGGCAGAGAGCTATAGAAAAGAGGCGAAACTGCACTGACGAGCAAGGAAATTAACAGGCAAATTAAGACAAAAAAATTCCCCATAAATGCTCTAAAACTCCTTGTATTGCGAGATGGGGAAATATTGAATTTAGGACGAACATATCCTAATTATTATAATCCACTTTTGAGTGCTGTTATCAAGTTACTAAAGTAACATTTTTTTAAAAAACAATGAGCTAAGATATTACGTTAACCGCCTGTAATTTTGAGCCTTGACGGTCTGGTCTTGTGGATTAGTTGTTTTTACATACAACTCACTACAGTACCTAATCAACCTAATTAAGAGCCAAATATTTCATTTATTTGAGGGAACAGTGTAGTAAACTGTCTATTGTGAGGCTCAGCTCTTTTATTTTTCAATTCCCATGTAAGATTATACTCAATATTGTTCTGAATTGTTTTCTTTGGACAACAGGTGTATGCATAATTATTATGTAGGGGGTGAGGTAAAATCCTTGCTCAACTGAAGAATTTTAAAATCTTATCTTCTTAGTCATAGAAGAAGATGAAAGTGAGGTCCTCCAAGTTGAATGTAGGATGGAATGCTCTCTTGTAGGTGAACAAGAGCAAAGACATTCAGCAGGTACTGATTATGGTAGATAGTATTTATTTTGAAAGTTAATAATACACAGGAAAAAAAAGTTTGAACCGCATTGCCTTAGAGTGCCAGTGCAGTTTTTAATTAACACAGTGCGAAAACGAGGAAACACAAATGCAGAAAGCAAAACAATGCAAATTTATCAGATAATGAAATACTGTGATTGGCTATTAAACGTTAATAGAAATATAGATCAGAACCAATTGGGTGCCACACCTTGCTGGCGGGAAGCATGCATACTTAATTTTATCCTTTTTTTCTGTAGTTAACACTTTTTTTCCTTACATTTTATTTAATTATAAATGTATTTGATTATTTTTATTTCTCTATTCATTGTGGGTTGTGTTTTATTTTATTTTTTTTCACCAAGATTTTGAAATGTACACCTATTTCAATTAAGGTTGCTCCTGTGAGCCATGTTTCATAGCTTGCAGTGCACCATGGTAAACCCTTTTGTAGCGGGAAGTTCAGTCTTGTTCATGTTCATTGAAATAATGGAGACCATTTGTGAGAAGGCGTTCAAGAGAGCTTTCAACTCAAATGGCTGCTATAAATCTTAAGCATGAGCGAGCTGAAGAATTTCATTTTTAAAATCTCACAGTAAGAAATTAGAAGTCTCTTCTTTTAACAACATCCAGTGGATAGGGTTTTACTGCCTGATAAAGCTGCGCTTTTGCATAGGCCAGAATGTTGGTTATTTCAATAACGCAAGTCAATGCTAGTCTTTTTTTATTCAGTTTTTAAAAAAATTGCCACAAGAACAGATGAACACATAATGTTAAGTTATTTATTGTAATTAAAAAAACAGCTGGAATTTGATTTTTTTTAACTCACAAAATTCCCACGTGCACGGACCGAGCAAACTCATTGAAAATTTGCAACACTTGCATATTACCACAGAGAAAAACCTTACCTCAAATCACTGTCTTAAATTAAAAGGCCTATGATTCAGTGTTTTGAAATACATTGTCTTAACGTTCTGCTGACATAGCATAGAAGCGTCAGCAGCCTTTGCTTTCTAGGTTTCTAGGCTTGTTGCGGGTACATAATTTACTAGACTTGCCACAATAATGCACCGCAGGCTATGAAACATGGATCATGCATCATTCTTCTCTGAAGCAACCTTAATTGAAATAGGTGTATACAAAGGTGTGTGTGTGTGTGACAAATAGATATTTTTTTTGATGGACTCAAAAGAGCAGCTATATAATTCTTAAATGATGAGGCCTTTTCTCATGTATTTCAAGCATTGCTGTTGTGCTTAATATGACACGACATCATGTCTGTTTAGTTAATTCTGCTGACTGGTTTGTGGGAGTTTTTGTTTTGTTGGTGTTTGATTGTACTTATTATGGGAAAACGTACCTTAAGTTTGTATTACTTTGATTTACACACAGATAAAAATGCATTGAATTCATATAGAGATAATTATTTTTCCTAATTATAATTGATGATTGGTCACTCTGATTAGATGACTGATTTATGAAATCTCAGTCAATATCACCACTTAGAAAATGATTGTCAATCCTTGTTGTATTATCTTGAGTTTGGAAAGTATATGGTGTATTTTCTTTTGAAATCAGGTTTTGACAACACTTCAAAAGATACAGCAATTGTAATAATAATAATGCTTGAACACAAACAGTTCTTAAGGCGACTCGACCCAGTTTTTTTGGGGGGGTACCATCCTACTTTGAAGCTCTCTGGTATCCCCACCTTTACTTTTATCGTAAGTCTAACACATAGAATGCATAACATATAGATCAATCTACAATATAACATAAAATTTTTGGCGATCGGAGTAAATGTCACGTGGTTATAATGCCACGCCCCTTTGAGGTCTGAGTCGAAAATCTGCTGTTGCCGGCATTTTTTCGTGAAAATCTCTCGGCTACACATAGTACGCATTAGTGCCTTGCGCTGAACAGAGTTTCACCAAAATCGCAAAGACCCAATTCGAGAAATTCAGCGGTTTCCAAATTTAGGTCATAATTTATGCGAAAATGATAAGCAAACTTTACACGGATTATATCTAATAAACTATGTGATTCATCTCTGTATTTTGGGCATCCTTATAACAGATGGGTCCTTGCACTCAGCAAAACAATTTAGGGCCTTTAGTAAATGCGCGCGATTTCGAGCAAAGCAAACATTTAGAAATTATAGTTTTCGCTATTTGTTGACGTTTGTCAGCGTTTAAGAGTCAATCTCACGAAAAAAGCGTTTTCTTAAAAATTCGTAGTTTTTTTTCCTTCAAATTTTTTCGGGGCCACAATTGATTAACTAACAACCCGGACTCTGAATTTCATGGTCATTGAAAAACTGTGACATTATCTTCTATAAGCCCAAACTTGAGTAAACATTGAAGATTTTTAGCGTTTTGGCTGAGTTTGTGCTTTGGGAGTTGTCTATTGTTTCTAGTCTGTCATTATACAGCATTCTTGTTCAGATTGACTCTTAAACGCTGACAAACGTCAACAAATAGCGAAAACTATAATTTCTATATGTTTGCTTTGCTCGAAATCGCGCGCATTTACAAGGCCCTAAAGCGTTTTGCTGACTTTCAAGGACCCATCTGTTATAAGGATGCCCAAAATACAGATATGAATCTCATAGTTTATTAGATATAATCCGTGTAAAGTTTGCTTATCATTTTCGCATAAATTATGACCTAATTTGGAAACCGCTGAATTTCTCGAATTGGGTCTTTGCGATTTTGGTGAAACTCTGTTCAGCGCAAGGCACTAATGCGCACTATGTGTAGCCGAGAGATTTTCACGAAAAAATGCTGGCAACAGCAGATTTTCAACTCAGACCTTAAAGGGGCGTGGCATTATAACCACGTGACATTTACTCCGATCGCCAAAAATTTTATGTTATATTGTAGATTGATCTATATGTTATCCATTCTATGTGTTATACTTACGATAAAAGTAAAGGTGGGGATACCAGAGAGCTTCAAAGTAGGATGGTACCCCCTAAAAAAAACTGGGTCGAGTCACCTTAAGGGTGCAAAGAAACTCAGTTTTACAGTTTGACCTATTTGGGCAGGTTGTCGCTTGCAACTATTAGCCCAAGAGTCACAGCTTTTGTTATTATGCTTCGATCACCAGTTCCTGCAATTGAATACCCAAAAAACTTCACTTACCCCTCAAGCAAGATGAAAAGTAGAATCCACTAGCCCCATACCTTACATTAATTAATGTGTAGTTGGTAAATACAAATAATTCATTCACTAGGAGAAGAGTTGGAAAGGGACACTGCTGTAGTAGAAAATGGCCCAATTGAGGGAGCAAGCAATTCGCAGGGAACACAGCAATCTCTTCCAGAAGAAAATAATTGTAGCCAGTTAGAAGATGACCGTCTCATTGTTAGAGCAAGGGCAGTTGGTGTGGACTATGAGTTTGCAAAGCCTGGTGTAGTGGAAACAGAGGATGACAGAAGAAAAAGAAAGCGGCAAAACCAAAGACGAATATCAGAACAAGAGAAAAGGTTGAGAGAAGTTGTTGGAGATCTACCTCCACCTCCAGCAGCAGGTTCAAGTCAGCAAGAAGATAAGGCGTACAGTGCTATTCGTGCATTTGAGGTGGAGCAGATGACTTACGCATTAAGTTTTTGTGAGGTCTGCAAGGAACGACGACTGGAGTGCAAGGGCACAAGAAACATGTGTACTCGTTGCAGGAGAGATAAGAAGGTACCAAACGTTTGGTCAGGAGAGAATTACATGGATCCAATGGCTGTTCCTGAGATTTTGTCTGACATGTTAGATGCTGAACAGCTGCTGATAGCCAGGCTAGCACCTACCGTGCATGTACACTTACTGAAGCATGGAGGTATCGCTTCAAAGGGGCATTGCATTGCATTCCCACAGGCTGTGATGATGAATGGGAAATAAAAAGATGCTACACTTGCAAAAGCTTCTTTTGCTTTTGTTCTTAGTGCTTAGAAATGGACATAATGTGTCAATGTTGCTTTATGTACCAGTTGAATATAATAAATTTCCTTTAATTTATTTGTAAAAAGCAGGGTGCAAAGAAAATCACTTTTACAGCTTGCCATTCGGGCAAGCTGAAACTAGCATTTACTAGCCCAGACGTCATTTGAACTAGCTTTAAAAGATTTTTGACAAGCAGAATTGATTTCACAGTTCGAATTCCACAAAAAAACATCAGTTGCTCATCGGGAAAGTTAAAAACAGACTTCACTAGCCCGATAGCAAAATCCACTAGCCATGGGCTTTCAGACACCACTTTCTTTACACACTGAAAAGGTGCAGCTAAACAATGATGAATGTGCCATCCTGTCATTTGTTTTGCTTGAGCGATTAAGAAAAAAAGAGTGATGGGTCATAATCTTCCAAGAAACAGGTGAGAAACATCTCGGTCCCTGGCGGGCTTACATGTACGCAAACAGCAACTTTCCTAGTCCAAAGATGAATTCATACTTGAAGTACGCTTTAAAACTGGAAAAACTGTTTGTTGTGAGAATTGAAGTTATAGTTAATTTAACCACCTGCTCCTTAAGGTTAGTGTATCATGAAATAAGGCTTTAAATTTCTTGCTTAAACCCACTTCCACCTCTCATGGGTGAGAGGGTTGGATTTCAGTTGAATGAGGCATATGTCTTCCTGGGCGTGTATCTCCTGCAAACTCATCAATGCTTCATAATTTCTGCAATGATAAGAAAAAGGCCAATTGAGCATGAATAAATATGATGCCAAATAATTTGAAAAGCTTGCTGATTAACTTTTGAACAAAACTTCTATCTTAAGTCTTGGGAAAAGTTTTTAATTGCTTTTGTTGGAGTTGAAGAACCCCAAACTGAATTGATGTTATATAAATGAAACTAGCCCCTGCCCCTGAACTATGGTATTTTCTAATATAAAACTGCGAGATTTAAGTTCCAGGTCGTTCTGAATCATTCGTACCCCAGCAGGCCGGTATAAATAATATTAAGCTAAACGTATGAACTCTAACGACCTGAAAACTCAGCTAAACTCCACACGCAGTCATTTCGTTGTAAATTGTTGAAATGGTCGTCGCTACCTTATTGATCATTTTGGTATTGCGCGATAGCCTTAAGTGCATTAAATGACAATACCACTCAAATTTTTAACGGCAGAAGCTAGAAATCCTGATTTTCCTACCCTGTTTAAGACAAAATTCCGATTTTTGGTACCCTGTTTAAGACATTTAACCCGAAACCATACCCTGTGTAAGACAACAATAAATATCGAAATTCTTAGTATTTAATCCATTGGCCATCACAATACTATTTAAAAAGATACCCTGTTTATTAAGACAAAAATTGATAAAATCAATACCCTGATTAGGACAAAAAATGATAAAAACGATACCCTGTTTAAGACAAAAATACCGAAAAACATACCCTGGCTGGCCGCACGTCCCCATTTAGCCCTTATAAGGGAGTATCCCCCTCCCCCTCCCCACCTCGGCCCCTTTTCAAAGCCTACCGTGCTCAGAAACCTTTACCTCCGACAAATGAAGAAAATATACATTTTGCTGACTGAAAATATAAGTATAAGCAGGAAGTGACACAAAATAAATAAACGTAATATTTCGGTTCTTATTTCAACAACAAGACCATTATCAAACGTGAAATACAAGGTGGAAAAGTACTGAACTTATAAAGACAGCCAGCCAGAAAGGTGTGGCCGAATATTAAAAAAATAAGGCTGCGTGCAAACGGACGCAACAACTCCCAACATTGTTGCGCCAACAATGTTGGGAGTTGTTGATTGCGTGTTGGCAGTGGTGTGCAAACGGATGCAACAACTCCCAACAATATTGTGACCTGCAGTGCATCGTGGGAAGGATGTAACCCATAAGACTTTGTAACCATGCGTAATGAGCGTGCGTGGCCCCAACAATGTTGGAAGAGCTGTGCAAACGGATCCAACATTGTTGCGTTACGCCTCGGCGATCATGGAACAAAAGAAATGTTGGGAGTTGTTGGCTAAAAAGTTTGACCCGTTTCAAACTTTGTGCAACAACACGCAACAACGTCCAAGAACATGCAACAGGGTGTGCAAAAGGACGCAACATGTAACATCCAACAATGCCAAAAAGGAAAGCAGGACTCTTTCACACTTCCACATCTCAAGGAAGTGTAGAACTAAGGATGAATATGGACAGTCGGGATATTGTGGCCAGCGCTAGACATTTGTGATTTCAGAGAACAATTTATTTCTCAGTTTCTCGATAAAAGACGGGTATCATTAGCCGGTCGTCATATCAATAGAATTAAGGATGGTGCCGTGCTTTTTTCATTGACGTGATTTATTATTATGATTATTATGATTATGATTATTTTTATTATTATTATCATTATTGTTATTATCTATTTATGTATTTAGTAGATTAGTCGCGGTGGATTAAATGAAGTCTTACAAGCCATTTAACCCGACCACTTTCTCTATCGTTATAAATAGCCCTTTCTTAAATAAGCCCATGATAAAAAATTTATTTTAATTTTCAGAAATCTATACCGAGTCAAGGTTTTCCGGGCATTCCAGGGTCAAATGGTATGCCGGGACTTCCAGGCGTACCGGGGCCACAAGGACCCCAGGGAAGGAAAGGTTCAAAAGGACAGATCGGTGATAAAGGATCACAAGGAATGCCGGGTCCAAGAGGAGACAGAGGGCGCGAAGGGCCTCCTGGGAAGAGCGGACCCCCAGGAATGAAGGGCATAAAAGGTGAACCAGGACTTGTGGGAATAAAAGGAGAGCCAGGCATTGTGGGAAATCAAGGAAGAAAAGGAGAGAAAGGAGAGAAAGGAGAAAGCGCCAAAGCAAGTCAAGCAAGTGTAGTACCACAAACCAACTGGAAACAATGTGTGTGGAAATCAAACAGCGATACGGATAACGGAAAGATTAAGGTAAGCAAGAAATATGCTAAATGATTGCTATAGATCTTCGTACACGATCTCATTCCATAGAAAAAGGAAGAAAATTTAAGATTTTGCTGCAATTAATTTGGAGTCAAATAAATAGCTCTGAGAAGATAGATCTCCTTCCCCTTGATCATCACTCCGTTTAACCTCCGATTCAGCTGATAATTATTTCCTTTCCCATTTAGTATTACAATAAGGGGGGCTTTACTAAATAGATTTTAATTGTTTTCCAGGAGTGTGCTTTTAACAAATTAAAGTCTGGTTCAGCGTTCAAAGTCTCATTCCAGGGAAACATGAGGGTCTATGGTGATTCTAAGTGTAATCGTTGGTATTTCAAGTTCAATGGAAACGAATGTACTGGACCAATGACGGTTGAGGCTGCTGTTTACAACAACTGGACATCAGGGAACCACAATCTGTTGCATCATCGGTCATTTGAAGGATACTGTGAAAACATTCCACAAGGGGCAGTTAGAGTGGAATTATGGGTAGGGGGGTGTAGTAGTGGTCACGCCCTTGGTGATGCTTACACCGGATGGGAGTCAGTATCCCGGATAATGATTGAAGAAGTATCTAGGCCCCAGTCATAGTCTTCCCCAGTCTTCGGCCAGGTTTTTTTTTTATTTTTTTTTTCTGAAGTTTTTTCTACAGTCGCCGAACGCCAGTGTCAAAGGTTTGCAAGATCTCTGCATGTGTAAATCGCATCTTCATATTTCAATCGTAACTGAAAAAAAAAGACTGTATCAGTTTTTTTAACAAGTTCAGGATATCCTATTTCTTTAGATCGACCATTTTCGTGGAATTGTAAATTTAGGGTCAAAATAAAGGTCTTAGAATTTTTCGTTCTCCTAAAAAGAATAAGCGCTAAGCTAAGACCATGGCTTTCTTTCGAAAATTTTCTGTATCACACTTTTCTTGAAAAATAAGATCATATTTTGGTACTCAAACTAGTTTAAAACACATTTAACCTGACACGCAGTGTTACTTCTCTGCACACACAGTTTAAACCAGACTTTTAAATTTAAAATAACCCGGAGTGACTGATGTGTGTTCGATATAGGAGGTGTAGCTTTAATCGCCATATCAAAAGAATAATTGAGAAGAAAGGAGATTAGATCAAAAGAGGAGTAGGAAACCTGAACTTTTCCATAGTCGTGATCCGAGTGATAGACCATTTTCGGATCACGCCAAGAAAAAAAAAACTGCCCGCCAGTAAAATTTATGTAGCAAAAGTTAAGAAGTTAAATAAAGTATTCTTCTATTTACAGTTGTATCAGTTGAAAGAAATGGGACCTTACTTTTCTCTTTTTCTAGTAATTGAAGAGAGTCGTGAATGAGAGGACAACAGACATGCCCTCTTTACAATACATTTTTAACATGTGAACAGTAAGCGCAGACGTCAGCATAGAAAGGCGCCACTAGCAGCCGCTCTCAGTCCAGTTATGAGCTTACTGTACCCACCCACCCCATGATGTGAATGATGTGATGTGTGAAGGTTGACTGTTTCTCTTTTCTTTCTCCTCCTTTTTTTGCTCCTTTTTTTAAACCGTGAACGTATAAGGAAGACATACGCATACGTCGGTCCCAACAGGTATCGTATGACTCTTGTCTTTACCCCTGTTAGCCACTGTGGCAACAAGTGTGAAAGCTGCCTTAGTCTAACAAGTGCACAGTGAAATCAGACCCGGCTAGCAACGACACAACAAAGACACGTGCATGGCTTCATAGCTATTTAGCTTCTTCAGTATATAATATTAAAATGGTTTGGAAAGTGATGCTAAATTTAAAACACAGTGAATAAAAACTGTCAGCTTAGGGCGATTTTTTTAACCTGAAACGGAATATTAAAGCTTTTTTTTCCAGACTGGAGAACCGTACAAAAACTCAAGCCTATTGTCTATCATTACGCTACCGGAAAGATTCAAGGGTTGATTCTAACATACGAGAGCCATTTGTGTGAAAAGGTTATCATAGCATTATCACCTTTTTTGGAAATTACAACTTTTGGTTCGAATTCTTAAGAACCGATGCACTTCAGATGCGAAATAGCACTTCTATTGCATTATAGCAGGGACATTAATTGTCCAAACTCCTCCCTGGGAACGAAGGTTACCATCATTCGCTATTTGCACGTCTCCCATTTGATAATACACCACATTTTCATGCCAAAATTTTGTTAAACCGTTGTTTCTAAATTTCCTGGGGTATTGTATAGACGTTTTAAAACAATGCTTATGCATTTTTTTTTTTGTATGACAGGGGGAGGAGGCCAAACAAGGTGTTCTACGGGAGATGTGCAAATGGCGAATACCAAAAAAACGATTCATTCTTTTCTCACTCAATTGCCAAAAATGCAGTCAAGAGAGAGCTCGTCCTTTATTGTTACGTTTCATGTCATTTTCATTGTACTGTATTTTATTTCCCTATATCAAAAAGAAATGCACTGGCCGGGAATCGAACCCGGACCTCCCGCGTGGCAGGCGAGAATTCTACCACTGAACCACCAGTGCCTTGTTGAATATTTGCCGATGATTAAGTAACAGTACCAAAGTGACTACGTCGTCTGAAGTAAGTAAGTAAGTAAGTAAGTAAGTAAGTAACTGCCATTCTTTTCTTTCACTTCATGGGGTTAAGCAAAATTAACATCTTTATTGTAAGGAGATATATATATATATACAGCCAGAAGGCTTTTAAAAGAAAACGGGGGAAGGCAAGCTGAGAAAAATGCTCAGACTTTTTCAGCAGGAATTTATTCTGTTTTGTCGCCATTGACATGTCTCGTGATCTTGCGCACACATGTTTTACGCATGCGCTCTTAAAAAGCAATTTGAGCGCTTGTTTTAGTGACCTTAAAAAGGCAACCTAAATATGATGTATTGTCTTAATAATATATTTTGTCCAAACCAAATTTTAGTTTTATACCTGCAACGAGTCTTTACTTGTGTTAACTTTAGCCACACCTCCTTAAGTTTGGAGAAAATGATGAAATTTTCAAAAAGAATGAGTTCGATCTGTTTTTGTTATTGTTTATTTTTTTTCAGTTTTTCCTTTTCTGCCCTTTTGTGCTTTAAGAATTCCAGAGCTAATTGAGGTTCATTTATGAAACCCTCGAAAAGACAATACCAAATAAGAGCACCTGAGTAAAGGGGGCATTATAGTTGAATTTATCTCATGCGGAAAACACTGTAGAAAAAAGTATACAAAAAATCAATCTATCGGTAAGTCCGCTATCTTGTCGGAGATACCTCAGCACGATGGTGGCTAGTATAAACTTCAATTGTAACTTTCGGATCACCTTCAAATCCTGTCAAAAAGTCTTAGTGTATTTTTAAATTTTCAATCAGCTACCTGACTCCTTTTAAGTAATGCACCTATCAAAGTAAATCCCGTGGGGGGGGGGGGGGGGAGTGCGGGAAAGGGGTGGGGATTTGAGAAATTTTAATTTTGTTTGATCAAATTCCCTAGGGTGGGAAACGAAACGTCAATCAAAAGTGTCAAAAAAGCCCCCACCCCTCCTTTCCTTGGCTTCAGAAAGAAGTTTAAAAAGTTGGTCCTTCCAAGTAGTTTTTCTGCTTCTTCTTCTTCTTCTTTTTTTTTTTTTTTTTTTGTGCGCGGAATGAATTTGTGTGTTAAGAAATTCATATACAAATATAAAAAAATATAACGCGTGCGGAGGCCATTTTATTCAGTGTAACATCACCGGCTTAAGAGTATCAGTATTTTGCTTCTTTTGTTATTCACTCTGTTTTCTATCCTTGCATAGAGCAGAGCTCAATACTAATAACTTTAACATTTGAACAACAGAAAAGAACCAGAACAGATCAACCTTCAAGGAATGTAAGACTTAAGCACCGATTACCTTAAAATCATGATCAAAGAAAACAATCTAAAGGACATGGCATGGCTTGCTGGCGCTGAATCAAAATTCTAATTTAATACTTAACACCACCGACCTTGCAGAAGTAGATACACTCTAAACATTTAACTGAGGTCATCTTGAATTGTTGGCATGTTAAAAACAGAACAAACTCGAACAAAGCATAATCAATAAAAACGAAGCAACAACTATCTTGCATGTAACATGGTATCGAGGTCTTAAAATTCTCTTTTATTTAAATTACGCATTTTTTTAGTCATATGGTTAGAACAAACAAAACGTGCGTGTCCATGGGTCAGTGGGAAAATTATCTGATGGTGTAAAGAATAAAAATAGAAACCACACCTATGTTTTGCGCTTGTTTAGCTGGAGCTTGACCAAAATTTCAGTTGACTACTCACGCGTACTGATTACCCACTTAAAAAGGCCGGATATTATTTAATACGTGGCTGCATTAAATATTTAGTTGTTCGAGAAAGAAATAAGAACAAGGACCAAATAATTATTAATGACGACAAATATTACTCTCATAAAAAAAATGCAAATAAGCAGTAAAGCAATATTCGCTATCCAATAAAAGAGCACAAAGCACGGATCACAAATCACTGCTGCAGCATTTCGCTCTCCCTTTTATGTATGTTTTTTTTCTGCGAATTCGCTGGGAACAGCCACCTCACCTCAAATATCTCTTTACTCTTGATCAAATGTGATTAAATCATGAGAGTAAGGGTGACCTGTTCCTGCTCAACACTATAAACAGTGACCTTAGCGCAACACAAACCTTCCCATTCTTAATTTCTTTTATGTTTTAATAACTCCACTTCAAATGGAAAAGGGACTCAATAGCTAAGGGGTTTCTTGGAACTTTTATCTGAAGCATACTGTAAATAAGAGGACTCGAAGATACGATAAAATAAATAAACCAAGAAAATGATGAGTAACACAAAAAAGATTCTTCGAATAAATGCTTTCTTTTGCCAGAACCATCCTATCAAACCAGCGACCCAGAACTGATCTCAAATTCTTAAATGCGAACAGGTAAAACTGTTTTATTTTTTGCTGCCTTAAGCGGCTACGTCATAGTATATGGTTAAGTTGCAGAGATGAAGAAGAGAATATCGATCAATAAGTTTATTACAGCATAAGTATAGCAGAGGGGAATTCCTATAAACAGGCGATGAACAAAAGCCGAAAACATCTGTCCTACTTTCGTGGTGTACATCAGATCTCCCAATCGGTGAAAAATCTTTTCTTCTATACCTCTTGTTATGACTAAATTAGCTAGATAACCGGACGATAACAATCTTTTCAGTAATTCTTCTTCTTCTTCTTCTTCTTCTTCTTATTATTATTATTATTACTATTATTATTATCATCATCATTATTATTATTATTATTATTATTATTATTATTATTATTATTATTACTCATTTTTTGTATCTACATTAAACATTAAAAATATTTGCACTGGCCGGGAATCGAAGCCGGGCTTCCCGCGTGGCAGGCAAAAAATTCTTCTACCACTGAACTGGCTCCAATGCCCTATTACAAACTGACTCGTTGCCTTATAAGAGGTATTGTGGTCGAATTTTTATGGTGAAAATAGAAAAGGAAAAGGAAAAGGAAAAGGAAAACAAACAAACAAACAAACAAACAAACATAAAAGGCAAGGTAGAAAAGGGTATACAAATAATCCAGGAGGAAGAGCGCTAACATTGTCAGGGACGCCCTGGTGTGATTATAATAGTAGAAAAAAAGTTCAAAAACAGCTGGTCAGCGGGAAAATTGAAAAATCGTTAGCATCCCTTTTCTAGATAAACTGTAAAAACCTTTAACTAGAGCTCATATTATTCAAATTTCTACTCTTAGTTAAATTTCCTGGACTTGCCCAAATTCTTTCCGTTGTCTAAGATTAAAAAACGTACAGAGAGAAAGAAAAAAAAATCTGGAAGTTTTTATTGAAGTCACAACAGAGTTGGCACTCGAGTGTTGGCATTACTTGGCAACTTGCCTGAGCGGCAGTTTAATTGGCTGTCAAACAAAGAGGCATTTAAATTAACAGCGATAATACTAAATAATTTGTTATTTTCAGCAATGGTGGGGCTAGAAATTTGCCCAATTGCAAAACTAAATCATAACCGAACAGAGGGTCTCTCAACAGATGGCAAAGAGGGACGGAGGGAGGGAAACATTAAGTTGAGATGTCATAGCCGTGGTAAAAGCAAGAGGGAGCGAATGCGGGAATGTACGCAGTTGTACTCTCCCTTAATACAGCGATAAAAATGATTGCCTCTTAAAAGAGAGGTTAGGTTGACACAAGGCGGATGATCAACTAAATATGCAGCGAGACAACAAAGACATATTACATAGTATCGATATAAGTAACATATGATTATGCCTTGACATAGCGTTTGATTTTAACTGGTTTCGTTGCTATTTATCCGTTTTATCTTCTTGCTGAGAAATGCTTACTAATGATAAATGCTTAGCAACAGAATCGTCAAAGAATATAGCTTATGAACTTTGTCAGGTTGGAACTTGCGTGGCTGTCGCTGGATTAAAATTGCAATTTAGTAGTAAGCACTAACCACTTGGAAGTGGGTGTTTTTAAGAGGTTAAAAGCCTTTAATTTTTTTTGCAGGTTAGAACTAAAAAAGAAAACAGGGCATCATTAACTGAAGAAAAACGAGGCAACAAATATCGTGCACATAACAAAGTTACTTCAATTGATTAAAATTACGCTTTTGTTTCAGTACGATGTCCAAGTTCTCAAACCTGCAAACGTATAATGAGTTTGAGTAAAAAAGGTTACCGCAAAAGAAAAATCGAACTCAAACGAAACGTGCACAGGTAAATGATATGGTGGCTAAAAGATATGAGGTAAATGATATGGTGATTTAAATATAATATATGTAAAAATCCGATTAAGCTATACCCGCACGTATAACGACTCACTTCTGAAAGGGAAGCTTGTTCGAGAGAGAAAACAAACAAATATTTCTACCATAAAAGGAAATGAAATAAAGAGGTGACCAGCACCACTGAAACAGGAACAAAACAAATATTTGCTATTTAACCGATTAGCACGTAGCACTGATTTCAGTAATCGCAGTGTTCTGGTTGAGCTCTAATAATGGTTCAGTATTTCGCTGTTTTCTTGGTTTTCTCTTTTTCTGGCGGTTCACTGGGAACAACTACCCCACCTCAGCAACAAAACACCGCAAAGTTAAAAGATTTATGCGAGGTATGAATAATGATTCTGATTTAGCTGACATTTTTGGGTCTCGGGCAGTCGGTGGAAAAAAATCGCAATAAAAAGGTCTGCAACGGAGTTAATATTGGCACAATAAAAATGCCAGCTTTGTTACAAGATACGGTGCTCTTTCTGAGATTTACGATTCATTATTTAGTTGATAGATAACGTAAACCTCAACGTTTCTGTATTTAAGTCTGCGTTTTAAAATTGGCCGCAAAGGTTGGTCTCACCGATTGTCCTGATCTACTCAGTCTTAGACAATTTATTTCGCAGTTTCTCAATAATAGACAGGTATCGATTGACGCCAGTGTCGTGTTAATTAATATGAGGGCAGAGCTTTCCTTTTTAGGGTTGCATTGTTTATGAAGGCAAGCAGCAAAATGAAATGCGGGGAGACTGAGCTTTGTTTTAAATAGGAATTTCTCTTTCCACTATAAAATATCTGGTAAATATATCCCTAGCTTTTAAAATCTTTCTGGTTTTAAAAGTTGATCATTATTTATTGTTATTATTATAATATCATTCCCATTAATTTTATCGTTTTTTTTTTTTCATTTTTACTATTGTTATCATCATTATTTGGTTATTATATCATCATCATCATCATCATCATCATCATCATCATCATCATCATCATCATCATCATCATAATCATCATTATCATTTTTATCATTATTTTATTATTATCCTAGCAATCATTATCCTAGTCTGAAGAATTTGCATTCCTCACCATAACCAAGGCTACAACTTTTACGTGATTCTGAAGCATTTACATTTCTCAGCCAAGCAACTTTCCTTCTTAAACCCTTGCATTTTCCAGACGTTTTGGTTTTAACTATCCGGCTAGTTCCCAGAGGGACTACTAGACTGCTTGCAGTCCGCCTTTTCCCTTGAAATCTGTCTAGTTCTTATCTAATCCAGCGCGATGGCAAACCACGCTATTATTATTTAGGGATTGAGACGAAACAGAACAAAAGAGTCAGCGGTCTCCTATTCTCTTATTTTTTCTTCCCGGGCTTACGCCCTCATTTCTTGCGGTTTCGTGCAGTAACTTTGCAAAGAAAAATAAGAGACTGCTCGCAGTCTAAGGGACTACTAAAGTTTTTTATCTAAAAACATTCTGTTATGCCGAAGATGTTCAACGCCGTGATCGTCATCATCATCATCATCATCATCTTGATTACAATTATTATTCTCTTTTCTTCTTTCTTTAAATACCGATATATCGTTTTGCTTGGGGGAAAACTGGGAGTTCGCCAAACCGTTTGTCCCGACCGCTTTCTTTATCTATATAAGTATCCTTACTAAAATCATCCTTGATAAAAAATTCCTGCTAGGTTATTTATTAAACTTCCTGTTTCACATGGACTATTATAGGTTTTCATGAATTTTGATTAAAACTTCCCGCCGTTCTTCACTACTGACTGAAAATTTTCGTTTTTATTCCCGCTTTGTCCATAGGCATAGGGGGAATTTTTCGCCAGGGGGCGGTAGACTATTTGCCCAAAAAATTCTGACAAGTTGCACAAATTCTTACGAAATAGTCGAAAAGAAATGAGGGTCATACGATGCAACAACATAGGCCTACATATGAAGCGAAAGTATTCTTACAAATGAAACTATTATTAAAAATAGGAGCTCATAAAACACATTAAAAATAGCTGTGTTTGCCATTTTGACTGCCGAAAATAGCAATGATACGATCCATATCATTGTTGACTACTGAGTTGGCTTAAGAATTTGTTCATGCTTAGCGTGCGTATATCGAGTTATGGATGCACGCGGGAAGTTTGGAGAGCACGAAAGATGCGTAAGAGTCGCACGAGGCGATAGCCGAGTGCAACTCTAGCTTCTTGAGTGCTCTCCAAACTTCCCAAGTGCATCCATAACTCGATATACGCACAGCTAAAAGCATGAGCAAATTCTTTTATAACATAGCTGACAAAAATGCTTGCTTTTTGATTAACTGCAAAATTCTCGTAACACGCGACACAATAACAAACGGTTCTATTGGCTGATTACGATCACGCCACAATGGTCTAGTTTGAATGAAAATATTCTTTCTGTAACAGTGAGAAAGAAAATTTGCTTCTTTATTCGTTAACGATCAATGGAAACTAAGCAGAAACAAAGGTAAAAGAGTCTTAAAGCTTACCTAAAGTTGAAATCCTTCTTGACATGTTCGTGAGAAGTCGTGGAGTATGGTTTGGATTTGCTAAAAAGATGTTTACGTTTCGCTCGGCGAAATCCAGAAAACATGTTATTAGCGGAGACGACTGTCATCCTTGTTTAAACTTATATTCATTTACGAACATTGGCTAGTCATTACGGCTTCTTGAGAAGACCTGGCAGCAGTTGATTTTGTGAGTTATAAATTATGTCTTCTTGTGTAATTTGTGTTGTTATTGCGAGAGAAATTTTCCTGCTTCAGTAGGATTGTCCGGAGATAACAAAGTGCATAACAAATTTAAAAACAACAATAAAAACGGAAATTTTGCCTTTAAATGTTGTTGATGACCAGTTGGTGTCTGTTCTGTTCCCAGTGAATGTCTTTCGGCCAAATTTTGCTGCAGCTGGTCTTCGACAAATTTGCAAAACGCGCAACTTGCGAGTTTTTTTTTTTTTAAATTCGGCTTTATTTTTGCTGCTTGTTGGATCAGGACCTAAAAGGTCAATGCCGATAGAAAAATTGGGCAGTTTTTCGCTGGTTTCTTCCATATTTTAAAGACAAGGTAAAGTGTACTGCAGCTTAAAAGACGACAACTTTGCAGCCGGGTAAAAAAAAAATGCTCACGTCATCTTATTTACGCACGGGCGTGCGTAAATAAAGATTTTGTTCATAGCGGCTCAATAGGACTTATATAGGGCAAGCACGCGCGCCATGTTATAAATATGCCTTTTCAATGTTAATAAGTTAATGTTAGTGACACATTGTTGCCCATGGTGCTGCGGAGCTAAGTTTTCAATCTTTGCAACACACGGAATGATCGTTCTGCAGAACACAATGTAGCAGGTATTACTCCAAGGATATGTACCGCATTAGAAAACACTGGAAGCATATCAAATAGATCATTCTCGTGCATTGTCTCTAGCATTTCTGGAAAAGTCATGTAGCCTAATCCTTACACGCGACGAAAGCTCGCGTACATTTTCTGCTCGTCTTCGAGAATCTCGACGTCGATTTTGTAAAAGTTAGCAACGCGGGAGAAGCTTTCTTTATCCGGTGTTTCACTGTGACAGACGTGTTCCAAAGCACAGAGTATTTACTGATCATCTCCGTTAAACCTGAGCTCAAGCTTGGACAGCACCTTGTCGATGGACGTATAGTAAATGTTAATATGGTGGTTAGCCTGCGCCACAGACGAAACTAGACTCTGGTTAAGTACGTCTGCGAAACAGCGCTGAAATCCTTGTTGATTGGCCTTTTAAAAAAGCCATTGTCGATTTACCAATCAGTATGAAAGGAAATTTGAAACGCACTACCGGTAATTCTTTGAGTCCGTTGGTGACCCAGAACAAGGATGTCGGCCCTGCTTCGCAGACCTTACTAACGGAGGTTAAATTACGTCTGTGACGCAGGCTATACGGTGGTGCGATTCCGCTGTCACTGCGTTTGTCTTTGCGCGTGTTCACCTACAAGGGCTTAAAGGCGACTCGATGGCCTTTATCTGAGTGCCCTGGCTTCTTGTAATTCAAATTGCGAATTTGTCAGCCATATCTTCATTTTCAGACCCATTGCTGATGCTATCTGCCATATCTGCTGTTGAAACTTTCTTCGCTTTGACACTAGCCGAGGGTCTGAATGGTTACGTTGAGCGGAGTTGATTCTAAAACGTTAAGCGGAAGTTGATTCTTATCAATTCACGACTGAAATTACCTCACACCAGCTAGTGCAGTGGGCACAGTGCCCAACAATTAAAAAACTGCAAATATGTAAATCAACATGATACCCTTCACTAATAACCAGAAACTCATCATAACATGCTAGCCAACCACTGTCTCTTGTGAATTTAACTGGATTTACCACGCCAACTTCAGCACAGCATGAAAATGGAGGTTTACGAAAAATTAAAGATTGCTTAAAGCTGCGTAAAGTTGGTGAACCAACTTTACGCCAAATTTTCATTGCGCGTAAAGGTTGGTAAAGGTAGATTTACGCGATCGGCACTTAAAGCCTACGTAAAGTTAGCGTAAAGTTGGTTTATCAACTTTACGCAGCTTTAAGCTGGTAACTAAAGAGTGCGTAAATTTGCGTTAAAACCGTACACGTAAAGAAGTTGTAAAGCTTGCGCAAATTTGGACGTGCACTTCAAAATAATCCTCATCGCAAAGCGCCGTCCAGACAAAAAATGGTTCCGTTTTAACTCGTTTAAACTGTTAAAAGAATCGTTTCTATCTCAATAAGATCTTGCGAGCTCGGTTCCTTTTTCTTTTCTCCACCAATCCAGCCCCTAGAACCAACTGTTTTTGTAAGAGTTGAACGCGCCCATAGTATTTTAGGACAATGAAAAATTCAGTTGAAACATCGGTGCTGAAACTGTTTTGTTTGGAAGAATCGGTTAGCCATGTTCCCGCGCCTGCCTACCGATGGTCTCACGATTAGAAAACAGAATAATCGAGAAGCACGCTCGGCCGTGATCCATAGAATAAACATTTTTAATCAGTGACAATGATCCGGATTTAGAGTGGGCCTAGAGGTCAGTACTGTTTATTGGAAGGGCTTTCTTACAAAATAACTTTCAAAAGACACCCAATTTTAAGTACTGGGATGATTATTACTAAATTTGATAAATTTATTGTTACTAAGAATTAAGTCTTGGGGTTATTGCGTGGTCTCTGATTAACTATAAATACGGTTTTGACATTGATTTGATATCTTTTTTCAATTTGGAGCCAACAGCTGGTTTGAAGTCAGGAATAACGTCTACGGGTCGGTCATTCTCGCAGCTCTGAACTGTTTAGCATAAACTTGCTTGAAATTATAAACTGTACTCTGCTAAGTGTGGAGGGGCCAAAAACCATACCGTATTCGGTCCAGCAGCACTTCCCCGTATTATACTGAAGGCCATTAAGGAAGGTACAGAGTAGTGCCTCATTCACACCAACGGAATATGAAAATCAGTCTCTATCTTTAAGGACTGGCTTTTAGAGAAGATTGGAGTAAGCTTGAACTTTTAGTTCCCTTTGGGTTAAATAACTTGAAAACCGTACTTTACAAATGTTTAAAGTACGGTATGAATAATTATGGTGTGAATAAGGCACAAGTTAGGTAATTTATTAAACTAAAGAAAAATAAACCATGTTGTTTTATAAAAAATGAAACGACCTTTAATTGTCCTGCAGTAATTCCGTAACATTACTGACAATCACTATTAGTATACAGTGTAGTCGTACTTAATCAGATAACTTGTCAATCCATATTTTAGTATCCTACAGTCAGAAATGACATTATGAGGATATATTTTTTAAAATCATAATCAATTATAACTTTCTTTATTATTTAAGATAATATCCTTATCAGAACCATGGGATATGTACGAAAAACAATGTATTTAAATATTAAGCATGCATGCACACATTTTCAGATCAAACCCGACTGGTGACTGGACCAAATTTTATCACTTGGTTCTGGTAACTCCGTGCACAAAGAAATTATAAAACATTTTTCAGTACCTACTAAAACTGTGAACTGCCTTGTTTGTTAAATATAGTAAAAAAAAAAAAAAAAAAAAAAAAAATTACAACAACATCTCATTCCTTGTATGAGTGTACTGAAAATATTATTGTTTCAGTCTTTAACTTGCTGAGTACACAGTTCTGAGAATAATTTCCATTAGTGAAATAATCTGGGTATGGGGGAAATTACCAACTTCTCTTCCCCATTAAGTTTTACAGAACAGCATGCAAATTTTTGCTTTATGCGCTGCACTGGCATAAAGAGTGAGGGTCCACAGTGTACATAATCATAGCATTTCCAAACCTGAGTAGGATTGCCAAAATGATCTTGTTCATGATCAGTTTTGTGCCACCAGACAACAGCAAATACATGTTGATATAATTCTCCATTGAGCTTTACACTGTGGACAACATAGCAATTAACTATCCCAGGTCGGCTGGGTGCAGAGATATCAATGGAGCCATCCTCAGCAGTCCAAGAAGCTATTATACGAGCACTCCTCATGTTTCGACGATCCAACTTTGACCCAAACTTCTCAGTCCCAAGCCTGATGTTCGAATACTTGCGGCCAACACTTGAAGATAATTCAACTTCTTGTCTAGAATACAATGTTTTGTAGCATTCAAAAAGTACCCTTAGTTCATCTGAATCCAAAACAAAGTGTTTGAATGAGTTGGGTAGACCAACAAGGGTAAGATCAGACCAATGAAAATCTCCTATATTCCAGCAACAGGCACTGTTAAATAACTGAGTAGCAGTTTTTCAAATTAAACCTTCAGCACAATCATTTTTTTCTGGTGTAAAAAAAGGCATGAAGGTTTCTTGAAATTCATTTGGGAAGGTAACATCCCAAACAAAACGTCCAGCTAGAAGTTTTCTCATAATTTGCACTTCAATAGATCTTCCATTAACTTGCATACTCCCCAGAATTCCATTAAATCGCTCAAAACTGAAGCACCAGAATGCATGCACTGGTCCACAGTAAATTACACATTCCTTTAAATGACAGTGAAGGTGCATATTAGGGGTGACAAACTTCTTTCCATACAACTGTTCAAACTTTTGGCCAAATTTTACAAAAAGCAGATCAGCTTTGACAATATCAGTCTTGGATATGATTGGAGAACATATCCACCTGCAGGCAAGACCAAATATCTGCCAACAGATTATGTGTCTCTCTGGAAGCAGATCTTTTAAACAAAACAAGGAATATATCTGCGTCCAATTTTTCCACTGTGATGCAGTGTAACCACCATAGTTTCATGCAATTTTGTGGGGCAAACGTCCATTTCCTGTTCCAACATTAAACAAATGAATCTTTTGCTCTAAAATTTATAGATTTTTCTTGCTTAACAAATTCTTCTTTACCCAGAGTTTGAAGACATATTTTGCAGTTCCCAGGAACAGATTGTGCATAGGATCAATAGAGGTGAACGTCACAGTATCAAAATATTCAAGCTGCAAAAGGCAACTATAATAGACACCATACTTTTTGGCTAATTCATCATGCTTGCTTTGGGTAGATGCCTTGAAATTTGTTTGTCTGAAGTTGTGCTAACCAGGCATTTCTTACATTATTTTATTTTACAAACAGAGGTTTGTTTTATTTGGGTTCAATACTGTATATTTTTCAGGATTTCACTGTAATTGTTTTCTGTATTGACAGTTGAATCATAAGAATTTGATATTTAGTCTTTCAAATAAACCATAGGTTACAAGTAGATTTTGGATGTCAAAAATAACATCTCTTTTTATTGTCATATTTTAGATTATAAGGCAAAGATTAGTTATCATTTTATTTTTAGATTACTATTTGGACTTTTTCTTCATGAATTTATCTTGTAACTTCCCTTACAAAAAATTTTGATAGAGAAGTATACTTCCAGTATACTCAGAGTATACGGTATCAGCAATTACTGATGACAAGTATACTTCCAGTATACCCCTAATGTACTGCATGAATTGCAGTACAGTCTAAGTATAATTTGAAGGGTATACTTAGAGTATACTTTTGATGTAGGAGTGCTTTTCTTTCTTTTGCAATATGAAATAAGTATACTTCAAATCTACTACAGCAGTATAACTGACAGTGCTTTATTTAAAGTACTATTTCTTCCTTCTTTTGCAGTGGGAAATAAGTATACTTCAAATCTACTGCAGCAGTATAAATGACCATTAAAAGGCATAACATTTTACTAGCTACTGCTCTTTCTTAATGGAAACATTAATTACATGTAACTGTAATTTAAAATAAATTGTGCAAAACGCCTCAAAACGGATGTAAATTAAAAGTATCAGTTCCCTTCAATGTCAATTAAAAAGCAAATTCAGTTTAGTCCTTCTCGATTCTATTAGCAAGTCTGCAAATGAAATTGACATTAGGACCATCACAGAATTTCATAGAAACACACACAAGAAACGATCGGTCCCTAAATCACTTGCATGCATTCGTGCATGCATCGAAGCTTAAGTTTAAATCAAAAAGAGCAAGAAAAATTATGAAGTGTGATTAAAATGACCAAAAAAACAGCCGTGCGTTCTCACTGTAACGTACTTTATTCTTCCATTCGGCATTGAGCTTCTGCTTCCGTAGAACGACAGGTAAATATCGATAAACAGAGACTGACTTCGATCTTCACTTGCGAACTCAAGGCTATATATGTAGGCAGCTCGAGCAGTTTAACAGGTTAAAATAGAAAATATCTATCTCTTCGAAATAATAAAAAAGATTTAGAAACTTCTTTAAAAAACTGACTTTGCCCAAATTTCTCTTGCTGCCCAAAAAATCTGAGTTGCCCAAACTTTTTGAGGGACTGTTCCCCCCCCCGTCAGTGCGACTATGGCTTTGCCTCTCAGACAGACTGCAATTATACTCTCTCAATACATTACTCCGTTCACTGCTATAATACGCTATCGGTCTTCTTTTAATTACACATCTTTATTTTCAGAAATCTATACTGAGTCATGGTTTTCCAGGCATTCCAGGGTCAAATGGCATGCCGGGAATGCCGGGTGTGCCTGGACCGCAGGGGCCCCAGGGAAGAGAAGGTACAAAAGGACAAATTGGTGATAAGGGATCGCAAGGAGAGCAGGGTCCAAGAGGAGACAGAGGACGCGAAGGGCCTCCCGGAAAGAGCGGACCACCAGGGATTATGGGAACAAAAGGTGAATAGGGGCTTGTGGGAATGAAAGGAGAGCCAGGCATTGTGGGAAATCAAGGAAGAAAAGGAGACAAAGGAGAGAAAGGAGAAAGCGTCAAAGCAAGTCAAGCAAGTGTAGTACCACAAACCAGCTGGAAGCAATGTGTGTGGAAATCAGCCAGCGCTACTGATAACGGAAAGATTAAGGTAAACAAGAAACGCACTAAAAGTTAAACACGAACTATTTATAAGTACCACAGACAGGAACACCGATGATGTTCATAGGTAGAAAGAGGTCGAAAATCCTTTTTTCTGAGATAAAGTTAAAGCACAACTATGATACCAACCTTATTGCCTCAGCCTTTATCCCCAATCAACCTTTCTCCAGTTGGCAATAAATTTTTCTGTTATTTAGCATTATTAGAGTTGCAGACATTTTAAGAGCTTTTCTTTTTTTTTTTTTTTTTTTTTTTTTTCAGGACTGTGCTTTTAACAAGTTTAAGTCGGATACTGCGCTCAAAGTCTCATTCCAGGGAGTCATGAGGGTCACAGGTGATAATAAGTGTAATCGGTGGTATTTCAAGTTCAATGGAAACGAATGCAATGGACCAATGACGATTGAGGCTATTGTTTACAACGAGTGGCCATCAGGGAACCCTGACCTGCATCATCATCGGTCATTTGAGGGATACTGTGAAAACATCTCACAAGGGGCGGTTAGAGTGGAATTATGGGTGGGACAGTGTAGCAGCCGAACCCTGGGTGATGCTTTCACTGGGTGGATTTCTGTGTCCCGGATAATGATAGAAGAAGTGTCTAGGCCCCAGTCCTAACAGGAGTCTCCCTCCCTCGATTCCGGGTGACCAAGTTTTTCTCTCTCGACTTTTCTAGATGATTTTTGTGAGTCAAATTAGTTGTTAGTAAGACTAATTAGACGTTTGAACGTGTAAGAAATCTGATAGAAAATTACGGTAACCTGGAATGATTGAGCTGTGCTTAACGTAGATGTAACTTAAATAAAAAAAAAAAAATAGCAAAGAAAAGGGAGATTACTCTAAAACAAGAGCAATAAAGTTCATTGACCGTAGCTAGTCAATAAATCGTCAATCATTGATATCATTGCAGTACGTTACTACTTGTGATGTAGGCGATTTCCTAGGTCACGCAACTGGTCTTAAATTTCCCAGCAAGATCTAGAGTTGAGAGGTTTAACATAGTAGTAATCTTCAGTTAAAGAATAATTTAAGTTTCCTTCAAGTGAAATTGGTCATTACTTGTATTTGATGGAGATTTGTATCCAATTTTCTCGGCCCTCTTTATCTCTTTTTAATTTTCCCTTTTGCTTAATGTCCAAGGCTTTTAGCAAAAAGGTAAACTTTATGCTCATGTTATCCCTTCTTTTTTCTATAGAACGTGACAAAATTCATGGAAACATGCACAAATGTGGTAAAACTTACTCTAAATTTACAAAAAAGCTTACAGATACGATCAAACAAATATTCAGCTGAGGGTTTCTTGGATTTTTGACCTGATCTTTTGGACAACAGCTATCGTAGAGGCAAGAAATGTAGGCTAACCAGGAAAAATAGATCATCATAATAATAATAAATCATGAGAAGATCTGATGAGTGTGGATTTTATGGATTCATGATCCGTTTTTGGATTTGCCCAGAAAAACGAAAAGTCCGTTTTTGAATTCGAAAATCCGGATTTGGATTTTCCCAAACTAGACTCACTTATGGTTTAATGCGTATTGGTTGAATCTGAATCGTGACGTCATATTAATAACAAGATAGTTCCTTCGAAAAGAAGTCGTCACGGATATTAGCCATTTTGAAGTTCAATGAGTTTACTTGCCAAAGAAACTGGGGGAGAACGGGGGGGGGGGGGGGGGGTTGAGTGAAATACCAAAATATATTGGCCACAGAGAGGTTCTGGAGGGGGTATCTCGGGATCCAAGATTTGACCGGAAATATGGTGAGGGATTCGGAAAAAAACAAAATTCATTGACGGGGTACGGAATTTAACCACCACTCGAGAGGCAGATGCCTCAAAATCTTGACATGAGATGCAGAATTGGGGGAGAAAACGGTATTCGGGATAGAGATGACAGAATAACCCCACCCCCTTCCCTGCTTGTTGTCTACAATTTGATGATTAGTTACTCTTAGAATAATAAAGAAAAATATGCGAGATAAAAAGAAAAAGAAACCCGGGGTTAAAATTTAAGCCTGGGCTAGCTCTAATCGGCCTGCGAACAACTGGGCTCTGCACGTGTATATAAATGGGTACCGGTGACGTACTGCGAGGGGGGGGGGGGGGGGGAGGGTTAACCTGCTACGGACTAGCATTCCGTCCATGGGGGAGTAGCAATTCTCCTAGGCATGCTTCATGCTAAGGAAATCGGGATAAGCTCCGGTACCTCGCGTGTGCCTTTAGTTACCTTATTTCCATCCTTCGTATTGAAATCACGCTTGAAATAACTAGTTAACATCAGAACAACATGATATATATAATAAAGGAAGAAGGGCTGTATTAAAACACGGTCAAATACAGCTTCGTTTCCACCTGTAACTGTAAAATGGACTATCACTTAAGGCTGTGATCATTTATATCATCCCATCTGGAAACAACATATAATAATTACACTAACCCAAATAAAACAAAAATACTAGTCTAAAACTGATGAAATACCTTTATTTATTTTTCCGCAAAAATACGTAAAAATCAATCTTGTTCCGGGAGCCTGCAATCCTTTTGGTCAGCACCAAGGATACCGAAGGCTCTTGGATAAGATTGAATGCGCAATAACACACAACAATATAAAATATATCTGAGGTCGTAAGACTAAACATCGATTGAAGCTTTCTGTCAAAGTTCTGTACGTGGGTGTCATTATTCTTATTTTTTTCTCGTTTGTCTTTACTTGAGAGGAAATCCATAGAATAAAAGTTGTTGCAGAACTATCGATGTTGAGAATAAACAAAACCGGCGTTGAAGATGAAGGGTAACTAAACAAAATGAGAAAAACAATGCCCGCTAAAGTCTTCCCAAGAAGGAAGTTCTTTGCTGTTTGCAATTACACATGCAATTCTACTAAAACTGAACAGAAAACAAAACGCGCGTTTATAGAAACAAAAAGAACTATAATGCGTGGTTTTATCTGCTTTAATCAAAATTTTTAGTGAAAAATGTATGTTACATTTTATATTACCAACGTTTTATCGTCTGACTTGAGCGTTCCCCGTGCATGGGCAACGCAACTAGTTTATGTAATTTCTAAGTTATGCTTAAAATCAGAAACTCGCATAAAGGGTTATGAGTTTCTGTTAAAATGTAGTACCTAAATTTCCTCATTTTCTGTTTGAGCCTGCAGTACTGTCGTTAACACAAGTGCCGTGTCTTCTACATCGGAATCAGATTTTGATTCATTCATTGCGTTTGTCCTAAGTTGTTGGGTGCCGTACCATGATCTGACTTTTCACTAAAAGTCTCCAAGAACTCATTAAGCAAACTGGCCATTTGCGAGTATAGGAGAGACAGTATAAAAGATAATACCCCGGATTTGGTTGTTATTTTGTTGAAAACCAGTTATAAAGGCAGCAAAATCCAATAAGATGAAAACAACTGGGCTGCGGTTGATGTTAGAAACTCCTTGGACGTGAGCAATTCTTTGTTCAACCGTTTGTTTTCTACCCTATAATGTTGTGCGGGGTGGCACTGTCAAATGGATGCATGAGAGAATTACTGTAACTCTGTATATTTAAGTGCAAAAAAACTAACTAAACTGCACTGAACGTTTCGTAAATGGAGTGCACCACACCAGGCAAACTAAAAGAACCAAACCCACGATATCCTTCTTTCCGCCCCAAGTATCAGCGCTATTTAACACCTTACTAGTCAATATCATGATTTAGCCCCTGTGAAGGACCTCGTAGCTTTGCCGGTGGAGACTAAGTAGCGTATTTATCAAACCCGGTGGCAGTGGGCTCTAATTCTATCAAGTTCAAAAGACCTTTTTTTCTGTCTTATTTGGCACCCAATAGACCAATTTCGATGTATTAAAATTCATTCAGGCTTGTTTCCCAGACTTCCGGAATAAAAGATTTGGATTACTAATCAATTCAAGGTTCTAAGGGATGAATAATACATTTCTCTTGCTTTATTTTCCTAAGCGTCGGAACAAAGTATTTTAACATATCAAAATCGGTCTATTTTCTTTATTAACCTTTGGGTAATAATACTTGTAAACAAGTCTTGTAATGCTAAGCGGGGAGGGCAATGAAAATGGCATCAAGATCAACAGATCTAATTAGCAAAAAACAAATTACACGCACAGCACACTTTTTTATTCTAATTAGCAAAAAAACAAATTTACACGTGCAGAACGCTTTTTGTCTTTCTTTGCCATTGTTTTGCACAACTACAACGCTGCTAAATATTAATAGTCTATCTGCACACATTGACGAGCTAAGAATTTTGCTTTCCGACAGACCTATCGATATCTTAGCCATAAACGAATCTAAATTGGATGACACAATAAGCGATAATGAAATTCATATTTCTGGCTATGAATCTATTCGTAGCGATCGCTCTACCAACGGTAGGTCTGGAGGGGGTGTTTGTTTTTTTATTCGTTCCGAAATCAATTATTCTGTTCGCTCTGACCTAATATGTGAACACTTAGAAAGTCTAACTGTCGAAATCAAGAAACCCAGATCAAGGCCTTTTGCCGTTATGACCTGGTATAGACCCCCTGATTCTTCTATTGATCTTTTTAAACCATTTGAAGAAGTTATTGGAAAACTAGACTCTGAAAATATCGAATATTACGTCTTAGGAGATCTGAATTGTAATATGGCCGCGCCTAAGTTTGACAACAGTACAAATAT
>OZ037995.1:24916799-24966799 GCA_964035705.1 Porites rus
TGTCTTGTGGTTTTCCTGTCACGTTTTAGCAGATGGCTTTTTAGTAGGTTTTAGCTTTTTACATTTTATGTTTTTATTACTTATTTTATTACTTTCAAAGGGAAGTTTGTTCGAGACGTAAAACAAACACGTATTACTACCATAAAAGGAAATGAAATAAGAAAGGAATCAGCAACAGTGAAACAGGAAAAAACAAACACAGTTTACTATTTTAACTGATGAGCACGTAGCACCTGGTCTATTCAGTGTGTCCTGGTTCAACTCTCCGCATCATTATGATGGTTCAGTGTTTCGCTGTTTTGTTGATTCTCTGTATTTCTGGCGGATCACAGGGAACAACCACCTCACCTCAGCAACAAAACACTGCAAACTTAAAAGACTTATGCGAGGTATGAAACACTCATTTTGTCTTTGCTGACATTTCTGGGTCATGTCTCGGGCAGTGGGTGAAAAAACATTGCATTAAAAAGGTTTGCTACGAAGTATATACACTCACAATCAAAATACCCCATTTTTCATAGCCTACAGTGCTCTCTCTGTGCATATCATTTTTGATATTTGTCCAAATTTTGTTCTCACGTCTTGTAATCTGACTTTTCCCACCTTTACACCTCTGGCTGGGAAGTGTAGAATTAAGTAAATAATGACAAAGTGTTCGTGACTACGGGAAAAGTGTGACAATATCCTGTTTTTCTGTCCGGCCATTCCACACTTCCACGCCTTTCACACATGAGTTAAGGACTTGGGATGAAAAAGGAAAGTAGGGATATTGTGGCCAGCGCTGGACATTTGTGACCTATTAAGCAATTCATTTCTCATTTTCTTAATAAAAGACGGGTATCGTTAGCCGGTCGTCATATCAGTAGAATTAAGGATAGTGCTGTGCTTTTTTCAATAAAGTGATATATTATTATTATTATTATTATTATTGTTATTATTATTGTTATTACTATTATTATTATTTAGTCGCCATGGATTAACTGAAGTCCTACAAGCCATTTGACCCGATCACTTTCTCTATCGTTTTAAGTAGCCCTTAATCAAATAAATCTATAATATAAAACTCATCTTAATTTTCAGAAATCTATACTGGGTCATGGTTTTCCAGGCATTCCAGGGTCAAATGGCATACCTGGAATGCCGGGCGTCCCGGGGCCACAAGGACCCCAAGGTGCAAAAGGACAGATCGGTGATAAGGGATCGCAAGGAATGCCGGGTCCAAGAGGAGACAGAGGACGCGAAGGACTCCCTGGGAAGAGTGGACCCCAAGGAATGAAAGGCATAAAAGGTGAAACGGGACTTGTGGGAATGAAAGGAGAGTCAGGTATTATGGGAAATCAAGGAAGAAAAGGAGACAAAGGAGACAAAGGAGAAAGCGTTAAAGCAAGTCAACCAAGTGTAGTACCACAAACCAACTGAAAACAATGTGTGTGGAAATCAAATAACAATATTGATAAAGGGAAGATTAAGGTAAACTAGAAATATGAAAAATAATTGCTATAGATCACAGGCAAAGACGATTTCGTTCGATAGAAAAAGGTAGAAAATTTAGGATTTTGCTGAAATTAACTTGAAGTCAATTAAATAGCTCTGAGAAGATAAATCTCCTTACACTTCAGTGATCATCACTTCATTTAACCTCTTTCAGTTGATAATTATTCCCTTTCTTCCCATTTAGTATCACAAGAATAGAGCCGTTACTAAGTAGATTTTGATTGTTTTCCAGGACTGTGCTTTTAACAAATTAAAGTCTAATTCAGCGCTTAAAGTCTCATTCCAGGGAAACATGAGAGTCATAGGTGATCAAAAGTGTAATCGGTGGTATTTCAAGTTCAATGGAAGCGAATGTAGTGGACCAATGACGATTGAGGCTGCTGTCTACAACGATTGGTCATCTGGGAACCCTAATCTGCATCGTCATCGGTCATTTGAGGGATACTGTGAGAACATTCCACAAGGAGTTGTTAGAGTGGAATTATGGATAGGACAGTGCATTGGTGGCTGGACCCTGGGTGATGCTTACACCGGATGGGAGTCAGTGTCCCGGATAATGATTGAAGAAGTATCTAGGCCCCAGTCATAGTCTGCCCCAGTCTTTGGCCAGGTTTTTATTTATTTTTTTTTTTTCTGGTGTTTTTTTCTACAGTCGCTGAACGCTAGTGTCAAAGATTTGCAAGATCTCTGCATGTGTAATTCTCATCGTCATATTTTAAATGTTACTGATAAAAACTGTATCAGTTTTTTTTACAAGTTCAGGCTATCCTATTTCTTGAGATCGACCATATTTGTGGAATTGTAAATTTGGGGTCAAAATAAAGGTCTTAGAATTTTTTGTTTACCCGAAACAAATGAAAGGCAAGCTAAGACCATGGCTTCCTTTGGAAAATTTTCTATATCAAACTTTTCTTGGAAAATAAGATAACATTTTGGTACTTAAACTAGTTTAATAAGACGCATTTTAGACACGTAGTGTTAGTTCCTTGAACACACAGTTTAAACCAGACTTTTGAATTTGAAATAACCCGGAGTGACTGATGCGTTCAGGGATATAGGAGGTGTAGCTTTAATCACCATATCGAAAGAAAAATTGGGAAGAAAGGAAATAAGATCAAAAGAGGAGTAGGAAACCTGAACTTTACCATAGTCGTAATCCGGGTGATAGACCATTTCCGGGTCACGCAAAAAAAGAAAAAGAAAAACGAAAAGAAACGAAAAAAAAAAAAAAAAAAAAAAAAATAGAAACACTGCCCGCTAGTAAAATTTATAGCAAAATTTAAAGAGTTAAATATAGTGAAAGCATAACTTGAGTATCCTTCTATTTACAGTTGTATCAATTGAAAGAAATGGGACTTTACGTTTCTCTTTTTCTTGTAATGTAGAGTCTTTGTTACTGTTCTTTTTTAATTGTGTTAGTGCGTTTGCTTCAAATGTACATCAGAATTTTAGTAAAAACTATATATACACATGTTGTCTTTGCTACTTCTACTGAAGCCAAATGAGGTTGAAATTTCCGCTTCTTTGACGGTTGAGAAGAAAAAATATTCTATTCTATCGCTCGATTTGTGTTGGCGATGATCTGATTGGTGAAAATCGACTTAACAAAATCCATGCGTCCAGCTGTCTTTCGGGGGAGAAGGGTGAACTAATTTCCTGAAAAGGAGCTGGTCATTGAACTAAGAATGTGATGAAATTTTAGAAACATATTTTTCTTTCGCGCCCTATTCGTTGTCACATGCCCAAATCTGATCTGTTACGCATGCTATAAAATAGCAGGGGAACTTTTAGAAGGTTACCATAGTGGGTGCTAGGGATTGTTTTTGTTTTTCGGTTTTTCAAACCAGTTTCCTCCAAGGGATTTCCAAAAGGCATTATGGAGCTAATATGACATAAGAGGACCCCAACGTTAATTTTTTTATGTGGTAGCAGAGAGCGAAAAAGTGATAAGGCACATTCAAAAGACAATACACAAAGCAAAAGTTTGATGTTTTTGATGGTAAATCAAGTACTTATTAACTAAACTCTATGTAATCGTCTTTTTCAGCACCGGGCTAGACTGCACGTGAATAGAAACTGACCTTTACGAACCGATGATAAGAAAGTAAAAAAAAGAGAGAATATTAACTGATATTCGTTTTTAAGGAATGAGATAATAATAATAATAATAATAATAATAATAATAATAATAATAATAATAATAATAACATGTTTAAACAGGATGACCATTTCAGTTATAGCGGAGCTCCTTGCGCGCGCGAAGCGCGCGAGCGGAGCACCATAACTAAGATAAACTACCCATCCGAGAAATTTTGGTTATGACGTCAGCGTACGTCCGTCCGTACGGACTTTCCGGGTAGTGGAAAGTAGTCCGCATGGACTCCTGGGGTAGGGGAAAGAAGAATTTTTTTGGCGGGAAATCGCATGGCGCAACGTCGCGCAATTATATCGCACAACTGGTTTTGAAAAAAGAAATTTCAAAGCAACTTAGCAAAAAGATTTTTCGACAGAGCCTTTATAACTTTTTGTTACAACTTACGAAAGCTATTATGTCAACAAACAACAGCAGAGAGATTTTAGCGTGTAGATGACAGGTTTTAAGCAGAGAGCAAAGAGAAGGTGAACGGCAGAGAGCAAGAGTCAACACGCGTAGAGCAAGCGAAGACGATCGCCAAAGAGAGCGCGTTAGAAGTAGAAGAAGAAGACAACATTTTAGCGAAGAAAGTTGGCAAGTAGAAAGAGTCAGAGCGAGAAGAAGGAGAGAAAATTGTAGTGAAAAACGCCGGCAAGCAGAACGAGACAGAGCTAGAATGAACAGACAAAGGCAACGCGAAAGAGAAATACAAAGGCAAAGAGAACGGCAGCAACATAATGACATGATGACAGAAAGTGTTGTGTTAATGTCACTATGGCCCCGCGTTATTAACATTTTGATTTCAAACTGATCTCGGACGCGAAAATTCAGCCAATCATTTAAAAATACAAGCAGGGAAGACAGAGGCTTTTCACTTTTCTCACCATAGTCACGCGTTGATCAAGCTCTACGACCGTCCAATTTTTATGCTCTGATTGGTCAAAATTTGACAGGTGAGTTCATGCAGAAAATTTATACAGCATCTTGAACCTTGTTTACTTTGACAGCTGAAGCTGACAGAGTATTTTGTCAACTTGTGATGTTTTTTACTGTCTTTTCCCACTGGATGCTTAAAATGAAATACAGCTGCTATCAACAGTCTTCTTTGATTTATGGCTGGTTTGTTTATTGAATTTTTGGTTGGGAAATGCGCCGGTTGTCAAAGTTGGAAATCCGATTTCGGATGCATCGTTTTTCGTTTTTCACCTTGCTGGATGCGGGGTTGAAAAGTCCCTCAAGCGATTCTGGCCTTACTTGATAGCTTTCAAGAGCTGCATCTCGAATGGTAAGCCTGAGTAATTATTGTATACAGTGTATGTTTGTTTTTTTATATCTAATTTCATGAAGTCGAGCGCAGTTTAAGAGGCTAATATATACATGTATTAAGATCTGAGACAATGATCTGATCTAGTCAGTATATAAGCTTACAGAGCTTTAAAAAGCCTTTAGTCGATATTTTCTCTCCGCATATAGAATGAAAAAACGTTCCGAAGAGTATTTAGTTATAATTTTGGCTGTAGAAAGAAAGCTTTGAGCGATTTTCTTGCCTCGAGTTCATCTCTGAAAACAGTAAACACCAGGAAGCCGGCTAAAAGCTTTAGGCTTAAGCGTAAAGACTCAGGATTTTTAGAGACGCTTTAATACTTGTCTTCGTGAATGAAAATTGTTGTCTCTGTAAATGTTTCACCGAATTACATTTCTTTTATTGATTGTTAGTAGTCTCTTGCAATTGCTTCGCTGTTTGTTTTCAGTCGTTCACAGACAACGCTTGCAGGAGTACTCAAAATGCCGCGCGTTTGCACATCGTTATAAAACCATTAAATAAAAAAAATAAATAAACAATAAATTCTTTATTATGTTGAAGCGTAACTCTTTTAATGTTCACTGAAAATTTTGTGCTTGTCAAAAGTGACAACCGGCTGGCCGTATAGGTGATTTTGGAAATTTTTTGAACGGTTTTGCTAAAAGCCCACGCGTGCTTCGTACGGTTCTGAATATTGAATGAGTGCAATTTGTCTTGAAAAATTGTGAAATACTGCATTTTGTCTGAGGTCTGTATGATAAAAACAGCGCCTCATATTACTGTTTCACCTCAGATGTGATGCATAAAAAGTATGAAATGTTGGTTTACACGCTCCCAGAGTTGTTGGCAAGATTTTTTTTAAGTAGACTTGTCGAACGCAAAAAATTCGGCCTGATTTGTTTTTTCCATGAATTCGTTTTCCAGGCCTAATCTGTGATCAAGAGCTATTAAGGCTCTTAAATGTGATCGACGATGATTGCTATTTTTTGGGTGTATATGTTGTGGTTCAATTTTATCCTTGGTTTAAATTTTATTTTCTTTTGTTTCAAACTCATTATCATACATTACCATACCCAAAAACAAAGGAAAATAAAATTTAAACCAAGGATAAATTGAACCATAACATATATATACCGGCTATCAATTCGATGAAAGATTTTTTTTCACTCTAAAATCACTTAGCCTTAGCTTTCCCTAAAAAGTCACATATGTGCCCTTAAGTTAACTGATTTGTGGATTACAAGTTTATTGTTTGATTTAAATCATAAATTTATTAATGGGAGCTTCGCTTTTAGCCCTGGCTAAATCTATATATTGAAAACTGCTATCAATATGGGTCCTGTAACATATACATATAACATTTAACGTACGCATACTAATATTTCAGTCCTTTTGTCAATACAGTATTTTGCTTGTTTTGTTAGTTCTCTGCTTCTCTCCCTGCGCGCGCTGTTCATTACTTTAACTACTACACCTCAAAGACAGAAGAGCAACAAAAGATATCAACCTTCAGGGGACGAACGTAAGTATATAGAGGGTATCAAAGTGGGGGGGGGGGGGAGGGGGGTGGGGCAGGGTCCCTTTTCAATTACAAAGTTTGACAAATTCCACGTCTGCATTGGTTATAACCAAATTCAATTTTTCACGTGTCACTGATCTCACCCGTTAATCAAAAAAGGGCTAAGAATTGAATCACAGTCATCAGGGATCACAATTTGCATTTTATTTGACGATCGCACCTTCTTTCCGCCTCTCCTCTCATTAGAATGTCGGTCAAATTTTGACCAATCAGAACATAAAAATTGGACGTAGAGCGTGACCAACGAATGACCTTGGTAAGAAAAGGTCTTCCCCGCCTGTATTTCTAAATAACTGGCTGGATTTTCGCGTCCAAGGTTAGTTTGAAAACAAAATCTTAATAGTGCGGGGCCATAGTGACATAAACACAACAAATTTCATATGACTTAAAAAAATAAATAAACTTGAGCCTGCGATCATTAAGTAACTTGTTAGCGGATAACTTCAAAAAAGTATTCGACCTCGACGGGTCGACATCTGAGCCCGCGATACGGTCAGGTGGTCAGCCAGCGGTTACCTTGTTTTGAGAGATGTCAGTTCATCCGTGGATATTATCCATGATTGATCACAACATTGATGAGCAATCAGTTTTCTCCTGGGCTCCCAAAGTGGTTACAAAGTGTGAAAGTAAGCATTGGTTTTCCTGTGGTGCGGACGGATGGTTAAAAGCAACTGTTTTCCTTGCATAGCTGGCTGAATTTTCGTATCCGAGGTCAGTTTGAAATCAGAATTTTAATTGTGAGGCACATAAACACAACATATTTCATATGAATTAATAAAAAAATATACTTGAGCCTGCGATCGCTTGAAAACTAGTAACTTGTCAGCGGATAACTTTAAAAAATACTAACTTTGATGGGTCAACACCTGAGCCCGCGATACGGTCAAGTGATACTAGTCAGCGGATACCCTGTTTCGACAGCTGCCAATTGATCACAACGTTGATGTCCAAAATGTGTGCATTATCAGTTTTCCTGTGCTCCTAAACTAGCTAGAGAGTATGAGATTGAACATTGGTGCCCTGTGGTGCGGACGGACGGGGCTGCACGGTCAAGTGATTACCAAATTTTCTGGGATGGGTACATTTCCTTAGCTATGGGGCTCCGTCCACACGCGCGCTTCGCGCGCGCCTGGAAATCTGCTAATATTCTGCATATCATTTCTGCCCGTGTAATTCGCATCGTCAAATTTCAAAAGTTATGTATGAATGGAAATTGAATCAGTATCAAGCAGCAAGTTCACGTTATCCAGGGTTATCTTATACCTTAAGATCGACCTTTCACTTAAATTTTTGAATTTGGGGTCAAATTTTAGGTCTTAGAGTAATAGTTTAACTGAAAAAAAAAATATATATATATATTGAAAAGTGTTTTAAAATCTTGTGTTATATTTTCGCGTAAGCTAAGAACTAAGAATTTTCTTTATCAAACCTTTGTAGAAAAATGGAATCATTACATTTTCACACTCAAACTAATGGAGACATAGTGCTAGTTCACTGTATATACAGCTAAAATCAGACATGAAAATTTAAGAACTCTGAACGTATACTAACCCGAAGGGATCGAGGTAAGCTTGATATCGAGTAGCTTTAATCGGAAAAAATGGGAAGAAGAGAGATTGGAAGGTTGGGAAACCAAGAATTGGCGGCTGTCGTCAACCACTGATCAATTGGAGACAGCTGTACGATCACGTTTACGGCAAACGTGAATTTGGACCACGTGACCAAGTGTTCTATTTTCTATTCTCTAACTGTTCTTTACTTCTACTAAAAACTATAGTAGTTTCGGGTTATTTTCATCCTTTAGAAATGTTTTCTAGAAATTTACAACTTGAATCTGCCGTTTGCCGTAAGCGGTTGCAGTTAATGGTCGTGGTCATTACAGACCATGATTTTCCAGCCTCCACAAAAAATAATGCCCGCTAGTAAATTTTATAGCAAACCGCTACGAAATTTTTCAGGAAAACCTAGTTAAGAAGTTGAATAGTTTAAACTTGTGTTATCTTCAATTGACAGTTTTGGATCAGTTCAAAGAAATAGGACGTTATTTTTCTTTTGATAGAGCCTTTCTTTGTTATCTCCTGAACTTTTCATAGCATCATCAGCTTTTTTGTAAATTTCAACTTTTGGTTCGAATTCTTAAGAACCGATGCACGTCAGATGCGAAATAGCACTTCTATTGCATTATAGCAGGGACAGTAATTGTCAAACTCCTCTCTGAGAACGAAGGATACCCGGATTATTCGCAATTTGCGCATCTCCCATAATACACTACGTTTTCATCCCAAAATTTTGTTAAACCGTTGTTCCCAAATTTCCTGGGGTATTGTATAGTCGTTTCAAAACAATACTTATGCTATTGTTTTTTTTTCTATGGGAGGGGGAGGGGGGCAAACAAGGTGTTTTACGGGAGATGTCCAAATAGCGAACACCAAATAACCGATTTATTCTTTTCTCACTCAATTGCCATAAACGCATTCAAGAGGGAGCTCATCCTTTCTTGTTACATCTCATGTAATTTTCATCGTATTTTATTTTAATATATCAAAGAGAAATGCACTGGCCGGGAATCGAACCCTGGCCTCCCGCGTGGCAGGCGAGAATTCTACCACTGAACCACCAGTTTCTTGTTGAATATTTGATGATGATTAAGCAACAGTACCTAAAGTGACTGCGTCGTCTGAACTCTTTTTATTTCCTGTTTCCTGTTTAGTGTTTCAATGAAGAGTAACTGCCATTCTTTTCCTTCGCTGAATGGGGCTAAGCACAATTCACATCTTTATTATGAGGAGATATACAACCAGAAGGCTTTTAAAAGAAAACGGGCGTGGACAAGCTGAGAAAAATGCTCAGACTTTTTCATCAGTAATTTATTCTGTTTGTGTCGCCATTGACATGTCACGTGATCGTGCGCACACTTGTTTTGAGCATGCGCACTTAAAAAGCAATTGGGGAGCTCTTGTTTTAGCGACTTAAGAGGGAATGTGCACTAAGATCGAGCCGGATCGAGAATTCGTGGCACATGATGAAAAATAAATTTTCTCCATATTTCGTCCAAAGATACCCTATGGTGAGCTTAGAAACGTCGTGAGTTTTTTTTCTAGAAATATTTTTATTAACGCCACAAAAAAAATAAAAACCGTTAATGCCCCAGGTTTTTGGAAAAACACCCAAAATTAACGTGGAGCATACCTTCCACTAAACTTCGCTCTGTTTCGTTCGCGCAAGTCTTAACCCTGTTTGGAGCATGCAAATGAAATGTTTAACACTTAGTAAGGCATTTTAGACCAGTTAAACTAATTTGGATTGATTTTCATTCTTTTTATTCTCGGCGGGCCGCCGAAAATTACCAAAATTCGCTTACCCAGAATTCTTAATTTGGCGCTCTCTTTCACCGTATGGTTTCCCAATCCGGTAAAACGCCAATCGCTTTGAAGTTAGTATTTTTTACAATATGAAATGTTGTTCTCTAGCCAGGTAAAATAAAATATTTTCGGGCTTTTTATCAGAAGCGAGTAATAACGCTCTAAAATCCGGATATTATCACAGCATAAACCTTGTAAACAAGTGACACATTCCTTCACGTAAATAACAAAAAACCTTGGATATTTCTCCTTTGTTTTAGCGTTTTTCACCCATAAACTACAGAAGAAATGACGAAAAACTTTATACTCATCTGACATTCAAAATGTCTGGTTCCGAGTATATTTTACCTTTGAATTTAGCCATCTCGACAATTAAAATCAGTATCGCTTGCAAGCAACCAACTCGAATGTTTAATTTCTGTCCCATGATCTAAAATGTCAGCAAGAGCATTTATGACTAAAATAAGTCTGCTTTACCGTAAATTTCAAAGCATTTTCCTTGATCTCCTGTTTGAACTCTTATCAAACACCATTTACCAACGGTTATCTCGTGCTGAACACTTGAACTAAAGCCTCCTTCAAGAACTGTTTGTTCAGCTAACGTCACGCAATAAGTGAAGTGGTCATGCATGCTCATGAGTTGGTGACAAGGCCATGGAGAGGGAGCGCAAATACTCATTAAAAAATGTATGCAGATATGGTGGGAAAAATAAAGAAACATTTTACTTATAAAATTAGTTTTAAACATTCTAATAAGAGTACGTTGTCTCTATATTATTGACCAGAATTTTTAGGTTTAACCAGAAGCCGAAGGATTTTGTGGCTAAATGTACCAGTCACCAGCAGTTCTGCTACCCGCGTTTACCGAACCAATCAGTTTGACTTTCGCGGTATTTCCTGGGCAGATACTTCATGGCCCAGTCCTGGACAACTAACACAGATGACTCGTCAAGCAATTCTAGGACGTCAATTCTGGAAGAATCTTGGTTGATAAAGCGCAGTATATGAGCCTTCCAGGCAAGGATGTTTGTCTTCGCTTGCCTGACGGGTAGCATGTTGCCTTTCTGGGAGATAAGCGCTGCATCTATCTCGCTCAGAGTTGACACCACTTGATCACAACGATCGCAGGAGTCCTTGTGTTCATGGTCGCACTGAACCTGGAAGGCAGGCTCTTTTGGGTCGCTCAGAACAAATAATCTACAATGATCGGCCACGGTAGAGCTTTGAGACACATCCACCTATACCAAAATATAATATTACAGATATGACTTATACTTACAATGACTTAGGGAGAGCTACCGGGCCTTAAAGAGTCATTTTTTCAGCTTGTTTCTATTAAACGAGCCTATATGGTCTTAACCCTCGGACGAACAGGAGAGGGAGGGGTGGGAGGTAGTTGATGGTTTTTCCCTCAAGGTCTTTTGTTCTAATACAACGCAAATCAAATTTATAATCTATAATTATAAAGCACTGAGAGCGCACTACAAGATATTAAATTTCTGTCGGTTGTCGTTATAAAATCTAACATTTTGCACTGGATTTTACAATGTTAACTGGAAGTGGAAAAAGACGCAAACAGACTGATACAAAACTGATAAAAAACAATCACATTCTGTAATTCTGCGTAAGAAACCTTACCCGCTAGCGCCATCTACCTTGGTGGCCGACACATTTCCGCCAAAAGCCGACGCAATAAGCAGCGCTTGAAAAGTTTCTGGCGCCCATTGCAAAGAAAACTAATATGAAATGAAGATTTAGGCCGAAAATGTGAAGGGATTGTATTTTACCTACTTTGTTATCACTTTTGAGGTATCTCTTTCCGTCTCGCAGGCGAGTCTGCAGGTTCTTGGTCCATCCCATGCCTTGTCCAACGTCCCCAAGTCTTTCTACAATGTCAATCAGGTCTTCAAATGCCCGCGCACCTGCTGAGCTTATGTAATCTAGGCCTTGAAGTGATTTTCGAGTAGAGGCAGGACAGACAGCTAGGATACGCAGAAGAGTACTGCGGCTAAGAGGCTTAAAACCAGACTCGTCGCAGTAGGCCAGGTACTGTTTTACCACCCTTTCAGGAATCATCATTCTGATAACCTTTGGGATCTTAATGGTCTCTTTGTTGCTAAGTGTCATGGACCTTTCTCCGAATGGCATTTCCGAATGCCATTCCTTTCTTCCGAATGACTTTCTCCGAATGGCATCTTGTACAATTTGCGAGCTTGTTATGAACGCGATAAAATGTTCTATCTGTGAGAAGGTAACGTCTGTCCTAGTATAGGTGCTCTTACTGACTGTACTGAAGCTCCTCTTCCATAGGTCAAACAGTGGCGTTTGGCTTCTGTGAAGCGATATTCGGTCAGACCAGGCATAAACTTGAGGAGTATTTTGTAACGCACCTTATCTGCCATGATGGAAAATACCTGGCGGCGCGTCTCTCAGCGACTAGCAGCTTGGTAACATTCGGCAAGTGCCTCCATTAGCGTCACGTCCATGTTGTCCTGATCTGAATCTTCTTCATCAGAGAGCTGGCGGCGCAGCGCGTCTGAAGAACACAGTGCGCGGAACAAGGGGCCTGTTTCATGTGGTGTCATATCTTGTACTAAAGCTGCCACACCTTGACTAGCTTTCCGTGTATAGTAGCGCTTTGTCCGTCTACTTGTCTTTTCCCACGAAGTTTGTAGCTGAGACCTAACGGGACTAACATATCTGGAAACCAAATATGTATTCAAAGCATCTAGAGGCCTATTCTGAGAGACTTGTACATCGTCGAAACTGACGTCGCTAAATGTGTCTTCGCACGGGGGAAGATAAAAACTCCCTCCTGGTGTAATGGGAGTGCTGTGCACTGGTGGGGAATCCTCGTTCTATAAACGAAAATAGTGTCTTAAAGTACATTCTCATCGGTGTTTCTGTAATATTACTACCTTGTTTCCAAAGGATTTCCCTATTTTTTAGGAGGGGACAAGGTGGATAATATTAGTCCTAACGAAACGGATCCCTATGACATATTTTCATTGACAGTAATTAATTGCGCAGAGCAAACTTGACTTTCTCTTATAAAGAGCGACAAAGCATAATTAAACAAAAAGGCGCCTAATTAGTTAATTTAATAAATGCTTTAAGGGCCAGAATAATACAAGTCATCAAAATGATCAAAATTACCAAGATAATTTTTCCGATGCCCTCGCCAATGACTGTAACGTTCAGAGTAGTTTTTGGCACATCTTCCAATGTTTTTTTTCTTTAACATCAACAGTCGGCCTGCAGTCACGGCATATACCTTTGCAACGGAATGAACCAAATCACCGGTCACTTTTGTTCGCAATGCTAGCAAGGTTTTCTACTACGGTCTGGTACACTGATTACATCCGCCGGCTAATTAAAATACAGAGAAGTAAGCAAGAAAAGTGTACTTACCAGAGCCTACCGGAACAAAAACACCTGTTTGTTTTAAAATAGCTTTGGACTCCGACTTGCTTATTCCACGGTCCGCCTCTTTCGTTTTTCCTCTCGAAGCATGCTTTGATAGCCCTGGTGGTACTCGGCATCGATGAGCACCTCGGCGCCAGCCAATACCCAGGGAAGAGCGATGGGATGGGTAAATGGTCCAAGACGAAATGTCGCGCGGAGGTGAAAATATTGATGCGCTCGCTAAAATAAGCTCAACTTCAGAGCTGATATCGCTAACTCCAACACTGCGCGTGTGACCTAAAATATCTTTTTGACATGAAGATAGCGGAACAAAAACTGCTCCTCCATATCGTTTGTCAGAGGCGCAAACGCCTCCAACTAGTTTCTGAAAACAACAACAACTTCCATTCACTGCCGCAGAACAAACTCTACGAACTCTGAACATGAAATGTTTTGTACTCAGCTTTACTGGCGATTATTAGATTACAGCTCTGCAAATATTGTCTGTATTTGTAGAACGTTTTGTCAGTTTGTTTGTTTTCATACGAGAGTCGGACTTACTATTGGAGGAAAAAAATAAGCTTTGATATTTCATCAGTATCACGATAAAGAAAAAGGGGTCGTTTTGTTTGGCCTCATTTTGCTATAGTTTCAAATAAACAAAATTAAACGAGAAGTGAAGTTATCTGTGACTTTGCGCCGTTTGTTTTGAGGCGTCTCCGCGAGTACAATTAATATAAGTACTCCCTTTTCGTATAAAAAAAAAAGCCTCATATATGTGCCGCCCATCTTTAAACCGGGGCATTAAAATACTTTTTTTCAGACTTCGTAGTCTTTCGGTGGATGTTTTGTTTTGGTTTGCTTTGTTTTTAGCCTTCCTTGGTAATCGCGTGACAAAACCTTTTTAGGCGAACTATAGGAAATCCTTTGCGTGACGGACAAATTTGGTCCAAATTCGACAAGAGTTCATTTGCTGACATGACTTTGTAGACTATGGAAAATATTCCAAAGACATTTTTCTTTTTCTCACCTGAGAAATAAATTACTGCAGCCAAAAGCTTGCACTTTAGTTTCCATTTGGCAATGGTGTGAATTTGATTAGCTCAGTCAACAAGAGGTAAGATAGGGTGGGTGTAAATTTAGATTCCACGTTTAAAGATAGCACTAGCACTGTTTCGTTCAGAGCCTGGTGTTCTGATATTCCTTACTGAAACTAAGCTGAAAGACCTATATCTGCTTTGTTTTTCATCGAAAAAACGAGAGAAACAATACAAAATCTGCAAGTTTCGGAAATTTGTTCGGCGCGTCTGTTTACGGTTTCCAGATGTTGACATGTTATAAGTTTGTGATTTTCGAGATTTTTAGAGCGCTGGCACACGGCGCTGATAGAAAGCCCGGAGAAAAAGATTACATCACATTTTAGTACCTCATTTTCTCTCTTGAGAATTCTTAGTTTCAAGTGATTCGGTGCTTTACCGGGCAATGAAACTTTCTTTTGAAAAAGTGCATCAAATTTAGAATTTTAGGCAAGCGAATTTCGGTGAATTTCTGATGATCACCACGACCTTAAAAATAAATCCACAGGTTTAAAACTGTACTCAAATAACTTGCAAACATTCAAAATATCTTTTTTGACCTTTTCTGAGAGTCTCCCTTTGACGTGAATTAAACAGGACGAAGTTTACTAGAAGGTGTTTTTTCGCATATTTTCACGACACGTGGGGCAGAAACAGGCTTTTATTATTTTTTTCGCGTTCAAAAGAACATTTCAGTAAAAAAAACACTACCACGTTTCTCGGACCACCATACGGTATCTTTAGACAAAAAATGAAAAAAAAATGATTTTTCATCATGTGCCACCCCTTGCTCGACGTTAGTGGACATTCTCTCTTAAACAGGCAACCTAAATATAATGTATTGTGTTAATAATAAATTTTGTCCATGCCAAATTTGAGTTTTATTCCTGCAACGAGTCTTTACTTGTGTTAACTTTAGCCACACCTCCTTACGTTTGGAGCAAATCACGAGGAAATTCTCAAAAAGAATGAATTCGATCCGTTTTGGTCTATTTGTGTTTGAGTTTTTTCCGTTTCTGCCCTTTTGTGCTTTAAGAGTATCAGAGATAATTGAGGTTCATTTATTAAACCCTCGAAAACGCAATACCAAATAAGAGCACCTGAGTAAAGGGGGCATTATATAAAAAAACAATCTATCAATAAGTCCGCTATCTTGTCCGAGATACCTCAGTATGATGGCGACTAGTATAAATTTCATTTGTAACTTTCGGATCACCTTCAAATCCTGTAAAAAAGTCTTAGTGTAGCTACCTGACTCCTGTTTAGAAATGCTTCAGTCAATGTAATTAAACCTACGCCCCCAAACCCCCGTCCCTTGATCGACCGGGACAAAGCGGAGCATTTGATAAATGAGATTTATTTCTGAAAGAAATAAATGGTTTTATGCTTAATGTGACTGATCATTATTGTATTTCTCCAGCTACCAGCAAAGGAGGGTTTCCTGTCATCCGGGTGATTTGTCACGAAAGTGTCATTTATGTCACGGGTCATGTAAGTCACAGAAGCGAGGCACAAGGCCTCCTTCCTCGCATTACAAGACAGTCACCTTTGCTGGGATAATGTTCTTGTGTATCTAGTTTTCCCAGCTTTATATGCTTTAATTTAATAAACAGCCACTCCCGTGGCCAAAATATCCCATAATGGGATTGTGATTATTTTGTGTCCCAGCAAACAGAGCTCACCCAAAGCGAGACTCCGCCAACATCAATAACTTTCGTAATATGTAAAGGAACATGAAGCATAAACATTTACTACTTAATTTGTAAAATGCCTCGCAACCCAAGGCCAACTTTTTCCCCTAACTGAAATTAATGACCTTGAATTCATAGCAGTACGCCAGTGTCATTTGATGTTTACACTATGTTACGATGTTACGTCACGTGCAAATGTGCCATATTGATCCCTATCATTGTATTTGCAACTCTTGACCCAGTCCACCTCGGTGAAAAGTGATGATGATGAGCGCCTTTAGGAAACTAACACATACGAATTAATAACAAAACGGATTATGGGGAGCAGGGAGCAAGCAGGGTAATCGGGTAACGGGGAATGGAAAAATAAAAAATGGGAACTTCTTAGAGGTTGCAACCTCAAATCTTTAAGGGTATTAAAATGGAAAATAAAACAAACAGGGCATGCATTTTGACACATACGAGGATTAAATGATGGGTGATTGAGAGTTAGATTGAATAGAAAGAATATATACTTGCACGTATAACGGCCAACTTCAACAAGAACGTGGCACGTAACACTGATCTCAGTTCACAGGGTTCTGGTTCAGCTTTCAGCATGGTTCATCATTTCGCTGTTTTCCTGATTCTCTGTATTTCTGGAGGTTCACAAGGAACAACCAGCCTGCCTCAGCAACAAAAAAACGAGAAAAAAGATTTATGCAAGGTATCGAATTATTATTTTGCTTTAGTTGACATTTCTTGGTGAGGGGCAGCGCGTGGAAAAAAAACCGCGTGAACAAGCTTGCTCGAAGATTAGAGCAACAGTCAAAGTGCTAGCTTTGTGGTAGCCTATCTTGATCTCTCTGCGCCTATTGTTTTAGTGAATTAAAGATATTGCGTTAGCCGAATCTACACTGTAGTTTAACAAGTCTGAATTTTTGGTCTAACTGCCTGCTTTTTCTGTTCTCTTCTTCTTCTTTTCATTTGGTCTAGCTCTTGGTCTAAACAGTTTCACTGCCATTTCTCCTCCAAAACAAGGGAGACTGCAGTATCTCTGTCAATCAATTTAATTTCATTTAAAGCTAACATAAACGTTTTAAGGGGTTATTGTATTTAAGACACACTTAACTGACAATTCATCTTTGCTTTCAGAAATTTGTATTCGGTCATGGTTTCCCTGGCATTCCAGGATCAAATGGCATGCCGGGAATGCCAGGCATTTTAGGACCGCAAGGATCCCAGGGAAGGGAAGGTCCAAAAGGGCAGATCGGTGATAGGGGATCACAAGGAATGCCAGGTCTAGGGGGAGACAGAGGGCGCGAAGGGCCTCCTGGAAAGAGCGGACCACCAGGAATTATGGGAATAAAAGGTGAACCTGGACTTGTGGGAGGAGAGCGAGGCATCGTGGGAAATCAAGGAAGAAAAGGAGGTACAGGCGAGAAAGGAGAAAGCGCCAAAGCAAGTCAAGGGCAAGTGTCGTACCACAAAACAACTGGAGACAATGCGTGTGGATATCAGACAGCGTTACAGATAACGGAAAGATTAAGGTAAACTAGAAACGCGCTTTATGCGGACTCTCGTGAGTGAGTTAGATGATCTCAATCGGTAGAATGAGGTTGAAAATTCAAAATTTTGTTGAGATAAAAGTAATTTAACAGCAATGAGGTTATTAATCTCTTCCTTCTCTCAGCCTTCATTCCGGTTAAAGGCATTAATATCCTACGTTATTCAGCATTACTAGAGTTGCAGCTAAAAATAAATCTTTTTTTTTTTTCTTTCCAGGACTGTGCTCTTAAAAAGTTGAAGTCGGATACAGCGCTTAGAGTCTCATTTCACGGAACCATGAGGGTTCACGGTGATTCTAAGTGTAATCGGTGGTATTTCAAATTTAATGGAAACGAATGCAGTGGACCAATGACGATTGAAGCTGTTGTTTACAACGACTGGTCATCTGGGAACCCTAACCTTCATCATCATCGGTCATTTGAGGGGTACTGTGAAAACATCCCACAAGGCGCGGTTAGAGTGGAATTATGGGTAGGACAGTGTAGTGGCTACACCCTGGGTGTTGCTCACACCGGATGGGAGTCAGTGTCCCGGATAATGATAGAAGAAGTATCTAGGCCCCAGTCCTAATAAGAGCGCCTCCCTCCTTCCCTTGGCTTGGCTTTTTGTGCGCGGAATGAATGTTGTGTGCTTGTGTGTTAAGAAATTCATATACAAATATAGAAAAATATAACGCGTGCGGAGGCAATTTAATTCGGCGTAAGCATCGCCGGCTCAAGAGTATCAGTATTTCTCTTGTTTTGCTATTCACTCTGTTTTCTATCCTTGCGTAGAGCAGAGCTCAATACTAATAACGTAAACATTTGAACAACTGAGAAGAACCAGAACGATCAACCTTCAAGGAGTGTAAAACTTAAAAACCGATTACCTCAAAATCATGATCAAAGAAAACAATCTAAAAGCCTTGGCATGGCTTTCTGGCGCTGAACCAAAATTCTAATTTAATACTTAACACCACCGACCTTGCAGAAATAGATACACTCTAAACATTTAACTGAGGTCATCTTGAATTGTTGCCATGTTAGAAACAGAATAAACTCGAACAAAGCATAATCAATAAAACGAAGCAACAACTATCTTACATGTAACATGGTATCGACGTCTTAAAATTCTCTGTCATTAAAATTACGCATTTCTTTAGCCACAGAACAAACAAAACGTGCGTGTCCATGGGTCAGTGGGAAAATTATCTGATGTGTGTAAAAATTAAAAATAGAAACCACACCTATGTTTTGAGCTTGTTTAGCTAGAGCTTGACCAAAATTTCAGTTGACTACTCACACGTACTTATTACCCACTTAAAAAGGCCGGATATTATTTAATAGGTGGCTGCATTAAATATTTCGAGAAAGAAATAGAAACAAGGACCACATTAGTAACGCCAAATATTACTGCCATAAAGAAATGAAAATAAGCAGGAAAGCAAGATTAACTTAAAAAATATTCGCTATCCAATAAACGAGCACAAAGCAAGGATCACAAAACACTGCTGCAGCATTTTGCTCTCCCGTTGATGTATGTTTTTCTGCGAATTCGTTGGGAACAGCCAAATCACCTCAAACTTCTTTTACTCTCGATCAAATGTGATTAAATTAAATGAAAGTAAGGGCGACCTGTTTCTTCTAAACACTATAAACGTTGACCTTAGAAAAACACAAAGTTTTCAATTCTTAATTTCTTTTATGTTTTAATAACTCCACTTCAAATTGAAAAGGGAAAAATATTTATCTAAGAGGTTTCTTGGAACTTTTATCTGACGCGTACTTTGAATAAATGACTCGAAGATACAATAAAATAAGTAAACCAAGAAAATGATAAGTAACACAAAACAGATTCTTCGAATAAATTCGTTCTTTTGCCACAACCATCCTATGAAACCAGCGATCCAGAACTGATCACAAATTCTTGAATGCGAACAGGTAAAAGTGCCTTCTTTTTGTTGCCTTAAGCGGCTACTTCATAGTAGATGGAAAAATTGCAAAGATGGAGGAGAGAATATCGATCAACAATTTTATTAGTGCATAAGTATAGTAGAGGAAAATTGCTATAGACACGCGATGAACAAAAGCTAAAAACAATTGTCCTACTTCCTGTATTGTACATCGGATACCCCAATCTGTGAAAGATCTTTTGTTCTTTACCCCTTGTTATGACTAAATTAGCTAGATAACTGGACGATAACAATTTTTTCTGCAATTGTTATTTTTATTATTTATTATTATTATTATTTTTTATCCACAAACATTAAAAATAGATGCACTGACCGGGAATCGAACCAGGGCTTCCCGCGTGGCAGGCGAGAATTCTACCACTGAATTGGCACCAGTGCCCTATTAAAAACTGACTCGTTGCCTTTAAAGATGCATAGTGGTTAAATTTTTGTGGTGAAAAGAGATAAGGAAAAGGAAAACAAAACAAAGCAAGACAAACACACACACAAAACAAACAAACAATCAAGCAAAAAAGGCAAGGTAAAAAGGGTATACAAATAATCCAGGAGTAAGCGCGCTAACCTCTTCAGGGAGGCCTTGGTGCGATGGCGGGCTATCAAATCTTTACCTATGGACTTTTCACTTTAAATTCACTTTCCTCTTTATAAAAAAAAGAAAAGTGCAAGAGATTCGCGCATATTTAAATGGTAATAAGAAAGAAGGAAGCTTCGTTGGAGTGGATTATTGATCGACGGAAAAAAGTACCAAACCAGCTAGCCAGCGGGGAAATAGAAAAACTATTAGTATTCCTTTTCTAGATAAATTGTAAAAACGTTTGGCTAGAAGAGATGGATTTATAGTTGCTCCATGGCGACTCTTTGGGTATCTCTTACTAGCAGGCCAGTCTGCTGGTCCTTATTATCTCGGTATTAAAAAAAAAAAAAGGAACAACAGCCAAGTTTGAGCTTGTTTAGAAACACGACCTACGTACTCAGCAGGGAAAACTATGAGGAGGTCAAGACTTGATATTTTTAGCGTGCTAGCAAAAAGAAACTTCATGTAAAAGCAACAATAAACGACAGCTATCAGCGCTATCAAAATTTTGATGCCCTTGTAAATAACTTACTAGACTCCGCTTGCGTGCACGTTAACGAAAAAACAAAAAACAAATTTCAGTTTAACTTTGAAAATATTTGAATTCAAGAAACGAGAATGGCAGTGATAGTGGACAGTAGATGTGGAATAACGGTTCTGTCCATATCATAATGAAGTATTTATGCCGCACACCGTAACAGTAATTTGGGGAGCTCTTATTCCGTGGGATGTCTGTGGCACTCCCACGGAAAAATAACGGGTCCGGCTGTACCCAAAATTGCAAAGCAAGCCAATAGGATTGCGTAAAATCTTTATCGATTATTTCTTCTTCCAAGTCGACCAATGGGATTGTACAAGGCCTTTATCGACTTGCTTCCTCTGAAGAACGTTTCAGAACGTTTCATTGCACGAACAAATTGCAAAAGCCAGCCAATAGGATTGCCTAAAATCTTTATCGATTATCTCTTCTTCCAAGCTGACCAATCAGATTGTACAAAATCTGTATCGATTTGCTTCCTCTGAAGAACGTTGAAATCAGAACGTTCCTTGCCAAATTTGTCGCCCTTGAGTTTTTCCACTCGTGGTTTAAGATGGCTTGTTAACCAGCGAAATCCTTCGGGATACTGGCAAGTCACGAAAGGCGACCTAAGCCAAATTATTTCTTCCCTTCATGATTCTTTTTTGTTTAGGTCTAGCTTTTTCATAAGGTTTTAGTAGCGTTTGGTTGCGGGCCATGATTTCCGATAGATTTTTCTGTTCGGAGTTCGCCGAGCACAGCTAGAGTTCAGCTTTTTTTTTTCTTTTCTTATCGAAAACACCTTGCCGATGGGAGGTTACATCGCGTAAATTTCAACTCGTACTCTTGACAATTGGCTGTGAAATCGCGAAAATATTGTCCTCGTCGATCGACGACTCGCATTTGGCATGGACTGGACTTCTGGATGGGACACGGATCAGGACCTTAGTAAACTAATTATACCTTGGAATCGGGGATAATCACTGGAACTATGTTAACTTTGAGACCTTGGAAACACATTGCAATTAATTTTTAACATTATCAAGAGCATCTTGGAATATTAAACTTTCATCTTGGATTAAAACATTGGAACTTTATCGAACTTTGTAACCTGAGGTTCGAACCTGGGTAAAGCAAGCGGATGTTTTGTTTTGTTTTGTTCCATTAACCTAAAACTACAATGTTTATTTCTCTTTGAAAAAGTTACCTGTGGCAACTTACTACCAAGATATGACGTATATTTATACATATAGTTCCTGTTCAGGGTAATCAGAGAGCATTATGCGCATGTTCTCCATTACTTGTTTCCGTTAACATTCCAATTTAAGGAACTTTAAGTAACACGCTTAAACCTTGTTTTGATGCAAAACAACTTTATCCAAATCGTGCTACGAAAATGACTACATAGCTATAGATCAAAACAAGATCAACTCCATCCTTGCGACCACTGACAACTATAAATTTAGCTTGCGTAGCAGGTGTCGAAAGGGGTAGGGGATAGGGAGGAAGCAAAAAGGGGATGTGGGTTGGAGAGAAATAGAAGCCTGCCACGCAGGCTACTATAAATTCAGTCATAGGCACATTAAACCAACCCATACAGGTAACCTACCCATCGATGCTCATAACATGACCCATCTTTCCGGTTTCCCTAATTTTTGCAAATTCAGATAGAACGCCATTATGCTTCCATAGACCAACGCATCCCACGGAAACGACTTTAGGCATCTTGTTGAAATTACAACAGAGATGGCACTGGAGTGTTGGGCGTTAATTGGCCACTTGTCTGAGTGGCAGTTTAATTGACTGTCAAACAAAGACGCGTTAGTTAACAGCGATAATACTAAAGAATTTGTTATTTTTAGCAATGGTGGGGCTAGAAATTTTATAAACGCACAGAAGGTCTCCCGACAGATGGCAAAGGAGGACGCTGGGGAGAGAAATATTTTTGGCTCCGAGATGTAATCGCTGTGGTGAAAGCAGGAGGGAGCGAACACGGGAATGTTTACAGTTGTACGCTCCCTTAATAGAGCGATGAAAATGATTACCTCTTGAAAGAGAGGTTAGGTTAACACGAGTCGGATGACCAACTATTCAGCGAGACAACCCCTGAAGACCGTCTAAAAAAAAATGCCATGGTATCGACATAAATAACATTATACCTTGGCATAGCGTTTGATTTTAACTGGTTTTGTTGTTACTTATCCGTTTTCTCCCCTTGCAAAGAGTTCATTACTTATGATAAATGCTTAGCAACATAATCTTCAAAGAATATTATTAATAATAGATTATGAACTTTGTCAGGTTGGAACTTGCGTGGCTGGCGCTGAATTAAAATTGTCATTTAACAATAAGCACCAACCCCCTGGAAGTGGGTGCTTTCAAGAGGTTACAACCCTAAATTTTTTGCGGGTTATAACTAAAAAAGAAAACAGGGCATTATTAAGAAAAATGAGGCAACATGTATCATGCACATAACAAAGTTACTACTACTACATATGACTAAAATTACGCATTCGTTTCAGTACAATGTCCAAGTTCTCAAACGTGCAAACGTATACTGAGATCGAGTAAAAAAGGTTACTGCAAAATAAGAATCACGAAGTCAAACGAAATGTGCACAGGTAAATGATATGGTGATTTAAGTACATATATATATATATATATATATATAATATACACCCGTTTTCAAAAAGGTTTTCATACAGAGAGATATATAGATAGATATATACTTTTGTTCTCTTGCACGTGCGCCCGTGTGTATTTTCACTTGTTATTGTCCAACTTGTGAAAAACTCGGTTCGACGATAAATTTTTTCGTCGTCGGGGTTTTTGTTCCAATTTGAAATGTCGTTTTGATTTTTTTTTTTTTTAGAAAAATACATGCCCCCCTGCGATACAAACTTGCAATGGCGAATTATATAGCTGATTTTGGGAATGAGGAAAACATCCCGCGAAGCAGCCGATCTAACCTAGTCAACGTCTTGGTCCGTTTTAATCAACTGCTATAATATTGTTGCTCCTTCCCACATATCCAATATGGATATCCACCGTCACATCTTCCTTCTCAGCGGTTTCGAAAACACTTCTTTTTTTCATTTCATCTGCGTTTTTCCCCTTATCCTGTAACGACAACAATGATATAACCTGCAAGTGACCGAATTCCTCATTCTTTAATTTTCAACAGAATGCAAATCAAGAGAATTGCAGACAATATTCGTGCATTATTTTTTTTAATTGACAAATTGCAACAAAGAACCTAACGAAAAAAAAAAATATTGTTGAACCAAGTTTTTTCACAAGTTAGATAATAACAAGTGTAAATGCACACGGGCGCACGTGCAAGAAAACAAAAGTATATATCTATCTATATATCTCTCTATATGAAAACCTTTTTGAAAACGGGTGTATATATATATATATATATATAAAACTGAAACTGTAACTGCACGTATAACGACTCACTTTAAAAAGGAAGCTTGTTCGAGAAGGAAAACAAACAAATATTTCTACCATAAAAGGAAATAAAATAAAGACGTAACTAGCAACATCAAAACAGAAACAAAACAAATACTTGCTATTTAACCGATGTGCACGTAGCACTTATTTCAGTAATCGTAGTGTTCTGGTTGAGCTCTAATAATGGTTCAGTATTTCGCTGTTTTCTTGGTTTTCTCTTTCTTTGGCGGTTCACTGGGGACAACCACCTCACCTCAGCAACAAAACACCGCAAAGTTAAAAGATTTATGCGAGGTATGAAACGATTATTCTGTTTTAGCTGATATTTTTGTGTCTCGGGCAGTGGGTGGAAAAAAAAATCGCATCAAAAAGGTCTGCAACGGAGTTTATATTGGCACAATAAAAATGCCAGCTTCGCCATAAGGCACCGTGCTTTTTCTGAGGTCCACGAATTATTATTTAGTTGATAAATAACGTAAACCTCAACTTTTCTGTTGTTAAGTCTGCCTCACAAAATTTGCCCCAAAGGTTAGTTTCACGGATTTGTACGTTCTGATCTACCCAGTTTTAGACAATTTATTTCACAGTTTCTGAGTAATAGACAGGTATCGATTAACGGCTGTACTGTGTCATGTCAATTAAATTGAGGGTGGACTTTTCCTTTTTAGGGTTGTATTGTTTATGAAGACAAGCAGCAAAATGAAATGCGGGGAGACTGAGCTTTGTTTTAAAAAGGAATTTCTCTTTCCACCATAAACTATGTTAAAATATCCTTAGCCTTTAAGATTTTTTTGTTGTAAAAAAATTGATCATTAATTTATCGTTATTAGTATTAACATCATTGCTATTATTGTTATCGTTATTTTCATTATTATTATGGTTATCATTATCATTAATTTGGTTATTAAATCGTCTTCCTTCTCATCATCATCATTAATATCATTATTTTTATAGTTTTTTTTTTTTTTTTTAAACCCAGCAATAATTATCCTAGTCTGAAGAATTTGCATTTGACACCATAACCAAAGCTCCAACTATATGTTACCAGGAGCCGCCTGATATTACGTAATTCTGAAGCATTTACATTCCTTAGCCGAGTATCTTTTATTCTTAAATCCTTGCAGTTCTCCGCCTTTCCTTTTTCAATTTTAACCTTCGGGTAGGTCCCTGAGGGGCTACTATAACAATTATATGACACCATCCTTGCTTTTTATCCAAAAACACTATCTTATGCCGACGATATTCAATGCCATCATCATCATCATCATCTTGATTACTATTGTTCTTCTTTCTCTAAATATAGATATATTTTGTTTTGCTTAGGGGGATAACTGGGAGTTCGGCTAACCGTTTGTCCCGACCGCTTTCTTTATCAATATAAGTAGCCCTACTAATTAAAAATAACCCTTGATATAAAATTCCTACTAGGTTATTTATTAAAACTTCCTGTTTCACATGGATTATTACAGGTTTTCATGAATTTTGATTAAAACTTCCCACCGTTCTTCATTACTTACTGAATATGTACGCTTTCACTCCCGCTTTGCCTCTAAGACAGACTGCAGTTACTCTCTAAAGACATTACCTCCGTTCACAGCTATAATAGGCTATGGCTCTTCTTTAATTACACATTTTTACTTTTAGAAATTTATACTGAGTCATGGTTTTCCAGGCATTCCAGGATCAAATGGTATGCCGGGAGTGCCGGGCGTGCCTGGGCCGCAGGGGCCCCAGGGAAGAGAAGGTCCAAAAGGACAAATTGGTGATAAAGGATCGCAAGGAGAGCAGGGTCTAAGAGGACACACAGGGCGCGAAGGTCCTCCCGGGAAGAGCGGACCGCCAGGAATTATGGGATTAAAAGGTGAATCGGGGCTTGTCGGAATGAAAGGAGAGCCAGGCATTGTGGGAAATCAAGGAAGAAAAGGAGACAAAGGAGAGAAAGGAGAAAGCGCCAAAGCAAGTCAAGCAAGTGTAGTACCACAAACCAACTGGAAACAATGTGTGTGGATCTGGAAATCAGCCCACAGTGCTGATAGCGGAAAGATTAAGGTAAACAAGAAAGGCACTAAACTAAACAGGAACTATTTATAAATATCACAGACGATCACCATAGGTGGAAAGAACAGCTATGTCCCCAACCCTAATCCCCTCAGCCTTCATCCCCAATCAACCTTTCTCCAGCTGGCATTAATGTTTGTGTTATTTAGCATTCTTAGAGTTGCAGACGTTTTTTCTTTTTTTTCAGGACTGTGCTTTTAACAAGTTGAAGTCGGATACAGCGCTTAAAGTCTCATTCCAGGGAAACACGAGGGTACACAGTAATAATAAGTGTAATCGCTGGTATTTTAAGTTCAATGGAAACGAATGCACTGGACCAATGACGATTGAGGCTCTTGTTTACAACGGCTGGTCATCAGGGAACCCTAATCTGCTGCATCATCGGTCATTTGAGGGGTACTGTGAAAACATTCCACAAGGGGCGGTTAGAGTGGAATTATGGGTAGGACAGTGTAGTAGTCATACACTGGGTGATGCTACTACCGGGTGGAATTCAGTGTCCCGGATAAAGATAGAGGAAGCGTCTAGACCCCAGTCCTAACGGGAGTCTCCCTCCCTCGATTCCGGGTGACGAAGTGTTCATCTTTCGACTTTTCTAGAAAAATAAAACAACAATTCAAGTAGTTTATTTGCGCGAAACATGTTGAGGTAACTTACATGGCTTAGATTTCGGGTGCTCAATAAGCCTCGCTTTTGTGCGTCGTTTTGACAAGATAGCATGGATTGTTGTAAGTCAAATTAGTTGTTAGTAAGACTAACTAGTTGTTTGGACGTGAGAGGAATCTAATAGTAATTACGGTAACCTAGAGTGATTGAGCTGTGCTTAATATATATGTAACTTAATTTGAAAAAATAGCAAATAAAAGAGAGATAACTCAAACAAGAGCAATAAAGTTTATTGAAAGTAGTCATCGTCAATCATTAATATTATTGCAGTTAATACTCGTAATGATAGGCAATTCCCTGGGTCACGCAACGGATCTTAGATTTAATTACCCTCTTGTTAATTTTCCAGCAGTAATTGAGAGATTTAATGTAGGTAATCTTTAGTTTAAGAATAATTTGAGCATTCCTCAAGTGAAATTGGTCGTTACTTGTATCTGATGGAGATTTTTATCCTACTTCAGTTCGTCGCTCTTTTCCCTTTTTCTTAGTGTATTTTCTTCAATGTACAAGGCTTTTAGCAAAAACGTAAATTTTATGCACATGTTATCCCTTATTTTTTTTTTCTATAGAACGTGAAGAAATTAACTTACTGTAACTTACTCTAAAGTTACAAAAGCTTATAGATACGATTAAACAAATATTCAGCTTAGGGCTTCTTTGATTTTTGACCTGATCTTTTGGACAACAGCAATCGTAAATACAAGAAATGTAGGCTAACCAGGAAAAATAGATCATCATCATCATCATCACCACAATAATAATAATAATAATAATAATAATAATAATAATAATAATAATAATAATAATAATAATAATAATAGGCTTTTTGTAAAAATACTTTTTATAACTTTGACAATTTTATACCAAGAAGAATGTCAGAGCACAACAAGATAACATTTGCCATAAAATATCTTCCTATGTCATATTGGGTAATGACGTCATGGATAACGTGACTATTGGCAAATTAGTTTTTTTTTTGTTGTGGTGACAGGATTTCATTATCGAGTTAAAAACAAAAAGCATATTTAAGGTTTTGCATCAGTCACGTGACCATAGCGTTTTGAATATTTTAACTCGTTTTTAAAGTACATGTTTAGTCTTAAATTGGCAAGTTTTTCTCTACAAATCTTCACACTTTTTGCCTTTGAGTAATAACACAGCCATTTTCAAAGCACAAGCGAACGAAAACTGACCAAGGAGTTTAGAAGTTGCTTAAACGGATCGATATTGCAAGTTTAAATCGAAAAGGAGACTTACTTTTGAGATTTTTGTAGAATCAATTTTCAACTTAACTGTTTGTTTGCCGGAATAAAATTTCAGCGTTTGTTAATAAAGGAGAACTTTGAAAAACCCAAAAGGATCAATTTGGCGGCCTAATAATTTTCTTCTTTCAGGATAGAAGTCTATGTAGCAGATTTTCTAACCCTAAAAGCCAAATGGTTTGCTACTTTAAACTTAAAAATAATTGGAAAATTTGATAAACAAGTTGTGTTGTTTTCTACCACTAATGAAAAGACAACTTACGAGCAGCTGCTACCGTCTGAAAAAGAGAAAATCACACGGTTCAGTCGTTTAGCCTCGCGATTAATAGTTCATTAATTCCTCAAATGGCTTTGCAGGGACCAAGCCTGAAGGTATATATACACCTATTTCAGTTAAGGTTGTTTCTATCAGCTATGTTTCATAGCCTGCAGTGCACTATGGTAAACCCTTTTGTAGCAGGAAGTTTAGGCTTGTTCACTTTCATTGAAATAATGGAGACCATTTGTGAAAGGGCGTTCAAGAGAGCTTTCAAGTCAAATGACTGCTGAAATTCCTAAGCATTAGCGAGCTGGAAAATTTCATTTTAAAATCTCAAGGTAAAAAGTTTAGAAGCCTCTTCTTTTAACAACATTAAATGAATAGGGTTTTTACCACCTGATTAAGCTGCGTTTTTGCATAGGCCAGAATGCTGTTATTTCAATGAAGCAAATCAACACTATCCTTTTTTATTCAGTTTTAAGATAAACATGTAACGTTAAGTTATTTATTGTTGTTCAACAATCGCCTTGAAATTGATTCCTTTTAACTCCATCCAAAATTCGCACGAACACGAGCCAAGCAAACTCTTTGAAAATTTGCAGCATTTGCATATTACCACATAGAAAAACCTAACCTCAAATCAGAGTCTTAAATTGAAAAGCGTAGGATTCAGTGTTTTGAAATACATTGTCTTAACGTTCTGCTGACATAGCATAGAAGCGTCAGCAGCGTTTGCTTTCTAGGTTTCTAGGCTCGTTGCGGGCATATAATTTACTAGACTTGCTACAATAATGCACCGCGGGCTATGAGACACATGTATGGATCATGCATCACCCTTCTCTGAAGCAACCTTAAGAGCGGATGTCAGTAAATATCGACCACAATTCTGCAAAAGGGAAAAATCGAAAATTCTCCAAAAAAGTCACAAAGTAGCACTAGGTAAGCTGTTAACATAAATATAATTTTTACTTCGATCCAATAACTATTTTAGACGTGGGGGGGGGGGGGGGGGGTTATCGGTTTCGCGGGTCTCGGACGGGTGTTACTAAACAGAGTAACGAAGTAACGAGTAACGAGTAACGAGTAACGAGTAACGGAATAACGAGAAAACGAGTAACGGGATAAAAATCCAAAAGGTTAAAAAAATAATTAAGTAAATCCTAATGAAAGAAAAAACATAAAGATGGTGGTAATATCCTAATAATGATATTTACCAGTCTCGAAAAATATGTGTATTCCAAAAAGTGATTAAAACAACGACGTCAACCCCCCACACCTCCCTCCAGCAAAGTCGAAGGTATTTTCGCGTCGAAAAAGTCACCTGCCCCTATCCCTGAAAACAGTAGGTAGTGCAGGTTAAACGAACCAATGAAATAAGAGGTTGAAGGTGAGGTACAGATTTTCTTTCTGATTGTCACAATTATTTCATTTCTTAGAAGAAAAAGCTCTGTCAGGTGAATCAAAATAATAAAACGTTGTTGGGCCCTTATTATGGTTACCAACTACCCAATTAAAAGCACTCGATTGCCAAGGCTTGGAAACAGTATGCTCGTTTATTACTCCCGGGGTTATTACCTTTCCTGCTCAACTTTCAATATCTAGCTAATGTCTAGTCTTTTAACTCCTCTCGAAAATACGTGATTCGACTTAATACTACCTTCCAAAAGTTAATTATAGTGAACTTTTCTACCGGTTTAAAAGGAATTATAATCATGCTTAAAAATAACCTCCCGATGTAAAGACTCTGAAATTTGAAAATTGACGACAAAATAGAGTGCAGAGCGAGACTATTTTTGAGATCGATTTTCAATTAAAGTAAAGTAAAGAAACATTCAAATGGATTGGTTTGCTCGAAGTTACGTTTAACATCAATCAATGCAGAACAACCGAAACATTGTTACTGCCAGGGCATTAAATTAACTCGTTTTTGTAGGATCCACTTAACATTTCAAAGTGGTAGCCAATTCCATAAGTCGAATAAGTCCTGAGTCCCCAGAAAAAAAAATATGAACGAAACAAACAAGAAATAGAACAAACAAGCAGAAAACGGCCGGTTTACTAGATGTTATTTTAGAGCTGAGCTGAGCTGAGCTGAGATCCTTGGTTATTCTTTAAGTTACAGTTAAAAAAGTGGAAGTTATTTTTTCTCATTGATAATAGAGTTTATTACCAAATCTCGTAGATCTTCATACGTCCCTTCTTACATAAGTTGTTTTTCCTTTTCAACCTTTCCGTCATTGCATTTGGTTTAATGTGGAAGGTTATTTCGTACACATGTCGTTCCTCTACTTTCAATCAAATGAGATGCAAATCACGAAAGTATGCACCACCCGTTATACTGAACTCAAAGATATATGATGTTATAAGATAACCACAAAAAAAGAGATAAGTATAGCGTACAACAGCCTTCAACTGAACTTGCTTTTCATGAGGAGTGATCCCCAATCAAATCAGCGATACGAAACTGATCCTATAAACACTTGAATGCGAGCATTTGTCTGCCTTAAGATTTTCAGCTTACGAGATATCAAAAACGAGGAAGTAACGCAAGGACCCCTATTTTCTTCAATCACAGAAAAACGCAAAAGAATATTGACAAGCCATTGTTTTTTTTCTTTCTTCCTTTATTTCTTTATTAGATGCAAAATAAACAGTCAGACCTAGGAATAGTGTTGCAAATATAACACCTTTTTATCCGGTCCTATGTAGCTTAGACACATTCTTTCTTATCCATATCAAAGAGAACTGACGTAATCTTAATAATTATATAGCAGTCAGTTAATCCAGTATTGTCAGCACGGCTATTATCCTTTAATTTCTCAGAACTGTCCAATTTGGGATTTAATCTGGACAGTTTTCAATATGGAATTTGAGTAAAAAATGCAGAAACTGTCCTATTTGGGAAAAAAATAGGACAGTTTGTTTCGGCCAATGAAATCCGAGAAAAAACAATGGATTGTGAAACCAACCAATCAGCAGTGAGCAAACGTCAGCACTAAAAGCCGCACAGGTCGCCATTGTTGTTGACAACATGGAGGAATTCAGTGAAGAAAATTTGCCAAATTTTTCCATCTTTAGCAGTTCTAACACAAATGAGAGATTTCCATGGTTGCAGGAAGAGGAAATTAATACTCTTAGAAGCAGAAAGGAAAACTCAAACACCGCCAAGAGCACAAAAACGTGGCTGAACGTTTTCAACGAGTGGAAACTCCAGCGTAACGAAGCGAGACGTTTTGAAGATATCCCTCCAGAAGAGCTAGATGCAATTCTCTGCCGCTTCTTTGCCGAAATTCGAAAAAAAGACGGCGGCGAATATGAACCAGAAAGTCTGGCAGTGATGCAGAGCGCGTTGGACCGCCATTTAAAAAACGCTGGCAAAAAACACAGCATCTTGCGAGACCGCGAATTTGAAAAGTCAAGGCAACAACTTGAGGCGAAAGCAAGAGGATTGAGAGTGAAGGGTTACGGAAAGCGAAAAAATGCATCTCACGCTTTGAATGAAGAAGACGAAGAATTCCTCTGGCAGTCAGGTCAGCTCGGTAAACATTCTGCTCAATCTCTGGTCAATGTAAACTTTAAAAATGTCACTGAACACTTTGGCCTCCGAGGGAGACAAGAGCACTATTCAATGACGGTGGAAGATTTCAGCATCATAACCAGTCCTGACAGCGTTGTCAAATACATAATTTTTAAAGAAGGTCCTACAAAAACGAGGCAAGGAGGTCTCCGGATCGCCCACAGAGCTGTACAACCCAAAATGTTTTCGACTGGCGGCGAAAGATGCCCTGTAATGCTTTTCGAAGAAATGCTGTCTAGAAGACCACCAGAAACGAGAGACAGTGGGCCATTCTACTTGACAACTATTTCAAAACCCAAGGGCCAAGTATGGTTTAGTAGACAACGAATGGGTGAACACAAAATTGGACAGCTTATGAAAGACATGGCTGTCAAGTCTGGTCTAACTGCTGCCACTGGTAAGAAAATTACCAATCATTCGAGCAGAAAAACTTGTGTGCAAAAGCTAAAGAATGCTGGTGTCCCGAGGGACAAGATTATTGATGTTACTGGACACCGTAATATTCTCAGCCTTAATTCATATGAAGGAGATGACGAGAATCAGGCAAGGGAACTGTCAAATATAATCAGTGGATGCAAGCAAACAAGTGATATTCAACAACAACCTGCTAACAGCAGCCCCAATAAGGATAGACTACCCCTTCAAGCCAGTTCTTCCAGCAACAGTTTCAGTACCATCAACAACTTTACAGGTGCAGTGAATTTCTATGGTGCATTTCCTGGCTTTCCAGGTCTATCTAATATGCCAGTGCCAACTCACCAAAGCACAGAGCCACCACATACATGGAAAACGATCAGAGCTTCTGTACTCTCAGACTCAGATGAGGACTAGCTATTGCTGACTGCACAAAAACTTTAAATTTACACCTTTCTTGTATTCATTGTAGTTTTGCACTTTTTTAATGTGTGCATGTTTTGTACAGACTAAAATAATTAATTTTATTTTTTCTGCACTTTGTTAATTGCATTCTTTTCTTAATCTTTTCCATCTTTATTGTGTGTGTGTTATTTCTTTACACACTTTTATTTCTTGATATTGAAAACTGGATAGTTTCAAAATAATGGAATTCTAAATTTTTTGACCTTAAAGTTTTACAGTATTGTTATATTTATTATATTTATTAAATTCAATTGTGATAATGAAATTCATTTCTATTTGGACTACAGCATGTATTTAAAAATGAATTAAAATAAAAAAATTATTAAGATTTCAGTCTGTTTTTTATCAGAGACAGTTCCCATAGTTTTCCTTGCAAAGCTGTGTTTCCTCACTAGCTATATAATTAATAAGTAAGAGGACTACATGCTTGTCCAATTTGGAAATAATTGGATTCAAAAAATTCCTCTGACAGCCAAATTGGACTCGCCCTACGGCCTCGTCCAATTTTGGCTGTCCTCGGAATTTTTTTCATCCAATTATTTCCAAATTGGACAGCATGTAGTCCTATTACATATACTAATCTTAATAATCTTAGCACTAGTAATTGGACGCCTAGACTACTGTAACAGTCTACTGTACGGCTTACCAGCCAGCTATATTATCAAGTTGTAACGGGTTCAAAATGCTGCCTCAAAGCTTATTTCCAATACCACGCGTTTTGATGACATTTCTCCTGTTATGAAAGACTTGCATTGGCTACCAGTTAAATACCGTATAATGTTTAAATTGGTTGTATACACATTCAAAGCTCTACATGGTAGTGCTCCCACATATATTCATCAATTAATTAGACTTAAGCCACAGTCAAATTATAACCTGCGATCAAATAAAAAACACTTACTGCTCGATCTGCCCAACAAGACCAAGAAGACAACAGGAGACAGGGCCTTCTTTGCAGCCGCGCCGACCCTGTGGAACGCCCTTCCAGACGAGTTGAGAGCTTTGGGCAGCCTCAAAACGTTTATAGCGCGGTTAAAAACTCATTATTTTAAATTAGCTTTTAGATTAGAACCTATAATATTCTAACATTGATTTTTTGCACGCATAAATAATATGTTTATCTAGTATCCATTTATTAACTATTTAGAGAAGCTGTAATTTTTTATCCATTTCATTGTAGTATTATAAGCATTGTAATATGAAGCGCATTAGATCATATACCAATGTATTTTGCGCTATATAAATAATAAAGTTATGTTATGTTATGTTTTGGGTATTCAAATGTTGCACCGTGAGAATCCATATGGGCGTAAATTTGAGACAATTTTTCATTGCAATAAAAAAAAGTGTTAGTATTCACAATATTTACAAAACCCAATTTTTTCTTTTTGTTAATTCAAAAGCCACACAACAGTTCAATAACCACCGAACAGTTCAATAACCACACCAGTAGTTCAATGACCACACATTAGTTCATTGAGCGTAAACTACATGTAGCTGCGGAAAAAATAGCCACAACTTCATTAGATATTTTTTAATTAGAATGTGTAGCATTAAGTAAGTGATAAATACTCATTTAGCAACGATACAAGAACTAAATTTACAAATAGCTTTGGTACATTGTTATAAAGTTTTAGTGAGCTCACTAATATAGACAGGAACATAGATTGATGTTAATTAAGAAGATCTAGTCTGCTCAGAAGGTCTGTCATTCTCATCAGGGGCACAGTGAAAAGACCTGGAAAGACAGTAAGCGCTAAAAATGGAAACTAACTCGGTCCAGATGAGAGAAATTCGGAAACTGTGGATGAAACCTTGTTTTGACTCTCTTTCCGCAGGTTCCAAACTACTTGTGTGGTTATTGAACTGTTCGGTGGTTATTGAACTGTTGTGTGGTTATTGAACTAACAAAAAAAAAACTAACAAAAAGATGATGATGATGCCACTGAACAATGTCAGGAGGAGAAATCAGGACGTACCTTTGATATTCACTCGGGCACTGCAATGGAAGCATACGACAGTGGCAGTTCAGATGACTCTGACCCCTACTGCAACACATTCAAATGCGCTCCTTACTATCAGCCTATTGACTAGTTGTTACATCCTCACTGTACATTTGTATACTGTACATATAAAAAACTATGTCGCATTTGTTAAAAAAGAAAATCTTCCGTTCCTGTTACTGTTTAAGACTGACTAAGTTTTGTAAAAGACGGGTTAGTATAAACTGGACCACTATGAGTTCAGAAAAAAACAAATACAGATCGAGTACCAGTCATAACATGAAAAAATACATTTTCAGTTATAATAACATATCAGCAACTATCCGTGCACTTTTGACCTGCTCGTTTTAAGAAGGGCCTTTATGAAATTATCTGCCTTTCAGATGTATTATAAGACAGGAAAATCACGTGACGATGACGCTGATTAAACAACAAAGCCAAACTAAAAACCGTGTACTGCTTTCAAAGCCATTTCAAAGTCAAGCAAATTGGAAGCGATTGGGCGTGAAGTCACTGCTCATCGCCAGCCAATCAGAGTGCTTTTTAACCGTGCGATTCAGCTTTGAGTATGCAATTCTGTTAATACTACTTCCACGGCCATCGTATTTCAAGCAGTGCTTAATATTTCAGTAGCACAAAACCCATTTAATAGTACGCGCACATCGCCCAAAGGCGCCCAGAAATTGTAACCCACCCCTAAATGCGGGCCCAGAAAATTTTAGTCCCTCCTGAATGGGAGCCCAAAATATCGCAGCCCTCCCCCCAAAATTTTCCAGTCCTCTTCCCCCTCCCCCCTCCCCCTCCCCCACCAATAGTCAAAGATCGCTCCCCAATAGTTTCGAGCGAACTTGACGCAGCGCATCCCTGCGTTACCATCAGCGTCTATTAGAAAGCAACAAACTCCCTCTTTCTTTGCGCATATGATCACCATTAAACTTCAAAAACAGCCCAAAGGAGAGAGTTCAAACGATCGCCTTCTACTCTACGGTCCAGAACAACGAGGTATTCCCATGGACTTTATGTCCGACTTGACACGACAGGATTCACTTCTTCAAAAATCGCTTTGCCTTTGAGATCATAATCAACAGCACCATCGGGCCTCCGTGTGGCAATTCTACCACTTAACAGAGTGACAAGTGTATTTTAAGGTAATTGAGTAAACTACTAGTTATATCAGTTTCAGTTCTTGTTTAGTTTTCAGATTCTCACCTACTATTGTATTGACTTTATTGACGAGTCGCATAAAATTATGAAACAATTATCAACTAAGATTTTGTGAGCAATTAAAAATCATACTTAGAATGGAAATTTGGCCAGAACTACAGTAAACGATAGATGTTCAACTGTAATGTCTTATCAAGTCAATTTATCAAATTAGAATTAGAAATTGTATAGCTGGGGTTGTAATGCACATCAATAAACATCTCCTCTTGTAGATTTCCCGTATCAAGGGAAATTGCAGCTGCAACATAGGTTTTACGATCACATACTGAGATTTTCATGGTTGTTCATTGAGCTTGTTTAGCTGCAATAAACAAGAAATAATTTGCAGGAGGAAGGATTTTGTGGAGGTCACGTCCTGAATCTAAATTTTTGGCGTGGCAACGGGAAAAAACAACTACGCTAAATGTATCAAAACTATCGAAATTTTGATGTTGTTGAAATTCAGACTATGGATGTTTATTTATTAAAGTCCTTGATCTGATTGGTTATTTTCTGTACTCTGCACGCCTACGCGTAAATGAAAACCTCTTCGAATCAACCAAAGAGAACTAATAAAGGAGATCGACTTCAATATATCCACTTGTAAGAAACAAGAATTAGTGGCAATGCCTGCAATCAACGTAAAACAGTGTTTCAGTCCTTATCATGATTCAATATTTCTCTTGTTTTGTTATTCACTCCGTTTTCTGTCCTTGGGTAGAGTTCATTACTAATCAACTTAATCTGAACAACAGAAAAGAACCAGAACAGATCAACCTTCAAGGAATGTAAAATATAAACATCGATTACCTTAATATAATGATCAAAGAAAACAATCTAAACGACTTGGCATGGCTTGCTGGCGCTGAATCAAAATTCTTATTTAATACTTAACACCACCGACCTTGCAGAAGTAGATGCACTCTAAACATTTTACTGACGTCATCTTGAATTGTTGGCATGTTAGTAACAGAATAAACTCGAACAAAGCATAATCAATAAAAACGAAGCAACAACTATCTTGCGTGTAATATGGTAACGACGTCATATGGTCAGAACAAACAGAAAGTGCATTTCCATGGGTCAGTAAAATTATCTGATGGTGTAAAGATTAAAAATAGAAACCACACCTATGTTTTGAGCTTGTTTAGCTGGAGCTTGACCAAAATTTCAGTTGACTACTTGCACGTACTGATTGCCCACTTAAAAAGGCCGGAAATTATTCAGTAGGTGGCTGCACTAAATATTTGGTTGTTCGTGAAAGAAATAGAAACAAGACCAAATTAGTAACTTTAAATGTTACTGCCACAAAAGGAAATGTTAGATTAACTTAATCTAATATTCGCCATCCAATAAACGAGCACGAAGCACGGATCACAAAATACAGCTGGTCTCGTAATGCTGCAGCATTTCGCTCTCCCGTTAATGCTACGTATTTATGCAGATTCGCTGAAAAACAGCCACCTCACCTCAAATATCTTTTTGCTCTTGATCATTTCTGATTAAATTCCATGAAAATAGGGGTGACCTGTTTCTGCTAAACACTTTAAACGGTGACTTTAGAACAACACACAGCTTCCAATTCTTTATTTCGTTTTTGTTTTAGTAACCCCCCTTCAAATGGAAAAGGGAAAAATCATTTTTAGCTAAGGGGTTTCTTGGGACTTTTATCTGAAGCATACTGTAAAGAAAAGGACTCGACGATACAAGGAAACAAGTAAACCAAGAAAATGATAAGTAGCACACGACAGCTTTTTCGAATGAATGTGTTTTTTGTCGGGACCATCCTATCAAACCAGCCATAATAATAATATTAATAATAATTATGATGTGCTTCCCTCCGAAACAAGGAACAAAACTTGGGGCAGTATTAGTTACGCATGTCTCTGTAATACTGTCGACGAGGTTTACGATGAAATCGTCCACTACAGGAGGAATATATTCAATGTTCCATCGGGTCGCGCAGGGAAGAGTTTCATTGAAGAATTAACCTTCTGGATTAAGCCATTTAATTCAGACTCTGACTTGAACTCGGTCGCTCTTAAAGCATTCATGGTGCTCCCAACTTTGATTTTGCAAAAAGCATCCGCCACTTCCAAAAGCAAGGAGCATAGTGAAGCAATAGAGCGTCGATTAGCACTCTGGAAACAAGGGGACATTGATCTGCTGCTTAAAGAAGTGAGGTTCTTTCAAGGGAAATTTGTGAATTCCAAGAAACCTAGAAAGGTTGAAGACATATCCAAAGCCTTCTCAAAGCTGGTTCTGCAAGGAAAATTGACAGCTGCAATGAAACTCCTAGATAACGAGAGCTCGTCCGGTCTGCTCGACCTACCGCCAGATGTCCTGCAAGGGCTACAGGACAAGCACCCACAGGGAGCTGATATCGCAGAGGAGAGTTTGTTACATGGCCCAATTGATTATATTCCGCCAAATGTTTATGACCTTATAGACGAAGAATCGATCTACAACTCGGCAAGTAAACCAAGGGCTCAGCCGGACCATCTGGAATGGACGCAGAGCTGTATAAGAGAATCCTGTGCTCTAAGAATTTCAAGACCGAGGGCAAAACATTGAGAGAAGAGCTAGCCGTGTTCACAAGAAATCTGCTAAGGAAATCGTACCACCCATCCTTACTTGAAGCCTTTACGTCCTGCAATCTTATCCCGCTTGATAAGAACCCGGGAATCAGACCAATTGGTGTTGGAGAGGTACTAAGGAGAATAGTGGGGAAAACGGTCAGCGGTTTCTTAAAGGAGTAAATAAAAGAAGCGGCGGGTCCCCTACAAGTTTGCGCTGGTCATAATGCAGGAGCGGAGGCTGCGATCCATGCAATGAGTCAAGTGTTTGTTGAAGAAGGAACAGATGGAATCTTGCTAATTGATGCTAGTAACGCTTTTAACCAAATGAATAGGTCAGCGGCCTTACACAATATCCAGATCATGTGCAAAGAATGGCGCTCTATGTTATTAACACATATAGAAGCCCATCTAGACTGTTTATTTGTGGGGGAGGTGAAATACTTTCTCGAGAAGGCACCACACAAGGAAATCCGCTAGCGATGCCATGGTACGCACTTAATACATCCATAATGATACAGAATTTGAGGGATCATTGCCCATTGGTTAAACAGGTGTGGCTTGCAGACGTCTCAGCTGGAGGAGGGAGTATAGTGCAGTTATACAACTGGTAGAGGCAATTGAGTAAGGAAGGTCAAAAGTTTGGTTACCTTGTGAATGGGACAAAGAGCTGGCTTATTGTGAAAACAAGGGAACTCGCGGAGGAAGCAAAGAGGGTGTTTGGAGAGGAAGTCAACATAACAACTGAAGGTCAGCGCCACCTGGGAGCAGTTATTGCGTCGCAAGAATACAAAGATCAGTATTTTGAGGAGAAGGTTCGTGCATGGAAAGAGGAAATCGAACGTCTCTCTGAAATAGCGAAGAGCCAGTCCCATGCGGCGTATATTGCTTTCACAAAAGGCTACAAGTCGAAGTTCACCTACTTCATGCGCACGATTGAATCGTTTGAAGTTTATGTCGATCCAATCCAGGAAGTGATTGAAGATTTACTACTCCCAACTTTGTTCGGTCAATCAGAGCCTCTCCCTAACGAGGTGCGCAGACTTGCTACCTTAGCAATGGGTCAAGGGGGTCTAAGCATTCCTGATCTGGAATCCGAGGCACCGCAGCAGTTTGCTGCCTCGAGACTAATAACCACCGCGCACGTAGATTCTATTACTTCACAGAGTTCCATCATGGTGCCAGGAGAAAGATCTACGGAGGAGCTAAAGAGGCATCAACAATCACTTAAGAAAGCAAGTGCCAAAGAGAAAATGGATAGCATTGATTCAAGCCTCTCCCCAGGCCTGCTGCGTCTGGTTAATCAATCGAGGGACAAGGGCGCAAGTTCTTGGCTGAATGCGATGCCTCTCGCAGACAAAGGTTTAGCCCTCAACAAGCAAGAGTTCAGAGACTCGCTACGCTTGCGTTATGACTTGCCCTTAGTCGATTTACCAAGTCATTGCATATGTGGGGATAAATTCACCGTTAGTCACGCCCTCTCTTGTAAAAAGGGGGGGTTTGTAGGGCAGAGACATGACGGTGTACGGAACTTGTTAACGACATTCATCGACAAGATCTGCAATAATGTCGAAATCGAACCAGGCCTTCAAACCCTGGACAACGAGCGATTTCATTTGAGGAGCGCTGTTACAAGTTCTGAGGCAAGGTTGGACATCAAAGCGGGAGGTTTCTGGGCAAGAGGAGTTACGGCATTTTTTGATGTTAGACTTACGCACGTCAACTCCAAGTGTTACCAGAGCAAGCCAACATCGGAAGTGTTCAAAGAGCAAGAAGAAGAGAAGAAGCGCAAGTACCAGCAGCGGGTGTTAGATGTAGAAATGGGTTCGTTTACGCCTTTAGTGTTTGGAACCAATGGCGGAATGGGAAACGAGTGTCAGCGGTTCTTAAAGCATCTCGCAGACAAGATAGCTCAGAAAGACACCGAGCCTTATCATGTTGTAATCACTTGGCTCAGGACACACATCTCCTTTGAACTCTTAAGATCGGTACATGCATGCGTCAGAGGTTCGCGAACGCCGTTTCGTAGCAAGATAGAGTAATCATTAGACTGTAAAATAAATGTCGCTAGTGCGGATATCTGAAATACGTGTCTATATGCTTTTATACTTAGAGCTTTTTATGGACACTGGTTTAGCCGTCATTAGTATAATTCGATTGTATGATCTTAATATCTCTGCATAATGGAGTTCTTTATTTTATAGAATTTTGAACTTTTATTATTAATTATATCTATTTCCTCTTCTTTAATGTAAGGTTAAGTTACTTCTATTTTTCAGAATTTGTAAATGAATAGTGTTTTGATGAATTAATTTTTTTGTAATAGCAGGTTGATTGTAAATAGGACTTTAATTGAGGTTTTGTAGTAAAGATTTTAAATAATAACTATAATAATAATAACGTATATAGCGCTATTCAGCTACTCTTTCATAGCGCTTTACAATGATCAGGTTAACGTACTGGGGCGGATCTACGGGGAGGGTACAGGGGTTGCGCACCCCCCCCCCCCCTCCCCCGAGATGACCCGCAGCTTTCTAATACAATTGGTATTCTGTAAGGAAAAAAAAACTATGTGGTTTATTGGTGTTGAAGTAGAGAAAGAGACGAGTACACCCCCTCCTAAAAAAAATCCTGGATCCGCCCCTGACGTAGAACCTAAAACCTAAAAAAATATAATAAAATACCGAGATAAATTAGTTACAAAGCTTAAAAAATATATATACATTATACAAAAAATGAAAGTTAAAAATCTAAGGTCTAAAAATACCAAGATAAAATTACAGATAATGAAAGAAAAAAAACCTGTATTAAAATTAAAAGTTAAAAACCATAGGCTTCTTTAAAAAGATAAGTCTTCAAATGTCTTTTAAAAATAGCGATTGATGGAGATTTACGAATGCTAAGAGGCAAGTTATTCCATTGCCTTGAAGCAGCAATGCTGAACGCCCGATCTTCATAAGTCTTTAGTTTAGCCAGTGGCACAGTGAGCAGTTCTTGCCCACTGGAGCGTAAAGACCGAGAGCACTTACGATGGCTCAGGAGACTAGAAATGTAAGAGGGTGCTTTGCCATTGAGTGCTTTACAGACTAATAACAGGAGCTTAAAAATAATACGTGAATGTACGGGGAGCCAGTGTAGCTTGAACATTATTGGGATAATCGAATCATACTTCCTGGTTAACGTGACAATGCGAGCTGCCGTATTCTAAACACGTTGTAATCTACAAACTAAGTATTTTGGAATACCATATAGAAGTGAGTTACAGTAGTCAAGCTTAGAACTAATAAAAGCATGGATGAGAATTTGAGCAGAGTCCTCGGTGAGATATTTGCGAATCTTTGATATATTCCTGAGATGATAATTTGCCTCACTACATATCTTTTTTACATATTGTTCCATGCAAAAGCAATTGTCCATAATGACTCCTATTCATCCAGAACTGATCCTAAATGCTTGAATGCGAACAGTTAAAACTGCTTTATTTTTTGCTACCCTAAGTGGTTACGTCATGGTATATGGAAAAGTTGCAAAGATGGAGAAGACAATATCGATCGATAATGTTATTAGAGAATTAGTATAGTAGAGGGGAATTGCTATAAATACGCGATAAACAAAAGCTAAAAACAACTGTCCTACTTCTTGTAGTGCACATCGGATCTCCCAATCTGTGAAAAATCTTTGTTCTATTCCCCCTGTTATGACTAAATTAGCTAGATAACTGGACGGTAACAATCTTTTCTGTAATTCTTCTTATTATTATTATGTATTTTTTGTATCCACATTAAACATTAAAAATATATGCACAGGCCGGGATTCGAACCCGGGCCTCCCGCATGGTAGGCGAGAATTCTACCACTGAACTGGCACCAGTGCCCTATTAAAAACTGACTCGTTGCCTTAAAAGAGGCATTGTGGTGGGATTTTTATGGTGAAAATTAAAAAAAAAAACAAAGGAAAACAAAAACACACAAAAACAAACAAACAAACAAACAAAAAAGGCAAGGTAGAAGGGGTAAACAAATAATCCGGAAGTAAGCGCGCCGCGCTAACCTTGTTAGGGAGGCCTTGGTGTGATGGTGGGCTATCTAATCTTTACTTATTGACTTTTCACTCTAAATTCACCTTCCTCTTTATGAAAAGTAAATTGCAAGAGATTCACGCGTATTCAAATGGTAATGAGAAAGAAGGAGGCCTCTTTGGAGCGAATTATTGATCGACGAAAAAAAGTACCAAAGCAGCTGGTCAGCGGGAAAATGAAACACTATTAGTATTCCTTTTCTAGAGAAACTGTAAAAACCTTTGGCTAGGGCTTACATTTTACAAATTTCTACTCACAGTTAAATTTCCTGGACGTGGTGAAATTATTTCCATTGTCTAAGATTAAAACGTGGGGAAAGAAAGACAAAGCAAAAAAGTCTGGAATTCTGTTTCTTAGTATAAAATAAATTATCCGCATTAGTATTGCTTCGATCAGCGATGGAATTATAGTTGCTCCATGCTACTCCTTGAGTATCTTTTACTCGCAGGCCAGTTTGCTGGTCCTTATTATCTCTGTATTTTAAAACAAAGCAACAACAGCCAAGTTTGAGCTTGTTTAGGAATGCGACCTACGTACTTAGCAGGGGAAACTATGAGAAGGTCACGACTTCATATTTTTGACGTGCTAGCAAAAAGAAACTTCATGTAAAAGCAACAATTAACGACAGCTATCAGCGCTATCAAAATTTTGATGCCCTTGTAAATGAATTACTAAACTCTGCTTACGTGCAGGTTAACGAAAAAAAAAACAAAAAACAACTTTCAGTTTAACTTTGAACATATTTGAATTCAAGAAACGAGAATGGTAGTGATAGTAGACAGTAGATGCGGAATAACGGTTCTGTCCATATTATAATGAAGTATTTATGCTGCACCGTAGCAGTAATTTGGGAAGCTCTTATTGAAGTTACAACAGAGATGGCACTGGAGTGTTGGGCATTAATTGGCCACTTGTCTGAGTGGCAGCTGAATTGACTCTCAAACAAAGACGCGTTAGTTAACAACGATAATAATAAACAATTTGTTATTTTTAGCAATGGTGGGGCTAGAAATTCGCGCAATTGCAAAACTATATTATAAACGTACAGAAGGTCTCCCGACAGATGGTAAAGGAGGACGGAAGGGAGAGAAATATTTTTTTGCGCCGAGATGTAATCACCTTGGTAAAAGCAAGAGGGAGCGAACGCGGGAATGCGATGAAAATTATTACCTCTTAAAAGAGAAGTTAGGGTAACACGAGTCGGATGACCATCTTTGCAGCGAGACAACCCCTGAAGACCGTCTGAAAGACATACTATAGTATCGACATAAATAACATTATGCTTTGGCATAGCGTTTGATTTTAACTGGTTTTGTTGTTACTTATCCGTTTCCTCTCCTTGCTAAGAGTTCATTACTAATGATAAATGCTTAGCAACAGAATATTCAAAGAATATTACTTATGAACTTTGTCAGGTTGGAACTTGCGTGGCTGGCGCTGAATCAAAATTGTAATTTAACAATAAGCACTAACCACGTAGAAGTGGGTGCTTTCAAGAGGTTGCAACCCTACATTTTTTGCGGGTTAGAACTAAAAAAGAAAACAGGGCATTATCAAGAAAAATAAGACAACAAATATCCTGCAAATAACAAATTAAAGTTACTTCAATTGGCTAAAATTATGCATTTGTGTCAGTACGAAGTCCAAGTTCTCAAACGTGCAAACGTATAATGAGATCGAGTAAAAAGGTTTCTGCAAAAGAAAAATTGAACTTAAACGAAACGTGCACAGGTAAACGATATGGTGGCTAAAAGATACGAGGTAAATGATATGGTCAATTAAATATAGATAAATATAGATAAATATATAAAAATTGAAACTGTACCTGCACGTATAACGATTCACTTTGACAGGGAGAGCTTGTTCGACAAGGAAAACAAACAAATATTTCTACCATAAAAGGAAATAAAATAAAGAGGTAACCAGCACCATTAAAACAGGAACAAAACAAATTTTTGCTATTTAACCGATGGGCACGTAGCACTGATTTCAGTAATCGCAGTGTTCTGGTTGAGCTCTAATGATGGTTCAGTATTTCGCTGTTTTCTTGGTATTCTCTTTCTCTGGCGGTTCACTGGCAACAACCACCTCACCTCAGCAACAAAACATCGCAAATTTAAAAGATTTATGCGAGGTATTCTGTTTTAGTTGACATTTTTGGGTCTCCGGCAGTGGGTGGACAAGAAAATCGCATCAAAAAGGTCTGCCACGGAGTTTGTATTGGCACAATGAAAATGACAGCTTCGTCAAAAGGCACCGTGCTCTTTCTGAGATTTACGATTTATTATTTAGTTGATAGATAACGTAAACCTCAACGTTTCTGTTGTTGTTAAGTCTGCGTTTCAAAATTTGCCCCAAAGGTTGGTCCCGCGGATTGTTCTCATCTACCCAGTTTTAAATGAATTTATTTCGCATTCTTCTCAATAATAGTTGGGTATCGATTGACGGCTGGGCTCTCCTTTTTAGCGTTGTTTATGAAGCAAAAAGCAAAATAAAATACGGGGAGACTGAGCTTTGCTTATTAAAAAGGAATTTCTCTTTCCACTATAAAATGTCTAGTAAATGTATCCCTAGCTTTTAAGGTTTTTTTGGTGTTAAAAATTTATAATTGATTTATCGTTATTATTATTAATATTATTGCAATTAATGTTATCGTTTTTTTTTCCATTTTTATTATTTTTATCATTAGTTTTTGGTTATTACTTTGTATGTCATCATCATCATCATCATCATCATCATCATCATCATCATCATCATCATCATCATCATCATCATCATCATCATCATTATCATCATTATTATTTTAATTTTATTATTATTCTAGCAATCATTACCCTAGTCTGAAGAATCTGCATTCTTCACCATAACCAAAGCTTAAACTTTTACGTGATTTTGAAGCATTTACAATTCTGAGCCGAGCAACTCTCCTTCTTAAATCCTTGCATTTTCCCGACTTTTCCTTTTTCAATTTTAACCATTCAGGTAGTTCCCTGAGGGACTACTATAACCTGGCAATTATATAACACCATCCTTGCTTTTTATCTAAAAACATTATGTTATGCCGAAAATGTTCAATGCCGTGATGATCATCATCATAATCATCTTGATTATAATTATTATTTTCTTTGCTTCTTTCTTTAAATATCGATGTATTTTGCTTTGCTTAGGGGGATAACTGGGAGTTCGTCAAAGCGTTTGTCTCGATCGCTTTCTTTATCAATATAAGTAGCCTTACTAAAATAATCCTTGATAAAAAATTCCCGCTTGGTTATTTATGAAACTTTCTGTTTCACATGGATTATTATAGGTTTTCGTGAATTTTGATTAAAACTTCCCGCCCTTCTTCACTACTAACTGGAAATTTACGCTTTTATTCCCGCTTTGCCCATAGGCGTACGGGCTATTTTTCGCCAGGGGACGGTAAACTATTTGCTCTAAGAATTCTCGCAAGTTGCACATTTTTTTACGAAACAGTAAAAAAGAAATGAGGGTCATACGGTGCAACAACATAGGCCTACATATGAAGTGAAAGTATTTTTACATATGAATCTATTATATGAGCTCATAAAATACGTTAAAAGAAATAGAGGATATTACATGGCCGCGCGGAGATACAAATTATTTCTCTTCGAGTGTTGAAAAATATTTCACTCGTTCGCTGCGCTCCTCGTGAAATAATTTTTCCACACAAGAAGAGAAATTTTGTATCTCCAGTGGCCGTGTAATGTTCTATTTATTATATAAACACCAATGAAATACCAAACCATTTCACTTTAATTGTTTTTTGGTGTGAAAGGCGCGATTTATAATGTCGCCATAGCAACGGTGATATTTTCACATGTGAAGATATCAAGTTTTCGAGCAAAAGCTCACCTGGTATTTCATTGGTGTTTATATAATAAATAGCTGTCTTTGCCATTTTGACTGCCGAAAATATCAATGATACGATCAATGTCACTGTTGACATCAAAATCGCATCAAAAAGTTTCGCAAGCAAGTTTATATTTGCACAATAAAAATGCCAGCTTTGATTCTTCTGTTGTTAAGTCTGCGTTTCAAAATTGGCCCCAAAGGTTGTTCTGACCCACCCAGTTTTAGACAATTTATTTCGCAGTTTCTCAATAATGAATAGACGGGTATCTATGGACGGCCGTGTCATATCAATTGAATTGAGGGCGGAGCTCTCCTTTTTGGCGTTGTTTATGAAGGCAAGCAACAAAATGAAATGCAGGGAGACTTTAACTTTGTTTTAAAAAGGAATTTCTCTTTTCCACCACAAAACATCTAGGACCCATCTAAATATATCGCTAGCTTTTAAGACTTTTTTGGTTTTAAAAATTTATCATTAACTTATCGTTATTTTTAGTATCATTGCTGATATTATTATCGTTATTTTCATTTTTATTATTGTTATCATTATTATTTGGTTATTATATCATCGTCATCATCATCATCATCATCATCATCATCATCATCATCATCATCATCATCATCATCATCATTATCATTTTCATTATTATTATTTTTTCATTACTATCCTAGTCTGATGAATTTGTATTCGTCACCATAACCAAAGCTCCAACTATTAAGTGATTCTGAAGAATTTACATTCCTCAGCCGAGCAACCCTCCTTCTTAAATCGTTGCGCGTTCCCGAATTTTCTTTTTTTTGGTAACTCCCTGACAGGCGTTTCCTTGCTTTCACCCCTACCCCAGGGACTACTATAACAATTGTATGACAACATTCTTGCTTTTTATCTAAAAACACTATGTCATCCCGACGAACATTCGATGCCGCCATCATCATTATCATCATCATCATCTTGATTACTATTATTATTTTCTTTTCTTCTTTCTTTATTTTGTTTTGCTTAGGGGGATAGCTGGGAGTTCGTCAAAACGTTTTTATCAATACACGTAGCATTACTAAAATAATCCTTGATATAAAATTCCTGCAAGGTTATTTATGGATTAAAAAGTTTTCGTGAATTTTGATTAAAACTTCCTGCTGTTCTTTAATACTAACTGAAAATGGACGCTTTGCCCATATTCGTACGGGCAATCGAAAGTATTCTTACATATCAATCTATCATATGAGCCGGGGGGGGGGGGGGGCACTTGGGTATTTTTTGGATGGGTATGTGCCACCCGGGACTCCAAATTGGCACCCCGTTCTAAACAAAATTTCCCCTAAAACTGATACCCCGTTCTAGAAACGGGCCAATTTTTTATACCCCGTTCTAGAATTCGCCCTAAAACTGATACCCCGTTCTAGAAATGCGCCAATTTTTTATACTCCGTTCTAGAAAGTTTGTAAATTGAAATAGCCCTGTTTTTTTAAAAAGATATTTCTTTATCTGTTCGACTTATACATCAAATAAATGCTTCTTCATAATCAGCAACAATAAAATACATAATTTCAAGCGGCTGCTTACAAAACTGGAGCTTTCATGCGTTCGAAATATTATACCCCGTTCTACAAAACGCCTTTGACATGGATACCTTGTTCTAAATCAGGAGCTTCAAGATCACGACCCCGTTGGGCGGCACATACCCGTATACGTAATGTATGGGAGTGCCCCCCCCCCCGGCATATGAGCTAATAAAACACGTCATAAAACGCTGTCTTTGCCATTTTGACTGCCGAAAATAGCAATGATACGATCCATGTAATGATTGTTGACTACAGATTCGGCATAAGCCTTTCAGTGTTAATAAGTGCAATTTAATTTCAATCCAGATGAAAGGAAATTTGAAATGCACTACCGGTAATTCGTTCACTCCGTTGGGGGGCCAGAACAGACTCTACGTATGTGACGCAGTGTACTGTCGCAATTTGTAATAATCATCGCACTTTGTATTACCTGTCGCAATTTGTTATAAATCCATCGCACTTTGTAATACCTGTCGCCATTTGTAATAAACCGTGTCGCACTTTGTAATAAAAAAGCTGTCGCAATTTGTAACAACTGTCCATCGCACTTTGTAATAAACTAAGCTGTCGCAATTTGTAATAATTCCATCGCACTTTGTAATAACTTTTTGAGAGTAATTAAACTTACTTCGTCAACATTAATATAACGCCAAAATATGCATGGTACTTCATAAACAAAGATGATGACGTCTGCTAGCACGTAACAACTCCGCTCATTCAAACACTTAACTTTATTCACAGTCCTAAACATTTTTTTTAGATTAATGTTGATTAGTTATCTTTTTTACGAAATGCTGTATTCTTAAAACTTGCTATTGTACTAGGTGGCTTGCATTCAATGGTTACCCGGCGGGTGTACTTTTTTATATGGCCAATACGGGGATGCGCCTCTGGACAGAGCATTGCCAGAGTACAGGATCTAGATAGAGCTAGACACACTAGACACAAACGAGCCATCATTAAAAAGCATTTAATTTCCGCAAATCCTAACATCCATCCTACATCATTCGAATAAGGACACCAGGAGAGCTCAAGCTTTCCTTGTTAGATCTTATAACAGGTCGACACAACACGTGGTGGGTGCACCGTCCTTGTCTAACGCGCAATCTTAAAGAAGTAATAGTGGCTTCCATATGCATATTTTGGCCAACTAAATCAAACGAGGCCTGGAAAGATTCAAAATGTTTAGTGCAAATGAAAAAAAAGCACCTCACCAGTCGCAAACCGTCGAACCACAACAGAAACCTAAACACAAAATCCAGTTAATCGCTGGCCGATACCTTCGTACGTACCTGTTATTATAACACTCACTTGGGGTCTTACACTGAGCCGGCTGGCCATTTGGTCCATTATTCTCACCTGATTTGGTCCCATGAAAAGGAGTACTCATTCCATATTAAAACGATTGTTTTCTATAAGGAGTCCTCTAACACATATACCATGGGGATAGTAGAAAATTATCCTTCCCTGAGTATAAACAACTCGTAAGACCTTGCAATTCTTCCGAGCGTGTTCTGGATTACTGATTTTCCACAAAATGGAAAGGACGGAATAAACCATCCATTACTACTTGAGTTACCCTATCTAAGGATCAAACCAAAGACACAAGGCCAACAACGTAAAAAAATGATACGTATTAAAGGCTCGAGATCCTCAAAAACCATACCCTATCAGGCGGTACTTACCTATCTAGCGCATCCATATATAGGATTATCCCCCCCCCCCCCCCCGAAAACTTCACGTGTCACGTGGAAAGCAGGCATGGATTTGGACGACGAATGCCAGGTTATTCATGGATTTTCTTTTGTTAAATGTTGCTTTTGTTATTTAAATATTTTTTTTAATTTAAACATGATTCATATCTTTTTGATGATATGTCACAGGAAGTTTCATGTCTTTCATAAAGCGTTTCTAGT
>OZ037995.1:24971799-25001799 GCA_964035705.1 Porites rus
AAGTGTACTACCAGGGTCAGGGACACCTTGGTGAGATGACGACATAATACCTTCCAAATGATAAGCTTCAAATCTTGTGAAGGGATTTTACTGTTTTTGTTTCTTTTTTTTTTGTCCTTCAGCAACCTGACCCCTTCCCAGTCATCTTTTACTTTTCTCTACTTTCAGTCTCTTACGTACTTTCCTCTACATTAAAGAGGAAAGCGAGCGTGAGGGATTCACACGGGAGATACCGAAAGGAGGAAGAACTTCATTTCTCTTGCTTTCTTTCTTCCCTGATTGTCACTTTTCTCTTCAAGTTTAATGAGCGGTCATTAACTATTGGGTGGGGGGGGGGGGGGGGGGAGGAGGGGCCGGTATTATTTCGAAAGCGAGGGCCTAAAACTTTAAGCCCCTCTCAGGTTAACAGCCCAAAAATCCTGCCCCCTCCAAAATGTGTGCCCGAAAAATTGTAACCCTGTAAGCCACAGTCAAATTATAACCTGCGATCAAATACAAACACTTACTGCTCGATCTGCCCAACAAGACCAAGAAGACAGTACAACCGGAGACAGAGCCTTCTTTGCAGCCGCGCCGATCCTGTGTAACGCTCTTCCAGACGAGTTGAGAGCTTTGGGCAGCCTCAAAACTTTTATAGCGCGGTTAAAAACTCATTATTTTAAATTAGCTTTTAGATTAGAACCTATAATATTTTAAAATATATTTTTTGCACGCATATATAATATGTTTATCTAGTATCCATTTATTAACTATTAAGAAAAGCTGCATTATAATACAGGAAAATCACACGACGATGACGCTGATTAAACAACGAAGCCAAACTAAAACCGTGCGCTTTTTTCAAAGCCATTTCAAAGTCAAGCAAATTGGAAACGATTCGGCGTGAAGTCACTGCTCATCTACAGGCAATCAGAGTGCTTTTTAACCGTGCGATTCAGCTTTGAGTATGCAATTCTGTTAATATTACTTGCACGGCCATTGTATTTCAAGCAGTGGTTAATATTTCAGTAGCACAAAACCCATTTAATAGTACGCGCACATCGCCCAAAGGCGCCCAGAAATTGTAACCCTCCCCTAAATGCGGGCCCAGAAATTTTTAGCCTTCCCAAATGGGAGCCCAAAATATCGCAGCCCTCCCCCAAAATTTACCAGTCCTCCCCTCCCCCCCCCCCCACTCCAATAGTTAATGATCGCTCCCCCATAGTTTCGAGCGAACTTGACGCAGCGCATCCCTGCGTTATCATCAGCGTCTATAAGAAACCAACAAACTCCCTCTTTTTTTGCGCATATGATCACCATTAAATTTTAAAAACAGCCCAAAGGAGAGAGCCACTGGCAGAGTTCAAATAATCGCTCTTCTACTCTACGGTCCAGAACAATGAGGTATTCCCATGGACTTTAAGTTCGACATGACACGACAGGATTCACTTCTTCAAAAATCGCTTTGCCTTTGACGTCGTTATTAACAGCACCATCGGGCCTCCGTGTGGCAATTCTACCACTGAACAGAGTGACCAGTGTATTTTGAGGCCGACTCTTAATTGAGTAAAGTACTAGTTATAGCAGTTTCAGTTCTTGTTTAGTTTTCAGATTCTCACCTGTTGTATTGACTTTATTGACGAGTCGCATAATATTATGAAATAATTATCAACTAAGATTTTGTGAGCAATTGAAAATCATACTTAGAATGGAAATTTGCCAGAACTAGTAAACGATAGATCAACTGTAATGTCTTATCAAGTCAATTTATCAAATTAGAATTAGAAATTGTATAGCTGAGGTTGTAATGCACATCAATAAAAATCTCCTCTTGGAGATTTTCCATATCAAGGGAAACTGCATTTGCAACATAGGTTTTACGATCACATCCTGAGATTTTCATGGTTGGTCATTGAGCTTGTTTAGCTGCAATAAACAAGAAATAGTTTGCGGGAGGAAGGATCTTGTGGAGGTCACGTCCTGAATCTAAATTTTTCGTGTGGTAACGGGGAAAAAAAACGACGCTTAATGTATCAAAACTATCGAAATTTTGATGTTGTTGAAGTTCAGATTATGGATATCTATTTATTAAAGTCCTTGATCTGACTGGTTATTCTCTGTACTCTGCACGCCTACGCGTCGATAAAAACCAGTTCGAATTAACCAAAGAGAACTAGTAAAGGAGATCGACTTCAATATATTCACTTCTAAGAAACAAGAATTACTAGCAATGACTGCAATAAACATAAAACAGTGTTTCAGTCCTTATCATGATTCAGTATTTCTCTTGTTTTTTTTATTCACCCTGTTTTCTATCCTTGTTTAGAGCTCGTTACTAATAACTTAAACATCTGAGCAACAGAAAAAGAACCAGTCACAGATCAGCCTTCAAGGGATGTAAAATATAAACACCGACTTCCTCAAAATCATGATCAAAGAAAACAATCTAAACGACTTGGCATGGCTTGCTGGCGCTGAATCAAAATTCTAATTAAATACTTAACACCACCGACCTTGCAAAAGTAGATACGCTCTAACCACTTAACTGAGGTCATCTTGAACTGTTGGCATGTTAGAAACAGAGCAAATTCGAACAAAGCATAATCAATAAAAACGAAGCAACAACTATCTAGCATGTAACATGGTATCGACGTCTTAAAGTTCTCTTTTGTTTAAATTACGCATTTTTTTAGTCATATGGTCACAACAAACAAAACGTGCGTGTCCACGGGTCAGTGGGAAAATTATCTGATGGTGTAAAGATTAAAATAGAAACCAAACCTATGTTATGGGCTTGTTTAGCTGGAGCTTGACCAAAATTTTAGTTGACTACTCACACGTACTGATTACCCACTTAACAAGGCCGGAAATTATTCAATAGGTGGCTGCATTAAATATTAAGTTGTTCGAGAAAGAAATAGAAACAAGGACCAATTTAGTAACTTCTAATATTAATGCCATAAATGGAAATGCAAATAAGCAGGAAAGCAAGATTGTAACTTAATATTAGCTATCCAATAAAAAAAGCACGAAGCACGGATCACAAAACACAGCTATTCTCGTAATGCTGCGGTATTTCGCTCACCCGTTGATGCTATGTATGTTTGCTGATTCGCTGGGAACAGCCACCTCACCTCAAATATCTATTTACTCTTGATAAAATGTGATTAAATTCCATGAAAGTAAGGGTGACCTGGTTCTGCTAAACACTTTAAACAGTGACCTTACAACAACACGAAGGTTCTAATTCTTAACTAGTTTTTTGTTTCAATAACTCCACTTCAAACGGAAAAGTGAAAAATATTTAACTAAGGGGTTTCTAGGAACTTTTATCTGAAGCGTACTGTAAATACGAGGACTCGAAGATACAAGAAAATAAGTAAACCAAGAAAATGATAAGTAACACATGACGGCTTCATCGAATGAATGTGATTTTTTGTCAGAGCCATCCTATCAAATCAACCATCCAGAACTGATCCCAAATACTTGAATGCAAACAGGTTAAAATGCTTTATTTTTTTGCTGCCTTCAGTGGTTACGTCGTGGTATATATGGAAAAGTTGCAAGGACGGAGAAGAGAATATCGATCAATAATTTTATTAGAGTACAAGTATAGTAGAGGGAAATGGCATAAACACGCGATATTTAAAAGCCGAAAACAACTGTACATGTCCTACTTCCTGTAGTGTACATCGGATCACCCAATCTGTGAAAAATCCTTTGTTCTATACCTCTTGTTATGACTAAATTAGCTATTTTTTAAATCCACATTAAACTTTACAAATAGATGAACTGGCTGGGAATCGAACCCGGGCCTCCCGCGTGGTAGGAGAGAATTCCAACACTGAACTGGTACCAGAGCCCTATATAAAAACTGGCTCATTGCCTTAAAAGAGGCATTGTTGTTGAATTTTTATGGTGAAAAAAGAAAAAAAAGAGAAGGAAAACAAAACAAAAGAAAAACACACGAACAAACAAACAAACAAACAAAAAAGGCAAGGTAGAAAAGGGTAAACAAGTAATCCAGGAGTAAGCGCGCTAACCTTGTCAGAGACGCCTTGGTGTAATGGAGGGCTATCTAATCTTTACTTATGGACTTTTTACTTTAAATTCACTTACTTCTTTATGAAAAAGGTAAGTGCAAGAAATTCACCCGTATTTAAATGGTAATGAGAAAGAAGAAGGCCTCTTTGGAGCGAATTTTTCATGGACGAAAAAAAGAACCAAAGCAGCTGGTCAGCGGGAAAATTAAAACAATATTAGTATTCCTTTTCTAGAGAAACTGTAAAAGCCTTTGGCTAGAGCTTATATTTTGCAAATTTCTACTTACAGTTAAATTTCCTGGTCGAGCTGAAATTCTTTTCATTTTCTAAGATTAAAAGTGTACAGAAAGAAAGACAAAGGAAAAAATTTGGAATTCTGTTTCTTAGTGTAAAATAAATTATCATAGTATAGTTTCTTCTATCAAAGATAGAATTATAATTGCTCTGGGATATTCTTTGAGTATCTTTTACTCGCAGGCCAGTTTGCTGGTCCTTATTATCTCTGTATTTTAAAACAAAGCAACAACAGCCAAGTTCGACCTTGTTTAGAAACACGACCTACGTACTTAGCGGGGGAAACATGATGAGAAGGTCATGACTTGATATTTTTGGCGTGCCAGCAAAGAGAAACTTCATGTAAAAACAACAATAACAGCAGCTATCAGCACTATCAAAGTCTTGATGCTCTTGTAATTAATTTACTAAACTCTGCTTACGTGCACGTTAACCAAAACAAAGATGAAATTTCGGTTAAGCTTTGAAAATATTTGTATTCAAGAAACGGGCATGGTAGTGATAGTAGGCAGTAGCTAGATGCGGAATAACGGTTCTGTCCTTATCAAGGGGAAGTATTTATGCACATTCTCTAGTAGGAATTTGGGGAGCTCTCATGGAAGTTCTCATTGAAGTCAAAACAGAGATGACACTCGAGTGATGGCATTAATTGGCCACTTGTCTGAGTGGCAGTTTAACTGACGGTCAAACAAAGACGCATTTAAATTAACACCGATAATACCAAAAAACTTGTTATTTTCGATTCAGCAATGGTGGGGTTAGAAATTCGCCCAATTGCACAACTAAATCATAATCGCACAGAAGTTCTCCCAACAGATGGCAAAGAGGGACGGAGGGGAGGTGAAAACAAGAGGGAGCGAACACGGGAATGTATACAGTTGTATGCTCCTTTAATAGAGCGATGAAAATGATTGCCTCTTGAAAGAGAGGTATAGGTTGACACGAGTCGGATGACTAACTATGCGGCGAGACAACAAAGACATATTACATTGTATCGACATAAATAACATATGATTATGTCTTAACATAGCCTTTGATTTTAACTGGTTTGTTGCTATTTATCCGTGTTCTTTCTTTGCTAAGACGTCATTACTTATGATAATGCTTAGCAACAGAATCTTCAAAGAAGAACTTGTGAACTTTCGCAGTTGAATCTTGCGTAGCTGGCACTGAATTAAAATTGTAATTTAATAACAAGCACCAACCACCTGGAAGGGGGTGCTTTTAAGAGGTTGTAACCCTCAATTTTTTGCGGGTTAGAACTAAAAAAGAAAACAGGCCATCATGAAGAAAAATGAGGCAACAAGTATCCTGCACATAACAAAGTTGGTTAAATTGATTAAAATTGCGCATTTGTTTCAGTGCGATGTCCAAGTTCTCAAACGTGCAAACGTATAATGAGATCGAGTAAAAAGGTTTAAAAAAGGTTACTGCAAAAGAAAAATCGAACTCAAATAAAACGTGCACAGGGAAATGATATGGTTGGTAAAAGATATATACGAGGTAAATGATAATGGTGATTTAAATATATCATATAAAAATATTTGAAACTATATCCGCACGTATAACGACTCACTTTGAAAGGGAAGCTTGTTCTAGAGGAAAAACAAACAAATATTTCTACCATAAAAGGAAATGAAATAAAGAGGTAACCAGCAACATTAAAACAGGAACAAAACAAATATTTGCCATTTAACTGATGAGCACGTAACACTGATTTCAGTAATCGCAGTGTTCTGGTTGAGCTGAAATAATGGTTCAGTATTTCGCTGTTTTCTTGGTTTTCTCTTTTTATGGCGGTTCACTGGGAACAACCACCTCACCTCAGCAACAAAACACAGCAAAGTTAAAAGATTTATGCGAGGTATGAAACAGTTATTCTGTTTTAGCTGATGTCTTTGGGTCTCGGGCAGTGGGCGGGGAAAAAACCGCATTAAAGAGGTTTGCAACCTAGTTTATATTGGCACAATAAAATTGCCAGTTTCTTTGTAAGGCACCGTACTCTTTTCTGAGCTTCACGATTTATTATTGAGTTGATAAATAACGTAAACCTCAACGTTTCTGTGTTTAAGTCTGCGTTTCAAAATTTGCCCCAAAGTTCTCACGAATTTGATCTGATCTACCCAGTTTTAAACAATTTTTTTCACAGTTTCTCAATTGACTGCCGTGCCATGGCAATTGAAGTGAGGGCCAAGCTTTCCTTTTTAGGCGTTGCATTATTTATGAAGGCAAGCAGCAAAATGAAATGCTGGGAGGCCGAGCTTTGTATTAAAAAGGAATTTCTCTTTCCACTTTAAAATATCTAAACGTATCCCTTGCTTTTAAGATTATTTTGGTTTTAAAAATTTATCGTTTTTATTAAAAATATCATTGCTATTCTTGTTATCGTTATTTTCATTATTATTATTGTTATCATGTTGTCGCTGGCTGTCAACAATACCTTAATCGCTTTACCTGGAGACGCGACTCAATCCTTAACTCCATCGCCAAGTCACTTCAACCTGTAATTAATGTTCCCTCTTCACTCTATGCAGATATTAATGGTTTTCTGAATCCCTCAATAATAACTAGTGAAAATTATCGTCCAGGGCCCGGTTGCATAAAACCTGCACTTAAGTGCTCACTTAAGTAGGTCACTTACGAATCCGTTATGGGTACACTTACGGGTGTTGCATGGAACACACTTAGCACTCTCGTAAGTTTCTGTTTTACGTGGTAACTTACGGGCTCACTTAAGGGCACACGTAATTTTGTTATAGTACTTTTAATTATTAATTTGACTCACTCTATTTTTTTTTTAAATTAAGTTAACCATCGGTGAGTGAAAAGAAAGTTTAAAGTCGTTTCGAACACTTTTAAGCCTCTCAAAAATTAAATTTGCATGCAAACGTTATTTTTCTTCAATATCTACTGAAAATGATAGTTCGTCTTCTTTTTTCACAAAAGTGTGCATCAGAGGTTAACAAAGCGCATTAGAACGAATTACGTGAAGAAAAATACTTTTTTTCACTTCCCAGTAAAAGATCTCGTTAAATTTAGTAAAAACAGTAACGATACGGGACCCACATAGGTCCCGTAAATTTACGTGCTATTTTTCCCGTAAAAAAAGTTTCATGCAACACCCGCAATTTCTGTTGCATAAACGACACTTAAGTGAACACTTACGAAAATCGTAAGTGCAACCACTTAAGTGAATTCCCTAAGTGGACCACTTAAGTGATTTCATGCAACTGACTTAAGTTACGAGTGCACGTACGTGTACCCGTAGTTGTTACGGACGTTTTATGCAACCGGGCCCAGATCTTCTTTTCCTAATCCAGTCCAAGTGCCTATATATTCTAGAATTAACAGTTGGTTTCGAGTCTAACCTTAACGTTAACAACAATGCAGTGCGTAAGAAAGAAAAATATCTGAACTTGATCAAAGAAATGAGTAGAAATTACAGATGTGTGAGATTTGTAAATCTCTCCATGAGTTCCCTTGGCGTTTTCTCCGATGAATGCTCAACGTTCTTAGACATGATGAATGACATTAACATTGACAAAAAGCAGCAACGTTATATAATCAAGAAAATGATAAATATAGCCATTAGAGCAACATATTACATCTTTTGTTGTAGAAATAGGAGCTGGGATAGCCCAGACTTAATGCAATTTTGTTATTTTTTTTTGTTTTTGGCTTTTGTTTTGTTTTGTTTTTGTTTTTGCTTTTTGTTTTTGTTTTTTTTTTTTGTCTTTTTAATAATCCAATCTCAAGCAGCATTTGTAAATTGCCTATACGTAGCGAGATTTACAATTGTACATTCAAAAACACAAATAAAGTTTCCATTTGGTTATTATATATCATCATCATCATCACCATCGTTGTCATTATTATTATTACTATTATTATTTAATTATCATCCAAGCAATTATTATCCTAGTTTGAAGAATTTGCACTCCTCAACATAACCAAAGCTCTAACTATTACGTGATTCTGAAGCCTTTTACATTCCTCAGCCGAGCAACTTTCTGTCTTAAATCCTCGCATTTTCCCGAATTTTCTTTTTTTAATTTTAACTATTTGGGTAGCTCCCTGAGGGACTACTATAACAATTATATGACACCATCTTCACTTTTTTTCTAAAAACACTATGTTATGTCGACGATGTTCAATGCCGTGATCGTCATTCTTCTTTCTTTAAATATAGATATATTTTGTTTTTAATTCTGCAAGCAGAATACTGCAATCCAAATCGTACTACGTGAAAATTAACTTTGCAAGACATCAACACGACACCGAAAAAACTCAAAACAGAGCGGGATTATAGCCATAGACAGCAGTTTCGCTATTATTGTAGCTTTTCAATATGAAGTAACAACCGGAGAAAGCTCTGATGTAAAATATCTGCGCACTCTGATTTAAGCCCTAACCCAGAACTCTCAACACCCACAGAATCACGCCATATCGTGTGTCCTCTGGAGGGCAACAGTCCAAGTGTCACGTTGGTGTCTCGCAAAGAAAATAAAGAAGAGCTACAATAATAGCGAAACAGATGTCTGTAGCAGCAATCCCGCGCTGTTTTGAGTTCTTTCGGTGTCGTGTTGATGTCTTAGAAAGCTAATTTTCACGTAGTACGATCAGCATTGCAGTATTCCGCTGGCAGAATTTATAATGTCTACTTAACTTGTTATTTCTACGATAACGATTATTACACCACCCTTGCTTCTTATCTAAAAACACTATGTCATGTCGACATGTTCAACGCCGTGATCATCGTCATCATCGTCATCTTGATTAGTATTATTATTTTCTTTTCTTCTTTCCTGAAATATAGATATATTTTGTTTCGCTTTCTCGGATAACTGGAATTTCGCCAAAGCGTTTGTCCCGACCGCTTTCTTTATCAATATAAGTAGCCTTAAAATAATCCTTGATATAAAATTCCTGCACGGTTTTTTATTAAAACTTCCTGTTTCACATGGATTATTATAGCTTTTCATGAATTTTAATTAAAACTTCCCCCATTTCTTCACTACTAACTGTAAATGTATGGTTTCATTTCCGCTTTGCCTGTAAGACACACTACAATTACTCTCTCAATACATTACCTCCGTTCGCTGCTATAATAGGCTATGGCTCTTCTTTTAATTACACATCTTTACTTTCAGAAATCTTTACTGAGTCATGGTTTTCCAGGCATTCCAGGGTCAAATGGCATGCCGGGAATGCCGGGCGTGCCTGGGCCGCAGGGACCCCAGGGAAGAGAAGGTCCAAAAGGACAAATTGGTGATAAGGGATCACAAGGAGTGCAGGGTCCAAGAGGAGACAGAGGGCGCGAAGGGCCCCCCGGGAAGAGCGGACCACCAGGAATTATAGGAATAAAAGGTGAATCGGGGCTTGTGGGAATGAAAGGAGAGCCAGGCATTGTGGGAAATCAAGGAAGAAAAGGAGAGAAAGGAGAGAAAGGAGAAAGCGCCGAAGCAAGTCAAGCAAGTGTAGTACCACAAACCAACTGGAAACAATGTGTGTGGAAATCAGGGAGCAGTACTGATAACGGAAAGATTAAGGTAAACAAGGAACGCGTTTAAAGCTAAACACGAACTATTTATAAGTACCACAGACGATCATCATAGGTGGAAAGAGGTTTTTTTTTTTAAATAAACTTTAAAGCACAGCTTTGACCCCAACCTCATTCCCTCAGCCTTCATCCCCAGTCAACCTTTCTCCAGCTGGCATTAATTTTTTGTGTTATTTAGCAATATCAGAGTTACAGACATTTTATTATTTATTTTTTTTTTTTCAGGACTGTGCTTTTAACAAGTTTAAGTCGGATACTGCGCTTAAAGTCTCATTCCAGGGAGTCATGAGGGTCATAGGTGATAAGAAGTGTAATCGCTGGTATTTCAAGTTCAATGGAAACGAATGTAGTGGACCAATGACAATTGAGGCTGCTGTTTACAACAACTGGTCATCAGGGGACCCTAATCTGCTGCATCATCGGTCATTTGAGGGGTACTGTGAAAACATCTCACAAGGAGCGGTCAGAGTGGAAGTATGGGTAGGACAGTGCAGTGGTGGCTTCACCTTGGGTAATGCTGATACTGGGTGGAATTCAGTGTCCCGGATAATGATAGAAGAAGTGTCTAGACCCCAGTCCTAACGGGAGTCTCCTTCCCTCGATTCCGGGTGACGAATTTTTCTTTTTGGACAACAAGAATTCAAGTAGTTTATTTGCTCGAAACATGTTAGGTATTTTACATGGTTTAGATTTCGTGTGCTCAATAAGATTCGCTTTTTTGTGCCTCGTTTTGGCAAGATGGCATGGATTGTTGTAAGTCAAAGTAGTTGTTAGTGAGACTAACTAGACGTTTGAACGTACGTGGAATCTGATGGTAATTACGGTAACCTGTAGTGATTGAGCTGTGCTTAAAATGTAGATGTAACTAAAATAACAATTAAAAGGGAGATTACTCTAAAACAAGAGCAATAAAGTTTATTGAACATAGGCATCGTCAGTCATTGATATCATTGCAGGTAATACTCGTGATGATAGGCGATTTCCTTGGTCACGCAACCGGTCTTACATTAATTACCCTCTATTAAATTTCCCAGCAATAGTTAAGAGATTTACAGTAGTAGTGGAGCTCCACCCGCGCGCGAAGCGCGCGTGGACGGAGCCCCATACCTAAGGAAATGTGGTTATCTACCAATCCGAGAAATTTGGTAATCACGTGACCGTACGCCCGACCGTCCGTCGGCACCACAGGGAAACCAATGTTTACTTTCACACTTTCTAGCTAGTTTGGGAGCTCAAGAGAAAGGCTAATTGCCCATCAATGTTGTGATCAATTGACAGCTGTCAAAACAGGATATCCGCTGACCAGTATCACCTGACCGTACCGCGGGCTCAAGTGTCGACCCATCGACCTCGAGTACTTTTTAAAGTTTTCCGCTGACAAATTAATAGTTTCAAATGATCGCAGGCTCAAGTCTATTTTTTGCAATGATTCATATGAAATGTGTTGTGTTTTTGTCACTATGGCCCCGCACTGTCAAGATTTTGATTTCATAGAGGAAAGAAGTCTTTGTTTCTTTAGTTACAACATTCCAAGGTATTAAAAAAGCTTTGTACGTATTGGGTTTAAAGAGCGAACAACGGATGAGTCAAAACTACGCGCATTATTTCGCAGGCTTTGTATCTTGCCGCTAATATATTGGACCGGTGGAGACACGATGGGACGGGTCACCATAACGGGTCACCATACTATCCAGGACGTTTTCTAAGACCTCTGTGGTATATATAATGGATTAAGAAAGAAAAGGATAAGGTTCTTCCATACTTAATTGAAATAGACAAGGTTTATAGCGCCTTGATACATGTAAGACAAGTTATTAAGACTTTGATCATGGTGACACGATTGTTCGGTGAAAGAAACTTATAAATATCTTAATTGAATTAATGTACGGTGACCCGTGTACACGCCGAGTATAACGCTTTTTTTGAGGTTTTAAGGATAGGTGTTGTCCTCGTTTGATATGATTCATGTTTTGTACCTCAATTCCCACATTATGGCACAGTAGTTTGTTTTAGAGCTATTCAGGAAGGTGTATATTTGGGGTAAAAAATGAGAACCGATGTCACCATTTGGCGCAAGGCCAAGTTAAAATACGTTGTAAACAACTTATAAAAAGTTGTCGATTTTACAGCAGTAGCCTGGAATACCATTAAGAAACTTTTTGGCGTCGGACCAAACAGTTACACTATTGTAGCTGTCAGCCTTTTTACGCGCTTTAATTTTAGTCAATAGTATCTTTAAAAATTTAGAAAGCGGGATACTGTTGTCGCTGATACGTCTTGGGAATAATCCTGGCTTGTTGCATTTTCCTCCAAACTGCTGGAGGAAAAGTTTCCCCCTTTCTCTCGAAATCGCTTAATCGCTCTTTCAGCTGTCTTTCGCCTCTTGCCCTTAACTTAGAAAGGCGTCCCTTTGGGCTCTGTTCCTACACTCTTTCTTGACAAAAAGGCCTTCTCTATTATTCTCCTTACATTTTCTCTGGAAATGTGGCACATTCGAGCGACTCTCCGTATATGAAAACCCTGAATCTTACGCAGATAGTATGCACGCGCTATAATTATTGTCACGCTATCAATCGGCCACCTGAAAGCTATTTGTGTACGGTTTAGTGCACACTCAGTTCCTTTTATTTTCCAATACTCTACTCTGCCCAAGAAATTTCTGCGAACTGGTCATTCTTTGTGTTATGTTGTTATGCCCAAATAACAGTCTCTCTTACAAATTCAGTCTTATTCTCGTGCATACGTACGCGTAATTTTATTTTGAGACCTTCCTTGTAAAAGCATAACATACAAGTTAAAAAGGTCTGTTAGAAGAGACACCGTGAAGGTCTCCCTGGGGAGAAGGGTTACAGAAAATCACCCTTTTCTATTATTAAGTCACTTAACTTATATCTCTCTTTCCGTTATGTTCGTTGCATTAAATAAGCAAATCTATATTTAAAAAAAATGCACTGGCCGGGAATCGAACCCGGGCCTCCCGCGTGGCAGGCGAGAATTCTACCACTGAACCACCAGTGCCATATTGACCGACTTATTTTAATGGCGGCTTTCTTATTATTATCATTATAATGACAAAAAAAAAAAAATACAAAAAATACAAAAGGGTGAACAAATAATCTCGGTGTAACAGCTCCGTCATCTTGGTCTGGGCACTTGGTGTTACATGTATAACACTTGCCATGTTTTGTACCAAGAGAGGGCGCAGCTTATCGAAAGTTCACCTCATGATTTTTCTCTTTAAATCGTTTTGAAGACCTGACCCTTCCCCAGTCCTCTCTCGCTACTTTCCGTCTTATGGCACGACTGCCTACCTGTCAGATGTATCTCCCACCATTCTATAATTTTCCTTCAACAAAGATCCACGGACGCTTTCGTTGTGGTTTGAGTCTAACCATTTAACAGTGAACAGAACTAAGACTTTTTAAAGCATTATCCGTCGGACCCTGTGACTATGATTATTCTTTATTTATGCTCCATGTTCCTTTAGATAGTATTATTGAATCAGTTATTGCTGTTGGTGGAGTCTTGCTTTGGGTGAGCTCTGTTTGCTGGGATACCCAATAATGACATTTCCAGTTTGGGATAAATTTGGCCACAAGAGTGGCCGTTTATTTCATTTAAGCATATCAAGCTAGGAAAGTCCAGATACACAAGAAGATTAATCTCAGCAAAGGTGAGGGCACACCCGCCATCCGGGAGATGAAAGTGGAACAAAACGGGAGGGAAGGGAGGGAAAAATGTTTTCCAACTTTCTTGTTGCCGTGAGCAGAGAGGCCATGTGCCTCGCTTTCATGTCTTAAAAACACAATATATAATGTCCCGGATAGCAGGAACGCCCCCTCCCCAGTAACTGGAGAAATGACACATTAATCAGTCACATTAAGCATAAAACCATTTATTTCTTTCAGAAATAAATCTCCTTTATGCTCCATGTTCCTTTAGATAGTATTATTGAATCAGTTATTGCTGTTGGTGGAGTCTTGCTTTAGGTGAGCTCTGTTTGCTGGGATACCCAATAATGACATTTCCAGTTTGGGATAAATTTGGCCACAAGAGTGGCCGTTTATTTCATTTAAGCATATCAAGCTAGGAAAGTCCAGATACACAAGAAGATTAATCCCAGCAATACCTCCGGGATAACTTTTCAGAATGGTTGCTATGTAATTTCTAAAACCTTGCAAATGCGTTGAGGGAATGGAACATAAAGTTTTAGCCGGTAGGGTTGGATAATGTATCTTTTTCTTTTTTTTTTTTTTTGATAATAATTAAAGGTTACAAGTAAGCTGAGTCCAAAGGTCAAAAAGGCTCAAACGTGCAAAATTGTAACTTCAGAATATCAATAAAATAAATTGCCTTTACATTATCATAACACAGCTAAGATTATGAATAAAGGGATCCATTACTGGGCTGGTAAAAACACATATTTCAAACTGAATATCGATCGATTGATATTTTGTGCTAGTTGGCACCAGCGATACAACTAGATGAAGTAGGAACACGAGGTACCACGAAGTATGAACAACGAACGGAATAGCATACACGCCAGTGTAACTGCCAACATTTAACTGGCCGATTGAACGAAGAATTCGATTTTATATGCGCATAAACGACCGTAACGTGTATCAATTCTTGCAATCAACAAGACGATCGTGTGCACGCACATCATATCAGATCTGTGCACATCAATACAGCACCGAGAGTAAGCGGTAAGCCATCTGGCAATAATCTAGTACTTATCTCAAAGAAGAGGTGATGCTCGGTAGATAAAACCCCAAGAAGATCAAAGGAGACTGATAAATCACCAGCATCCTACATCCAAACCTGCCCACCGTCTAAAAATGTTTTCCAACTTTCTTGTTGCCGTGAACAGAGAGGCCATGTGCCTCGCTTTCATGTCTTAAAAACACAATATATAATGTCCCGGATGGCAGGAACGCCCCCTCCCCAGTAACTGGAGAAATGACACATTAATCAGTCACATTAAGCATAAAACCATTTATTTCTTTCAGAAATAAATCTCCTTTCTTAATGATGCTAGAATATAATTTCTCAAATCTATTAAGATTCTTGGAGTTAATCTAGACAAAGACCTATCCTATAAAGAACACATATCAGATCAACTAAAGAAAGTAAACGCGAAGGCCTTCGCGCTGAGAAGAATAAGGCGTTTTCTTCCCCACGATGCAATGATTAAACTATATAAAACATTTATATTACCTCATCTAGAATACTGCAGTCTTTTATTTGTAGGCATGGGTACAGGTCAACGCAACGTCTCGAAGATGTGAATTGTTATATTTTGAAAACATTTATCGGGCACAAAACAATGTCATACGACGAGCTGCTCACTACGGCTAGCATGAAATCCTTATATTGTAGGCGCTTACATCAGGCGTTAATACCTCTCTTTAAATGCTTTTAAGCATTAAAAAAGAGGTCCCGTACCAGTTTTAACTGGTACGGGACCTACTTATATTGGAAACCTTTTTAAACATAGGCATACACCTTATTGGCTAAGAGGCGAGGGCTTGAATTTGGAATTACCTAATTTTAATCTTAAATTTAAAAGGAATTCTTTCACTTATTTATTAACTAAGTTATGAAACAGTTTGCCCTCTCAAGTACTTCTTTCAAGTGATGCAAATGACTTCAAAAGTAAATTGCAAGATTGTAGCTTTTTAGAACGTGTCACACTTATAGTTTTCCTGTCACGTTTTAGTATATGGCTTTTTAGTAGGTTTTAGCTTTTTACATTTTATGTTTTTATTACCAAGTTTTTATATTAGTTATTGAGTTGTTATTAAGATAGAATAATATCACAAAATAGCTGTAATTATTATAGATTTAATTTATACACGTTCGGTTTTTTTTGAAGGAGTTTTTTGACTCCTCGACGTAACGTGTTAAAATAAATGATTGATTGATTGATCTCTTACTAAAGAGGAAAGTGCCAGAGGGAAAATGGAAAGGAGGAAGAAAAAGGGTCTCTCCAGTTCTTTTCACTTTTTTTCTGTCCGCCGTTACCTCTAACAACAAGTCAGTTACGTTAGTCAACAATGACGTACATCAGTGACACACTCTTCAACGGCTCGTGTGTCAGTTTTCTGTTTTTACAACATTTTGACGTCATCTGTGATCTATTACCGAAGAGACGCAGGGCAACATGGAATCTATTTGGTTGATTTTTCATCTCACTGACACAGGTGAGACCGAAAAAATATTTCTTAGAGGAAATAATGATTAGTTTTAAACTAGTTGGTCAGTGGGAAAATTGCAACTATATTTTCATTCCTTTTTTTATGTACACTGTAACACCTCATTTCCATTGTCTACCGATTCTCAAAAAGAGTGAAGAAAGAAAACACAAAGGAAAAGGAATGAAAATTTAGGAAGTGTGTTTCTTTAACTAATATATTTTTATATGTAAAGTATTGCTTTGATCATTCGTTAAGAAGGTTGAACTCTTCTGGGCAAAGTATTTTAAATCCCAGCAAATTCAGCCCAAATTGAACGTGGTTAGAATCACGACCTACGTACTGAGGTAGGGGAACTATGAGGAGGTCACGACATGATATTTTTTCGCTCCTTTGTGAAGAGTTCACTGATTACTATGTTGATAAATACGTAGCAACAGAACCTTCAGAGAATATGACATGCAAAGACCCATTCCTTAAAGTAATGATTAGAAAAAATAATCTAAAGGTTATCCCGTCTTTTAAGGTTCCTCATTTGTTACTCGATATAAGCATAGCAGTTATGCCGGAACTAGTGTTCGCTTTTTTCACTTCCTTTGTTGCTTGATGATCATGACGTGGTTTGCAGGTAAGCAAAGAAGTTGTGTTGGAACTTGTTTGATTGGCGCTGAATTAAAATTCCAATCAATAACAAGCAACATCCACCCTAAAGAAGTTACTTGAAAGAGGCTGTTACCTCAAATATTTGGGGATGAGAGAGATTACAAAAACAAGGCAACAGTCATCACTTATATGACATTGCAATGAATTTTCAAGTTGCTTTTCTTAAAACTACGTAATCGTTTCAGTGCGATATCTCTTTTGGTCGCCTAAGATCTTTACCCCGCGTCTACCATCAGTAAGCGTATAGACATGAACACGTTATAAGAAGCTCTAAAGGTTACTTTAGCAAAAAAGGCCAGCTCCAACAAAACGTGCGTGTCTATGCATACGTGAATGAATGCTAAGTTAAGGTGATAATAAAAGTACAAATTGGAAAATACCTTCACGCACGACAGCTTACTTTCATAGGGAGGTTTGTTCCAGAAGGAAAACAAACATATATTACTACCATAAAAGGAAATGAAATAAGAAAGTAACCAGCAACAGCGAAACAGGAAAAAAGCAAACATTTACTATTTTAACTGATGAGCACGTAGTACTGGTCCATTCAGTTTGTTCTGGTTCAACTCTCCGCATCATTATCATGGTTCAGTGTTTCGCTGTTTTGTTGATTCTCTGTTTTTCTGGGGGATCACTGGGAACAACCACTTCACCTCAACAACAAAACGCTGCAAATTTAAAAGACTTATGTCAGGTATAAAACAATGATTACTATTATTATTATTTGTTGTTGTTGTTGTTGTTGACAATTCTGGGTCATTTTTCGGGCATCGGGCAAAAAACGTTGCATTAAAAAGGTTTGCTACGAAGTACGTACACTCACAATCAAAATGCCCCCCTTTTCATAGCCTACAGTGCTCTCTCTGTGCTTTATGTTTTTTGTAGTTGAGATTGGTGTTGATATTTGTCCAACTTTTGGACTCACGTCTTGTAATCCGACTTTTCCCACTTCTACACCTCTGGTTGGGAAGTGTAAAACTAAGCAAATAATGACAAAATGTTCGTGACTACGGGAAAAGTGTGACAACATCCTGGCTTTGTCAGGCCAATACACACTTTCACGCCTTTCACACATGAGTTTAGGACTTGGGAAGAGAAAGGAAAGTAAAAGTTCTTTCACAATTCCACACCTCGGAGAAGTGTTGAACTAAGGATGAAAAAGGAAAGTGTAGGATATTGTGGAAAGTAAATGAAAAAAAAAAAAAGAATATTGTGACCAGCGTTGGACATTTGCCAGCTAAATAAAACAATTTATTTCTCATTTTCTCAATAAAAGACGGGTATCGTTAACCGGTAGTATCATATTTAATAGTATTAGCATGCTCATGTGCTTTTTTAAATGACGTGAATTATTATTATTATTATTATTATTATTATCATTATTATTATTATTAGTTATTCGTCGTGGATTAACTGAAGTCCTACAAGCCATTTGACCTGATCACTTTCTCTATATAATCGTTATAAGAAGCCCTTACTTAAATAAGCCAATAATATAAAACTCAGCTTAACCCTATTCAGACGTGGGGGGGGGGGAGGCTTTTCGAACCCCCCCTCCGGCAAAATCGTGATAACTCCTACACCGAAAGAGCTATGACGTTCAAATTTTCTGACTTTTCCTAAAATTTATCTAGGAACATTTTGGTATAATTACCATTTCCATGTGATTAATGATGTTGCCATGGCAACCAGTTTCTGACACATAGGAAAATTTAAAAAATGGTGATTTTTTTGTTTTAAGATCGCGTTTTTACACTTATAGTGCTTTTTGTTGTTAAAATGGTATTTGCTTGGGTCTAGTTTTTGAATTACATCAAAATGTTTCAACATCGAATATTTGGGGGGGAGGGGTGGGGTAAAATTTGTCACTTTTTTGCTTTGACAAATATGCTGCTCTCTTTTCCAAATAACACTTCCAAAGTCATTTGTTTGGGTAATAAACATTAGTTTGATACTTCTTTTATACATTCTGAGCTTTTTCCCCTTTGAAAGTTGCTTTAAATTATAATTTTAACAAAAAAACGGAAATCCAAGATGGCGGATCCAAGATGGCGGACAACCATTTCAAATTTTAAATTTTATTACTTCCTATTGCTTTTTCTCGCTGTACAAGTGTTTCCTTGTTACTAGTTCATAAGAAAGGATAACGAAGAGATGATTTTACCAATATTATTGATATTTTACGTATCTAAGTGAAAAAATAATAAGAAACATTGAAAAACCGGAATATGACGTCACTGTGACGTCATCATTGGGCGTGGCAAGTCAAAACTGGGTGTGGGGCTTCTTTGTAATGAGATGATCATTGTGTGTAAATTTCATGACCCTAGCTTTATTGGTTCCAGAGATACAGAGGGGGGGGGGGGTCCGAGGAGCCCCCCCAGTCACAGATTGACCAAAAAAGCCCAGTCTAAATAGAGTTAATTTTTAAAATCTATACTGGGTCATGGTCTTCCGGGTATTCCAGGGTCAAATGGTATGCCGGGAATTCCAGGCATCCCGGGGCCACAAGGACCCCTGGGAAGGGAAGGTGCAAAAGGACAGATCGGTGATAAGGGATCACAAGGAATGCCGGGTCCAAGAGGAGACAGAGGGCGCGAAGGCCTCCTGGGAAGAGCGGACCCCCTGGAATGAAAGGCATTAAGGGTGAACCGGGACTTGTGGGAATAAAAGGAGACCCAGGCATTGTGGGAAATCCAGGGAGAAAAGGAGACAAAGGAGAAAGCGCCAAAGCAAGTCAAGCAAGTGTAGTACCACAAACCAACGGGAAACAATGTGTGTGGAAATCAAATATCAATACCGATAACGGGAAGATTAAGGTAAACAAGAAATATGCGAAGCAATTGCTATAGATCACAAGATAAGACGATCTCATTCGATAGAAAAAGGTAGAAAATGTAAGATTTTGCTGAAATTAACTTGAAGTCAATTAAATAGCTCTGAGAAGATAAATCTTCTTCCACTTCCTGTGATCATCACTCCGTTTAAACTCTTTCAGTTGATAATGTAAATTCCTTCCCATTTATTATGACAAGAATAGAGACGTTACTAAATACATTTTGATTGTTTTCCAGGACTGTGCTTTTAACAAATTAAAGTCTAATTCAGCGCTCGAAGTGTCATTCCAGGGAAACATGAGGGTCAATGGTGATCAAAAGTGTAATCGGTGGTATTTCAAGTTCAATGGAAAAGAATGTTGTGGACCAATGACTATTGAGGCTGCTGTCTACAATGAATGGTCATCAGGGAACCCTAATCTGCATCGTCATCGGTCATTTGAGGGGTACTGTGAAAACATTCCACAAGGGGCAGTTAGAGTGGAATTATGGGTAGGGCAGTGTAGTAGCTACACCCTGGGTGATGCTTACACCGGATGGGAGTCAGTGTCCCGGATAATGATTGAAGAAGTATCTAGGCCCCAGTCATAGTCTGTCCCAGTCTTTGGCCAGGTTTTTTATTATTACTACTTTTTTGATGTTTTTTCTAACGTCGCTGAACGCCAGTGTTAAAGGTTTGCAAGATCTCTGCATGTGTGATTCGCATCGTCATATTTCAAATGTTACTGATAAAAACTGTATCAGGTTTTTAACAAGTTCAGGCTATCCTATTTCTTGAGATCGACCATTTACGTGGAATTGTAAATTTGGGGTCAAAATAAAGGTCTTAGAACTTTTTGTTTACCTGAAACAAATGAAAGGTAAGCAAAGACCATGGCTTCCTTTGTAAAATTTTCTGTATCATATTTTTCTTGAAAAATAAGATAACATTTTGGTGTTTAATAAGACGAATTTAGACACGAAGTCTTAGTTCCCTGCACACACAGTTTAAACTAGACTTTTAAATTTGAAATAACCCGGAGTGACTGATGCGTTGATCGATATAGGAGATGTAGCTTTAATCACCATATCGAAAGAAAAATTGGGAAGAAAGGAAATAAGATCAAAAGAGGAGTAGGAAACCTAAACTTTTCCATAGTCGTAATCCGGGTGATAGACCATTTCCAGGTCACGCAAAAAAAAAAAAAAGAAAAGAAAAACAAAAAAGAAATACTGCCCGCTAGTAAAATTTATAGTAAAAGTTAAAGAGTTAAATATAGTTAAAGCATAACTTGAGTATTCTTCTATTTACAGTTGTATCAGTTGAAAGAAATGGGACTTTACGTTTCTTTCTTTCTTGTAATAGAGAGTCTTTGTTACTGTTCTTTTTTAATTGTGTTAGTGCGTTTGCTTGAAATGTACATTAGACTTTTAGTAAAAAATGTATATATATACACATGTTGTCTTTGTTACTTCTACCGAAGCCAAATGAGGTTGACATTTCCGCTTCTTTGAAGGATGAGAAGAAAAAATATTCTATGATATCGCTCGATTTGTGTTGGCAACGATAATCGACTTAAGAAAATCCATGCGTCCAGCTGTCTTTCAGGGGAGGAGGGCGAACTAATTTCCTGAAAGGTAGCTGGTCATCGAGCAAAGAATGTGATTAAATTTTAGAAACATATTCTTCTTTCGCGCCCTATTCGTTGTCACATGACCAAATTTGATCTGTTACGCAGGCTATAAAATAGCAGGGTAACTTTGGAAAGGTTACCAGAGTGGGTGCTAGAGATTGTTTTTGTTTTTCTTTTTTTCAAACCGGTTTTATCCAAGGAATTTCGATATGTGTTCTGGAGCCATGGCGTGGGAAGACCCAAACGTAAACTTTTTTTTTTGGTAGCGGAGAGCGAAAAGGTGATAAAACACATTCAAAAGACAAAACACAAAGCAACAGCTTTAAACGCTACCAAAAGTTTGATGTTTTTGGTTGTAAATCAGGTACTTATCAACTAAACTCTATGTAATCGTCTTTTTCAGTACCCGGATAGCCTGCACGTGAATCAGAGAAACTGACCTTTACGAACCAATGGTAAGAAACTAAAGAAAAAGAGAACATTAAATGATGTTCGCTTTTAAGAAATGAGATTATAGCGTTATATATAGCATTTAACGCATAATAATATTGCAGTCCTTTCTTCGGCACAGTATTTCGATTGTTTTGTCAGCTGCTTCTCTCCCTGCGCGCGCTGTTCATTACTTTAACTACTACACCTCAAAAACAGAAGAGCAAAGAAAGATATCAACATTCAGGGGACGAACATAAGTATATAGAGGGTAGCAAGGGGGGGGGGGGGGGGGGGTAGGGTCCCTTTCCATGTACAAATTTTGACAAATTCCACGTAGGCGTTGGTTATAAACCAAAATGTCACTAATCTCACCCGTTGATCAAGAAGAGGCTAAGAACTGAATCACAGTCTTTCAGGGATCACAATTCGCATTTTATTCGACGATCGCAGCTTCTTCCCGCTTCTCCTTTCATTTAATAGAATGTCGGTGGGCCGATCTTAAAGAGCATTAAGGAGCAGTGGCCCAAAATTTATAGTGTTAATATTCTGCACATTATTTCCGCGCGTGTAATTCGCATCGTTAAATTTCAAGTTATATATGGACGAAAATTGAATCAGTGTCGGGCAACAAGTTCACGTTATCCATGGTTGATCAACCTTTTTTCTTAAACTTTTGAATTTGGGGTCAAATTATAGGTCTTAGACTAATAGTTAAACTGAAAAAAAAATATTAATTGAAAAGTGTTTCAAAATCTTGTGTTATGTTTTCGCGTAAGCTAAGAACTAAGATTTTTTTTATCAAACTTTTGTAGAAAAATGGATGATTACATTTTGACACTCAAACTAATGGAGACAGATAGTGTTAGTTCACTGTATATACAGCTAAAACCAGACATGAAAATTTAAGAATTCTGAACGTATACTAACCCGAATTGATCGAGGTGCGCTTGATATGGTGTAGCTTTAATCGAAAAAAATGGGAAGAAGATCGAGAGATTAGAGCAAAAGCTAGTAGGTTAGGAAACCAAGAATTGGCGGCTATCGTCAACCACTGATCCATTAGAGACAGCTGTACGGTCACGTTTACGGCAAACGTGAATTTGGACCACGTGACCAAGTTTTCCCTTTCCTTATCTTTAACTGTTCTTTACTGCTATTAAAAACTATAAGTTTCTGGTTATTTTCATCCTTTACAATTATTTTCTAGAAATTCACAACTTGAATCTGCCGTTTGCCGTACACGTTTGCCCTTAATAGTCGTGACGACAATTTCCCGGCCTTCCAAAAATTTCAGGCCCGCCAGCAATAGTTAAGAGGTTAAATAAGTTTAAACTTGTGTTATCTTTAATTGACACTTTTGGATCAGTTAAAAGAAATGGAACGTTGTTTTTCTTTTAATAGAGTTCTTTGTCATCTCCTGATTTTTCTCCGATATTTGTTAGTGCATTCAGTTTGCTTCAATGTGCAAGGCTTTCAGTAAAATGTAATTTTAATACACATGCTATTTATTTATTTTTTTTTTTACTTCCACCGAATTAAACCCGGATTAGGTTCAAATTTCTTCATTTATCTCTGATCAGGTCTAATTTTGATTGACCTTCCCGGGAAGAAAAATTGTTCTTGCAGCCTGCTCGATTTGATAAGCAGACAACGATCTGACTGGTCAAAAACCGACTTTCGCGAACCTGCGCGTCCAGCGCTCTTTGTTTATCGGTTGAGGAGGAACAAATCAAATTCCTAAAAAGAGGCTGAAGGTAATCGGGCAAAGAATGAGATGAAACTCATGGAAACATACACAACCTCATTTCCGGCTAATACACAACCTCACATTACAGAAACGCGCCCATTGAAAAACGTCGCCCGTGAAAAGTGGGGTACCCATTAGGCTTTGCGAGCAAAAACGAAGTTTCAAAGACTACCGTCGTTGTCGGTCTCTTATGAACTTCATAGCGGTTAACTATTCTCACACTTTCAAGAGACAATGCAGAAACAATAGAAGTAGGTTGCCATTGTTTTAAGTGTTGGAATGTCTTTGTCAGTGCTTCAAGTTTATGCAAAGAGAAGCATTTTTCTTCCTCGTGCACTAACATAAAACCCTCGCGAATTCGGTAGTCTCGTGCGAATCGTTTTGATGGCAAAACAGTTAAAGCTAATCAGAAACCAAAGTATTCTTCACTTAAAAACTCATCTTCACGAAAATCACTCGATAAGATTGAATAAAAATGTTTGCAGCGTTTATAAATATTATTATCAGAAGCGTTATTGTAGTTGTCTTCAAGAAACGGATTAGATCGCTGTTTAGGTTTGGCCGTTAAATATGTAGTTATAGCGTTCTTAAAGAAAGTATCGCTCTCAATTTTGCCTTATACTTTGCTAAAATCAATATCTTAAATGAAGAATGTAAGTGAGAGTGCTTTATCGTCGAATTTGCCCGTAAATTTTAAGGTTTATAATATTATCCAAAACCCGTGACAAAATGTAAACAAACTATTAACGCATCGGTTGCGCTCATATTTCATCGATCGATTCGAACATGCACCAAGAAGTTTGTAAAAGGTAAAAATTCATTTTAAGTCAGTGCATTGAATTATTTACGGCAAAATCAACAACAATCATCGAGGATTTTTCAATTTTGAAGCGTTTAACAGCAAAAAGTCACATGCTAATTTGGAGTAAATTTAGACAGTTTTTAAACAGACTGAGCTATTGTTAGTCGCGTAAAGTTCTATTCTTCATTGAAGAATAGGCAAATGTTGCGGATGTCTGAGCAGGAACAATAACCAGGAAAGGGATATACCCAGGGGATTTCTTGATTGACACTAAATTAACGTCATTTTTCACTTATTTGCATTTTCACGATCGACGTTTTTGAATGGGCGCGTTTCTGTAATGATTTCAATTTTCGTTCTTGATTCTTTCTTGATTCATGGCTCAAATATAAATAGGTAAATTTTTTAACTAGGGGTGTCTTGGAACCTTCATCGGAACTGTGGGGAATGGTACCGGACATATTTTATAAAATATCTAAGATAGTACGCGCGCTCTGATTGGCCAAGAGGCGTGACATCGATATTTTTTTCTCTTTGTTTTGTTTGTTTGTTTTTTGATTGTCTGTTTCTTTTTTCTTTCTTCTCCTTTGTTTTTCTCCTTTTTTTAACTGGAGCGCATAAGGAAGCCATGCGTCTACGTCGATCCCAACATGTATCGTATGACTCTTGTCTTCACCCCTGTTAGCCACTGTGGCGACCGTGCGCGAATCTCAGGCTTGGAAATAAAAGAAGGGTGTTTTCTCATTAGGGGAGGGGGAAAACAAGGTGTCTTACGGGAGATGTGTAAATGGCGAATACCAAATAACCGATTTATTCTTTTCTTACTCAATTGCCAAAAATGCATTCAAGAGGGAGCTCATCCTTTCTTGTTCATTTCACGTCATTTTCATTGTATTTTATTTCCCTATATCAAAAGAAATGCACTGGCCGGGAATCGAACCCTGGCCTCCCGCGTGGCAGGCGAGAATTCTACCACTGAACCACCAGTGCCTTGTTGAATATTTGGTGATGATTAAGCAACACTACCTAAAGTGACTACGTCGTATGAAGTCTTTTTTATTTCCTGTTTCCTGTTTGGTGTTTCAATGAAGAGTAACTGCCGTTCTTTTCTTTCAGTTAATGGGGCTAAGCACAATTAACATCTTTATTATGAGGAGATATACAGTCAGCAGGCTTTTAAAAGAAAACGGACGAAGACAAACTGAAAAAAATGCTCAGACTTTTTCAATAGGAATTTATATTCTGTTTTTGTCGCCATTGACATGTCACGTGATCTTGCGCACACAAGTTTTGAGCATGAGCACTTAAAAAGCCATTGGAGAGCGCTTGTTTTAGTGACTTTAACTGGCAGCCTAAATATAATCTATTGTCTTAATATATAGATTTAGCCAGGGCTAAAAACGAAGCTCCCGTTAATAAATTCATAATTTAAATCAAACAATAAACTTGTAATCCACCGAAGGGCACATTCATGTGACTTTTGAGGCAAATTAAGGCTAAGTGATTTTAGAGAAAAATAATTTGACAGTCCAAGAGTGAAACAAATTTTACATCGAGTTAATAGTCTTATTTGTACACCCAAAAATAGCAATCATGTTCGATCACAGTAGATTAGGCCTGGAAAACAAATAGACCTATTCGTGTATTGTATTTGCATTAGCTGTTGCATTATAATAGGGCCATTTATACGAGGAAAAATGAGACGCGTCTTACATAAGACGCGTCTTAAATAAGACGCGAACTGTACCATTTATACGAGCATGTCTTATCTAAGACAAGAACAGTTCGTATAAATGGTTCGCGTCTTATTTCTGTTCTTGACTCGTTTTCATGTGGGTGTTGCCCGTAGCAACGGCAACCAACAAGGCGTAAAAATTTTCCCGCCAAAAATTAACGCATGCGTACCATGCGTTCGCGTCTTATGTAAGACGCGAAGGTCGTTAATACGCAGTTTTTCTCGTCTTAGCTAAGACGCGTGTTATCTAAGAACAGGTGTTAAGGGCTGTTCTAAAATAAGACGCGTTTTAGCTAAGCCGCGTCTTATTTTAGACGAAGTGTGCCGTTTATACGGAAAGTTCGCGTCTTTAAGACGCGTCCTATGTAAGACGCGTCTTATTTTTCCTCGTATAAATGGCCCTATTGTGGCATTCACCAGTCTCTCCAATAATGCTCCGTTAGAGAGACTATGGATAATTGGACAACCCCGAAATATAATTTTAAGAAACACACGAGACACGATAGTCCTTGGTGGCAGCCAATTGACACGTTGCATTCCTCTGTCTAAAAGGGAGGCCAAAAGAAAAAATCAGGCCGGATTTTTTGTGTTCAACAAGTTTAATTTACAACTAAATCTTGGCGACGAATCTGGTGGCGTGTAAACCAGCCTTTTAAACATACTTTTTCTCAACACGTCTCAGGTAAACAGTACTATGAGGCCCTTTTTTTATCGTACAGACCTCAGACAGAATTTGTTCTTCTTTTTGCCCTATTTTTTTTTTTTTTTGCCCTATAATTCTGCAGTTTTTCACAATTTTGCAAGACAAGTTGCACTCATTCAATATCCACGACGGTCAAAGCACGCGCTTCCTTTGCACAACAAATTATAGCATTGCATTATAAAACGTTTTCATGAAAAGAATTCCATAATGCGGAACTTTTCCGTTAGAAAAATCTGGTCCTATGTGATATGCAGGGTAATAATTATGGGCTTTTAGTGAAAACGATAAAAAAATTCCCAAAATCACCTTTTCGGCCAGCCGGACGGGTTCTCACTTTTGACAGGAAAATTAGCAGTGCGATTAATAGAGTTACCATTTACACTTCAACATGATAGAGAAATTGTTATGTTTAGGTTTTATTTCCCTTTATTTATTAAACTGTGTATGGTTTTGTTATGTGTAATCTTTAAAAGCGAGTGATATTTACGCGGGGCGTTTTGAGTATTCCTGCATGCAATGTTTATGTTCGACTGGCACAACCGGTGCAGCGATAAAAATTGCGGGAAGGACTACTAGCAATCAATAAAATAAATATAATTCGGTGAAACATGTACAGAGACAATAATTTTTATTCACGAAGAGAAGTATTGAGAGTAAAGTGTCTCTGAAAACCATGAGTCAGGTAAGCATAAACTTGTTTATATTTTAAGCCGGCTTCCCGGTGTTTGCTCTTTTTCAAGATGAACTCGAGGCAAGAAAATCGCTCAGAGCTTTCTGTTTAAAGCCAAAATCATAACCAAATAATCTTCGGAACCTTTTCTTTGAATTTGCGGTCAGAAACTGTCTAAAGGCTTTTTAAGCCTGATATGTAGGTTAGATCATTGCTCGTGTATAAACTTAAGCCGCATAAACCATATGCTCGACTTCAGGAAACCGAAAAAAAAAAAAACACATCAAAGACAATAATTGCTCAGGCTTACCAGTCGAGATGCTGCTTCTGAAGGTCATCAAGTGTTCCAGAATCGCTGGAGACTTTTCAACCCTCTTACGCCTCAAGTAAGGGCGAGTGAGTAAGTTCATTCTTGAAAACGATACCATCCGAAAACGGATTTCCGATGACTTTGACAACCGGTGCATTTGTCAACATAAAGCGCAATAAACAAACCAGCCATGAATTACAGAACAATCTTGATAGCAGCTGTATTTCATTTTGTACACCAAGTAGAAAAAGACAGTTTAAAACATCACAAGATGACACAAAACTCTGTCAGCTCCAGCTATCAGTAAGCAAGTTTCCAGACGCTGCATAAATTTTCCGCATGAACTCACCTGTCAAATTTTGCTCATCGGAACATGAAAGTTGGACGTAGAGCGTGATCAACGCGTGACAGGGAGAAAAGTCAAAAGCGATTGCCTAACCTGCATGTAAAAGCGGGTTAATTTTCGCGTCCGAAGTCAGTTCGAAATCAAAATTTTAAAAATGCGGCTCATAAACACGACTTATTTCATATGCATTTTAAAAAAAATAGAACTTGAGCCTGCAATCATTTGAAAAGTAGCAACTTGTCAGCGGATACCTTAAAAAACACTCGGACTCAGTGGGTCGATACCTGAGCCCGCGATACGGTGAGGCGATACTGGTCAGCAGAAACACTATTTTGACAGCTGTCAATTAATCAAAACATGGATGTACAATATCAGGTTGCAGGCTCCCAAATTAGCTACAAAGTGTGAGATTAAACATTGGTATGCCTGTGGTGCGGACGGACGGAAGGTCGGGTGGTCGGTGTACGGTCACGTGATTACCGAATTTTTTAGGATGGCTATGGGGCTTCGAATTGAGCCCGTGATCAAATATAATATCAGCGCAAAACTTTAAACACTACGTGAACTCAATGGATAGAAAAATGAACCCGCAATACACTCAGGTGATGATGTTCAGGGTATACTCTAGTTTTACAGCTGTCAATTAACCTTATTTAGAATGCCGAATATTCGAATTAACAGACTACGAGTCTGAGTAAGGCATATCCGTCCGGCTTGTAGTGGAAAATGCCAGATCGTGTACCTCAGCGAACCTGAGCCTACGTTATTAGTTTTCTGATAGTGGTCTGCACATGTCCCATTTTGACAGCTGTCAATTGACCTTGATTTGGCTTGCCAATATAACTTTAAACGAATGTCAGCCAACTGACAGCCTTGCCTGGCGTAGTTTCGTTTTTATGTTGAATTGGTAAGTGTGACATATTATATCAGCTTATGTGTAGGCGCAAAACGACTGGTCTTTCATCTGAGCCCGCGAGATGTTCATGTGATAATTGTCAGCGGATGTCTGATTTTGACAGCTGTCAATCTAATCGTACTCATACGGATGGCTTACATAACCGAAAGGCTAGTCAAGTTGTGCAAGATCTATTGTGACATTTGACATCGGCTTAAATGAAGTGTGTGTACGGGTGGGCGGGCTGGCGGGCGGGCGGGCGCTACGTCATAACCAAATTTTCTCGGATGGATAGTTTACCAAATTTTGTTACCCATGGTGCTCCGCTGCGCGCGCGCGAAGCGCGCGCGAGAGCTCCGCTATTAACATATTTTGTCCAGGCCAAATTTAAGAAATGGTAAACGTGCAGCGTGCAACCATGGAGTTATGGATGCACGCGGGAGGTTGCTAAGCACGAAAGAAGCGTAAGAGTCGCACGAGGCGATAGCCGAGTGCGACTCTAGCTTCTTGAGTGCTTAGCAAACCTCCCAAGTGCATCCATAACTCCATGGTTGCACAGCTGCAACGTTTACCATTTCTTTTATAACATAATCAAAAGAGAAAAACATTATTTTCCATTTGCCTTCGGTTGAGTCATGGGTCCGACTTCATGTATGGTGCCATCTGCCCGCGCGTAAACAAATCACGTTCTATGTTTTTCAAAAACTTGCCTTTGAGTTTTTCTTTCGCTGAATCAACCGTTCTCCGTCCTCAGGTAAATTGCAAAACGTTTTTCGTTGTTATTCTGAAGGGCATCTGTCTACTTGCTCTTAATATTAGGGTAAAAACTTTGAGGGAACTGAAAACTATAGCTGCAACTATAAACACCAGCTAAAAAGACTCTAAAAAATAAGCTAAAACTAAATAAATGAAATAATTATCAAGCTTATTTATGTGACAATTTTTGAAATAAACGCAAAGTAGAAATGAGAAAATTTGACTGTAATTCCTTTAGAATAACAGGTAACACTAATTTTAAAAAGAAATTAACTAGCTTTGTATCGAAATCTGTCTGGGGAAATCCAGCTATGAAAGTCAAAGTTGAAACTGAAATTCGCCGACACACAGCCGGCGCTGAAGCTGTTGTTTTTCGACCGTTCTCCGAACGACTGTTATGAATGAACACTGAGGAACAAAA